>OY856413.1:506592378-507246128 GCA_963693085.1 Alisma plantago-aquatica
TTGATATCTCCTTACTAGACCTCTACATTGGTTTCTAATATCTTTCACCTACTTCTTCTATACCTAGGGTTAGAACATATGAAACTTTAGCTTAGTGGCCATCTACTCGTTGCTATGATACCATATTGTAATACCCCTGCAAGCACATACATGACAATGAAAGCAAACCCTAAGTTGTCCATAAAATGGGTCACTTGGCTTGGAGGAACATCACAAAACATGATATACATAGCAAAAAGATAAATGAAACACCTTGCACACTACTACAGAATAGGCCTTTAGCGTCGGTTATTTAAGGCCTTTAGCGTCGGTTTTAATGTGACACCTATGTGGGTGCCGCTAAAAGGCCAACCGTTAGGCATCGGTTTCCAAACCGACACCACAACCCTACGTGTGCCACCAAAAACGTGCCTGCATGGGGGTATAGGCATCAGTTATTAGTTTTGAAACGGACGCCATAAACCTTCGCGCCACAGAAAGGGTGCCATCTGGGGCACTATCAACGTCAGTTTATTAGTGATAACTAACACCATATCACCTGTTGCCACGGTCGTGCTGGCCAGCACGACCGTGTTATCTGGCCCGCTGCCACGGCCGTGCTAGCCAGCACGACCGTGGTGTCTGGCCCGCTGCCACGACTGTGCTGGCCAGCACGGCCATGGTGTCTGGCCTCATTAGGGAAATCGACATCGATTACTAGTAGGGCAACCGACGCCAGAACCATCAGCTTCGGTTTATTATTGATAAATGATGGCACATCACATGCATTTGGCGTCAGTTATAATTATTTATCTGATGTTGTAATCATTTTTCATCGGTTTTAAACAAATAACCGACGCCTATTTCATGTTTGTTTTTCTTATCAGTCTGCAGGCCTACTGTGGCTGGTCACAGGATGAGAAACCTACAGTTCAGTTATGAACTACAGGTTTTACGACATCCATTGATATCAGCCAACAACATGCCACAAACCTGCAAAATTAACAACATTAATTTTCACACATTTAGCAACCTACATTTCCATTCGATTTTCACACATGTAGAAACATTCATGTAGCAATTTGCAGTTCCATTCATTTTCACATTCACACATGTAGAAACATTCATATAGTAGCCAGCAGTTTCATTCATTTTCACATTCACACATGTATAAACATTCAGACACATGTAGAAACATTCAGACATGTAGAAACATTCACACATATTATAATTCAGAAATTCATTTACAAAATATCATTCTTTAGTCATTATTCACTATCAACATCCCAATTATATGTTAAAAACCCCACTACTTGTATGGTTGTTTCCCATTCTTCTCTTACATCATTTAATTCTTCCGTCGTATAGGGAGCATGTACATATGATAAGGCCTTTCATGTAGTGTGGTTAGTTTTAAACACCTAAAAAGAGAATGATGTATATATATAATTAATAATATGTAAATAAGATTGATATATTTCATATTATCTAACGAGACTATATATAATACCTCATGAATGGTATCGATGTCCACTGCGGAATATTTGATAATCATGTGCATAAATCACATCACATAGTATGCACATGCCCATCCGTTGTCTTGTGTAGCACACTATGAATTGAAACATACAAAATATTAAAAAATACAACTAATTAAGCACTGTTCACATAAATAATATATACATTGCAGTCGGGAACTTACTTCCACGTTCTTCCAAATTATTGGCTGGTTCTTTTTCCTGGGGACCTTTCCTCCAGCCTTTTTGAACTCATCTAAACCCCTACATGTTAATGTAACGTAGTACATTGTATAATTAAATAGTAATGTAATAACATATGTTAACAGATATGAAAATGAAATATTTCTCACCGGAATATTGTCATTTTCATTTTGTGTCCATATTTTGAATTCAATTTAGTCCCCTTAGGATCTAGATAATAGACAGTGAACGTCTCGGGGACAATAACTAGTAACTCCCAATGCATACCACTAGAGGTAAACAAGTTAAAAATTAATAACTCAAAATCCACAATAAAAATGTAATTTTCTTAAGTACAAATTATAAGCAAAGTAGTACTTACTCCACATTGAATAGAGCTATTATCACCGTCTTCTTATTTTGACCAAAATTTGTAAAAGCATCACAGTAGTATTGTTGAACTGACGGAGGGTCTTTAGCCACTAGACTAGTCAAAGATGGAATCAAAAATCCTACATGTTCGAATGAAAAATCTTCACATATCTTGTCTAAGTATCTGCAAAATGTGTATTACATATGCATTAATAAATAAGAAACCAGATCACCAGATCCTACACAAGGTATATGGATGTATAAAGAAGATCTCACCGTATCCATAGCTCTATCACAAATGTATTCAGCCAATCATACCGAAACAACTCCAAAATATCTTGTATAAATAGTTTGCTTTTGTATGATTGACCTACATCATCCGCATCTATAGAAATAATTATAGGGCAATTTATATCATGTTTGCCTAACCATATTTCCATAACCCTACAATTAGGACCTAACGTGACAGGTAGGTCCTGTGGAACCCAACTTGGTAATGCAGGAGGTGGAGGTGGAGGACTAGATGCTCTGGGTGTCTTCTTTTTAACATGTATATATATATAATTTCATATCAATTGACATCATATAAACACACTAACAATTTAACGTAATGTAAATATACCATACAGTTTCAGTATAGAGGACATTCGCTTTTGGCCACAATATCACTCCGCCTTCTGCCTCACCAAGTGTTTCACAATCTGGGTGGGCATATGAGAATGAAAGATCCATCCAATTGGGGAATATACGTACCGGGCTCACAGGAACCCAACCAGTTGGTAATGGAGACCCATGAAACATTTCCCCTGGTAGGGATGGGTAAGTCGATGCATCTGCAATGACAAATGCTTTACGTTTTAGATGGCATGGCTTCAACCCCTACAAATTTTTGTGTAAAGAATGTTATATACATATATACATATCATCTTGAAATGACTAGCTACTATGTCATAAAAATACTTACAACGGATGTGCTAGGTGGTGGGTCTATAGGATTACTCCCAAACTCTGTAGTAGGAGTAGAGAGGGACGCCATAGGTACTATCTGCTGAGTGGCAGTCAGAGATGCCTGTCACTTGCTCATTGCTTCTTCGAGTTTCCTATCAACTATCTTATCTACCTATACATGGATAAAAGAAATGTTAGCTTCTGATTATTGAATTCTCTTTTACAGTAACATTATAAAGAAATAATAGGTTACCTCTTCTTGTGAAATTCCCGCTTTTGGGACATGTTTGTGCTAGGATGGCCCAAAGAACGCTTTGATGCCCACACCAACGCCTGCAGCCCTAACACGTCCAGGATGCTCTGGGTTACCCAGAGCAACTATCAATTCATCCCTTGTGCCCTTAGGGATGAACTTTCCTTGTTTCCTCAGCTCGTGCAGCTCCCGCTAATCGCCAAAACAAAAATTTGTAATTAAGTAAACACCCCAAATAATCAATATTCAAATGATTGCTCTAAGAGTTGCATTTTACCATTTTTGTAGTCGCCTCAGAAGCTGCGGGCTTCCTTATTTCTCCCTTCTTATTTTTCCTCCCAGCTATCCAAACATCATGGTGAGGCAGAGGTGTGCTATCTATAGTAGAGGACTCTTGAGTAGCAGCAGACTGAGCAGTAGACTCATCCTGTAGTCTTTGGCGAATGCCTGCATACCCCTTTAGACCCATTGTGTGGTCATGCACATTCAGTGCAAGCCTTACTTTTTGCGCCTCACTGAGGGCCTTGTTAGTATGCACATTAATGATTTGGTTAGTAACAATAAATGTTAATCTTGAATAGGTGAATAAAATGTATATTAATTAAATTGGGAGTGACGCCTAATACCTTGAATTCATCAGTTTGTCTTGAAGAAACAAACACGTCCCATTCTTCTTGGTCCAGGAAGTTCCACTGTTCAATGGCTGTCTTCTTCCTCTTGTCACCTTCTTTTATGTATTCTCAGGTGAGATTTGTCCTATAGTTCCTTAGGACTCTCCCACATCATTGCATCATGCATTTACGATGCAACTTTTCATCCAATTCAAATATACTCTGCAAAATAGAATTGCTATTAACTAGTATCCAAAAAATAGTAATCTACAAAATAGAATTGCAAATTAATAATAACTCACGCATAAATCCTTCCATATTATATCTTTCTTCCCCTTAGGAACTTTATGCCAAGAATCTATCTTACAACCACAATGGCTACGAGTAACATACCCAAGATATAAAAACAAACGAAATGTGATTCACTCCAATTGCATTTCCTGCATTATCAAAATCCACAACAAGTTTGGGTCCATTACCCCTTTGCGCTATTAACTTCTTCATCATAGTGATGCCCCTTCTCTTATCAACTTTTTGGTGTTGCTCATCAAGTGCTTCAAGTGCTTCAGAGGGTACATGTTCATCATCAACCTAAAATTTGACAAAATAAACACACTTACAGGATATAACTATAAATGGACATATAGATATAAATATATGATATATTTTTTAAACTTACATTGTGAGGCAGTGCATTGATGTCCTCACCCTCACAGTAATCATCAGCACAGTCATCAAGAGAATGCTTAGCCATCTGAAAGTTCACATTATAAAGTAATTCACATTGTAAAGTTCACATATACATTGTAAATTAATTCACATTGTAAAGTAATTCACATTGTAAAGTTCACATTCACATTGTAAAGTAATTCACATTGTGAAGTTCACATTCAGAAAAATAAAACATATAAAAAAAATATAAACAAGCCTCTAATATTGTGATTTTTTATCAATTAACAATCCTTCGTTGTGATCTCCGTGCACATACAAGTCATCATTAGCTTCAATATTTGCTGGTGTTGGCAACCCAACTGAGAATGGACTGGAGTCATCATGCTTATCATAGTACTCTTCTTCATCTATAGGATCTTCAATGAACTATCTTTTACCATGAAGAACAACCGACCATATATCATTTGTAGGATCATCGATATAAAATACTTGTTTTGCCTGTGATGCCAATATGAATGGTTCACCCTTCTCGCCAATCTTTTCAAAGTTCACTAATGTGAAACCTAATTCATCCATTATAAATCCTTTGGTGTTATCAACCTAATTACATTTGAAGAGCGAAATTCTGAAATCTATGTAGTCAAACTCCCATATGTCTTCAATGACACCGTAATATGACATTTTAGCTTCACGTGGACTCTTATCCTTTGCACTTGCAAAAAACATAGTCGACGCTTGAAGGGTGACCCCACTATTTTGGATGACACTCTTATCATCTTAGCTCTTTGTGTAATATGTGAATCCATTAATGTCATACCCTTCATAAGACATAACATTCAATTTTGGTTTAAAGGAGAGGCATTTGATAGTTTCAGTAATATCATCTGGTGTTTGAGATAGTTGATGTAAGACTTTATCTTCAAACCACTTCATAAATGTCTTGTTATGCTCTCTAGCAAGCCACATTGTATTGGCTTGAGGATATTGTCTCTTGACGAAATTGGTATGTTCCTCGATATAAACACTCACTTCGTCCATGTTGTGTAAAATATACAAGTGACCTTGTTCCAACTGCTCACGGATGATTACTTTCACCCGTGATCCCAAAATTCCTTTGCCAAGTTGCTCCTCAATATTCTTGTCATTACTAGGAGTGTTATTACCACTGAGAAAGTCATTGCAAAAATCCATAACCTCTCTCGCCACATAACCCTCAATAATACTCCCTTCAGGCCGATAACAGTTTTGAACATCACTTTTAAAAATGCTCATGTATCGTTCAAAGGGATACATCCAATGCAAGAAAAATGGTCCCGACATTTTCACTTCCCTAGTCAAGTGGACAACAAGATGTACCATGATATCAAAGAACGACGGAGGAAAATACATCTCAAGATGACATAGGGTAACAACCACTTCTCTTTGCAAATTATCGAGAGTATCAGGGTCAATAACTTTGCTGCACATACTGTTGAAAAAGAAACAAAGTCTGGTGATTGCAAACCTTACATGCTTCGATAATATAAATTGAATTGCCACAGGAAATATTTGTTGCATTAGAGTGTGAAAATCATGAGATTTAAGACTTATCAACTTCAGATCTTTCATTGATACCAATCTACGGATGTTAGATGAGTAACCATGTGGCACCTTATCATTTACTAAACATTCACAAAAAGCTTTCTTCTCCTTTCTAGACAATGTGTAACAAGCGGGAGGTAAGTATGTTCTCTGATTTCCCATTTCACATAATTATGTTAATTCTGACCTTATTCCCATTTCACGTAGGTCCAGTCTGGATTTTATCCCATCTTTAGTCTTACCTGGTATATTCAACAAAGTACCAATGACACTATCACAAACATTTTTCTCAACGTGCATGACATCGATACAATGCCTGACTGTCAAAGAACTCCAATAAGGAAGATCCCAAAATATTGACTTCTTCTTGAATAAAGTTTTGTCACTCCGTGTGGCCATAGTACATTGTGATCTTTTACCAAATTCATTGAAAAAGTCTTTTACTCTTTCATAAACAACCTCCCCTGGTATAGGTTTAGGTGCACTCCGTTCCTCATTCAATCCATTGAATGCTTTGCGCTTCCTATGATATAGATGGAATTTTGTAAGAAACCTTCGATGACCGAGATATACAGTCTTACAGCCATGTTTTAGTCTTGTTGAATCAGTGTTCTCTTCACATATAGGACATGCTTTAACTCCTTTGACACTATATCCAGACAAATTCCCATATGCTGGAAAGTCATTAATAGTGCAAAACAACATAGCATGCAAACGAAATGTTTCTCTTCATGAAGCATCATAGGTCATCACACCTTCACCCCAGAGTTTCTTTAAGTCATCAATCATAGTTTCAAGATAAACATCAATATCATTTCCAGGTTGTTTAGGGACCGATATCAACAACGACAACATTATGTACTTATTTTTCATACACAACCAGGGAGGAAGATTGTATATAAAAAGCATGATTGGACAAGTGCTATGTTGGTTGTTCAATGTCCCGTATGGATTCATCCCATCTGTATAAAGCCCAAGTCTTAGATTCCTGACTTCTTCACCAAATTCAGGGTATAATAGATCAATCTTCTTCCACTGTGGAGAATAAGACGCATGTCGTAGGATCCCATCATTATTTTTCTTAACATCTACATGCCACCTCAAATTCTTCGCATCTATCGGATTGGAAAACAAGCGTTGAAACCATGATATTATAGGTAGATACCACATCACCTTGGCAGGAGAACCAGTTTTGGACTCCCCCAAACTCGTCAATTTATACCGTGATGCACCACATTTTGGACAATCTTTCAAATCCACATAGTCCTTTTGAAATAATACACAATCATTCGGGCATGCGTGTATCTTCTGAAAAACTACTAGAGGGGGGGTGAATAGAGTTTTTGAATTATTTTAACAATTTATTGAATTCAAACAACCACAATTGAAATAGGAAGGAAGAGACAGGTGTTTAGAGTGGTTCCAACTATAGCAAATACTATAGTTGTCAGTCCACTACCCGGTTGCTTACCCAACCGGGATTTGAAAGTATTTATTTTATTACCTCTCGAGGATTTATACAAAATACAATACTTTCCTTTACACCCTTTGAACAGCCTTCACTTGAAGTAGGTGCACCAACTTTGAGGTAGCCTTCTTTGAAGTAACTCCAAGCTCCCCCTTGAAGTAGCCTTCCTCTCTAGAAGTAACCTCCCGTTGCACCAGCCTTCTGAAGTAGCTCAAAGTCTCCTTCTTCACCAAGAAGATCTTCACCCTCTCCAATCCGCAGCCTCCAACCTAGGAGTAGCAAGGAGAGTACAAACGATAATAGGGAACGAGAAAGAAAAAGGAAATTACAACTTATCCTTTATAGCCCAAGGCTTGATTTGCCTAGATCAAGCGTATAGATCTCCTAACCAAGTGTGTGGACTTGTGATTGCAGTGGGTAGGAGATACTAGCCTATAGGACACGAATTATGAGCTAAGGAATGAAATGGCCAATTGTCACAATGCTCAAATTGCTCACAAACAGATTGCACAAAGTATGCTCAAAGGATTCTCAAGTGTAACAAGTGAGTTTGAGTGTCCTATGGCTTGTCCTATTTATAGGAATGGCCTAAGGATGCTTAAGGACGTTCTAGACAACTTCTAGGGGTTTCTAAGTGCTTAACTAGCCGTTAGGTACAAAGTTGTTGCTTTAACAACGGCTAATTAATTAATTCTGCAGTTGCTGTCAGAGACAGTCTCGGTCGAGGAATGGTCGACCGAGACACCTACTCGGTCGAACTTTTGTCGACCGACAGGCACTCTGGAACAAGTGATTTGCAACGTCTTTCTCCAACTGCCAACTAACTTGTCTGTTGTGTCTAACGGCTACTTTGGATCTTTCTCGGTCGAGAAGATTGTCGACCGAGAGTGTCTCGGTCGAGGAGTTTGTCGACCGAGATTGATCCTGTTTCAATGTTTCAATTTAGGTACTAATTATATGTATGAGTGTGCATATGTGATCCTATATGAAGGGGATGACTTATCTAAATGTGGTGTTTAGCTAGGGAAGATCTAACGCTTGATTTACATGCAATCTAAGTACTTGTACATTATATATTTGTACAAGTTTTTACAAAGTGATTACATTGCATGAAAACATAAATGTGTAAGCATATGGATTTCCCTAGATTCTTTGGCATCCACCTTAATCCTGCACACTCAAGTAGCTCGTTAGATCAATAAGAATGAAATGTTTGTCATAATCAAAACAAAGGGATTTATAGATGTCCATTTAGCCAACAATCTCCCCTTTTTGAAAATGACAAACATTTCCTAAATATAAAAATAAAGGAAATATAAACCATATGAGTTTCATACCTTTAGATTACCTTTTGTAGCTTTTCCTCTTGTTTATAAAATGTGTGCTTATTATTCCCTTTGAATTATGGAACATGAAATCCAATTCACTAGGGAATATAGCAACTTTCAATGTAAAGCCAAGAGTTTATTTATGAAACTCATTGATTGAGTTTTTATAAGTTTTTGTTTTATATTTATTTCTCCCCCTTTGTCATTTCAAAAAGATATCCGTTTAGAAATAAAAACTCCCCCTTAATTAGATATCCCATCAAATCTAATGAAAAATATGTCCATTTAAAAGCCAAAATATCATGATGTAAATAAGAGTTTTTGTTTAAGTAGCACAAATATCAAAGAAAACATCTTCCAAAGGAGTGATAAGCAATTGCTTCCTAATTTTGTTAAATTGATCTAGTGGAAGCGGTTTTGTAAAAATATCAGCCAATTGATCTTCCGTATCAACATGATGAAGGGAAACATGATTCTTGGAGATGTGATCCCTTAAAAAATGATGACGGATTTCAATATGTTTAGCTCGGCTGTGTAAAATAGGATTGTGTGCTAAGTTTATAGCGCTCGTGTTGTCACAAAAAATAGGCGTAGATGAAAGAGTAAAACCATAATCGTTTAATACTTGATGCATATAAAGCACTTGAGCACAACAAGACCCAACTGCCATATATTCAGCTTCAGTTGTAGATAGGGCAACCGTATTTTGTTTCTTACTAAACCAAGATACTAAAGCTCTCCCTAATAAGAAACAACCACCACTAGTACTCTTGCGATCAAGTCGACAACCAGCATAATCCGCATCAATATAAGCTTTAAAATCCAAGGATTGTCCTTTTGGATACCATAAACCAAAGCAAGTAGTGCCGGCTAGGTAACGAAGAATTCGTTTAACTGCTAGAAAATGAGAGTGCATAGGTTGTGATTGAAATCGAGCACAAAGACCAACGGGAAACATAATGTCCGGTCTAGAAGCAGTTAAGTAAAGCAAACTACCAATCATGGCTCTATATAAGGAATCATCAATAGGTTCCCCATTTTCATCCTTATCAATTTTAATAGAAGTAGCCATAGGAGTAGTAGCATGTTTGCACTGATCCATCCCAAAACGTTTTAAGAGTTCTTTAGTATATTTTTCTTGGCTTATGAATATTCCGGCAGGTGTTTGCTTAATTTGAAAACCAAGAAAGAAAGTTAGTTCACCCATGAGGCTCATTTCAAATTCTTTTTGCATAATATCACTAAATTGTGTGCACAATGAATCATTAGAAGCTCCAAAAATAATGTCATCAACATATATTTGCACAACTAGGAAATCAGATGTATATGTTTTGAAAAATAAAGTAGAGTCTGAATTTCCAATAGAAAAACCATTATCAAAAAGATATGTCTTGAGCCTTTCATACCAATTTCTAGGTGCTTGTTTTAAACCATAAAGTGCTTTCTTAAGTTTATAAACATAGTCACCTTTTTCCGGTATTTCAAAACCAGGTGGTTGGGCAACATATACTTCTTCTTGAATGATGCCATTTAGAAATGCACTTTTTACATCCATTTGGTATAGTTTGATGTTTTTATGTGCAGCAATAGCTAGTAACATTCTAATGGCTTCAAGTCTAGCTACCGGTGCATACGTTGCATCAAAATATATTCCTTCTTGTTGATTATATCCTTGTGCTACTAACCGAGCTTTATTCCTGATTACTTCTCCTGCCTCATTTAGCTTGTTCCTAAAAACCCATTTAGTTCCTATTATGGTTTTATCTTGTGGTTTAGGAACTAAATCCCATACATCATTTTTAGTGAATTGATTCAATTCTTCTTGCATGGCTATTATCCAATAATCATCTTTAAGAGCTTCAGATATCTTTTTAGGTTCAATGATAGAAACAAAAGCCATGTTTGCAACATCTTTGAAAGAATACCTAGTTTTAACTTTATCATTAGGATCTCCAATAATTAATTCTTGAGGATGATCTTTAATAAGCCTAGGTGTAGGTTGTGGTTCAACTTGGTGATTATTTGTAGTACTTTTCTCACTATTATTTGGTATGTTTAAATTTTCGAATTGATTTGTGAGATCTATGATTTCTAGATTTTCAGATTTGGACTCTTCATGAAAAGAAACATGAATAGATTCCTCAACTTTTCTAGATATAGTGTTATATACTCTAAAAGCTTTGCTAGAAGTGGAGTATCCCAAAAAGAATGCTTTGTATGATTTTGAGTCAAACTTATCTCTATCATCTTTGGTATTTAAGATATAGCATGTGGAGCCAAAGGTATTAAAATAGTCAACTCTAGGTTTCTTAGAATGTATTAGTTCATATGGAGTTTTCTTTAAATGAGAGTGAACAATTACTCTATTTAGCACATAGCATGCAGTGTTTACAGCTTCAGCCCAAAAGGTTTTGGGTGTATTATGTTCAAGCATCATAGTTCTAGCCATTTCTTGTAGTGATCAATTTTTCCTTTCAACTATACCATTTTGTTGTGGGGTGCGTGGAGCAGAAAAATTATGAGTGTACCCTTGAGATGTACAAAACTCTTCAAATGTATGATTTTCAAATTCTCCACCATGATCACTTCTAATGGTACATATTTTGCTTTGTAATAGATTTTCAATCTTGGAGAAAAATTGTATAAAAACATGAATAGTATCATCTTTAGTTGCAATAAAGTGTACCCATGTGTATCTACTATAATCATCAACAATAACAAAACAGTATCTTTTACCACCAATAGATTGTGTCCTCATGGGTCCAAATAAATCCATATGAATTAATTCTAAGGACCTACTGGTGCTAAGTACATGTTTTGGTTTAAAAGAGGTTTTGGTTTGCTTTCCCATTGTGCATGGTTCACAGTTTTCAACTTGATCAAAAGATAAAGTAGGCAATCCACGAACAAGATCATATTTCACTAACTTTTTAATAACATGTGAACTAGCATGTCCTAGCTTTTTATGCCATACTTGTAAGGTATTTTCATTTGCAAGCAAGCATTTTCCTACTACTGATTTCATAGAGTTAGGTTTAAGAATATAAAGATTTCCAACTCTATTTCCTTCATAAACAACATTTGTAGTGTTTTCTATCAATAACTTGCAGCAAGTTTTGTTAAATAACACATCATAACCACTATCACATAATTGACTAACACTTATCAAATTATGGTGCAAACCATCAACGAGTAGAACATTCTTTATTTCGAGGTTAGTACCAACATTACCTATTCCAACGATTTTGCCCTTACCATTGTCTCCAAAGGTGATTGTTCCACTTTTCTTTTCTTCAAAGGTTTGGAATGCATCCTTGTTTCCGGTCATATGTTTGGAACATCCACTGTCAACCACCCATTCCTGCATTAAAATGTAGATTTTGGTACCCATGTGATGGTCCGATATGGTTAGAATCATTTAAGTACAGATTTGTATAAGAGTTCTGAATCAGAAGTCCAGTGGGTCGACAATTGTTCGATCGACATTTGTCTCGTTCGACAAATTGTCGATCGAGAAGAATACTGTATTACAAACCAGAAAACACAGAAATGTAGCTCGGTTGACCAATTTTTGACTGAAATAATTGCTGTAAATTTTGATATGTTACAGACATTCGGTCGGTCGACAATACTTCGACCGATTAATGGTTAGGTCGACAATACTTCGACCGACTAAGTTTCTGTTTCAGTACAATAATGCAGAAAATTAACAATAAGCATGAAATCTTTTGTTTAGTTGAGATAAGACAAAATAAATAGCAAGATGGAGCTTTTTGGTCATATCTCAACTAAATTCTATTTGACTCTACTAAGTTTGAGGTTTTGGGACCCAAACTAATTCGGAATCCTTAGTTTTATAAGGGCATGAAAAGGAATAGTGTCCAAGACGTAAACAAAAATGGCAAGTAATAGAGTCAACTTCATTTCTCTTTCTAGCCATTGTGTTCTTAGGTACAAACATAGTTTGAGTTCTTTTGGGTTGATTTTTCTTTGGAGCATATCCCAAACCTTTTCTTCCGTTGAAAATAGTACCAATGCTTAGAATGTTATCAAGTATATCTTTTCTTCTTAACTCATAAAGTTCTCTTTGCAGCTGAGCAATATCATTCATTTTCTTGTGTAAATCTTTTCTTTCTTGATCTAAATCAGATAGCAATGAATCTCTTTCTTTTATAACATTATCATAGTCTAGATGGTTACACAAAATAGGTTGAGTCTGAAAATCTTTTAGTTTAGCTAACAAGTCAGTCTTTTCTTTAGAAAGAAGATCAACATTTGTTTCTAAAGTGAGTAGCTTTCTAGTGCAATCATATAAAGATGTTTTTAAAGACAAATGCTCAAGATCAATGTTATTCTTTTCAGAAGAAAGATTATCTAATTTAGCAATTTGCTCATCATTTGATTTGATAACATTCTTTAGTTTCATCTTGACATCAACATACTTATCATGAATTTCTTGTAGACTAGTGACTAACTCTTCTTTAGAAAGATCAAGTAGGCTTACCTCTTGAGAGTTTTCATCATCTTCTCTTGCCATTAGATAATCCACGGTTTCTTCTCCGCTTTCACTGTCACTTGATTCGTCCCATGCAGCTTTATAGGCTTTTTCTCCCTTCTTCTTGTGTGAGCTTTTCTTTCCTTTCTTTGCTTTAGGACATTCATTTTTTAAATGCCCTTTCTTCCCACATTCAAAGCACCTAGGAGGGGTAGAAGAAGAGTTGGAAATTTTGTTAGATTTAAATCTTTTGTATTTCTTACCATTTACTATCAAGGCTTCTTCTCCCTCTTCTTCACTTGACTCCTCACTTTCTTGTGTGATAGCCTTTGAAGCTTTTAGAGCCACATCCTTCTTCTTTCCTTTCTGAAGTTCACGTGCTCTTCTTTCTTCCTCTTCTAGGGTTGCTTCATGAGCTTCTAAGTTGCTAATAAGTTGCTCCATTTTCAGTCGAGTGAGGTCGTTTGCTTCTTCAATGGCTGTCACCTTTGGCTTATATTTTGGAGGAAGTGAACGAAGGATCTTTGATACCTGATCTTCTTCAGGAATATGTTTTCCTAGAGCACTTAAACCATTAACAATAGTAGAGAATTTTGCAAACATTTCACTAATTGATTCATTTGTATCCATACGAAAGTGTTCAAATTTTTGTTTAAACATGCTAATTTTGGAATTTTTGACTTGGACTGTACCTTCATAGGTGATGGATAGTCTATGCCAAATATCATAGGCTGTGTCACAATTAGATATTCTATTAAATTCTCCTACCGAAATAGAACAATATAAAATGCTTACAACTTTTGCATTCATTTGGGCCAGCTTTACCGTATTTGCATCCCATTCTGCAAATTGAGTTTGAGGGAGCTCGTATGGGGTTGACACCATTCTCCATAAGTCCCAATTGATGCCTTGGAAGTAGAACTGCATCCTTCTTTTCCAATATTGGTAGTTTGTTCCATCGAACGCTGGAGGCCTAGCAAAAAGTGTCCCTTCGAGGTTGAGGTTGTTGAGCACTCCATCACCCATTTCTTCAAGACCTTGTTAGGGTTCCTTGAAGCCTGCTCTGATACAAATTGAAAAACTACTACAGGGGGGGTGAATAGAGTTTTTGAATTATTTTAACAATTTATTGAATTCAAACAACCACAATTGAAATAGGAAGGAAGAGACAGGTGTTTAGAGTGGTTCCAACTATAGAAAATAATATAGTTGTCAGTCCACTACCCGGTTGCTTACCCAATTGAGATTTGAAAGTATTTATTTTATTACCTCTCGAGGATTTATACAAAATACAATACTTTCCTTTACACCCTTTGAACAGCCTTCACTTGAAGTAGGTGCACCAACTTTGAGGTAGCCTTCTTTGAAGTAACTCCAAGCTCCCCCTTGAAGTAGCCTTCCTCTCTAGAAGTAACCTCCCGTTGCACCAGCCTTCTGAAGTAGCTCAAAGTCTCCTTCTTCACCAAGAAGATCTTCACCCTCTCCAATCCGCAACCTCCAACCTAGGAGTAGCAAGGAGAGTACAAACGATAATAGGGAACGAGAAAGAAAAAGGAAATTACAACTTATCCTTTATAGCCCAAGGCTTGATTTGCCTAGATCAAGCGTATAGATCTCCTAACCAAGTGTGTGGACTTGTGATTGCAGTGGGTAGGAGATACTAGCCTATAGGACACGAATTATGAGCTAAGGAATGAAATGGCCAATTGTCACAATGCTCAAATTGCTCACAAACAGATTGCACAAAGTATGCTCAAAGGTTTCTCAAGTGTAACAAGTGAGTTTGAGTGTCCTATGGCTTGTCCTATTTATAGGAATGGCCTAAGGATGCTTAAGGACGTTCTAGACAACTTCTAGGGGTTTCTAAGTGCTTAACTAGCCGTTAGGTACAAAGTTGTTGCTTTAACAACGGCTAATTAATTAATTCTGCAGTTGCTGTCAGAGACAGTCTCGGTCGAGGAATGGTCGACCGAGACACCTACTCGGTCGAACTTTTGTCGACCGACAGGCACTCTGGAACAAGTGATTTGCAACGTCTTTCTCCAACTGCCAACTAACTTGTCTGTCGTGTCTAACGGCTACTTTGGATCTTTCTCGGTCGAGAAGATTGTCGACCGAGAGTGTCTCGGTCGAGGAGTTTGTCGACCGAGATTGATCTTGTTTCAATGTTTCAATTTAGGTACTAATTATATGTATGAGTGTGCATATGTGATCCTATATGAAGGGGATGACTTATCTAAATGTGGTGTTTAGCTAGGGAAGATCTAACGCTTGGTTTACATGCAATCTAAGTACTTGTACATTATATATTTGTACAAGTTTTTACAAAGTGATTACATTGCATGAAAACATAAATGTGTAAGCATATGGATTTCTCTAGATTCTTTGGCATCCACCTTAATCCTGCACACTCAAGTAGCTCGTTAGATCAATAAGAATGAAATGTTTGTCATAATCAAAACAAAGGGATTTATAGATGTCCATTTAGCCAACATCTTCTTGGCATCCATTCCCATTGGGCACAACAATTTCTTTACCTGGTATGTTGAGATTGGTAGCTTGTTTCCTTTAGGAAGCATTTCTTTCAACAAAGACAACAATGACGTGAAGCTTTTGTCGCTCCATCTATTGTTAGCTTTCATCTTATACAATATCAACACAGCGCTAAGCTTCGTAAACTAAGTACAACCTATGTATAACGATATCTCAGCATCATGCACAATGTTTCTAAAAATGGGAGGTGGATCGGTGTGCTCTACCCCACAACTATCCATCATCGCATCAACGATGTCTATTGGAACTAGTTCATTCACATCTACATCATCGAAGGCAATTTCTTCTTACACACAAGCACTACTATCGACATCCACTGGTTTCGAGTTTGAAATCTCTCCATGTCAGTGCCATTCTGTATAGCCTTGTATAATCCCATTGCACATGACATGACTTTTGAATTCGTCACCAGTGCTGACTTTGAAGTTGTTACCGCAATGCCTACATGGACAGTAGAACCTATCTCCAGGTTGTTTCCTATGTTCCTCAGCAAATCAAATAAACTGGTCAAGGCCAGATATAAACTCTGGGGTGCAGTGATTGCAAATGGACATCCATGATCTATCCATTCTATGATCAAAGACAAAATAAGTATATATTACAACAAGATTAGGGTCTAGGGTTAACAGATTAGAGTTTTTGCATGGTTAAAACTTTAGGCCAACAAATACATGTGATGTCATTCTTATAGATAATAAATGTGTACCACCTATCCCATTCTTGAACACCTAATCTCACTAGTAAGTGTATAATGTGTATTGGGTTTTCAAGAAAATTTCCGCAACATTTCCCTGCTGTTCTCCAAGCACATATGTACCTAGAGAACAAACGGGGAAATGCTGCCGAAATGTTCTTGAAAACCCAATACACATTATACACTTACATCCTAAGTGAGATTATATGTTCAAGGACAGTCCCAAACTGGGGACTATCCAAGATTTACTCCTAATGAGTAAATCTTGGATGGGTTTCTAGGCCAACAAATACATGTGTTGTCAATCTTATATATAATAAATGTGTACCACATATCCCATTCTTAAACACCTAATCTCACTAGTAAGTGTATAATGTGTATTGGGTTTTCAAGAAAATTTTGGCAACATTTTGCCGCTGTTCTCCAATTACATATGTACTTAGAGAACAAACGGGGAAATGCTACCGGAATTTTCTTGAAAACCAAATACACATTATACACTTACATCCTAAGTGAGATTAGGTGTTCAAGAACAGTCCCAAACTGGGGACTATCCAAGATTTACTCCTAATGAGTAAATCTTGGATGGGTTTCTAGGCCAACAAATACATGTGATGTCATTCTATAACATAGATTTCAACATTTCGAGTGTCCATGCATGTTCATCATCAAGATAAAGATTACACATAAATTAGTATGACCTGGGGATGGAGAGATTCATAATTGATTTCAAAATTTCAAACTAGCTCATTCATTATCATCAATCTACATCATACAATAGGGATTCATGTAGATGTTAGGGTGACACATCACTACAAAATCAGAGATTTAACATTAGGGTTTTAATATCTTACATAGATTGATCACAAGATTTCAGCAATATAGTTAATTCAAGATTATGGTGAAATGTGTATTAGGGTTTTAATATCTTAATTCAACATGCATCAAAATTTACAGAATTAGGTCAAGCATTAGTATTCAATTGCAAATGTATCTTCTTCTTCCTACTCCCTCCTTACCAAATGGATAAAAGCAAGGCCACGACCGTGTGGGGTGGCCACAGCCGTGGCTGTGTTGGCCTACCATGGCCGTGGCCAACCCACATGGTCGTGGCCTTACTATAATCCAACAACCATCTGAGAGGGAGTAGGAGGAAGAATAAGAGGTGAAATCCCACGCGGAGCAGGGTACCTGCTTGAGGGCAGAGGAAGAAGAGAGTGAGCAAGTACCTTACGGCAACCGGCGAGGAGAGTAGGGCAACCGGCGGCAGGAGCAGCAGGAGGACCAGGAGGAGTAGGAGATCATCGGTGAGGAGAGTAGCAGCAGAAGCGGTGTCAGTGAGGAGAGCAGCAGCAGCAGAGGCGTCGGCGGTGAGCAGAGAAGGAGAGGAAGGCAGTGGCGGTGGCGAGTAGCTGCAGCAGCAGTATGCGGCGGCGCGGAGGCAGGCGGCAGGTGACACAACAACAGCAGGCAGCAGCGAGACAACAGGGGTCGGGAACCGGAGCAAAATCGATCGATGAAACAGAAGAAAGGGGAAGAGTCCACTGTGCATGGGGGCTATTAAGTTACTAAAAGGCGTCGGTTATCCATAACAACCGACACCTTTATTATTATGCATCTGTTATCCAAAGACAACCGACGTCAATTTGACATTCCTTTACCCTAATTTGTTTGGCGGGGACGACACACACACCCTTATCACATTGGTTATTCTAAGAAAACTGATGCCCATATTGGAACATTTGGCGCAAATTTTATCTTCATTCAGCATTGGTTATTAGGTAAAACACTGACGTTGTATCTGATACTTTGGCGCAATTTTTTTTTGCTCAAAAAATTGGATTTCACGGGTTACTTTAGGCGTCAGTTTCGTTTCTTCAACCGACACTGAATGAAAAGTAATACCTGTGTCTGGCTGGTCTTCAAATATAGACGTCGGATGTCCTTATTAACTGACGTTTAATGTTAACAATGTTGGTTTTACTAAAAACCGACACCTCTAAAAGCGACATTGAACGTTGTTTCTGTAGTAGTGGAATTTATTAGAAATCATGATTCATAAATTGTTCTTGGAAAGACATAACTAATAACATAAACTAAATCATGCTTGAACAAAACCTAATACATGAGACTTAGAACAAATCTATGGCATAAATCTTCTTTGGAAACTTGATACTGGATATTCTAAGGTGTAGATGGCACCCACCAAGCTAAGTCCCAGAAACTTCTACTTTGAAGAGCTCACTTCAATTTCCTTTGCTCCTTGATCTAGGGACATCTCATCCCATTACCATGCAAAAATAAAGACACACATCAGTAAGCGACACTATACATTTTATAAGAACTGAAAACAAACCTATATACTTGACTTGATAGGAAATTTTGACATGAATTAAACTTAAGCATTCTTAATTACATGATTCTTATAACATAAAGAATTGAACAATTAATATATGCATCTCTCTAATTGCCCATTTAAGAGAAAATGATTGCTAGGAAAGCCCATAATGCTAGGAAAGCCCATAATGACATGAATGCTCATGATTTGGCTATAAAAGCCCATAATTGGCACGAATGCCCAAAATGACCCCTTGAGGTCCATGATTCGAGAAGCATATAAAAACTAATTCAATTCCAATTAATTTGATCACTAACATGACTTTAGCATTAACATTAACGTGATCCTTAAAGTTAACATGATGGGATTTTTATCTCTTGAAACATGAACTTTAAAATCTATTAATCATTGATCGTAAATCATAATTTGTAATCTTAATGAACATGAAAACCATATGACATAAGATATAGCAAACATCAATCAATTTATATGATGAACAAGACTTGAGCATTAAACTTGATATTGAAAGCATAATTCCTAAATAATATGTAGCGTACAACTCAACCAATGTAAATATGTATAGTGGCATGACCCGCACGCTTACCTTGGAGCAAAGTAGATCCCAAGTTGGTCTCTCTAATTTTGAGTGAAATCCTAAGTCTCTTGAGATTTGTAGAAACCCTAATGTCCTGTAATCAATATTGTCTGTATTAATTACCATCATGATTATATAACCCTCATTTTAGAATACATGAATTCTTAATCTTCAATTACATCTAAGATTATCTTTTTATCCAAAATGGTTATTTATTTACACATTAAGTCCAATTAAACATGTTAGGATTATCAATTTCATTAATCTTATGAAATTATGGTTTTCCACATATGAAATCGTGTAAAGTTAACATCTTTACATACTTTACGAGTTAGGATGTAAATCAGGACATGAAACTAAGTTTATTGAACTCAAAATTTTTTGAGTAGCTTTCAAATATTAGTCGTGTCCATCTGACATACCAATTAATTAAAATAATTATTTCAAGTTTTAACTTAACTATCCAACCAGAGCTTGCCAATTAGGCATCCAAGTTGGTAGAGTCTAGGCCAAATAACAATGGTCAAGCCAATCATCTCGTGCCTCGCTGGCACCCGGCCCTGCCCAGACTTAAGCGAAAAAAAGGGTGAATGTCTGATATCACCCTTACCTCTAAGCAGTGGATGGATGGTAGAATCGTCTTTTCTGTATTGGTCATCTTCATCCTTGGATCACTCCTCTTATGTGAGTAGGTACAAAGTCAATCAAAGGGTTGACCGTGGATGTCGGGGCATGCGATGAGCAGTAAAGAGGTCCTTCACCTTCCTCTGGCCGCACACACTTGCTCATGGGTCCAATTGATGTGAGGGGATACTAGAGCAGGGTAGATGAGGGTTTTTCCCTCTGGAAGGGTACCAGTGAAGAAGAGAGAAGGGTCGCAGACCTGGATTATGAATTGGAGGTGGGGAAAAGACTTGAGACTCGATACAAACTCACGAAGCCAAAACTTTCCTCTCAGGGGTGTTTACCCCTTTATATAATCCTTGGGCTATTGAGGGGGTAGCTGGCAGCTGGCAGCTAACCTGGCAATTGGGGAAACTTTCTGTAGTCCACCAAAGGGGTTAGAACCTAGGATCGTCTGGTGTGGAACCTCCTCGCAAATCCATCAGGATTATTTTTATATGTGAACATTAACTGGAGAGAGAGGGAAAGACAAGTGGATCTAATGATCTACTGTTACTGGTTTCCAAAACCCATCGGGGGTAGGAGATGATCCAGACACCATTAGATATATAATTTGATGGTCCAACAGCATACATGACACATTAGCTTGATGGACCAAGGTTTCCTATTTCGAAATAAAATGTGACAAATTACATTTATTTTCCATAACCCTTCCACTTTAGAAAATCCTAATTAATTCATAACTCTTTCTCCTTAATTCCATTTGGTGCCAAATTTTAAAGAAAAGCTTTTAATATTTAAATCTAAGTGTGGGCAAGATTTGGGGCCAAAATATGAAAGTCAGATATCCTTTCCTTGCCCCTTTAGTAATTGACTTATTTGATTCATTTAAGGCATTAATTAACTTATTTTCCATCCAAACTTGATAATCAATCCTATTTAGGTGTATTCCTTCCTTTGGGTGCAATTTAGGATGGAATTATGCCCATTGGTTTCCCTCAACATATCTTTTGTAGAGATTTCTCCATGGTTCTTATTTAATTACAAATTCTTCATTATTTTTGTAAATTCCTTTATTTCTTTAACTGGTAATTATCAAGAAGAACAAAAAACAAGAAATATTTACTATGATCCAAGGGACTAAATCACTCCATAACTTTCAAAATTGGTTCCTATGGGCCATTTATTATTCTTTTTGAGAAACCAAAGAGGAGGAAAGAGAAACCTAGATATTTATGATTTTTATTATCTTAAAAGTTCTCAAAAGAAAAGAATACTTCTTATTCAAGTTATCAAATCCTAAATTCGAATTCCCTTTCCCTTGCTATTATCTTTCATCTCTTTCAAAAAAATTTCAACAAAAATAGGAGAGAGAAAACAAAAGCCAACATTTATACTTTTGAGTCTAGTGTAACACTTAATGCACATATGAAAGAAAAAAAATCTATTTTTAAGTCTCAATTTATTTTCTTATTTCATTATCTTTTATGAAATTTCATTTCATATTCTTTTTTCATTAAAACCCTCAACTATTCCTATTTAAGAAAAAAGATTACTCTTGAAATTTTTGGATGTTACAATTCTACCCACCTTAAAAAAATTTGTCCTCGAAATTTTCACTCACTACCCACCTTAGGGTTTTACATATTCTATGTATACTAATATCTAATATCATATTATTGTCTCATTTTCATGGTAAAACACTATCTAGACCTCATTACGAAATCCATCATGTGGGTAATTTGTTTCACATCATCATTCCTATGAGTTCTAATTCTACCCTGAGTCTTACTTGCTTATAAAAAATTGACTCCTTGTATGCATGCTTGGTCTTACTATGTGTTTGATTAGGTTTATGTGACTATATGCCTCAAACTTTTGATGCCAACTCTTGTTTCTTTTGTAACCTTTAGATACATGTCAGCCACTCATATATGCAACGGTGACATGATTTATCACACTTATCTTAGTACCTCCCGCATGCACATGTCCCATACCACATGCACTTGAAAGGACAAGACAAGTATGATTATGCATATAACATTCTCTCTACAAACCCCATGAGCATATGTCCCATACCACAAACATGTGGGAAAAAGAGAGAGTATACTATATACAATTCTAGAGTTCACAAGAAAGTCCAAAATCATCTAGGCACATAACCCTAGTCCTTATCCTAATCAATGTCTCCTAACTAGACCTCTACATTAGTTCCTAATACCTTTCTCCTACTTCTTCTATACCTAGGGTTAGAACATATGAATCTTTAGCTTAATATCCATATACTCATTACTCTGATACCATATCGTAATGCCCCTCCAAGAACATACATTACATCACAAGCAAACCCTATGTTGTCCATAACATGGGTCACTTGGCTTGGAGGAACATCACAAAACATGATATACATAGCAAAAAGATAAGTGAAACACCTTACATTTATTAGAAATCTTGATTCCTACATTGTTCTTTGAAAGAAATAACTTATAACACAAACTAAATCATCTTTCAAAAAAACCTAATACATGAGACATAGAACAAATGTATGGTATAAATCTTCTTTGGAAACTTGATATTGGATCTTCTAAGGTGTAGATGGCACTCCACCAAGGTAAGTCCTGGAAACTTCTACTTTGAAGCACTCACTTCAATTTCCTTTGCTCCTTGATCTAGGGACATCTCGTCCTACGTCCATGCAAAAACAAAGACACACATCAATAAGCAGCACTATACATTTTATAAGAACTAAAAATAAACATATATACTTGATTTTGAGAGGAAATCTTGAAATGAATTAAACTAAAGCATTATGAAATTACAGGATTCTTATAACATGAAGAATTGAACAATTAATATATGATATCTCTATAACGCCCATTTAAGAGCACATGATTGTTAGGAAAGCCCATAATAATAGGAAATCCCATAACAGCATGAATGCCCATGATTTGGCTATAAAAGCCCATAATTGGCACAAATGCCCACAACGACCCTGTGAGGTCCATGATTTGAGAAGCATCTATAAATAATTTAATTCCAATTAATTTGATCATTAACATGACTTTAAAATTAAAATTAATGTGATCCTTGAATTAAACATGATGGGATTTCTCCCTCTTGAAACATGAACTTTAAAATCCATTAATCATTAATCATTAATCATAATCTCTAATCTTAATGAACATGATAACCATATGACATAAGATACATAAAACATCATTCATTTTTTATGATGAACATGACTTGAGCATTAAACTTGAAATTGAAAGAATAATTTCTAAATCATACATAGCATACAACTCAACCAATGTAAATATGTATAGTGGCATGACCCACTTACCTTGGAGAAAAGTAGATCCCAAGTAGCTCTCTCTGATCTTGAGTCCAATCCAAAGTCTCTTAAGATTTGAAGAAACCCTAATCTCATGTAATCAAATAGTCTATATTAATTACCATCTTGACTATCTAACCGTCATTTTGGAATACATGAATTTTCAAGCTTCAATTAGATATAAGATGATATTTTTGTCCAAAGAGGTTATTTCTTTACACACTACGTCTAATTAAACATGTTAGGATCATCCGTTTAATTAATCATATGAAATTAGGGTTTTTCACATATGAAATTACATAAAGTTAACATATTTACATACTTTTCAAGTTCAGATGTGAATCAGGCAATGAAACTAATTTTATTGAACTCCTTGAATTTTTCTAAGTAACTTTCATATATTACACTTCTCCATCTAACATACCCATTAATTAATATAATTATTTCAAATTTTAACTTAATTGGCCATCAGAGCTTGCCAATTAGGCAACCAAGTCGGTAGGGTCCAGGCCACACAACAATGGTCCGACAGGGCCAATCGACTCGCACCTCGTTGGCACCCAGCCACCCTTACCTCTGAGCAGTGGATGGGGAGGTAGAACCATATTTTCTACATTAGTCATCTTCATCCTTGGCTCGCTCCTCTTAAGTGAGTAGGTACATGGTCAACCGAATGGTTGACTCTAATGTCGGGGCATGTGAGGAGCAGTCAAGAGGTCCTTCACCTTCCTCTAGCCTTGTCAAACTGGCTCGTGGCTCTAATTGATGTGAGGGGAGATTGATACATGGTGGACGAGGATTTGTCCCTGTGGCAGGGTACCAACGAAGAAGAGAGAAGGGTCGTGGGATTGGATTACAAATTGGAGGTGGGGAAAGGACCTGAGACTTGATACAAGACTCACAGAGCCAAAACTATCCTCTCAGGGGTGTTTACCCCTTTATATAAGCCTTGGGCTATGGAGGGGGTAGCCGATGGCTAACCTGGAAATTGGAAAAAGTTTCTATAGTCCACAAAAGGGGTTAGAACCTAGGATGGTCTAGTGTGAAACCTCCTCACAAATCCATCGAGATTATTTTTAGGTGTGAACATGAACTGGAGAGAGAGGGAAAGATGAGAGGATCTAATGATTTATTGTTACTGGTTTCCTAAACCCATCAAGTGGTAGGAGATGATCAAGGAACCATCAAATCTTTAATGAGATGATCCAACAACACGCGTGACACATTAGCTGGATGGACCAAGCTTTCCTATTCCAAAATAAAATGTGACAAATTAAATTTGTTTTCCATAACCCTTCCACTTTAGGAAGTCCTAATTAATTCAAAACTCTTTCTCCTTAATTCCATTTGGTCCCAAATTTTAAAGGAAAGCTTTTAATATTTAAATCTATGCATGGGAAAGATTGGGGCCAAAATATGAAAGTTAGATATCCTTTACTTGTCCCTTTAGTAATTGACTTATTTGATTCATTTAAGGCTTTAATTAACTTCTTTTCCATCCAAACTTGATAACCAATCCTATTTAGGTGTATTCCTTCCTTTGGGTGTAATTTAGGATCAAATTATGCCCATTGGTTTCCCTCAACATATCTTTTGTAGAAATTTCTCCATGGTTCTTATTTAATTACCAATCCTTCATTATTTTTGCAAATTCCTTTATTTCTTTAACTAGTAATTATCAAGAAGGAAAAAAACAAGAAATCTATACTATGATCCAAGGGAGTAACTCACCCCATAACTTTCGAGATTGGTGCCGAGGGACCATTTATTATTCTTTTTGAAAAACTAAAGAGGAGGAAAGAGAGACCAAGATATTAATGATTTTTCTTATCATAAAAATTCTCAAAAGAAAAGAATACTTCTTATTCGAGTCATCAAATACTAAATTCAAATTCCCTTTCCCTTGCTATTATCCTTCATCTCTTTTACATATTTTTAAATAAAAATAGAAGAGAGAAAGTCAAAGCCAACATTTATACATTTGAGTTAAGTGTAACACTTAATGCACATATGAAAGAAAAAATCTATTTTTAAGTCTCAATTTATTTTCTCATTTCATTATCTTTTGAGAAATTTCATTTCATGTTCTTTTTGCATTAAAACCCTCAACTATTCCTTTAAAAAAATCACTCTTGAAATTTTGGGATGTTACATGAACCCTCTTAAGGGTGATCATAACCTTAACCATACTTCAAGGTCTTCTTCAAAACCTCCTTATTAATGGTAACCTCATAGAAAGTCTACCAACAGACCAATTGAACCTCAATGTGAGGTGTGGTATTGGTGGGTACAACTACCTCATCCCAAGAAGCTGGCATGTGATCTTCTCCATATTCGTATGCATACTAGTATCATAGAAAAAAGTCCGTGATTAAGATACTTGTTTATTTTTTCACATGTGCAACCTAGTACAATGATTCACACTAGGGTGTGACTTTTATCAACACCTTCTATCTTTTTTTTTCATTGCCTTCTACAATGGTGGGCAGAAGTAGTCCATAAAAAAGTGAAACCATGATTTAATAAGGATCACAACACTAGTTTCTAGATTCCAATAATATTGTCAAAACATACCATCTTATATACTAACTTCAATAAAAGAAAACTTATGTTGATAAGAAGCCTGACATGGAAAAATCAAATTTGAACATTCTGATATCAGTCATGCTAGGTGTTGTGTGGAATCAATATGATGAACAGAAAGTGCTCCTACTGATATCTCCACCAAGCATAAATCACGTGATTAAAAATATTGGGAAACTATATATGAGTGTATCTTAATCAATCAAAGAGAAATAAAGCCCACATTATCACTCATGATGTAACACACATTAAGAATGTAATAAAGAGAACCAAAAAACTATGTGCCAGAGGGAATAATTAAATTATAGTTTAGATATATAATCTAAACTCTCTCTCTCTAAGCTACGTGACGGAGCTCTAATCCCTCTCTAGCTCTCTGCCCTAGCTATGGCGGGCGGGGGTGATGGATCCCCGCCTGTTTCTACCCCAAACCCCACCCCCCTCCGATCCTCCTCCCCAGGCTGGCGACTGGTTCTCCTCAAAGACAGACATCACCGTGGCTAGGGATTGGGTTGGATCGGTCAGCGGTCCTCCTCCTCGTATCAGGGGAGCAGTTGCGGCGGACCCAAAGACCCCCTTCCTCAAGGAGGGGGACAAGAGGTTGTGGACGAAGTTCAACAACCCGATTATGGAGGAAATGGAGGACTACCACCAGCACTCGGCAATCATCTAGGTTCTAGGAAGAAATGTCCACCCTATCCCCCTCAAAGGGTGGATGATTCAGAGATGGCGACCAAGAGGGGAGCTAGAGATTTTCTCACTGAATGAGGGCTTGTTCCTAGCTCGTTTTGCTAGTGATGCGGACATCAAAAAAGCTCTTCTCAAAGGACCTTGTTTTTTCAATGATTAGTTGGTCCTGGTGAGGAGGTGGAAACAGGAAGCTGATACGTAGAGAGCTGTGCTCAAGACTGCCCCCGTTTGGGTCTCCCTGCCGGATGTGGGCCAGCACTGGACGACTAGGGCTATTGTTGTCATCGCCCACTCGATTGGGGAACCCAGAGCCATCGACAGGAGGTCGGATGGCACAGTCCAAGGTTGTGCTCATTTCTGTGTGGACATATCCGCGGAGAATGAGCCGCCACCAGAGGTGATGGTAGAGCTTCCTAATGGGGATGAATGGGAAGTACGCTTCAAGTATGAAGCCCTGCCAGATAGGTGTGCTACTTGCAAAGTCTTCGGACACGTTACAGGTAGTTTCCCTGGGTGAGGGTTGCCATCAACTTGACGCCACCCATCATCCCAGAACAGGCGAGGAAGACGTAGAGAAGACAGGGCAAATCCAAGCCCCCACCCAAGGTCAGACGAGCGATGGATAATCCTTTGTCTGAAGAGGTGGTGGTTATAGATAATGTGGAGTCCATAGAAGCTGGAGTGCCAATCTCGGTCCCCCCCTTTCTACAGATATAGAACTGGCTCAGCTAGGAGCACCCTGCGAGAATCCCCTACCCAACCTGCCTCTTGTGGACACGTCCCGATCCAGGAAGGGTAAGGAGAAAGGCAAGCAAAGGAAGGATGTCATCAGGAAGGATTCTGAATCTGCAATCCTCGATGCCAACCCTTTCGCGAGCTTGGATGATGTTGAAGATGAAGTGCCTGAGACCAGTACACACAACAGAAGTCCTAGACAGACTCGTACTGCAGCAAAAGAGCATAAGAAGAAGGCTAAGGAAGTATCCTGCTCCAAGGGAGGGAGCAGGGAAAAAACTTGTTAGATATGTCCCTGCTCGTTTGGAACGTGCGAGGTGCCTCACTTGCTGTTAGGCAGAGGGAGGTAAATAGAGTGATAGTGGAGGAAGAAGCCAGCCTGGTCTTCTTTTTGGAAACTAGGATCAAGAACAAAGTCAAGGAAAGGATGCATACCCTGTTCCTGGTAGGGTGGCAAACTCTATCGAATATTGAAAGTAGAGATGGTTACAAGATTGCTGTTGGGTGGAACGCTACTGCTTGGGTGGTTGATCTCATTAATGCTACTGACCAAGTGGTTACTGTCAGTTGCTGTAATAAAGGCGGGATGGACTTCATTGTGTCTGGGATCTACAGGGAGAACCTTGAAAGAGACAGAGGAAGAATGTGGGCTACCATAAAAGAAACTGCACAACAAGAGGTCCCCTGGCTGGTCCTTGGGGACTTCAACAATGTTAGAAAGACGAAAGAGAAGATAAGAGGGCTTACTGTCCCTGAGAGAGTAACTGATGCTTTTAATGACATAATGGAAGAGGCATACCTCATTGAGCTAAATAGAATTGGTGGTCAAACAACATGGTCTAATAAACAGAAACCTGGTCGAAGAATTCCTAGCACTATTAATCGTGCTATGGTAAATGAAGTATGTCATAATGTCTGGCCTAATGCAGTCATTAAGATGGGTGCTAACATCTTGAGTGATCACTGCTAGTTAAAAATGGAGTTCACTGCCAAGGATAGAATCCAACAACCGTTTCGGTTCCTTAACCTCTGGTGTTACTAGGCTGGGTTCAAGGAACTGGTGGAAGGTAGTTGGGATATTGATGTTGTGGGGTATCTGATGTATAGAGTCCTAAAGAAGCTTTAGAACACAAAAAAGGCTTTAAAATCCTGGAGCAGGGAGAAGGTTAACCTTAAGAACCTCCTTACTACTGCTATGAAGGAGTACAATGAAGCTGCTGCTGTCACCAGAGAGTCACCTGAGAATGAGCTTGCTATAAAAAATCAAATGAAAATAGAGGACAGGCTGAGGAAACTAAAAAAGGTAGAAGAACAATTCTATTGGCAGTGTAGCCGGATGAAATAGCTAACAGACGGGGACAGGAATACTAGGGTGTATCACGCTGCCGTCAAGAAGAAGGAACTAAGAGAAACAATCCATCACCTGGTTGACGAACAAGGTGAGATTGTCGATAGAAGACAAAAGATAGCTGCTACTGCGATAAACTACTTCCAAAGCATTTACAACCAACCTTCTTATGAAAACATGACTTATGGTGATCTGCTTCCCGGTACAAGAGTTAATGAAGAAATGAATGAAACGCTTTGCCAACCTACAACAGACGAGGAAATCAAGGCTGTTGTTTTTTCTATAAATCCATCTAAGGCCCCAGGACCTGATGGGTTCAATGGGATGTTCTACCAAAGAATGTGGTACCTCATCGGTAAGGACATTAGCGATGCTATAAGATGGATCATAAATGGAGGGAACATGGTTTTGGCTGTGAACCAAACTTTTATAAAACTTATTCCCAAAAGTAAGGAGGTGGCTGGTATGACAGATTACAAACCCATCTCCTGTTGCAGCGTTCTTTACAAATGCACCTCTAAACTACTTGCCCGTAGACTTGGGAACATCCTGCCCCTTATTATATCTGAGGAGCAGGGTGCTTTCATAAAGGGTAGGAAGTTAGCTGACTGCACCCTTCTGGCTGCCGAGTTTCTGACTGGGTTCAATATAAAGAATGCAAACTCAAAAGCTTGTGTGAAGATTGACCTGCAAAAAGCCTATGATTATGTTAGATGGGAGGCCCTGTGGAACATCATGGTGAACATGTGTTTCTTGGACAGGTGGATCAATATGATGAAACAGTGTGTCCAAACTGCCTCTTTCTCTATCCTGATAAATGGTGGTCCTGTGGGGCTCCTTAGAGCCACTAATGGGTTGCGACAAGGGGACCCCCTATCCCCCCTGTTGTTTACTATTCTTATGGAAGGACTGACTAATATCATCAATAAAGAAGAGGACATGGGAAAGATCAAAGCGTTCAAGATCATGGGCATCAAAGTAAAGACACACCTCATCTTTGCCGATGATGTGATGTTATTTTCGATGGGAAATGCTAAAAAGCTCAATGAGTTTAAGAGAGTGTTGATAAAATTTGGCAACCTGACTGGGCTTCACATTAGCTCCATCAAGTCGAGAATTTTCCTTTCAAAGTCATGTCACTCAAGAAGGGGGAGACTGAAGTTGTCTATTAACCTGAGTGGGGGTAGGCTCCCTACAAGGTACCTGGGAGTTCCTATTGCTGGGGGTAAAGGAACCTCTTCAGATTTCTCTTTGTGCCTGGACAGTCTGAGAACTAAAGTTCAAGGCTGGACGCAGATCAGTCTCTCTCTTGCTGGCACGTTGGTTCTCATTATATCTATTCTCCAAAGCATGGTGCGGTTCTAGGCCGAGGTCTGTGACATACCTCCTATTGTGGCTGAATCTATGAAAAGGATCATAGCTGGCTTCCTTTGGGGGGGAATGAACCATGTTGTTGCCTGGGAGGTTCTCGCCCGACCTTTCAGCAAAGGAGGTCTCAATGTCTTACATCCGAAAGTGATCATTCTTAATGCCCAAACCAAGCGGCTTGACAGATTCCTAAGGGATAAGACTAATGTGTGGTGTAAATGGATGACGAAAAGGTATGGTTTTATGCCCAATAACTCCGACATATCTTCTTCTAGGATGTGGAAAAGCATGTGTAACAGGTGGATGGAGATCATCGCTATGTACATTGTCGATGAGCATGAGATGGTGTGTATTGTTAATCAACACACTACCCCATGGATCAATAGTGATACGTCTGATGATACAAGATGGGCCAAATTTCTCTGGGGGCCTTTCCACTGTCCAAAGTGGAGCACTACTTCTTATAGGGCTATCCTGAGGAAGCTCCCAACAAAGGACCGGTTGGCAAATTGGGGCATACAGGTTGATGCGCTATGCCCCCTTTGTAGGAGAGCCAATGAAAGCCACGGTCACCTCTTCCTTGATTGCAGCTACACCAGGCTCATCTGGGCCTCGATATGTCTGAAGAATGAGTGGGGCCCGAACCAGAGTCACAGCTTGGATGATATGGCGAACTGGTTACTGCTCAATCTTAAAGATAAACATTGGTTGGCTTTTGGGGGCCGCTGTCTAACTTCCTTTTGCTTCAATATATGGGATGAAAGAAATAGAAGAGTCCACTCTAACACTACTACAGAAAATGCTTTTTACAACAGTTCCTTTTCTTAATTTACAATAGGTGTTAATCGTTGTATTAGATCGCGTGGTCTTATGGGGGGGTGCTTTACACAACATGTGATCGCATGTTGTAATAGATGTATTTTATACAACAGTTGAAACATGTTGTCTTTTAAGGAATGGCCTGTTGTAATATGGGTATTTTACACAACATGTGGTGCACCTATTGTAATATATATTATACAACAGTTGAACGACGTTGTCTTTCACGAAACACACCCGTTGTAATAGGGGTATTTTTTACAACATGCGGTTCACCCGTTGTAATATATATTATACAACAGTCGAAGCATGTTGTATTTCACTAAACACACCCGTTGTAATAGGTAGGTCTATTAAAACATGTAGTGCACCTGTTGGAATATACATATTTATACAACAGTTGGGAGTATGTTGTCTTTCCATACATTTAACCGTTGTAGTAAGATTGTTTAGACAGCATGGTGTGTGTCTGTTGTAATATACACAATTTATAGAACATGTTATGCATGTTGTAGTTCACTAGAAACACATGTTGTAATAGGTGTATTTTTTCCTGACAAACCTGTTGTAATAGGTGTGGATAACACAACATGTGTTGTTTGTTGTAGAATCATACATTTTACAACATATTATTAACTGTTGTCTTTGATTAGAGTTTGAAAGGTCATATATCACACCAATTATATTGATCAAATTAACCATATTATTAATAAATTATAATAAATATGCAATTATACTTTTTCATTTCACAAACAAACACATAGTTGAAAAAAATTTCCATCAAACCTTGAAAGAAACTCGTACTAAATTTAATTAATATTAAATCATCCATACAACGATTCAATAATACAAAGTACTGAGTATCCACTCTAGAATCGAACTGAAAACTAACTAAAAAAGTTTCACACATTGGTCTATGGTAAAGAACAAATGTCTCCCCCACATGTCACATAATCTTATGTGTGCTCAAGAACACATGTCACCCACTCGTTTCGGACCTCATCAATTTCTTCTTGGTTGAAGCAACGACCAATATACTTCGAATAATACTACAATCATATGACAAATATATCAACATATTGTGATATTTTCAATTTATTTAGAAATTTGAACAAACTAAAAGAATATAATGTTAAGTAGCTTACACATTCAGGAATATTTCTATTTCTCGCATCAAAGATGTCTTTCATATACTTCAACACATAATACCCACAATCTATATTGTTCGACTGCTTTGGACACTATACAAAATAAATATTAATTTGTTATCCAAATAATTGTGAGAACTTGTTAGCAATTGAGTAGTATCTTCTTCTCCTTTTCTTCTTTCTTCCTCTGGATTTATTGTGTCTTGACCTCTTCTTTGTACCATAACTATCATCACTAGACAATTCATCTTTAACATGCTTGTGTTTGGAGACTTTCTTTTTCTCTGCTAATTTAGAAAATGTGACCATAAAATGTCTGGAGGATCCCATTTCAAAATATCAAATTGTTAAGTAGACTGGGCATAATTGTACACTTTTTCTTTTAAATTCATTCATCCTTTAGGACATCTACTAGCCAAGATATGTGCAAGACAAATGATACATGTAACTGAACTCACCATTATCCACATCCTTTGATTCCAGCGCCCTGTCGTCAACTTCACCACAGTTCACAATCTTGATAGGCACAATAGGTCTGGACTCGTCGGTCTCCACATTTTCAATATCCTTTAAAGTATCATGTCCTTGAATGAGCTTGCCAAAAACAACATGTTTCCTACGAATGGAAGTTGGTTTAGACAACATGCCAAATGAAATTGAATAGAACACAGAGACCTAAGAATGAACACAGGTTCTAACACAAAGAAACTAACCCATCCAAATGAGGGTCTGCCTTGAAAGTGATGAAAAATTGGGAACCATTCATATGGATGCCAGCATTGGCCATTGATAAGATTCCAGGTCCTTCATGCCGTAACTTGAAGTTTTCATCTGATCAATATATTAAAATACAAAAATATCAAACCATCCGCAGTTTTATACATTGTACAGATAAAATAGCAAATCAACCAGCATCCTATTCACCCAAAATCGTCCGAAAATCTAAATTTGACTGAATATAATGAAGCAACAGCAAAGCTTAGTAATACATAATGAGATTGGCTACTGATTTCTCAGAAATGCTATGGAAAAAATATAGCAATTTAGCATACATATAAACTACAGAAATCTAACATAATGTATATGTAACAGAGTGTCATTACAAGTGCTAGAAGCAAGGGGTCAAGAGTTTCAAACATCAGTGGCAAATAACCAGGCAAGTAATCACCTTCAAATTTTCCTCCATATATGCTCTGACCTCCTCTTCCTGAAAGCCACAGAACTAATGAGTTCAATGAAAAGAATCAACTGTTTATTTTCCTAGAAATAATGAAATTCACATGTTTTGTTCCATCATGTATGAGAGCATCAAATCGTTTAATGGATGATCAATTCAACCCCAAACTGAATTTCCATAATTAGTATTGATTGCAAATCGACAGGAGAAATACATCAGATTCCATAAATTTAAATTGCAAAAAAAGTGAACTAGAAGTTACCAACATACATATAACATGTCTCTGCATATTATATAAGGGCACTATTATACTAAAAGGAACCAAATATCAAAGGCATAAAACTCAAATTAAAATTACCCCCTAGGATCCAAGTGAACAAGATCGTCCATTGTGATTCATACACCATAGAGAAAATGAAAGACTAAAGAGTTAAAGATGAAGTTTCCAACATATTAGGGACCAAACCAAAAAGATCATGGGTCGCATGTCTGTGCAAAATGTAAACATGTATACTTTACCTCTATATAAAATAACTTAAACCAAATAAAATTATATATCGTCTAAAAGTTTTTTTGTTAAATATTATTTATCATCATAACTTACAACTTATTTCAAGTCAAGAAAAACCTGAAGAAACATCAAATAAGCTAAATACATTATAATATTCATATTGAAGTCTTAGGTAACAAGGATGGCAAAAAATCTGCTGTAACTGGGTTCACAGCAGGTCAACTATGCAAAAAACCAATGTCTAGGATTCTCCCAAAAACCAGTTCAAGGAGATCCAATCTAATTTTTTCTACAAGTCTCTTCTGCCATCCGGTATGGGCACTAGAGAGAGAGTTCTTGGAAAATTTGCTAAAAGGTAGGAGTACATACCGTCACCCTTTGAGAAATCTCCTCCCTGTAGAAATAAAGCAAAAGGGGCAATCAGATAGCTACAATGGTGAAATCTATGTACATTACAACATCGACCAGACACAGGCGAAGCGCTAAATATACATTGTATTGATAGCTCAGTAAAATACAACCTTAAAAATAACATCACAAGAAAAGCATTCGTGACCATCATCCCTGTATCATACAGTATAAAGAGGGGTAACTGACTAAAATACAAACACCATTACATATATACTACCATTTTTAAGTCAATGAGCCAGTAGATGGACCTAAATTTTATCATGGTAATTAAGGAGGGTGAGAAAAAGGTAAGAAAAGACATACCTGTGCCATGAAACCTTTAATGATGCGGTGAAAGAATGTTCCTTTGTAATGCAGAGGATTTCCAGTTGACCTTCCAGTTCCAATCTAGTCTATAAAGGAGAACATCGTACCATTAGGTATACTCTTGTTCTCTATATAAATTTCTTGGTAAAAATTACAGACTTTGAGAGGGTATAGCAGGATTTACCTTATAAGAAGCAACCATCACTACTAAGATAAGAAATGAGGGCTGAAGATCCTCTTCCAACCTGAACCATTCTTGGCACCCACCTACCAATCACTCGTCATATTTCATACATGATAGTAAAATACCTATTACAAGTGAACCAATGAGAGGCAGTAAATGGAACCTGACAAATGGTTCCCTTTTATGGCATACTGTTAGGTGGACACGTTCACCAGAAATATCAAAATAATGGCCAGCCAGCAATTGGATTGGGTAAATGCATGTAAAATTTTATTATATAATCAGATCTATAACCACCCAGTTATAAAGCAACACTTGCCACGTGCTCTTCTGCCTCCTATCCCCCACCTAGACCATCTCTCAACCACTGACTCAATCATAAGTACTGGCATAGAGATGTATACCACTGCCACCACGAATCCCCTCCCTATTCCCATTCATACTGTCCCTACTCTTTCTTCCTCACACATGCTGCAGTATCTGTAAGCATGGCAGATGAAGTGGCCAAAACAGCGAAGGGCATGAAGATACATTTTTAGGTAGTTTAGTGGCAGTGGCAACACTACTGGAAAGCATGCCAGCTTCAACAGTTGATGTCGTTGATTCTGGGGCACACTGAACAGTCATATCCATTGAATCTGTTTCAACCGACGATTCAGAGTCGTCCTCCCTGTCTCCGTTAAGGTTGGAATCGGAATAAACGGTCCCATCAGACTGAATGACAACCATCGTTCATTCAGGCACATTTCTACCAATTAAAATACAATATTCAAGTACAGGTTCACTGACAGGAACCGTCCCTTCTGGTATCAATTTTATTAAAAAAAATAAAACACCACCTATTACATATCATATGAACAGAGTTTAGCTGCATAAACTAGAATACATACAATAATTTAAATATGCACTCATGTCAGTTAAATGTCAACATTATTGTAATCACATTGAGAATCAAGCTGACACATTCTAATACAACTGGAAAACATGGTAACAAGTATGGTAAAGTTGCTCACTATGTGTATCTAGTGTACACAATACAACTAACATAGCTTGCTTGTCATAATTGTACCACAATAGCATATTTCTAAGAAATTCCAGATAGCAACCAAAGCTTTCGTAGAACTGCAGAGTAGAAAATGATTTTGTTTCAGAATTGATGTTGTGCATGTCTGTCGTAGTTGTTCATGTGCATCATAGCTCACCATTATAAGGTTCCTCAGCATAAGGCATCCACTCATTTTAGCTGTCCTAACAAGATCACATATTTATCTTATATTAGAATTTACTAATAGTAACACCAACTGATATATCGATACAGGGTCATTGAATTATGACAGACGACAGAAAAACTCTTATATCTCATGAGTATTGACTTCACTTAAATTCAAACCATTTAACAATATATATCCAAAATTCAAATAAAAGATCCTAAACTACATAAAACGACATACCTTTCTTACCAATACTGATGAGTACGCATTCCTAGCAATAGTTTCTGGAATCGTATTAACATACTGAAGTAGCTGAAAATGAGCATCATATTGTTGGTTATCATGTTTACAAGCATGTAAGGGTTACTGCAACCACGTACCTTTCTTCCTATGCATGATGAATACCCACTTCCTGCTGTTTATCATATTTCTAAGCATGTAAAGGGACCCTATTATGCTGTTGGAAGCAACTGAATGAATAATTGAAATAAAAATTCAATCAGTTGATTGTGGTGCTGAATATACAATAAGAATTACTTAGAGGTTAATAAATAGTTGATACCAACCTAGACATATTGGCTAAACTTGAACATGAGGATGATTGCCTAGAGGATAACCAAAGACACCTTCTAGCAAGGGACAATTGAATTACTGCATTAATTAGTATAGAACTCTCAAATACTATTTTGATCTAGGTAAGAAATAACACTGAGTTTTTACTTATTATCACATTTTTAAGCAGGTAAAGGGACCTTATTAAGCTGCCGGAAGCAGCTGTAATTGAACAACAAAGTAAGATTTCAGTCACAGTGGAAATTCCCCTATTTCAACTGCCCCTCTCATGTGTTCTATACCAAGGTGGATTGTAATCTAGAGCCTAGGATATATGGGACACATCACCCCACCAAATTTCCTTGGGGATTCATCTTCACAAAAATCCTATGAGGCTAGATAGTTCCACTACCACAACCTATAAACAACACCTAAAACCCAACCAACAAATGAAGATTGAGTGGGAATTCTTTGAAGCAATCCTGAAGCGATTTCACTTCATGCAAAATGTGATTTACTTGATGAAAACTTTCTTTTCTGGAGCCTCGACATTGGTGGTTTTGAATGAGTATAATGAAGGATTCTTTCCTATGTCGAGGAGAGTGAAACAGGGGAATCCCCTATTATCATCCTTGTTCATTATCATTGAGATTCTGGCCACATTGGAAAATATTTACACAACTAAGGTACCCTACCCATCGACACTGCTCCAATAGTATAGATTATGTGGAACATCAAGAAGCGAGAATGTTTACAAGCCACTAGAGGTGTAAGAAGGAGATACCACCTTTACCCTTACATCTTTATGATAGGCCTTTATTGCTTGAGACAAATGATCCAATCACTTGAACAAGAAAAGAAGTAGCCTCCCAACCAGATCATGCTTCAAAATAAAGATTTTACAAGAACAGGTTGACAAGGCAATAACTTACCCTTAGTGGATAGAGATATGCACAACAACCCTAGTCAAGGTACTTCCTAGAATTCATTCATACCACGTAGATGTGAGGCCATTACTCAAAGGTGATAATTCAACCCTTAACTAGGCTTGAGGAAACAATATGAATTTTATCATGTTCTTCTAGTATTCTAAAGCTCCATACCATTTTGTGTGGTGCTACACCCATGGTGAAGGAGATTCTAGCCACACTCAAAAAGATATATACAATCGAAGTACCCAGCCCATCATCAGGGCTTCAACAGTATCTAGATCTGAGTTGGACCTAACTTGGTTCGAAAATAGATTTGAATTGTCCTAGACTAGCTTAAGTTGCACTAATTTAGCCAAATAACACCATCTTTTAAACAACAATAGTGTATATTTAATGTTACCTTGTAATCATATATGTTGTACAAAAATATCATTATCTTTTCTTTTAACCACAATGTAGATGTAGATCAATCTTCTCATTAATCTTGTTTGTGCCAACAAATATATTTTTAGAAAAAGTGCATGGAGAATCCTAAGTGAAGTAAAGTTTGAGAAGAAAAATAAATCTTCTAAAAGGACTTCAGAATATGAATAAAGGCTTACCTACATGCAAAAGAATGACACCTGAGGGTCACTAGAAATCATGTACATTCATCCCAAAGAGTGTTTGCAATGGTATCCACCGCATCGTTTCCACCGCGTGTCCGTATCTGACGCGTGCCGAGGACGGCCGCAACTCCTCTCAGGAAGTGTCTGTGCTTCCCAGGAGATCACTATTACCAAGAGAGCAAAAGTAGTACCAGCCCCTATATAGGGTAAGATAAAAGAAACTGACTGAAAAGAAATTGCATGTCTTTTCAATGTTCAATGTTAAATGCCTATTTTTAGTTTTCAAGTTTTCTTAGTATTATAACATGTTCAATCCACTTACCATTTGTTTGATGCATGGCTGCGGGCGTGATGCCCGTAGGTAGGAGCAAGCTCGGGAGCTAGAAGGCCATCTAAGGAGAAAAACCTAGTTCAAGGACCATCAAGGAGAAAAAACATCGGTGGGTGCCAACTATAGTTATAGACCCTTTTTCCTTTTGTTAGAATTATGTATATATGAACCTTGTTAAGAATTTGAGAATGAGAATTGTAAATGTTTCCTTGTGATGGTTTATTTAAACTCTATTTTGCAAATGAATATCATGCTTGTGACACCCCCCTTGGAAAGTAATGTGATTTATGCTTCCACACTCTGATGTGAATAACAATACAAGCGGGGTGTTATAGTCACATCCACCACTTTTACAACTAGATGAAAAGGAGGAAGACAAAGATGACTAGGGAAAGGACAATTGAGGCTTTGCCCTAGTGCGTAATGAAGAAGGGCCCCTGTGGTGCTATGTGATCACAAGTACTTGTAGTGGTGATGACGGTTCTTCTCTCTTGGGCTAACGGCACAAGACATGTGTTGATGATAGTACCCTTGACCAACGATGGCAGCATGAAGAGGGGAAGAGAGAGAAGAGAGGGATGGTGGTAGCTCCTCTTCTTGACCATGGAGGCGATAGCCCTCTAACACAAACATGGGGACAAGATCTAGGAAGAGAACTAGGAAGAATGATGAGGCATAGGCTCCTTGATGTGAAGACACTCACTTCTCATTCTCAATAAGATGCTAGACATTGTCATATATGCTCATAGGTGTATCTATTGTAGTACTAGAATGTTGGCATAAGAATGCTAGACATTCTCACTGAAAAAGATAATGACACAACCTTTTCCTTTGCTAGGAGAGGCCATTGAGAAATTGAAAACTAATTTTGATGTAAAGAATGTAAAAAACAAGATTGTTAGGATGGTAATAGCATAATTTACATGGTGGAAAAGGTCATTGGGATTAAGTGTCCATATAGCACAAGCAAGCTACAAGTCATAATAATTAAAAATGAAGTCTTGAGACAGTTTATGGAAATAAAAAATAAGATGGCTTATTATTTACTATATTCAATTTTTGTATGCTAACTGAAAGATAGAAAGAAAAATGGACTACCAACATAGTGGCAAGGGTTATATTGCTACAATAACAAGAAAACTAAATATTTGAAAGAAAAAAAATCAAAATACATATACTTTACAAAATCTAGCCTAAATATTAGCATATTAGCATGTCGGCAACAAACCTATAGCCATTTTTGCTTGGGTAAGAGAATAACTAACTTGAAGTACATATTTTTTATCAATAACAAGAAACCTACCCATATATATTTCCTCTTACTGGGTTTTTCTTCTCTATGTTTAGTGATGGTTTTCAAATGTCTCTGTCAAAAAGACAGTTCATGAATCGAAAATGATTTTTTGTGTTTCCTACAATAAGTAACTACCTACATGTTGAATTCTATAATGGAGAGTGGGGGAAAGGAGAGAAAAATGATATGGAAGGGGGAGAGGAAGATGATGGAAAATAAAGCTCTATCTAAAACTACAAATGTTGAAATTGTCTGCAGCACACACAGAGTTATAACCATTCTTCTCAAATCAAAATTAGCATAATTCTGCCTATTTCTTTGGATGAGGTTTTAAACTTTATGTAAAAAAACATTACAATCATCGAGGTGGAAAATAAAAGCATGAACAATCACATGTTTTGAGGGTAGTACAAATATACAAACAATGTTTAACTTAAAATAGTGTGAAATTCATGAAGGCTTTAGTTTGAACAACTAGACATGATGAAAATGTAATGTCAAATGCATATTACCTATTCATTTGAAGTTTACAAATTTAGTCTAGCAAAAAAGATACCACAATCAAATATCATCATAGATATCTTATTCAAGCTAGTTCAGCCCTAAGATTTTTTTGCAATGTATAAGCACATTCAAGGAATGAACCGCTTATTCCAGTTATCCTACTTCACATATTAGAGATAGGAGATAGGATGCCTATGAGAAAAAACTAAGTCAGTTTCATGAGGGAGAAAGTGGTGTCATGGGCTAGTTCACTTAAGGATAGGGTAGTGGCAATTTCCTAGTGAGGAGTAGGCAAATTCACATGCTAATATCAGTTACAAATGTAATCTAATATTTTGATTAGATCATATACATAGAACCGACTCATGTAATATTAAAATGTGGGTTAACTTCCTCGTTAGATCCACAGGAATATATAATACATATTGTGAACTGAATTGAAATAATAATCACTTTCTCTACTGCAATTGCATTGACTAAATCGTTTATAATTGTAAACGATTCTTCAACAATCACATGAGTGCAATCTGGATACCAAGCAATAGTAGTACGAGCACCAACTGAAGATATGATGGCTTGAATGTATGTCTATTCAAAGCTTCTTCGAGCCACCAATGGATTTTATAAAGAAAACAAAGGAAAACCAAATGTTTGAATTGTCCAAGAAACTTGTGAGAAGAAATACACATTGTTCTGCTATGGCAAAGAAGGCAATAAATTAAAAGGATAACAAGAGACAATTACATAAACCCAAGAAGCATGGAACCAATTAGCTAGTCTTTGGAAGAAGAAAAAAAATTAGGACAGTTGGAAGGCATAACTTCAAATAGATCAGACATATTATATATGTAGCAACTAAGAGATAAATAGGTACCTTATTCCTCAGTCAGTAAAAATTGGCATATTGTGCAGAAATCACACCGACACTGCCTGGGAGTATTACACTTCGGTGCCTTCCTATCATGAGCCGACCATATGAAGGGGTTGATCGAGCTTCCGCCGGAGTTGTCCATGAGCCAGACGTAGATGAACGAGGTGGAGGTGAGCCGACCATATGAAGGGGTTGATTAAGCCTCCGTCGTAGATGTTCTCCGCCGGAGCTAGTGCTGAGATGGTGTTGTATCAATGATTCCAGGGAGCTGTATACGGTAGGGGTAAAGGTCAACCACGGTGGCTACCAACACTTAGTGTAAGCGCCACACCTGCTTGGGCTATGAGCAAGGGGAGAGCCGGATTGAAAGAGAAATTAGAATCGGGCAGCGACGCTTTCCGGTCGTCTAGCGGTGAAAGCCCCTAGGAACGTCGGCTTCGTCTATCTTGCGGGTGAAGTTGCCGCAAGTGAGCTCTGCCAGTCTCTAGCGGCGGTGAGCTCTGCGGTCTCTAGTCGTCTGCGGCGCTCCTCGGGGGGGGGGGGTGCAGTTTGAAACGGTGGGTTTGGGTTGAAACTTGCGACAGGGGGGTTGCGGTGAAACTGCTGATCACAGTTTTGGGGGAAACGACACGCGGAGGAAAAGAGGAAGTGCGGGGGAATTTTTTTTCCATGACACATATAAATTAGAGGGAAAAAAAATCAAAATAGACGGGTTAGCAGTAAATAATGACCAAAATGAATGAGTTTGGAACAAATTTACTCGAATAAACGAGTTTGGGAGAGAGAAAGGGTCGAAGATGCCGAACTGAATGGCGTCTGCACCCCTATTGGCTCAAAAAAAGCAAATTCAGCTCCGCCCAACGGGTAGCTGGGGGCATGGCGCCGCGTGGCAGTCCCACGATGAAGACGCCGGTCTGACTGGCATCTTGATCGTGGGACTGCCACGTGGTGCCGCACCCCCAGCTACCCGTTGGGCGGGCCGATGTTTTTTTTATTATTATTATGATACCATGTATATTTTTTTATTATGATATATATACATATATATATGTTAAATTGCTAAATAAATATAATCTACATTAAGTTATATGAAATTAGCCATATATCTACATATGTGTGTGTGTGTGTGTGTATATATATATATATATATATATATATATATATATATATTTTATTTATATAGTTTTAAACATAACTATATAATTTTAATATTGTATCCATTAATTTTAAATACTTCTATCTGCATTTATAAATATTATGTATTAATGAAATATAAATGCAGATAGAAGTATTTAAAATTAATGGATACAATATCAAAATTATATAGTGATGTTTAAAACTATAGAATTAATATATATATATATATATATATATATATATATATACACACACATATATTATACGCAAATAATTGAAAATTTCAGAGAATTATGTGAATATGATGTGTTGTTTAACTATGGTCTTTTACAATATGTAGCTATTACAACAGGTGATATCATGTTGTGTAATTATAGTATATTACAATGGTTTAGTTTATGTTGTGTAATGGAGGTCTATTACAACGATGTTTTATGTGTGGATATTACAACAGGTTACAACATGTTGTGTAATTATCATATATAACAACAGGTTTGAGTATGTTGTCTCATGTTGGGATATAACAACGAGTTTTAATATGTTGTATTATGGTGGTCTATTACAACATGTACCAAATACAACATGTAAAGGCCTGTTATATAATTAATACATACTACAACGGGTGAGTCTGCGTTGTGTAATGATGGTCTATTACAACATGTGACTATTACAACGGGTCAAAATATGTTGTGTAAATAACATCTTTTACAACGGTTTTGAATATGTTGCGATACTACAACCTATTACAACACTTTAGCAGTTGTTGTAGTATCCTCCTATACTACAACAGGTTTGACATGTTGTAAATGACTTGTGTTGTATAAAATATACAATATACAACACAAAAATGGGCTTGTTGTGATAAGTATGCTAACTACAACACAATCATCAGAATTGTTGTCTATATCTTGTTGTAAAAAGCATTTTCTGTAGAAGTGTAAAGGTAGCCGAACAGAGACAGAACTGATCAAAAAGATAAATTTCGATATGTGTAATCTAATCTATGTTAAGAAAGACATTTTGAAGGGTGTGTCTCATCATGCTAAAATATACTGGGGATTTTGTATGTAACCCTGTATATACTGGTTTAGTTACGAGGGGTTTGTTTGTTTAACCCCCTTCTTTACAGATCATGCCCCATGATCTCTGACTTGTAAGGTGGTAGTTTTCCCTACCCTCCTTTTGGCAATATATATTTACCCATTTCCAAAAAACAATATAAGAAGTGACTTGTATTAAACTATACCACTCCTTTTGGCAATATATTTACCCATTCATATAAAAAATTATAAGAACATGAAACTCATTTCAAGAACTGTGCATACATTTTTCTTGACTTGTATTAAACTATACCACTTTTCATCTAGACTAAGTAGTCTATTTTCTACACATGTATGTGATATGATAATTGTTTTGATCCTGATGGTTAAGTAAGCTATGATGTGTGAACACCTAAGACATATCTCCTTAGATATGATCTCGAGGAGATACAAATAAATAAATTACAAAACTAGATCAAGGCTAACATAAAAAAACTAGTAATTAATGGGGAAAACACCCTCGTACAACATGCTTATTGGGTGTCTCAGTGCACATCCCATAGGGAACACCTCCCAAAAGTAATTGGCAAATAATTGACTGATATTAAAGTCAAGATGGTGAATATTCCCCAAAAGTTGATACTATTCCTTTTGCAATTTGCACGTATTCCAATACGAAATAATCAGAACAAAGTTCATAGGAGACTGACATTACAGAGATGAGCATGATATCTGGACACAAGGAGGAGGATAACTTTCATGCAATGTGTGATTTACCTAATCTACAAGAAGTATGGAGAATGCCCCATGGAAAGCACCACCAATGAGAGGGTGAAATTCAACATGGATGCTTTTTTCAAAGATAACAAGTGCATAAATACGGCCGTCTAGAAGTTTACTAAAGGAAGGTTTTTATAAACCAAAGCAATGTAGACATAGGCACATACATTTTTGGAGGTTGAGGATTCTATTGTTGAACTTGCTTTAGCAATGGCCTGGATCAAAGTATATAAGACGGCAAACATTGAAACAGATCACTTGAAGGTCTGGAAGATGTTGAATGAAGACCATGGTTGTCAGACATTTGTTGCACAAATGGAGGAAGAGAACTCTCAAGTTTAAGATGCAAGAGCAAGATGTGAAGATACACCATACACAAAGGGAAGTTGATAAACACACTGAAGCTAATAACACTGGGAAAATAAAGAACATGCTAATAAAATTGGAACCAAACATCTAGTTTCTAGTGAATTATAACACAACTATGGTTGTAATTCACATTGATTAATGTGAAATGGCATACAAATAAAGAAAAAAAAGTTGCTTGCTTAGAAAACCTACTAGTAAGAGAGTGGTTGGATTACAACACATCAAAATTCCATGTAATAGTATGTGATATTTAAATGCAATCCTTGAACCTTAAAATAAGAAATTTTATTATTAGAGCACAAAATAATGACACCATGGAAATTACACATGCCTTGCCTTTTTCTCAACATTTATAATACTATTGATGAAGTTTGTTAGCATGTTATTGATTAATAAACATTACTAGAAGAATGTGAGTTATAGTACTATTGATTAAAAAATGTAGCCAGAAAAATGTGACTTATAATCTTAACCATGACGAGTTTCAATACTAAGAGAAGTTATTGGGATAATAGCATGTCCTACCTCAAAGAATTGAACCCTCACAAGGGCGATCATAACCTTCACCGTACTTCAAGGTCTTCTTCAAAACCTCCTTATCAGTGGTAACCTTAGAGACAATCTACCAAGAGATCAAGTGAAACCTCAATATTTTCCGTGGTGTTGGTGGGTGCAAATACCTCAGCCCAAGAAGCTGACTTGTGATCTCCATATTCATATGGAGACTAGTATCAAAGAAAAAGTTTAGTGATTAAGATACTTTTTTAATTTTTTCATAGGTGGAACCTAGTAGCAATATTCATACTACGGTGTAACTTTCAACAACACCTTTTGTCACTTCTTTGATGGTTTTCGTTGACCTTCACAATGGTGGGCAGAATTAGCCTGTAATAAAAGTGAAACCATGATTTAATAAGGATCACAACACTAGTTTCCACATTAAAATAATACTACCAAAGCATACAAACTGTTATAGTACGTTCAACTCCCCTTGGTGCATGTAATATACTTAATTGAGGGAAGATAACAACCATAGGAAATCTACCCATAAGAAGTTATGCCACCCAAATCTATATAGAATTCAAATACATGACTAGATCAACAACATAGGCATCATAATCAATGCTTTCTACCATGAATATGGTGTGGTGTTCTTTACTGTCCATCTATAAAATGCTTTCATCCATGGACAATTGAAGACTAGAAACCAACAAATACTTTCATTTTTCTCCTCTCTTTATTTACTTGTAGATTCCTCTATCTCACAATCCCATTCTGAGGGTAATAGAAAACATCTAACTCCCCATCTTCACAGATGTCTTCACTGCTATTGTTGACCAACGACATATGTTCAACATGTGGCAACAAATATTGGATATGACTGTCACAAATGTATAAAAAATCAAATGTATCATTCTTATAAGCATATCAAACTTACTTAAATTATTTAAAGAATGTTGTAGTACTACTATAATTCCATTTTTTCATTCTCCATAGTGTGAAATTCTCTTTTTTCCTATTCAGACAAATGGATCACTAATTGTAGAATAAAAGAATATTTGGATGGGTAACTATATAAATTAGATGAGAAAATGAAGAAAAGAATGTAGATAAAATAGATTGTCAACATCAATCCTCATGTTAAGACAAATTTTGTCAGCATGGTGACTTATTCTAAAATGTTGGACTTGTTTTCCTTTTAAAGATCATGTGTAGACATAAGGAATAATGAACTCTAATTTATTTTTGTAATAAAAGAAACAAACTTATGTATAGATGTGACATTCTACACAATTATACTATGAGATGGAACTTTACACAATTCTCAAATTGCAAACTTTTGAGATGGATTGTATATATATTGAGTGGAGACTTTGTAACTATGGTTTCTAAACATTGTCATGTTCTGTTTGAGCTTAGAATTCTAACTTTAGGTGCATTTCCATATGTTGTTCTCATATAGCCTATTTAGGTGATAAGAAGGCCTCGAGGTCATGATCAGTGATCTTTGTTTCTCTTCTTGGTATCTGTGAAAACCTTGTACTGTTTCAATGTGCAAGTCAATGAAATGCAGTAGGCATGTTAGTGATCATCTATTGATGTGTGACAATGGCACAATGTGTTAGGAGGGGGGAATTTAGTGCTATTGTGTTCAGACTGGTGACAAGCCTTAGTTGTTGGATGACTGGACAAGTGAGATTTGGTGAAACACATGGAAATTCACATAGATGTGTGAAGTCAGAACTTGGTATGTGGTGGTTATTGGAGGCATGGGTGAATTTTGGTCTATGGTCGACTGGGAACCAGATGAAACCATGTAGTGTTGAAACAGTCATCATGGTACAACTGACATATGGTGTTATATGTTTCATAGATAAGGTTGGACATGTTACACTAGATGGACATGGACGATGGAAGATGGTCCTGGATTGTGGAACATGATAATGATCATTTTTTGTTGAAAATAATATGCAAATGGGAAGACGTGTTTACCTAGATTTTCATCAGGTTTGGTTCGAAACATTGGGTGTGGGGAGTCATGTGGTTGCTGATATGAACATTAGCGGATTAGGAATCCCACACTTACATCTAACTCACAATCCTTCCTTTTGAACACTTGCTCAAAGGTGTACATGAGTTTTCCTGTCGTGGGGAGTGTTTTGCAGGGGAAAACACAACAGGAATAGGTTCCATTTAGATGATAATCATCCCACATCTCTCAAGGTTAGTACCTAGTCATCCTCATACTTGAGGAAAATTTGACAAATGTACATAGTGTTGACATCGTATACCTGGTGGGATGTACGAAATGGATTAAAGGCATTCTTGGTAGATAGATGGTGTGGGATTCCTCGCACAATGTGGTTTGAAAATACAGTGATGTTAATGCCCACATTCTGATCTAAGAATTCTAGTTGGAGGAAGGAGATTGTGATTGGTACCTTTTGGCAGAGCTTCTAACTACATGGTCGCTAAATCTAGGCACATGGTTAGGGACGGTGATCATCATTATCATCTACAAATAATGCAACAATACAAGCTTTTGTTTTTGTGCTGTGAGAAGAAAATTTTGGATAGACACTAGCATGTGCAAATGTATGTCCGTAGAATAATATGGATGCAAGACTTGCCCACTAGAGCTAAGTTTGTAGTATGGAAGGGTCTGCAAGTGAGATCCTGAGCCTAGATTTTAATACCTTAACAATGCTGCAAATTCTATATTAATCTTGGGATAAAGCATATGGTTCATTACTGAAAGCTTGAAATCAAGGATGTATTCCTGACCTCATTGTGTCGCTAATTAGGGCCTAAAAGTCCATGTTCAACACCATCTTAGGACCTTCATTTAAAGCCTAAATTGGCACATTTACAACAATGGTTTTTGGCAAACTCAATCAGCCATAAATTCACAAAATCATGCTAACATGACCTATATTAGACCTAATTTTGTTACATCTGGAGGACAATTTTGTAGAGCTTCATCATCAGTGGCATATGTCAGACAGAGAGCATGCAATTCATGCTTATATTCACACAAAACCTTTCCCAATGATCGATATATTGAGCGTGTCCATAAATCATTTTCCTCAGGCAATAAGTCATAACATTGAATGATAAAATCATCCTATAAAATATTGAATCAAATATTAGACACAATACTTTAATTATTCAAGCAAAGTAGCACATAGGATTGAATGAAACCCGAATTTATTTGAGGTTATTCTCCCTCTTTTCACTAGGCATGCAACCCCACCTTGAATAACTTAGAGGAGCATTTATGGAACTGTGAGCAATAACTCCAATTCGACTAGCTAGAAGAGTTTGGGTTTTACTTATTGGATTACCTTCACAATTAAATTCTATCTTGATTATAGCCTCACCTCCATTTCTAAAAGACTTGAAGCTTACATTTTTTGTTTTTCCTCTAACCTTCTTTCTCTTTGGTTGATCTAAAACATGAACAAAACCATGACTATTTGATTTTATATTTAAACCAGAAATCAGAAATTATTACCATGATGATTATCCATCTCTTCCAGAACATGAATTGGATCAGTAGTTGGTTGTGAGTGATTATTCAAAGTCTGAGATTGCAAAACCCTATTATTAACATTAGTCTGTGTCAAGGAAACATTATCATCATCATTCATAAAACCATCAAGTATTGTATCCATGACCAAACCCTCCCCTTCAGGCTGAGCTTCCAGATATTAGGAATTGTCACAAAAACAAATATATAAGAGCAATTGACACATACATTAAAAGTTGAAGTTTTGTTTTTTCATGATCAATTTTAATATGCACATTAGAAGATGGTTCATGTGTCATGTGATAAATTCACTACTTGGTGACCCTCTTATTTCTTTCCCAACACCAAAATCTTCAGCTTGATGTGAATTACAAGTTTTGTTACCAAAATTAACTGCATTTTAAAAAAATGCTAAAACATTTTGTGTATATAACTTTTTTTGTATTACTTATGTATAAACAAGGTATAGTACTCACCAATATTCATGTTGGTCATATATTAAAGTGGTGTAGTATCCTGCATAGAGTAACTATTGACATCTTTATCCCTTAAGATATTCTTGCCAATTTTTGTTTGCTTCACTAAAACATCATGATTCTCCACGAGACCTTCATGAACATATTCCATGGCCAATCCCCCCTCTTCAAAATGAACGGTCATACATTCTTTACTACATGAATATAAATATATATATACAAATATACAGGACACACAAACATATTTTAAAATTTAAAATTTGAATAATACCTAGGTCTTTTCTAGCATGTGCAATATGAGGCGCTTCACGTTGCTTAGTATGTAGAGAAGCACCCCCATTGTTCAATGCCTCTTTTTTTTTTGCAACACTAGAATGTCCAACACTATCTGATGCTCCTACTCTTTCTTGTGCAATAGAAGAACATTGAAATTGAAGTGGATTACAAGATTTTTGACTAATTGTGACTGTATTACACACAAATAATGCTAAAACATTGTGGATATAGAGGTATTCTATATTACTTGTAAAAATAGAAATCTAAATATCACCAGAGTTCTTCTTGATTAGATGATGAACATTATTCATGGCAAGTCATTCCTCTAGATATTGACCTTCCATACATTTGGGACTATATCAAATATATACATATATATAGGATAGTAGAATGTATATGAAACTTAAATTTTAATATTACCTTGCTCTTTTTTGGCATGAACATTTGGAGGAACTTCACGTGGCTTGTCATGTAGGGAAAATACCTCACAATTTAGTACCCCTATTTTTTCTTTTGTAACACCATAACAATCAACTTGATGTGGGTTACAAGCTTTTTGGCCAACATTAACTGCATTTTATAAAAGTAATGCTAAAATATGGTGTATATAGAGGCATTATTTATTACTTACATATATTAAAAGTCAATTTATCATCGGATTTCTTATCAGATATATTTTTTGGACAGACCATCAACATATGTGCATGTTTTTCTATAGTTTCAACGCTCCATTTAAAATGAATTTACTCATATACCAAACAATATCATTGAGAGAAAGATTTCTTTTTGGTCTATTCATTGAGAAAATGAGTGGCATTGACCTTCACTCATCCTTTGCTTCAAAAAGTCCTTATAGGTGTGAATTTGTTGTAGAAAATCATCATTTATGGAATCTACATTCTTTTCTTAAGAATTATGAATGGGCCTTTCTCCCATGTAAGGATGGGATCGTGCTACAAAAAGTGAATGTTAACAGAAACATAGGATTATAATCCAATTTAAATGGCATTTAGCATCATAGATAAAATGTAGGATGAAATAAGTGCTCCGCTTATCGGTTGGTGGATAGTAAGTACCACTAACATCTCCACCTTTGTGCTATTGTCTACTTTCTTGGAAAAACCTACATTAGTTTTCAACTATAACTATATGGAAGATAACATATATACCCAGATCCCTATGTGAAACATTGTTGATGGGTGTTCCAATTTTGGTTAAATCTATCAAATACAAAGACACATTTATTTGATGGTAGAATTCATATAAAATATATGAACTGCATCGAGGTATTATCATTCATCTAAAATGGTCTAACAAATAAAAAAAAAGATCAATGCTAATTTGTACCATGGTAATCTAGATCTCCTAGCTTTGATAGCTCTCCATATTAAGAGATCAACAGTTTACAAATGACAATAATTTGAAATAATGTTAACAAACTCAATGAAAATAGAATGATACAAAGTTGAGACAAAACCATTAGCATAAAAAAATTTAGACAAATACTTATCATCTTTATCAAGTGGTTGACGTTTTGTCACACTAAAGGATACACTTTGAGGCCTCAAGATCCTATTGATGGTGTTATTCTTCCTTACTGAAAATTCGTCATCCTACTTGTAACATTCAAGAACATTAACAATAGTCAATTTGTCATCTACAAATTTTACTTGCATACATCAAGAACTATATCAATATATACGTGCATATAAAATAAGAGGACACATATCTAAGAAAATAAAACCTAGATATTATCTCGATTTTTTCTAACTTATGCATTAGGATGCGCTTCATTGTGCTTGTCAAGTAGAGAAACACCCACATTACTTGGTGCCCCATTTTTATTCTTTTGCAACACCAACATTTTCTAGTTGATGAGGGTTTTGAATATTGTTTCTCGTTTTAACTGCATTGCATGAACATAATGTTATACCATTATATACATAGAGACATTATGTACTGATTTATTTAAAAACTACATCTGGATTTTTGTTGGATGAATTCCATGGACCAGCCATCAACATATGTGCACGTTGTTGTGCAATCTCATCAATAGATTTTTCTACAAAGATACATTTATTAAGTAAAAAAATTATGTAAAATCTCTACACCACATTAAGAAAAATAGCAATTTAAATTATTTAAAAAAAGAACATACATTACTTTGGGTATTGCTAAAATGACCAGCCATTAGCATCTCATAGTTACCTGCAAATTGTCTGTGGGTACTACACATATTGACAATATTTCCTACATGTATCTCATTAGATTATTTAACAGAATAATGATCCAAGTAATTATCAAAAGAAGCAATCAAAGGAGACATTTATAATCAATTGCTAATGCAAATCCCAAAATGGTAGATGAAACAAGGGAAACAACATCCATCAATGTTCATAAAGAAATTAATAAAATTAATCAAAGTCTATACAGAAAAAAAAAATTAAAAATTCAGTTCATTGTCTCCCATATATGGAGTCCATCTTTTTCCAGCCATCCTTTTTTCTTTACATCTTCCATGGACAAAGTCATCACTACATCATGCCTCTTCCAATGGCATACATCAAACTCATCTGAGGAGAACGATGAAGATGTACATAAATTTCATGTGTTTTCTTGAAATGCACTTTCATCATCAATAATACTTTCATCTCCATGTGTCATGTTGTACAAGTCGTGCGGTGATGATTTAGTAGAAAAAATCCAATTTCTTCTAGAAAGGTCACAGGCATAAAAACATTATTCTGCTTGGTATGCTAGTATATGTGGTTCATTCGTTTTCAACTTGTGTTTTGTATTTAAACTAACAAGATCATATTTATTCCAATCAAACCCTCTTCCTTCATTATGAATGTCCCACCACTCTCACCTAAAAATATGAGCTCATCTTCCATCAATGTATCTCAACTCTAAAATTTCATTCAAATCACCATAATAGATAAATGGTCCATTAGTTGAGTCTAATTTAACAAGAACACCATTGCTTTGAGTGTTTAACCTATCATCATGATCTTGAGTATGAAATTGGAATCCATTTTTGTCTATACCCATAAAAGATAACACCTCTTTATCAAGGCTGGAAACTAAACTTAGAAGTTCATCGTCCACGCTGACCTGTTTATGTAATTGAACCACCTATTATAATACACAAATACACACTAACCACAATGTTTTATTTTAAATTTAAATTAGTTGAGAGTAATTTAAAGCTCACCTGATTCTCCAACCACTCAAAGAAGAACTTATTATGTTGGGACTTGATATTGTGACCACCCATATCTTGGATTAGTTGTTTGTGCTCACCAATTTTTTTTAATATAAAATTAGAGAACTTAACATCAGATCAACAAAAAGTATAGTTAAATAAACATCAGTTACCTTATAAATAGTAATATTGCATCTGAATGTTGAAAAACATACTTGTGAGATTGCTTCCATTCATTAACACTAAGGTTAGTTGTAGTGCCTACTAATAATGTTTTCCCAATATATTTAAAAGTTGTATGCTGAGATGAAATTGTTGTCTCTATAATGTCATGGTATCGTGGATGATTATATCTAGTGTCATTATCCTTCATGTACCTTAACCAAAAGACCAAGAATTCATTGGTGATATACATCTTACCTATTGAACCTTCTTGTTGGTTTTTATTCCGAACATTTGACTTCAATGTTCAGAGAAACCTACAGAACGGAGGAAATTTTAAAACATACAAAAAAATTATGTAAAATGTAATCACCTCTCAATTAGATACATCAATCTATATTGCATAGGGCCTCCAAGAATTATTTGGTTTTCAAGGTGAATCGGAAGGTGTACCATTACATCAAAGAATGATGGTATAAATAATTACTCCATTTTACATTGTGTAACAGCAGTGTGATTTTCTAACCTCTTTAGATCTTCTATAGATAAAAATTTAGAGCACAACTCCTTAAATGATATAATAAGCTTGGTTAATATCTCAAATAAATCCTTGTAATAGATTCCACGCATTGTAAGAGGAAGGATTTTTTTACAAAAATAGATGAAAATCATGAGATTTCCAACCAGAAATTCTACGCTTGTCAACATTCACACATCTAGAAATATTTGAGAACAACACATCTGGAAATTTTATTTCTTTTAAGAATTCACTAAACATCTTTTTTTTCCCTTTGATGATAAAGTAAGACATGGAATTGGGACTTCTAACTTTCCATTTACAATTTGTGGGAGAAGCTCCAACGGTATATTTATATCTTTTAAGTCTTGCGAGCTTTCAAATTATCCTTAGTTGTGACGTCCCCAGATTTTAATTTCTCCAAACCCTATTGGGAATGAGATGTCAGAATCCGAAAACATCATCCAATCATATCAGAAAGCGATGCGAAAGCATAATACGCATACATGAACATACAACCATAACATTTCTCAACATTCAACATGAAAATTAATTATAACATGAACTATTACAGATTACATTTACACATTGAATAGAAAATTTTTACATAAGTCTATGAACATGTATGCTAACAGGATCTTAACATAAAAGGTACAACCTGGACAACTGCTCACTTCCCGTCTTTTATCCCAAGCTAGCTCTGAACCTAAAACATACGTGAAACAACGAATCAACACACATGGTGTTGTGCACGTGGGTAGACAGATACATATATTTATGGCTTTCATAATTTTGAAAAGGATTTGCAGAAGGAAAGAAAATCATAGAAAACACTTCTTTATTAAGCGAAATACGTCAATTAAGTCATTTTCCTAGATGAATTGTATTATCAAGGTGGACTAGTACCAAAACATAAATATTGGGCCCATCCCCGTGTACCAAGTACTCTAGGGAAACTCCCTGTACACCGTGTGCTCTAGGGAGGTGTACTAGCCAACATTAATCCATTCCTTCGTAAGGGGGATAATGAGCACCTTAAATAACTACAAAGCATCTACTCATAATTTATGTTTTCAAGTGATAAACCAACGAGTACTACATAGCAATACTACATCCAATATTTGCAAATAGAAGAGAGCATACATACATATCATGATTGCAAGCAAGAAAACCATAGTCATATACTTAAATAAAAACCCACGTACCTGAGTTAAGAGATTTCTAATCATTCTTGCTCATCTAGATATCCGGTCATCACCTGATTAAGACAAGACCACATACAATCATTAGATTCTTATCATCTTAACCCTATTCGTGTTCATTAGGGTTTATATTATCTCATTAGGATATTCCAACGTTTACTTGCATTATTGTCTTATATTTATCTTACTAATGTCATTTTCCAGATTATGATTCATTATATGAATATTAGGTTCCATATTCTTTTTGGAGCACATAATAACCCTATGTTAGATCATTAACCCAGATTAGGGTTTTATAACATGTATTAAGATTCATCTTCATATAACATGGATTCTCATCATCATTATGATCTCATAATGAAAACTGAAGTTCCATATACTGATATGACCTTACTCTGTGAATTTCATCATTTATTGAGCAGGTATGCATTTAATACAGTTTATATAGGGTTATTTGCCCTAATTAGTCATATTAAGCAAATTACATGACTTCATGTCATAACATGACCATAAATGACATCAAGTGCATTATAAACATGGTTATGGACTCACTGACATTTTTCCATAATTTAATATCATCATTTGATAATTATTACTCATGAACTAAGCATTTTCATCTAAATTAAATATCGTCAATTTTAGTTCATCAAAGGTCTAATCTAAGGGTTTAGTAATGTACGTGGCATTTTTCTGAGTCTAGGAGTATTTTTGGATAATTTATAGGCTAAGGGAGCTATTTATAACCAATTGTGCAAGATTAAGTCTTTTTCTGAGAATTAATAAATGCTTTACCTTTTACAGGGCTTGGGCCGGCCGGTTCATCCAGTTTGGACCTGGTCTGACCTTGGATTTGGTTCAGGGCTCCCTTCCCTTTCGTGTTCTCGTGGACCATTGCTCTGTGCAGGGCAGGCAAGCGCCACCTCCCTGTCAGGACCCGACGGGCAGTCGACTAAGCTGAGGTGCTTCGCGTCAGCTTCTTAGGCTACCATAGGCTCCGACAACTTCTGCCTGCACTTGCTCTCCGCCGCTAGGATCTATTCCGCAAAGGTGCTACTGCACAGCTCACCTCTGGAGAGCAATAGAGCATCGCCTCCTCCTCATGATCTGCTGTCGTCCAGGTCTCCAGCACACGAGACCTCCACCGCCTCTGCCTTCGTCTCGTTCTACAGTGAATCGCCATCTTGCACAGCACGTCGCTAGCCCGTAGGACACCCATCTATTTCCTCCTTCGACGAATTGGGGTCAGCCACCTCCATGAGAGTCGGCCAATGCTTCCTCCGTCCCATAGCGCAACCTTCTCGCCGCTGTTGCCAGGACGTGGGACTGACGATGCTGAGGGATATCTTCGATGAGTGAGAGAAGGCATGAAGACGAATCTAATCATCCGACCAGGCCTTCGTCGTCTTCAACGACTACAACAAATCTCACTCGTCATCTGCTCCGAAGCACCACTGCCGGCTTCACCTTGCAACTGCTTCATTCTACAAGATAGGGTGCCGCTGTGAGGTGGACCTACAGCGAGCTCCAAAGCTGGCTCCTTGTACCTTTGGTCACCGCCGAGATCGGTGGTTCAGTTGGTTGTTGGAGCCGGCATTTGGATTGATGATGCCTCCGTGCAAAAACGTCGACGAAGCCTAGATCCGACTAGATATCAGTGGAGCAGAGGATGTCTTCCTCTACTCTTGATGTCATGGTTGGGTTTGCGCTACACCTGAGATGAATGGTGATGGGCAGATTGCATATGATCTTGGAGCATTGCCGAGGGACATGACTGAATACTCCGATGGCTGCTGCCTGCAATATCAAAAGCCTCAACCAAACGCCTGCCACTACCTATGAGATGTACTGGAGAGGTAGAGAGAGATCTGACTTCGGTTGTTTCCCTAGTACTACTAGGCACCCCATCCGCCGAGGGAGATCCTAGAATTGTGGTGGATTCAACCAATCTAATTAACAAACCCAAACTCCTCCCACTAACTAATTCCACTAGATCCAGAAAAGAGTCACCTGCTCCTATGTTCTCGGAGGAAATCCAGGTCTTTGGTTTCTCAAACCTTGGCCAAACATGTGTCCCAGCCAGGCTGGTTTATAATGGCCAAACATAAAAATTTAAGCCTGAAGTATATGATAAGCCTTACTTTGGGATTTGAGTAACGCTCTAGCCATGATTTCAAATAAATTGAAATTTGAAACATTGATACCCTTTGTCTAACATTAACTAATAATCATAATAAGACCAAAATAAATGTTTCTTCACCCTTCAGTGAAGATAATCCCAATTGGTACCCATACTAAGATTTGAAGTCAAGTATGCATTAAATGACATCTAAAAGTGTCGACACAAGTTCAACTTAATTTAGTCGATCACATCACACCTCAAGCGACACTAAAATCATTTTACACCAATATGGCTTCAAATATTATATTGGATATTGAATCCTAAAATCGAGGTTATCACATTAATCTTCTTATCAATATCCATAATTGTCCCAATTAAGCTATCACAAATATTCTTCTCAATGTGCATCACATCATGATTATGTCGAATATGAAGAATCTTCCAATAAAGAAGTTTAAAAAAAACTTTGTGAACTTTTTGTTCACTTTGCCACATTTTTTCAAAGATGTTGTGTAGTTGACTCAAAGCATCTTCTCCAAATAGTTCTTGAGGATGAAGTCATGGTTCCTGTTTTCCATCAAATTCATGATCATTGTACCACATCTATAAATTTGTGGTAAGAATCAATGGTTCCCCATATAACAAAATTTCCCCCCATGTTGCAATATGAGAAACCAAGTATTCTTGTGATAAGAAGGGAATGCTAACTTTCCTTGGGTGGACCATCTAGACAAATACCCATAAGTAGGAAACTCACTGATTATCCACAATAGAGCTGCATGCATTTCAAAATTCTGTTATGAAACAACATAATAAGTTTCAACTCCTACATCCCATAAATCCTTTAACTCCTCTATCAATAGTTGTAAATAAACATTAATCTTGTAGGTTGGGGACTTCGGCCAAAGAATGATCTTGGATAAAATAAGATAATCTTGTTTCATACAAAGCCATGGAGGTAAATTATATGGAATGAGGATAATAGTCCATATGCTATAAGAAACACTCGTGTTCCTGTATGGATTAAATCCATCAGAAGCCAATCCAAGCCTAACATTGTGAGGGTCTTTAGAAAAATATGGATGTAGTTCATCAAATCTTTTCCACTCTTCAACATCAACTAGGTGTCTTAGTTTACCATCATTTATGCACTTTTCTTGATGCCATTTCATCTATGAAGCTGTTTGATAGCACATATACAATCATTTTATCCTTGGTATTAGTGGAAAGTACCATAAAGTCTTACCAAAAACCTTTTTGACTAACTTAATTGTTTTTCCTTTTTGTAGTTTTATCTTTGGTTCTGTTGTCAATAGAGCCATAGTTCCACCTACTAGCGCCACATTTTGAACATACATCTTCTTTCTTGTGATCCTTCCAAAACAACATGTAATGTTTTTCACAAACATTTGTCTTTATGTAGTCAAGTCCCAGGTCAGTAATATACTTTCTTTCTTCATATATAAAAATATATAGGCAACCGACAATCCTTGAACACCTTTGATAACAATGTAATCAAAATATTAAAAAGATTATTGTTGATTCCATGAAAACCCTTCAGCTTTAGTAATGCCATGGTGAATGACAATTTTGAGTATCATTCACAACCATCAATAAGTGGTTATTTGTGTCTTTCATCAGCCTAAAAAATTTAGTAAGTTCATCACTCAACTCATCAATTTCATAATTGTCATCCATTTCATCAGTTGGAACATTGTTATAAGGAAATCCTAGCCCATCCCTTATCATTCCCTCTATATCATCAGCCTCATCCTTAACATCATCAGCCTCATCCTCAACATCATCACTATCATTGTGATAATCTACATGACCTGATGCACCATGTGCTACCCAACACGTGTAGCCCTCTGTTATGCTATACACTATCAGATCAGCTGACACCTCAACTTTTGTCTTGCAACTTTAGTTGTTACATTTAATGCAAGGGCAAGGTATTAAGCCATCGACTTCTACATTTCTAGATTCAAATTGAATAAATTCATCAACACCATTTTTGTATTCTGGTGCTAACCTATTTTTATTTTTCATCCATCTCTTATCTATTCTAGACATTGAATCCTACAAATATAAGAGATACAATTAATTCTAGATTTTAAAAAATCATTTAAATTGGTTAATGATTTTTTGTATAAATATTTCATAAATATCAAACCATGTTAGCCGAGAAAAAATATTTGATAGTACATATAAACATTCAATGTTTAAGGTAAGCAAGTATACAACAACAAATAATATAAACTTTGATATGTAAACAAACATAAAAAAGTTTAGATAACACTCACTCAATTCCCTGGGCTGGATAGAGCTCCTTTTCATTATAAACCATGCAATGCTTAAAAATAAAAATCGCAATACACTATATTGAGCGAAGAGAATTGTTATTGGAGAACAAATTCCAAAAATAGAACCAATCATATATTTTATATTGTAGAAAATATGAAGATCAAATATTATGGAACAAACTGACTTTAGAATCCCTCAAACATTTTATCTAGGTATAAAACTTGTTATTCAGGATAAAATAGGCTTTTGGGTGAAATGGGATAGACAAATAAGCAATACATAACAATCAAATATATCTAAGTTAAGCCAAATCAGGTCTGAAGAGGGAAACTTAGGTATATTTACGAAAAATTAGGTGTAATTTTGGTTAAACATTTATGGTTTTGGGAAAATATTGGAAACTATCTCTGCTCCGGTCATGGTAGACCAAATCAAGTCTGATTGGACAAAATTATGGAAAATTAGGTCAAATTAGGTATAACTTAGATCAAATTATATTTCTTGTCTAAAATCTCTTTGTCAAATTTGATCTAACTCAGCAAAGTGACTTTAGTTATTTTTGGGTTGAAGTAGTTTGGGGTAAAATTTATGAATTGAAAGGAACATGCTTGATTTTGAGAAAGTCAGTATGCTTTTTCCAAATTAGGTTTCATTTTAGTCAATATCGCACAAATAAGTGGAAGTTGGGGTTGCTTAGGACATGTTATGTCAACTAAAGTTTGACTTAGGCCATCTCAAGGAAAACTAGGTAAGATACATCAAAATAGGGAAAATTTAGTTCTGTAGATCATGTTAGGAGTGATATATGTCCAAGTAATGATTGATTAAGATTAAGGGTAACTGATGCGAATGTATGTAGTAGTATTATATTTGAATGTAGCTGATTATTTATATGTAAAATCAAACTATATATGAATGAAAATATAAACATATGAAAAATCCTTGAAACTCATAGGTTCTCACCTAGAACCTTGGTTAAGGAGCCCCCTTGGAGGGAAGGTGCAACCTAAACTACCGTGTACTCATGCTCGAATACCCAATCTTGACAATAAAAGGAACATTAACTAATAAAATGTACATTCCCAATTAATGATGCAACCTATATCATTGTTGGATTTCTACTCATTGAAAATATAAATATCAATTTTTTTTAAATCATCAATAATGTGTTGAAGGCCTCTTAGGACAAAAGTAAGTCATCTGAAGGAAAATTAACATGGATTAGGATCTAAAATTTGTTAAATTAGATTAAGTTAGGCTATTCAAATGTTGAAGTTGATATGATTTATGCCAAATCAGGTTTGATTAGGGAAAATCAGGTGTATTGTTGGTCAAACAAATTCTAGTTTGGGGAAAATAGGTCTGATTTGGGTAAATTAAGTCTATTTTTTCAAAATTATGTCTCATTTATGTGTATATAGGGTACAATAGGGGAAGCTATCTCTATGTAGGTCATCTTACACCAGATTAGGTTTGACTATGCCAAACTTAAAGAAAATTGGGTCAATACGTATAACTTTGATCAAATTAGGCCAACGTAGGACGACTTTGGTATACTTTTGTTATTTTAGGGTTAACATAAGTTTGATTTAAGCCAAATTAGACTGGACAATTGAGGCCTTATTGGGGGATACCATTTCTAAAGTGAAATAAATATACATGATCCAGTTGAAGAAAAACCAATCCCAGATTAACCAAATTATCCCTCATTTAGACCCTTTTTTGCTATAAATCATATCTAAGGTGGCTCAAACAAACCTAATTTGACCTAAATCAAACGTAAATTAAACTACTATAACCTTTAAATGATCTACATGGATCAAATGTAGACATATGTTCTTCATCTGTATAACTCAATACCTAATAATGTATAAATGGTCTACAAATGGTCTATCATACACATCCTGCTTAAAATATATGCTAATTTAAAGTAATTATTGCTTAGCAAATAGTTATGGTTGGTTTAGTTGTCAAACCATTGCTTCATAGATTTTCAACAATAAAAATCAATTAATCTACACTAGAAGTGGTCATCAGCCAGTTGTAGAGGTGTTTTGGATTTGACTTCCTCAATTGGTGACAACCACCCTGTGACAACCTAGATTTTTATCTCCCCTATATTGTATCCTTTATCTCTCATCAAGTCTCATCTTATTCAATTCAATGTCAATTCCATAGTTTGAAACTCCAATTTAGTCACATTCATGACTAATGTCATAATAGGTGACACTAATTAACTCGATTGATCTAAGTTTCTTACTTCAAGAATCACCCTCATGTAAACTAAAATGAAACCTCTTTCATGTTATTGCCTTTCTTACTAATATATATCATGATGTAGAGCTTTCGATTATGAGTCCAACAGTGTAAAAATCACCTAATTGAAGGTTCCTAGCCCAAGATATGATAATTTGAAATTAGCTCGATTTATACATGTATTGATCAATTTTATTTGGATTTTGAGCTTACTGGGCCCTTTTGCCTACGGCCCATCCACCTAGCCTATTTGGGGTAAACGGTGTGGATCTTCACCACCCTAAGATCTTGAGAAGACCACCATGGTCTAGTTAATCTGACCATCCAACTGCTTACCCGCTTCATACTGTTCCACTTCAGGAAACGAGCCTGCGGCTAGGGAGGCTGCTCGGACCTCCACCCCAAATATGGAAATGGAAGTGAAGGGAAGGTGGGGATTGAACCCTAGATTTGCTCCCTTTTATACGCCCTCAATCTCTAACCCGAGACCCCCTTCTCCCTTCTCGTTCTTCCTTGTGCCGCTTTTCCTAGGCGGTGAGTTGGCCAAAGCCAACGACTAAGGCAGCCAGCCAGCCCCCTCGCACGCCATCATAGTGGCACTCACGGCCGGATTCCAAGCATCCGGAATGCCTCGAACCTCCAGAAGCCTTGCTGCTTCTTCCCCAGGCTAAGAGGCCGTGATGGCCATGGTGTTTGGTGGGGGCGTGGAACCCCTATTCCTCCCCTATTCCACGGAAGGAATAGAGCAATCCCGAGCGGGATCGCAAGGGACAGGAGGCAACAGTGAGCGAGGGTCAACGACCTCTCGTTGGCGGTTAACGACATCTCGGCGCGGTGCCTGGACGATGGAGATCGCTAGGCCAACACCTGGAGTGGTGAGCAGCGGGCGTGAGGATGCCCAAACTAGAAGTGGACACGGTGACGAGTGACCCTGACTGTGGCCGCTGATCCCCAATCCAAGGATCTGTGTCACAAGGGAAATAATCAAGGATATGTTGCTTGGCTTCTCTATAGTTTGACTCATAATCTTCTAAAATCAATATCTCCCAATTCCCTTGGCCAAAATATATGAAATTATATACCAAATAGATCAGCTCGACGAGATCTACCAATTGGGCATGGTTCTAGGTCCTAATTATAATGTTTACTCCCTTGATTTCTGGAAAATGATAACTTTATCCATGTTTAGTACTTTCAATGCATCTAGGTGATAAAACTTGAACCTTTAATGATCATCTATCTTCCTAATCATGAAATCATAATCTTTAGTACATCTTTGGTCTGTAGGAGGGTCCTTATCACCTCTATTTCTTAAGAATTACTCCCTTTTGCACTATGTGACCTGTCCTTGGACTTTAATGTACGATCTTGATCAAAGTTTCTATGTTTCTTGAATATGATTCATGTATTTATATCTTGCTTCTAATGGAGACCCACCTAACATTGTTATATGTTTCTTATGACCTTATGTTGCTAATCTAAACCATCCCTTATGCTTGGCTCATATTCATTGATGATCTTTGACCTTGATTACTCTATTGTGAGTCGTTTGACCCTAGAATGCATGTAAATGCCTTAAACCTTGTTATGATTATAGAAAGAGCATGGAATGTCATAATGGCATGTAACTTGAACCACACCATCAGGATGACCTCTAGATCAAAACAATATCATATAATGACCCAATAAGATACATATATGTAATCTTGTTCTTAATCAGGTTTGGCATGTGGCTAGATGGTGAAGGATATGTTAGGTTATGAAATCTCTAAATCAGGTATGGGCCTTATCTAGTTATATGACTATCACTTTCTTGCTTGAAAAGACATGTATTGTATGTTTGTTCGTCTATTTTCTCAAATATTGCCATGTAGTATTGTTATGTCTTACTCGATGTTTGCCTCGTCAGTTTTATAACTTGAACACACATATACATAGAACTCGATTATAATATTGTTGATAAAGGGTTAACTCTTGGTTACGTCCTTGAGGTCCCTCTCTTATAAAAGGGTTAGCTAAGATTGATCACCCTTACGGACCCTTCCGACGGGAAGATGGTCAAAGGCCTTAAACATGCTTGATATTGTTGGTATAATGGAGTGAAATGACATAAAATATGGTTTCGCATTTGTTAAACAATTAACATATTTATTCTTGTTCATTTAGTTTTGAAATCTTTTCAAAATTATGCAAAGCTTATACATATATGTATATTTCTGCCCCATACTCAACACCTCGTGTGTTGACCCATTTCTTGTATGTTGTTTTTAGGTTCAGAGATGGCTAGAAGGTTGATGGGCTCAGTGAGCTATGCTAGGTGTACTTATTGTAAGATCCAGATATAGTATACATGAGTAGACTTGTACAAAGTGACTTTTGAATATGTAATTCAAATCATGTAATACGATAATATCGCTTAATATATCTTATTGATTGTTGAGATGATGTTGGTGCTTGTATCTTGTTATTTGTTCATGTGTGCTAAGTTTTACGCTTCTGCATTTCTCCTTTGGTATACATTTGGTTCATGGGACTGGCATTCCAGTTGCATGACACACCCCCTACCCATGAAAAAGTGTGTCTATAAACTCAAAGGATTGTGCCTTCCTAATCACTTAATTTTCTTATCATGTCTCCTTGTATGATTCATTCAACTTGTTTATTTATCCTTGAGGCTCTTGATGCTTACGCCTCTTGGTGAGGATATCCCAAATGCTCCTTGATGCATATGCCTCAATGTCTTGGACAAAGGCTTACGCCTCACAATGTTTGAGACTCGCCTCAAAGAATTGAGGCTCTGAGGCTTAGTTGAGGTGTGCACCTCAATTCCAGATGATAATGTCTAATGTTAATCACCAAATTGATTACTTTTAAGATTATTAAATCACTTTCTTCAAAAAAGAATAGTTATTGTAGTTAATTGTTATGTTTCATTAATACACATTTAATCATCATTTTGTGAATGACATCTTTCAATCTTCATAGTAAAATTTCTTTGTTTTCTACCTTCTTATCACTACATTAGTGAATTTCATATCATTGTTAACTAATTCTGGTTCCTCGTTCCTACGAATTTGAAATTCTAACCCCTTTACTTTTCTATCAACATCTTTTATTCTATAAGTATAAAGAATTGACATCTTGTTACTTTTTACATATTTATTTTAGTATTGTGGTTGGTGATGAGTCACTAATATCATCATTAAGTTGCAAAATTAATATATATTTCATATTTTTTTGTATATGTACTTATTTTTGTTATACACATTCATATACATAACAATATAGTATATATACATGTAAATACATGTATAAATTTACACATATTTTGAGGCTTACGCCTTGCCTCTCTATGAAAAAAATGCCTCGTTACACTCCACACATTTTACAACCTTGTTTTAAGCCTCTTTGGATACATACAACTAATTAGAGGAGGATCCTACTTACACCAACATTCAATTGAGCAAAAACCAAGCCAAGATCAACCAAATTAGCCCTCATTTAGTCCTTTTTTTCTATAAATTATACCCAAGGTGACTTGAACATGGCTAATTTGACCTAAATCAGACCCAAATTAAACTACTATAACCTTAAAAAGATCTACATGGATATAACGTAGACCTATGTTTGGAAACTTCATCAGTTGAATTCAAAATTTAATACGTACTATTTCTAGGTGAATTTAGATAATGTAAAAATGGTCTCTCACAAACATCCCATTTAAAATATATGCTAATTTGAAGTAATTACTTCTAAGAAAATAATTATGGTTGGTGTAGTTGTCAAACCATAGTTTCATAAACTTCTAACAATAAGAATTGATTAAGCTACACTAGAAATTGAATGCATATGAAATTATGAGAATCATTGGAAGTGAATTTTCATACATTAAAGTCCCTTTTGAATAGGTATACTTGTGCATTTAATAAATGAAAAATAAGCCAATAGATAATATGTATGTATTGATAGGTAGAAAAGATTTATGATTGATTCTATAAGAATAGTAAATAAAATATTCAAAAGAGACTTATCATTTAGTGGAAAGAATAAGTTTTGATCTATAATAATTTTTAGATGTGATAACATTCTTGATGAACAAACTTGGTAAGTATATAATTTGTGTAGTCCAGTGAATGTGTTAATTGACAAAATTGAACTTCTCTTTGTCATGAATATACGCTAAATATTAGTATGTCCTATCAAATTAGGCATGAATTTGTTCAGATTATATATATTTGGGTCACGTTAGGTCTGTTTTTGCTCAAATTGTGCCTAATTTAGAAGACAACAATAGGCAAGTCGTTACTTAGTTGAAGTTCTAAAAAGGAAAAGCAAGAAAATTAAGTTTGAATCAGGTCTACTTTAGAATAAATTTTTCCAAGTTAAGCCACATTTGGATCTTATCTCAATCAAATTATGTACAATATAAAGCATGTGAGGTATGTTTTTGGTGGTTTTATAATAAGTTAAGTTTATAGAACACCAATTTAATGCAACTTATTAGAATATATGGGTATATGGCGAAATCTATATGTGATTTCATATAATATACATACAAGTAAATGAAAAATAAGAATGTTGAGGCTGTCCATGCTTCAATGCCTAGGTTCTAGGATCCACGTCCTACTGTGCACCACCTAGATATACTCAATTACAAGTTCATTTCAAATTATGAAAAAGCATATTTGATGTTTGTCATAACAAGTGAAATTAATCCAATAAGTAAAATATTATCAATATTAAAAAAGATTTTTTTTTCTTGAAAAAGGTCAATACTAGCTTTTGTTTTGTTTAGCAACCATTGAAACAAAATCAAATTGCAATAGAAATATATGACATAGAAAGTATATATGTATAAAACATAGGCTTAGATTTTTTTGGGAAATGTATGGGGTAAACCCTAAATACTCCCAAAGAAAGTGGTCTCATATTAAAAAAATAGACAACAGATACCATCAAGACATAAATCAATGTTCCAAATAGTGCCTATGTTGTAGAAATCACATTAATATATCTCAAATATTGATTGATTATAAAAGAACATTACATGTATTATTCAACAAGTAATTAGCATGACATGGTACTATCTTGTTTTCATAGAAAACAAGGCCATTATAAAAAATCGAAGAATGAAACAATTTTGGAGTCATGAATTGTGATGCTTTTATCACCATGGTAGACATAGAAGAATATAGGATTTATGAATATTTTCATCTTCTAAATTTGGTATAAAAACAAGATGAACAGGAACTAAGAAAAAAATTATAATGGGCCAAAGAGGTGTCCACAATAGAGCTGGGTGACTAATTGAAAAATTGATCCCCTAAAGTAAGATATGAGAGGAATGTGTTAAGAATGTAAGATCTGGCAAGAGAACTCATTGTTGAATGAGAAAAATATTGGGCAAAGTTGAATTTCATATTGATATAATGTCCAAGAAAATCAATAAGTGATTTTGTCCCATCCAGATGCAAGTTTATTATATTTAAAGCAAACAAATAGTACTTGAAAGGTGGTTATATTACTAACATAAGATTTGATATTGTCTAAACTCCATACTTTTTACAAAAATTATAAGGAAAATGCTTACAAGACCCTGCATTTACTATTTAATATTAGTCTTATCAGAGAAAATCTTAGAACTAATAATAATGGGACGTACCTACTTCTTGGCTATCAAGATCTTCAGAATGAAGTGCACAGATTTGGAGTTCTGGATAGTCTAGTGTGTCCTAAATATATACACATAAGAGTATATGTATCAATAAAATAGGAGTCTCGACACTAGCTTATGAAATATGTCAAATGGAATATGAATACATTTGTGACAATATAAAAACGAATTTTCTCATTCACCCATATTTGATTATAAGAAAATCATAAAACTAATATGAAGAAATTGGAAGAATTGTAATAGGATCTTACTTGAAGCCCTTCTATATATCCATCAAGGAATAACTCTCACTGTTGGTCAAGGAAAAAGAGCACAGTTAACACCTGCAAATTATATAAATTAGTAGCGCTATCTGCTGACTAGAGACGAGTTGAACATCCATAAGATCAGAGATGGAATTAATAGAGATGAGAGAGGATATCGGCTAGATTGAGGCCAATGGAGACCATGTAGTGGATGAGGGGTCTAGTAGAGTGATGATTCAGATGCTAGGTTTAGACCAAAGGAGACCTAACGGTTGTAAAGGAGTCTAACACAGATGAGAGGACAAGAGGTTTTATACGGGTGAAGACAGAAAAGGACAAGTTACTGGCAGAGAGGAGAGAGATGAAGAGATAGTGGAAGAAGAAGAGATGAGTGGAAACATAGGAGGAAATTGATGGTTTACTAGAATTCAAGGAGTCGCCTCAAGTGACAGTGCACTACAGTTGAACAGAAAAGAACACGAGTCGAGAGTCCTCTAACTGAGAGAGGTTACAAGATCAGGGAGAGGAGATGGGTGGAGAAGTGGAGATGGGTGGGACTAAAAATGGGTGACGACTAGAGCAGGGAGATGCACCTCTCACAAGATTGGGGGAAGCCCTAGAGAAAACACAGGGGGTTAGAAGAAGGTGGAGAAATAACAAACCATTTTGGGGATAATTAAAACAAAAAGCCCCATGAGTGGGAGAGATGGAAATTGGAGAATGTGGTTGTTTTGATCATGGGGTAATTTTACAAAAACCCCTCCTGAAAATGTTGTGAGAAAGTTTCGGGGAAAATATAATAGGTTGTAGTGCTAGGGTATTTGCATTCTCTTTGAGATGGATTCAACGCATGTAATTAGTTGGACTTACGCCTTTTATATCTTCCACAGAATATTCAAGTGCTTTCCTTCTCAGGTTGAGTTCACCTAGTAGCTTTTCCCATTGATCTTCTGTCATGGTAGAGTTTATGATGATGAGATTCCTCTTCTCATTATATTAAAACTCATACGCATTCCTTCAGGGATTTATTTTAACTTAGCTTTGGTTTAGGAGTTTCTTTCTCTTCATGAGTTTTCTCTAGTGAAGTGTACTTTACTATTTCTAATGTTGTATCATCTTCATCACTGTAATCATCTTCAGATTGATTCAAATAGTCTAATATCTCATCTTCCTATGGATCTTCTTTCTTTTAGGGTTGTTAAGAGCCCTCATCAGTGGGTCAACCATAGCATTATGTTCCTGAACTTGTTTATAAAATTGGTTGTAACTATCCAAGAAGTAGATCGACTTGAATAGAGAAGGTCCCTTCATGGATTCTTGAACATGAAAGTTGATTTTGGTCATTTCCCACCCGTATAGTGATGATTCTAGCTTTCACATATATTAAGGCTCTTCTAGTGGAGAGGAATGGTCTCCTTAATATCATTGGACATGTTAGGTCTTCCATGTGTCTAATATGACTATATCATAGGGTATGAAGAATCATCCCATGAAGAAGGGAATGTCTTCTATAATCCCTACCAGTATTATGAAAGAGTGGTCTGCTTATCAAATTCACATCCCCATTTTGACCATGTCAGTCAGTCCCAGCCTATGATCTGGTGTAAGAGGCATAAGCTTAATAGTTTCTCAAAGATTGGCTAGCCCTTGTGTTACCTCATTATCTCCTACATTGAATGGGATAGTAAAAGATCCTAGGTCTTTCTACTTAGAAGGCATCTTTTCCTAAATGAAAGTGCTAGAAATTTAGGCTATCTTGATAGTTTCAACATGGATTCCTTTTCTACTTTTTGTAATTATGTATTTGGAGAACTTTACATATGTTGGCATATCATCAATGGCATGTAGGAAGGGAACATCCAAATGCAATTTCTTAATTTCATATAAGAACTTTTCATATCTCATTTTCAAATGAGCCTTGATCAGGTTATCAGGGAAATGAATCCTTGGTCAATAAGGACCCTTATCTGCTAGTACCTCTTCATCTGCATCAAGATTCTTCTCCTTTATTCGTTTCTTTCTGTTACCCTTTTCCTTTGGTTTAACCTTCTTGGTGACAACTTCTACTTTAGGTTCTTCTTCTATTTGGACAATTTTAGGTTGGAACTCAGTGATAGGAGTGTTCTTTTGATTAGTCTTCTATGTCAATTCTTCTAATATTTTTCCTGATCTAAGACTGGTAATTTTTGTTGTTTCAATATTGGAAGGTATCTTCCCCTGTGGGTTCTTTATCAGTTCATACAATTGCACAAGTTGTTGATCAATTTGTTTGGTACAAACTTGCATGTCATCCATTTGAGTGCTTATGCCCCTAGCCGAACTGCATTGTGCTCAACATGCTAGTATTGTTTATGGCACTTTGACTTAATTGTTCATTTATAGGAGCTTGCCTCTTGTAAAAAATAAACATTTTAGACATTAAGTCTTGTTGGTTAAAAGCATGACCCTGACATTGACTTGCTCCTATAACATTTCTATTTTGTCTTTAACCTTGTCCTTAGTTTTGTTCTAATTCTACTAGTAGCTTCTACTATATGATAACCAAGGTGGTTCACCTTCCCTTCTGAACCCATGTGCATTCTTGGGTGGTTCACTCAATTCATGGGAGTTTTCAGCAGCATCTTTGTTTCTATAGGAGAATCCGGGATGGTCTAGCCTTTTAAATTTATAAAGGATAAGTTCTTTGTATCATTCTCTTCTTCATCCTCTTCAGGATGCATATAAATGTAATTGTTTGTCCCATGTCCCCCTTCTCTACAGGTAACACATTTCATCACCTTTTTAGCTTTTTTCTTTCGTTAGCTCCCTAAATCCTTCATATCATGCACGTTTGTGGCAATCTTTTGGATCTGAGAGGTTAAAGCTTCAAGAGATTTTGATACGGTGGTTGGTCCTTAAATGGAGGCTTTGTTGACCTATCCCCTATCATAATTCAATCCAACTAGCAGCGCAGCTATGTTTTCTATAATCTTCATAGTTTTCTATATGTTCTTACCCAAAAAATCACTACCAGCTGCCGCATAAGAGAGGTCCTTTCAGTGGATGTGAGCCCATTATAGAAATTAGTTACAAGGACTCCTTTGTCATAGTTGTGATGGGGGAAGTCTCGTAGATACTCATAGAATCTCTATCATGCCTTATATAGGTTCTCACCTAGCTTTTATCTGAAGTTAGTGATCTTTTTTTATTTATAAGGTTTTCTCCACTGGGTAAAATTTGGTGATGAAGGCGTCATCTAGAGGTTCCCAACCATTGATAATTTTGTATTTCAAGGACAAGTACTAACATAAGGACTTGTCCCTTAGTGAGAAATTGAACCTTTCACAATATATAACTTTTTGAGGAACCTTATCAATTATTGGTAGTGTCACAAATGTTCTTATAGGCGTCAAGGTCAACATGGGGGTTCTCATCTAGAGAGTTCAGTCCAAAATTATGGTGTTGAATTCAATTAATTATAAATTACTTCAGTTTGATATTAGCAGTGTTGAAGCAGGGGATGATAACTGGGCATCTAGATTCATTTGCCCGTATCTAACCCAGCTCATAGAGAAAAGGTCCTCCATCATCATTGTAAGGCCCTGAAACTTGCTTAATCAGTTGAACAAGCTTAATTACCATAATTTAATGCTTAGTGCATCATTAAGTTAATTAAGTACACAAGATGAAATTAGTGCTTTGATCGAGTGCTACAGTCTAATTAGCATTATTTCTTGCTTGAAGATTGTAGTGGATTCCGCTCTTGAAAAGTTACAAAAGAAAATGCTTGATTGGGACCTACGGGCAAAAGATATGATGGTTTCAAATTTTAGGGGCTGAATTTGCAAATTTTACAATTTTTTCTATTAATTTCTTTCCTTCCTTATCTTCTTCCTGGATCGACCTGTTTGAGTGGGGTACTGTAGCATGCTGACCCAGAGCAACCAAAGGAGCGATCACAGGGCGATTTTAGGGCAGATCAGCTAGCTACCAAGCTCCGTCAACCTCTGCCCACCTTTCCTCTTCTCCTCCCTACCTTTTCTTCTTCCTCTAGCAACCAACAGCTCACCCTAGCTGTTTCGGTGGCCAATGCCCTGCAGCAACCATAGTGCACCGTCTTGGGCGCAAAGCACTAGGAAACGATGCCTCCAACTCTGACCTTGAGGTTCTTGCAAGAATCTGAAGCCCTAGCCCTTGATTCAGCTCCTAGCTGAGCTCCTGTCCCTCCTGTGCAAGTGAAGCTACTGCTGCTTGTAGCAGGTTCGAACCAGAGATGCTGGGCCCGAGGAAGCACCCAAATCGTTGCCTTTGAGTCCGGTCTTGAGGATCATGCATGAATCCGCTGACTCCAAGCCACGAGCAACAACGATTAGCCGAGCCATCTTCTTCCTGTGTGTGTGATTGAACATGTACGTGTGTGGAAGTACTGTTCCATTACAGTAGGTTCAATTGGGGCAATACGGAGGTTGAAGACAACCCCCTGAATGTAATTCCAGTTGAATCTGGACATTTCGAACCCCGGTGAGTAGATTTTCACTCCCATTCGCATGATTTAACTCGAATAATCAGACATTTTGGTTAAAAGCAGTGTTATTCACAGATGTCATAGTCTACACAGGTGCTGGGCAGCGCCGTCACCGCTCGACTCTTAATTTGAACGTTTAAATTATTAAAACCTTCTCGACACTAATTAGTTGACTGATATGTGTGATGAGATTTAGTGAAATTACATGATCGATCGATCCTAGTTTACTCAATTAAATGTCGAAATCAGTAGTGCACAACCAAAAAAATGTTCCATAGTAGAATTTGCTACAAAGCTCTAAAATCCTACCTTTCTTACTCTTTATCTTTAGGATTTGCTCATTTGATGAAGAAAGGTACTAGATGGACGAATCCGTAGCTTACCATTGGATTTTCTACCCTACCTTCTCGAGATTTCTTCGATTTGGGGTTCCATCTTTACATTAAAGTCAAGTTTTATAACTTGCTCCACGTTTAATGCTTACCATAAGCTTTCAAGATCATGTTCTTTCTTGAAAATGATGATCCATTAACTAAAAAGCTATGCTTGACTTGGATTTTGATTTTTATAATGTTCCCTATTCTGATTTCAGTTATATATGAACCTGTGATTATGTGTATGTTATTCATAAGGTACAATATGACTTGGATCAGGTTGGATTGACAACCTATGATGCTAAACACCTATTAACCAATGGTCAATTTTAGGATTTAGAGCTGATTTCTTCGATAAACCATGACCCGACGATGGTACCATTGCAACAACCCTATGGTGTTGTATTCATAACAACTGATGGTCGTGATCAAGGGTGTCAAATTATGGTTACAACCTATGGTCACCCCTTAGGTCACGTTTTGGATCAATTAGAAGTATAATGATCAATCATTAAGTATACTACTGATGATATCAATCAATGATGACATCAACTTAATATTTGATGTTGATTAATGAATATATTGGTGACCTAAAAACCTATAGTGATTTAATGATGGTGGATAAGGTCTCTACAATCTATAGTGAGTTAATCATATAGTTTTAACATCAATTGAGACTTAGACTAATGCTTTCTTGAGTCACTTGATGCAATGGTTAGACCTATAATGTAATTGATGGTTTTAACATGTGAACATGACCCAATGGTCGAGATCTACTGTTTATTCCTCCATTAAGGTGGAATGATGGCTAATGTAATATGTTGGTCCTAATAATGTGATTTAGATGGTTTCCTTTATATGATCCACTTAAGGAGCTTAACTGTTGACAATGGATGACTTGTTTTAATTGAATAGTCGATTGTGAGTTTTACCCTAATCTCAATGGAACTATTTGTATCAATTATAAAGGGATGTCTAGTGTTAGATGGTGACTCCTTCTAGAGCACAAATCAAGGACTTCATAGGGGGTTTATCCAAGGTGTTTACTTATGTAAACAACCTAAGGTCTTACCTTTTAAACATTCAATAGTTCTGGGTGACATTGTAGTATGGTGATACATGTTGAATGATGATGAAACAAATGGAGGGTTGCCCTTAATAAGGTAGGCTTACCTATTGACTCATATGTACAGAAGGGATGATAACCATATTATGTTGATATGTAACCCTAATTAGGTATAGCTTGTTATACCTAGCTTTAATATAACTAAATGATGGTAATTGGGTATGAATAGTCCTTGAATGACTAATACAAACATGGAGTACTCTATTATTGTTGAAACCCTAGTATGCTATAACCTGATGGTTACACCTTGATTTATGTGTGGGTTCATACTTGATAATAGTATGGAATGTGATGATGATGCTTCACCTTATGCATTCATGATCCAATGGGGATGTCGTGAGTTAGGGTTTGGGTATGAGTGTTGATTAGTAACATTGATATAATTTATCATGTTGAACCTAACTCTAATGCAATTAGATAAAAATGAGTATTCATGTTTAACATTCTTATATGATAGAATGATGGTAGAATAACCTTTACTATGATCATAACCTTGATATGTTAATTAGTGGTTATTACATCTACATGGTTGATACTTCTTAAACTAAACATGTGCATAATGAATATGATGAGAGTTAATCATATCTAGATTCCTTGCATGTTGATGTAATAAAGGAATGTTCTTAATGTTAATATAACCCTGCTATGATTGTTTATGAATATCCCCTAGCTCATTAATGCAACATTGTGTTGATCTGGTGTATTAAATGTAAGTAATGTTGTTGAGCCTTGTTATAAGGCATGCAAAGATGATGATGATCTTGCAGGGAATAGTATGATGGTCTTAATGACCCTTTGGGCATGGTTGAGCCCTGAATGAGGTGTGATCCTCTTATGTTGATAAGGGTTGATACCCTGTGATATTGTGAAAAGGATTTATATCTTGTGATAATATGATGACTAGTGTAGTCTTGGGAATGGAAAATGAATAGTACCATGTGATGATGAGATAAGAAATTGTGTTTCATACATTTTATATCTTTTCAAGTTTTGATATTTATATGCTTGCTAGAAGTGAATTAGGGTTTGTATGTCCACTTGTTTGATGCAGCCTTAATTCACCCAATTGGCATAACTAATCAAGTGTAACTCTAATCATGTAGTGCCCTGTGCTGTAGAACCATCTTCAGTGTCAGAACTTGATGGATGGTGAAATGAGTATTCCTAAGGGAAACTCGGAGCGCATACTATTGAGTATGCAGGGGTGGCAGGTTGAGGATATATCCTTGTCATCCACAATGCAGATTTTGGAGGTTGGCTATTGTCATGCCTCATACATCTGATGTGATTGAGAACGACTGCGGTCGTGTCTTGGTGATTATAACATGATGTGATTAGAGAACAACTGCAGTTGTAACTCAGTGATTGGGTTTGAATACCCTGGTTTCTAGTGTTGTGACCTGTACCAAGGTCGGACTAGTGGTTTTCAGCTTGACTATATGTCGTTGTGGTGGAAACTTTGACTGATATGTCACTACCGTTTTACTCGTACTGACCGAAGGGAAGAGATCTTAGGATACCGACACTCCTAGATCTTGTACGGAACCGAAAAGCCCTTCACAGGGGTCGGTTGGACTTTGAATGGTATGATTCATATTCCCCAGGGCATAATAAAAGATGTAATACAACCGTATAACATATCTGTTTAGGGTTATACATGACGCTTCACATTGGATGATAACCCTTGTTTGTTCTCTTTACATAAAGATGATGCTTAGTGCAATTAAGAGATAGTAATTATACTTATGTTGTGGATATGCATAAGACTGTAAATGTGTACATACAATAGTCATGCTTATGTTGATATCTATACTGCTAATCATGCTTATGCAAATACTCATGCTTATGTTGATAGCTCTGTTTATGATATTGATCTATTCAAACGGCTAGACATGCTAATGTTGTTAGATATTCTTATGATTCTAGACTTATTCATGTTAATAGAGATAACATGATACTAGACTTGCTTATGCTAGTTATGCATATGCTATTGAATCTCTTATACGGTTAATAAGGAAAATGATGATGGTCATCTTGATGATGATAATTGTTATATGCTCCTTTATGTATTTTGTTAATCATCAATACTGTTGATATTATTTGTTATATCTGATTAAACTACTTAACTGCTTAATTACTTAAAAATGTTGTAATCAATAAACGTTGTTGGAGGTTATATCTCTTGCTGGGACATGGGTCTCACCCTGGTGGTTCGCCACATTTTTTAGGTAATCGGCTGTGACGACAACAGAACCATGGAAGTAAAGAGGAACTACAATAATGAATATTTGATAAAGTTTACTAGATGTCTAGTTTGTTCTAGAGTTGTCCCTGTACTCTCAGGTCCGGGTGAGATAAAGTTTGTATATAATGTTTCAAATGAATCGGACTTTTGTTAGCATACTAATGATTGTTTGTGTGGCATAGCATGGATACACGAAAGATGTCAGGATCCTTCAAACGTTTCTGAGAGGGATTTGATGTTGAATTCAGTTTTAATTTACCCATATTTTTGGGTATGTGATTAATTAGTGATTGATTGCATTTTATGTTTTGAGTAATCTCATTTAACGTGACGGGTCGTGACAGTTTGGTATCAGAGCTTTAAGCTCATTGAGTCTACAGGGACACTAGGACTTAAGATTAGAATGATGTCTAAGTTAGGAATATGACATAAAAATATAGTGCATACTGCCTTATCTCAGTATTTGGGTGCCCTAGACAGGTATTCAATTATTGAAGAAAGGTAAGTATGGAACTCTTAGATTGTTATCTTTTTTATTACTCTGATCAAGTAGTCATTTTGAGACAATCTAAAGAGTATAACGAATAAGAAATTATAGTGTGAATATCTCAATCCTATCTTAAAGAATATGAGAATTGCATCATAATCTATAAAAACATGAATGTTTGGTAACTGTAAGAGAAAGATACAACACCATGAACTCTAAATTTGAATACAAATTAGAAAAAGAGGAGTTCTTGAAGATGTGATTCAAGAAGATAATAAAGTAAAAGAGAGATAAGTCTATCCTTATAAAGTGAATCCAGGTATGAAATCCACATAAGATAGATAGAACTCCTATAACAAGTACAAAATGAGAAGATAAATGAGAACAATGACAAAGAAATAAGGTGGAGCCTGAGTTAATCTTAGACCAACCTATGTATGTAAGAAAATTTTAATGAAAAAAAAAATTCAGCATGACATGTGAAAGAAATTAAGGGAGATGATTCCAATTTAATGAAGAAAATGTGGAATACGAGTATTTACATGTTGATAAGTGGTTGAAAAATATAATAAAATAAGTGAACGTACCCAAGTGTGATAAATAGTCATCAAGGAAGAAGTAATGAGATATGTTAATCATGATGATTCCTATGCTAATGGAAAGGAACCCGGAATGAAAAAGGTAAAATGATATATAAGAAGTTGTAATATACATAATGAAAATAGAATTGGTTACCTTTTTGTTAGTGACCCTAAACAATGTTGTTATGATGTGGGAAGTATGTTTCCCTTTGTGTCTTTTCTTTCCAGGGCACATATTTCAAGTGGACCATTGCCACTTGGTATGTGTGGATTCATTCTAAACATGAGGATGGATATCTTATTATAGAATAAGGTTGCTTGGACTATGTTTCCAAGATCATAACATTTGTAATGAGTTTGTTTTTGTGCCTTCCAATAATTAGGAAGACTCCTTATATATGTCTTGATATTTGTTATGTTGGTAAAAGTAGATGAGATAAGGATGTGAGTTCTTTATAGCGCATGAGGTGGATACCAAGGTAATGAATCCTAGTATCCAAGATGTATCAAAAATATGAGAAATATGTGAAGGTTGGAGATGTTTATTAAATAAACATTCCAAGTATTCCTCTCTTGTAGAGAGAGAGAGAGTTGATAATGATCCTATAAACGTTGTTTGTAAGGAAAAATAAAAGTGATTCTATAATGTTGTGTATGGTTCAATGATAGCTGGGAAAGACCACTATCAATGATAGATAGTTTGTTGGTCAATAGATATGTGATACCATGTTCCTTTAAGATAAACCTATGATAAAATATCAATGCATAAGAGTTAGATTGGATGACATAATCCACATGACCATGATGAGTTTAGAGTTATGTCCTATAGATTAAACAATGTACAAATAGAATTTATGAATATGAGGAAGAGAATGTTCAAGTAATGTCTTACAAGTTGTAGCAATCTTTCAATGATGACATGTCAAAGTATTTCAAATATGGTCAAAAATATGATCAATACTTATTCAAAAACCTTAGGGTTGCCGAAGCAGTAACTGCTATGAGAACAAGTTGAATAAGAGTGAGATGGGTTTGATTCAAATTTTTTTATGGGATCATGATATGTCTTCTTATGTGGGCGTTTTTGTGCTGACCCAAGATGAGATATGTATGAATGATGTGACATCACCATGATATGCAAGTAACCATGTGAAGGTAATAGGATGAGGTGTAGAGGAAGTATCCATCTTTGTTTATCTTAGATTTCAGGGGTGAAATCCCTGTTAGGGGTTTATAGTTGTAAGGCCCCGAAACTTGCTTAATGAGTTGAACAAGCTTAATTACCATAATTTAATGCTTACTGCATCATTAAGTTAATTAAGTACACAAGATGCAATTAGTGCTTTGATCGAGTGCTACAGTCTAATTAACATGATTTCTTGCTTTAAGATTGTAGTGGATTCCGCTCTTGAAAAGTTACAAAAGAAAACGCTTGATTTGGACCTACGAGGCAAAAGATATAATGGTTTCAAATTTTGGGGGCTGAATTTGCAAATTTTACAATTTTGGCTATTAATTTCTTTCCTTCCTTATATTCTTCCTGGATCTACATGTTTGAGTGGGGTACTGTAGCATGCCGACCCAGAGCAACCTAAGGAGCGATCGTAGGGCGATTTCAGGGCAGATCGGCTAGCTACCAAGCTCCGTCAACCTCCGCCCACCTTTCCTCTTCTCCTCCCTACCTCTTCTTCTTCCTCTAGCAACCAACAGCTCGTCCTAGCTGTTTCGGTGGCTGACGCCCTCCAGCAGCAATAGGGCGCCATCCTGGGTGCAAAGCACCAGGAACGATGCCTCCAACTCCGACCTTGAGGTTCTTGCAAGAATCTGAAGCCCTAGCCCTTGATTTAGCTCCTAGCCAAGCTCCTCTCCCTCCTGTGCGAGTGACGCTACTGCTGCTTGTAGCAGGTTCAAACCAGAGATGATGGGCCTGAGCAAGCACTCAAATCGTTGCCTTTGAGTCCGAGCTTGAGGCCCGTGCATGAATTCGCCGACTCCAAGCCATGAGCAACAACGATTAGCCGAGCCATATTCTTCCTGTGTGTGTGTGATTGAACCTGTACGTGTGTGGAAGTACTGTTCCATTGTAGTATGTTCAATTGGGGCTAACCGGAGGTTGAAGACAACCCCCTAAATGCAATTCCAGTTGAATCTGGACGTTTCGAACCCCGGTGAGTAGAATTTCACTCCCATTCACACGGTTTAACTCGAATAATCAGACATTTTGGTTAAAAGCAGTGTTATTCGCAGATGTCAGTGTTTACGCAGGTGTCGGGCAGCACCGTCACCGCTCGACTCTTAATTTGCACGTTTAAATTATTAACGCCTTCTCGACACTAATTAGTTGACTGATATATGTGATGAGATTTAGTGAAATTACATGATTGATCGAAACTATTTTACTCAATTAAATGTCGAAATTAGTAGTGCACAACCAGAAAAATGTTCCATAGTAGAATTTGCTCCAAAGCTCTAAAATCCTACCTTTCTTACTCTTTTTGTTTAGGATTTGCTCATTTGATGAAGAAAGGTACTAGATGGACGAATATATATAGCTTACCCTTGGGTTTTCTACCCTACCTGCTCGAGATTTCTTCGGTTTGGGGTTCCATCTTCACATTAAAGGCAAGTTTTATAACTTGCTCCATGTTTATTTCTTACCATAAGCTTTCTAGATCATGTTCTTTCTTGAAAATGATGATCCATGCCCTAAAAAGCTATGCTTGACTTGGATTTTGATTTTTATAATGTTTCCTGTTCTGATTTCAGTTATAAATGAACCTGTGATTATGTGTATGTTATTCTTAAGGTACAATATGACTTGGATCAGGTTGGATTGACAACCTATGGTGCTAAGTACCTATTAACCAATGGTCAATTTTAGGATTTAGACCTGATTTCTTCTATAAACCATGACCGGACGATGGTACCATTGAAACAGCCCTATGGTGTTGTATTGATAACAACTAATGGTCATGATCAAGGGAGTCAAATGATGGTTACAACCTAAGGTCACCCCTTAGGTCACGTTTTGGATCAATTATAAGTATAATGATCAATCATTAAGTATACTACCGATGATATCAATCAATGATGACATCAACTTAATATTTGATGTTGATTAATGAATATATTGGTTAGCTAACAACCTATAGTGATTTAATGATGGTGAATCAGGTCTCTACAATCTATAGTGAATTAATCATATAGTTTTAACATCAATTGAGACTTAGACCAATGGTTTCTTGAGTCACTTGATGCAATGGTCAGACCTATAATGTAATTGATGGTTTTAACATGTGAACTTGACCCAATGGTCGAGATCTACTGTTTATTCCTCCATTAAGGCAGAATGATGGCTAATGTAGTATGTTGGTCCTAATAATGTGATTTAGATGGTTTCCTTTATATGATCAACTTATGGAGCTTAATTGTTGACAATGGATGACTTGTTTTAATTGAATAGTCGATTGTGAGTTTTACCCTAATCTCAATGGAACTTTTTGTATCAATTATAAAGGGATGTCTAGGGTTAGATGGTGACTCCTTCTAGAGAACAAATCAAGGATTTCATAGGTGGTTTATCCAAGGTGTTTACTTATGTAAACAACCTAATGTCTTACCTTTTAAACATTCAATAGTTCTGGGTGACATTGTAGTATGGTGATACAGGTTGAATGATGTTGAAACAAATGGAGGGTTGCCCTTAATAAGGTAGTCTTACCTATTCACTCATATGTATAGAAGGGATGATAACCATATTGTGTTCATATGTAACCCTAATTAGGTATAGCTTGTTATACCTAGCTTTAATATAACTAAATGATGGTGATTGTGTATGAATAGTCCTTGAATGACTAATAAAAACATGGAGTACTCTATTATTGTTGAAACCCTAGTATGCTATAACCTGATTGTTACACCTTGATTTATGTGTGGGTTCATACTTGAGAATAGTATGGAATGTGATGGTGATTCTTCACCTTATGCATCCATGATCCAATGGGGATGTCGTGAGTTAAGGTTTGGGTATGAGTGCTGATTAGTAACATTGATATAATTTATCATGTTGAACCTAACTCTAATGCAATTAGATAAAGGCGAGTATTCATGTTTAACATTCTTATATGATAGAATCATGGTAGAATAACATTTACTATGATCATAACCTTGTTATGTTAATTAGTGGTTATTACATCTACATGGTTGATACTTTCTTAAACTAAACATGTGCATAATGAATATGATGAGGGTTAATCATATCTAGATTCCTTGCATGTTGATGTAATAAAGGAATGTTCTTAATGTTAATATAACCCTGCTATGATTGTTTATGAATATCTCCTAGCTCATTAATGCAATATTGTGTTGATCTGGTGTATTAAATGTAAGTAATGTTGTTGAGCCTTGTTATAAGGCATGCAAAGATGATGATGATCTTGTAGGGAATAGTATGATGGTCTTAATGACCCTTTGGGCACTGTTGAGCTCTGAATGAGGTGTGATCCTCTTATGTTGATAAGGGTTGATACCCTGTGATATTGTGAAAAAGATTTATATCTTATGATAATATGATGACTAGTGTAGTTTTGGGAATGGCAAATGAATAGTACCATGTGATGATGAGATGAGAAATTATGTTTCATACATTTTATATCTTTTCAAGTTTTGATATTTATATGCTTGTTAGAAGTGAATTAGGGTTTGCATGTCCACTTGTTTGATGCAGCCTTAATTCACCCAATTGGCATAACTAATTAAGTGTAACCCTAATCATGTAGTGCCCTGTGTCGTAGAACCATCTTCAGTGTCATAACTTGCTGGATGGTGAAATGAGAATTCCTAAGGGAAACTCGGAGCACATACTATTGAGTATGCGGGGGTGGCAAGTTGAGGATCTATCCTTGTCATCCACAATGTAGATTTTGGAGGTTGGCTATTGTCATGCCTCATACATCTGATGTGATTGAGAATGGCTGCGGTCGTGTCTCAATGATTATAACATGATGTGATTAGAGGACAACTGCGGTTGTACCTCAGTGATTGGGTTTGAATACGCTGGTTTCTAGTGTAGTGACCTTTACCAAGGTCGGACTAGTGGTTTTTAGCTTGACTATATGTCGTTGTGGTGGCAACTTTGACTGATATATCACTGCCTTTTTACTCGTACTGATCGAGGGGAAGAGATCTTAGGATACCGACATTCCTAGATCTTGTACGGAACCGAATAGCCCTTCGCAGGGGTCAGTTCCACTTTGAATGGTACGATTCAAATTCCCCAGGGCATAATAAAAGATGTAATACAGCCGTATAGCATATCTGTTTAGGGTTATACATGACGCTTCACATTGGATGATAACCCTTGCTTGTTCTCTTTACATAAAGATGATGCTTAGTGCAATTAAGAGATAGTAATTATACTTATGTTGTGGATATGCATAAGACTGTAAATGTGTACATAAAGTAGTCATGCTTATGTTGATATCTATAATTCTAATCATGCTTATGCAAATACTCATGCTTATGTTGATATCTCTGTTTATGATATTGATCTGTTCAAACTTCTAGACATGCTAATGTTGTTAGATATGCTTATGATGCTAGACTTATTCCTGTTAATAGAGATAACATGCTACTAGACTTGCTTATGCTAGTTATGCATATTCTATTGAATCTCTTATACGGTTAATAAGGAAAATGATGATGGTCAGCTTGATGATGATAATTGTTATATGCTCCTTTATGTATTTTGTTAATCATCAATACTGTTGATCTTATTTGTTATATCTGATTAACCTGCTTAACTGCTTAATTACTTAAAAATGTTGTTATCAATAAGCGTTGTTGGAGGTTATATGTCTTGCTGGGACATGGGTCTCACCCTGGTGGTTCGCCACATTTTTTAAGGTAATCGGCAGTGATGACAACAGAACCATGGAAGTAAAGAGGAACTACAATAATGAATATTTGATAAAGTTTACTAGATGTCTAGTTTGTTCTAGAGTCGTCCCTATACTCTCAGGTCCGGGCGAGATAAAGTTTGTATATAATGTTTCAAATGAATCAGACTTTTGTTAGCATATTAATGCTTGTTTGTGTGGCATAACATGGATACAAGAAAGATGTCGGGATCCTTCAAACATTTCTTAGCGGGAGTTGATGTTGAAATCGGTTTTAATTTACCCATATTTCTGGGTATGTGATTAATTAGTGATTGATTGTGTTTTATGTTTTGAGTAATCTCATTTAGCATGACGGGTCATGACAATCATCTTCATTCATACAACGTTTTTCATTATTTCAATCTCTTCTAGAGTCACCACAAGAAGGCTCTTCATCCTAATTGTGGTCCTCATCCTCCTTCTTTATTGTGGTCCTCATTGCGATCTTCATCGCATTTTTTGGGGATTTCCTCCACCTGTATGATGAGGATGTCTTGTCCCGTAGGCGTAGGCATGATCCTTGCAGTTTATGGTGAATGCATTCTTCTTTACTTAAAATTCCTAAAACAAGTCACACAGTCGAGTTAAGTACTAAGCATGTGAATTGAAATATCCAAGTGAGTAAGAGCTATTGGATCTAAGATATCTAAATAAGTCGATTGCAAGGCTTGAGGCACATGTGTATGCTAAATACACTCAAGTTCTTAATAGGATCGATTGCATTGTTCCCGACAACGATGCTGAAAAGTTGATCGACCTAAATCACATATCCAAAAGGAGCATATCTGAGTAATCGAACTTTTAAATTTATAACTCAAAACTTTGGCCACCGCAACAATAATATCAGGTTCAATGCAGTAGATTGGGGTCAAACACATGGACAAGGGTGGTAAGTGTTGATATCCTTTCAGCCTTGGCTTAGTTACATCCAATAAAATGGGTGAAATAAGGGTTGTGTTCCTTATAGAACGGTTGTTCTCCAACAAGCAAGCAACATAGAATTAAAATAAAATCCAGGTTAAAATAAAAGAACAAGAATGTCAAAGATAAGATAACAGGTATGGGAGGAAACTTTGATTGGGTTTCACCATCTAATATCTCTCACCAACATGCAATACACACAACCATTGCATACTCTTAGCAAGTTTACAATAAATCATCATAAGTACATATTCCCTCCTCTCTCGAGCTTAGGATAGATCTAGATTATAAGTTTGTCACTCTCCTAAGATGAAAAACAAGCACAATGCAAACATGTATATTATCTTAAGTATTCCAACATTTTTAGGCATTCATACAACTCCATAATGCTTAGATGTAGGTTAATAATACTACTCTTTTGAGGCATTAACAATCAAACAATGTATAAGATGGTAGATAATCATGAATGTGAAGCATTAAGAACAAGATTATAGAGATAAACATTGCTAAGAGAATGTATTCAATGCATATAACCATTTACATGTTAAGAGAGCCTTAGTGGCTACTACCAACCAAGTTTAATTGACTAGCCACTTATGGTGGGGAATAGCATGACAAAATTACAAGTATGGTGAGACACGAAGATGGAAAACTAGGTGGATATGAAAGGGGATGGACTGGGATGACTAGATTCAGAACCGAAGGAGAAAGATGCACCTATACTGACTACAAAATAGTCAAGGTTGATGGAGAGTTTCTCCTATTGAAATTCAGCGATGGCGGTGTAGATGACTACTCATCTTCCTCTTTTTATTAAAGAAGAAATCTAGAATAGCTCAGTGATGATCGAGGTTATGATCCTAAGACTCTCATCCTCAGGATGTGCATATCCATGGCTAGAGTCAAAGGTCTTGGTATGTATGGCCATAGAGCCATCCTGAGCGATTGCATGGAATTGAATATTAATTAATCAATTATTATGATTAATTGGTTAATTAATTAACTCTAGATTATTCTAATTAGTCCATAAGCATTTTAATTAATATATTGTTTCTATTTTCTGAAGGGTTTGGGAAACCCTACTTCTTTTCAACTCCTATTTAAAGGGGCTTGAAGGTCGGTGTCTTTAATAAGATATTAAGAGAGGATTTTTAGTTTATTCTCACATACATAAACCCTACCCATCAACATCCTCTGAAGAGAAAGGAGAGGACTATGACATTATCACGTCATTGCAAAGAGGCTACTCCTTCCTACCAGATTAGGAAATGTGACATGAAGTTCCAGTCCATCCGCGTGGACAAATTAGATATGCAGATGATGAGACGCCTGCATTTATAGGATGTCAAAAATCGTCCATACGCTCTACGAGCAGCATACATCACTGCACAAAGGAGCACTGTCGAATCTTCCCTCAATGCGTTCGGAGGATGGGAGAGAAGTATCGTTCGTATAAGCAAGGAGAATTGCACACCATCATGCAGTGGGATGTTGCGGGACTTGCGTTGCGACAAGGTATATCCCGCAAACACTCTTTTTGAATATGTTGTTGTCGACGAGGTCCTGTTGCGGGGTGCATGCACTACTACAGAAACAGCATTCAACGTCGCTTTTAGAGGCGTCCATTTTTTTTAGTAAAACCGATGTTGTTAACATTAAATGTCGATTAATAAGGACATCCGACGTCTATATTTGAATACCATCCAGACACGGGTATCACTTTTCATTCAGTGTCGGTTGCAGAAACAAAACCGACACCTAAAGTACCCCGCAAAATCCAATTATTTTGAGCAAACAAAAATTGCACCAAAGTATCATATACAATGTTGGTGTTTTACCTAATAACCGATGTTGAATGAAGATAAAATTTGGGCCGAAAGTTCCAATATGGGCGTCAGTTTTCTTAGAATAACTGACGTGATAAGGGTGTGCGCGCCGTCCCCGCCAAAAAAAGTAGGGTAAAGGAATGTCCAATTGACGTCGGTTGTCTTTGGATAACCGACGTTTAATAATAAAGGTGTTGGTTGTTATCGATAACCGACGCCTTTTAGTAACTTAATAGCCCCACGCACATTGGACATTTCCCCTTTCTTCTGTTTCATCGATCGATTTTGCCCCGGTTCCCGACCCCTACTGTGTCACCGCTGCCTGCTACTGCGTCACCTGCAGCCTACCTCTGGACCGCCGCCTGCTGCTACTACAGCTGCAACTGCTCGCCACCGCATCCCTCTCCTTCTCTAGTCACCACTAGCTCCTCTGCTTCTGCTTCTCTCCTTGCCGATGCCGCTGTTGTTGCTGCTCTCCTCGCAGGCGGTCTCCTGCTCCTCCTGGTCCTCCTGCTCCTCCTGCCGCCAATTTCCCTGCTCTCCTCGCCGGTTGCCCAAAGGTACCTGCTCCCACTCTTCTTCCTTCACGTGGGATTTCACCTCTTCTTCTTCCTCCTGCTCCCTCTCAGATGGTTATTGGATTAAAGCAAGGCCACGACCGTGGCTGTGCTGGCCTACCATGGTCGTGCTGGCCAGCACAGCCGTGATAGGCCAACACAGCCACAGTCGTGGCCAGCCCACACGGTCGTGGCCTTACTTTTATCCATTTGGTAAGGAGGGAGCATGAATAAGAAGATACATTTGCAATTGAATACTAATGCTTGACCTAATTCTGTAAATTTTGATGCATGTTGAATTAAGATATTAAAACCCTAATACACATTTCACCATAATCTTGAATTAACTATATTGCTGAAATCGTGTGATCAATCTATGTAAGATATTAAAACCCTAATGTTAAATCTTTGATTTTGTAGTGATGTGTCACCCTAACATCTACATGAATCTCTATTGTATGATGTAGATTAATGATAATGCATGAGCTAGTTTGAAATTTTGAAATCAATTATGAATCTCTCCATTCCTAGGTCATACTAATTTATGTGTAATCTTTATCTAGATGATGAACATGCATGGACACTCGAAATGTTGAAATCGATGTTATAGAATTACAACACATGTATTTGTTGGCCTAGAAACCCGTCCAAGATTTACTCATTAGGAGTAAATCTTGGATAGTCCCTGTTTTGCGACTATTATTGAACACCTAATCTCACTTAGGATTTAAGTGTATAATGTGTATTTGGTTTTCAAGAAAATTCTGGCAACATTTCCCCATTTTCTCCAAGTACATATGTACTTAGAGAACAAATTGGGAAATGTTGCCGAAATTTTCTTGAAAACCCAATACACATTATACACTTACTAGTGAGATTAGGTGTTCAATAATGGGATAGGTGGTACACATTTATTATATATAAGAATGACAACACATGTATTTGTTGGCCTAGAAACCCATCCAAGATTTACTCATTAGGAGTAAATCTTGGATAGTCCCCATTTTGGGACTGTTCTTGAACACCTAATCTCACTTAGGATGTAAGTGTATAATGTGTATTGGGTTTTCAAGAAAATTTCAGTAGCATTTCCCAGCTTGTTCTCTAAGTACATATGTACTTGGAGAACCGCAGGGAAATGCTGCCAAAATTTTCTTGAAAACCCAATACACATTATACACTTACTAGTGAGATTAGGTGTTCAAGAATGGGATAGGTGGTACACATTTATTATATATAAGAATGACAACACATGTATTTGTTGGCCTAAAGTTTTAACCATGCAATTCGTTTGTTTCATATCTTGGGTATGTTACTCGTAGCCATTGCGGTTGTAAGATAGATTCTTGGCATTAAGTCCCTTGGGAAAAGAAAGAAGTAATATGGAAGGATTTATGCGTGAGTTATTATTAATTTGCAATTCTATTTTGTAGATTACTAATTTTTTGGATACTAGTTAATAGCAATTCTATTTTGTAGAGTATATTTGAATAGGATCAAAAGTTGCATCGTAAATGTGTGATGCAACACTGTGGGAGTGTCCTAAGGAACTATAGGACAATTCTCACATGAGAATACATAAAAGAAGGTGACAAGAGGAAGAAGATAGCCACTAAACAATGGAACTTCCTGGACCAAGAAGAATGGTACGTGTTTGTTGCTTCAAGACAAACTGATGAATTCAAGGTATTAGGCGTCACTCCCAATTTAATTAATATACATTGTATTCAGCTATTCAAGATTAACATTTAGTGTTACTAACCAAATCATTAATGTGCATACTAACTAGGCCCTCAATGAGGCGCAAAAAGAAAGGCGTGCACTAATGTGCATGACCACACAATGGGTCCAAAGGGGTATGCAGGCATTCACCAAAGACAACAAGCTGAGTCTACTTCTCAGTCTGCTTCTACTCAGGAGTCCTCTACTATAGGTACCACACATCTACCTCACCATGATGTCTGGATAGCTGGGAGGAAAAATAAGAAAGCCCGCAACTGCTGAGGCTACTGCAAAAATGGTAAAATATAACTCTTAGAGAAATCATTTGAATATTGATTATTTTTGGTGTTTACTTAATTACAAATTTTTGTTTTGGCGATTAGCGGGAGCTGAACGAGCTGAGGAAACAAGGCAAGTTAATCCCTGAGGGTACAAGGGATGAATTGACAGTTTCTCTGGGTAACCCAGAGAATCCTGGATGTGTTAGGGCTGCAGGCACTGGTGTGGGCATCAAAGCATTCTTTAGACCATCCCAGCACAAACATGTCCCAAAAGTGGGACTTTCACAAGAAGAGGTAACCTATTCTTTCTTTATAATGTCACTATAAAAGAGAATTCAATAATCAAAAGGTAACATTTCTTTTATCCATGTATAGGTACATAAGATAGTTGATAGGAAACTCAAAAAAGCAATGAGCAAGTGGCAGGCATATCTGACTACCACTCAGCAGACAGTACCTATGGCGTCCCACTCTACTCCTATTGTAGAGGTTGGGAGTAATCATGTAGACCCACCACCTAGCACATCTGCTGTAAGTATTTTTATGACATAGTAACTAGTCTTTTCAAGATGATATGTTTTCAAGATGATATGTATATATGTATATAACATTCTTTTCACAAAAATTTGTAGGGGTTGACGCCATGCCATCTAAAAAGTAAAGAATTTTTCGTTGCAGAGGCGTCTGTTACAGCCCCAATTTTTTTCGGTTCAATTGGTGAGAAATGTAATTTCTCATATGAAAGATAATTGAACAAATAATGATATATTTTTTTCTTGAATAAATGAATTTTGTTTACAATGGCCTTGATGTTTGTGTTGTGGGCTTTATTGGCTATTGGGCCCAAATAACAAAGAAAATTCAATCAGTAAATGAATAATTGAATATTTGAGAAAATAAAAATGTGGAAACCTCTAGAAGGCAAATCCAAAGAGGGATTTCGTGCCTCTTGGGTTCCTTGGGTTCCAAGGAGTCCGCAGTTGCATAGAGAAGGAAATAAGAAAAGAAAAGATAAATCACATATTTCTTTATTAAGAAGGAAATTGGAAATAATAATTAAATTATAAGAATAATGAGATCCTATGTTTGATTTATAAGAGAGAGGAAAAAGGAACAATATGAAGTTCTAATCATGAGGTATTTCTCGTAATGTTCAAAATACTGTATTACTCCATATGTGCCATAAAGTGATTATCTTTCCCTCTCCGTTGCCAATTTCCCGGTAATGAAGGGATTGGTGAGATCTAAGATGAAAGGAGATAACCTTACTAGGACATTCCTAATAGGAAATCTACCGGTAGCTTTGAGAATAAAGTGTAGACAAGTTTATCCCAAATCAGATGACCCGAACCATAGTCGGCCACATGATGGGAATATGCAAGGAAGGAAACATTCTAGGCCATAAGGGTTTCTCTATTCCCCTTTCCTTTTCTCTAACTCGGACAGCCATTAGGTCTCACCAACAACTATATATATATGTATATATATGTATAATATATATATATATATATATATATATATATATATATATATATATATATATATATATATATATCGGGAGATCTCTAGAGTCCTCAGAACCCATCGCGGACATAGTGGCTAGTTTCTCCCTGATGCATCCCTGGATCAGCAGGATTCTATAGGTCGTGATGCCCTGCAGGAGCCTACAAACGAAGGCATGCATGTCTGCAATCGTGTACACTAGACAAGTCGGACAGTTTCTCCAGGATAGGGTATGAGGATCTCCACGACAGCTCTCCAACGCATCGTGCCATGACCTCCTCAGCGGCTACTGCGGATAATTCCTTGCTGATGGGCAGTGGTGGGACATCCCACGGAGGCAAGAAATCATCTGTTCTTGTCTACGTTGCTAACGGAAGGGAGGGTAGTGGTGTCGGAATATGGTAGAAGGATATTCTTCACCAGCCTGGAATCACAAGCAAGAGGCTGTGCCTCATTACGCTCTCTGCAAGCAGATCAGAACATGCAGCTTGGTTCCTCGCCCAGTAGACCACAAACACCGAGAAGAGAGGGTTACGAACCGTGGGTCCGACCGATGGATCGGGCTTTGTCGCCTCCGTCGATCGTGGGGCGCCGCCAAGCAAGGTGTCGGCCCTCTGGTTCTCAGCGGAGCGCGTCAGGCAACCCGGTGGCCGAGAGCCATAGCCGCGGGGGTCCTCTTTCACGAGGAAGAAGGAGACTCACTGCTTAAAAGACAAGTATGCCCCTCCTGAATGAGAAGAAGTGATCTGCGGCCTGGGGATAAAAGAGGAAATTCATTATAACTTAAATTTTGACCCGCAAGGTATGTGTTCCATACGTGGCACATCTCTATTGGTCCATATGTGTTTATATTGCTAAAATCACATCTCCTTATTGGTAGCTCGGATGGGTACGTATAAAATATAAAAATTATTTAGAAAAATCAGAGGAATCCAATAAAAATGATATTAAAGATTGATTCTGTTTCTAATTGCAAAAGCACTATAAGTTGATGAAAAGTGCATTAAAGTTGAGTGAAAAACCCTATTTATGATTAAAGGTTGAATCTGGAATGCTTAATGGGTTAATTGAAGTGTTAGTAACCTGTTGAATGATAATGTTATATTCTAACCTGATCTAGATGTAGAATTGCATGATTTAGGGTTTTACCTCATATGAGAATGATTAAATAATTTAGAAACCCTAATTTAGGGTAAAAGAGGATAAAATCATATTTAATGTGAAAATGTGAAAATATGATTGTTTAATGATGGTTCTAAATTATTTGTATATAAAAGACCTTAATTCTGGATAAATACCCTAAATGTAGTAATTAGGGTCTTTTCATGAATAAAAGGTGGAATTGATGGCAAAATGAGTTTGTATGTTAATTAGACCCTAATGAACTTTGAATTAATGATAGATGCGCATAATGATCTTGTCATGGATTAAAGGGATAAAAATAGTAGCTTTAATGAAAAAGAATCTTAATTGATGATTAATGTGCCTGTAATATGAAAATAGGGTTATATGTTGTTAAGGTAACCTTAATGTTGAAGAATAGACGAGATAATTAGGGTTTATGAGTAATGGCATAAAATTAGGGTTTAATATAGTAAAAGATGAAGGGAAACCCTAATTGCAAAACGAAACCCTAAAATGAATACAGAAACCCTAGAAAGTGAATCCAAGTCAATAAAGTAGATTCTTGATAAAGTGTGTAATAAATAGAGTACATATTCTTTTCAGGAATTATGTGGTTGTTGAATCGCTTGCTTGGATTGTTTTCTTGGATGGAATTACTTAATACTTGTGAATTCATCGAATCAGGTATGTGGTTACGCTTATGAATAATCACTCTAGTTTCACGGTGATTCCCGAAGTTTTAATCGCTTGCCTGAAAATAACTATTGGATGTTTATTTAATTCATGCAACTATAAAGTGACTATGATTATCACTATAAATGTGCATATATAACTGGCTAGATTCAGGTCCACCTCTGTTGCTTTGAAAAGGCTAAAAAAAAGGGGTAATCCTAGAGCAAGGTCTAGGTTACCGTGAGTTAGAAAATGGGCTACCTATTTGTCGTGCCATGAGACTCTTTAGCGTACCATGAGTTAAGGAGTGGTCTACCTATGAGTAGTTCCATGTGACTCAACCCTAGAAACTGGTTCACTTGATAGGTGGATCATGAGGGATTTAATGGGGACAACATAGAGGATAGGGTACCCTTGGATCGCGGAGTTATATTTAAAGCGTAATCTTGATTGTTAAATGATTAATTGAATGAATATGTTGTTATCATAGTTGCACGTTTATTGTTTCCCCCACATACCAGCTTTGGCTGACCGACGTTTTGTTTGTCAGCGTTTTAGGTACAAGCCAAAAGGACAAACAGTAAATCAAAACATTGTGAATTCACGAACTGATATACAAGGAGGATTAGTTAGAATAGTAGTTCATATGTGGATAGAAGTTTAGAGATCCAAATTTTCAAAAGGTATGCAAAAGTTTATTTTCTTACAACTTTTCAGTATAGTCTGTTAAAATTTAATAATTATTCTTGGTTAATTGCTTAACCTTTGATCCGGAAGTTATGGGTGCGGCTTCGACCTGTCGGTCTCCTTTAATTGGGGGTTATTGAGAGGTGGGGTCATAACATTTGGTATCAGAGCTTTGGTTCCTCAGTTAACCATTAATAAATATTAAATTTTACAAACTCCATAGAACCCAAGGGAGTTATTAGAGGATTATCCGAAAGACAAAGATGTCTAGAAAAGGATCACGACCGGGGGCTGGCAATATTTTCATCTGCACCGCTAGTCAGAATATGAGGACTCCCGGATTTGTGTGACTGCCTGGCCAAAGTCTTAGGGTATGAATCGAAATAAGATACCTTTAGGACTTCTCATCTTATTCATCCCTTCTCACCACAAAATTATGATAAGGACCAAAAGGATTAGGGTTTTCTTTCTTCTCCTCACCCTCTTGAGGTATGGGTAAGGTTAATAAGGTTTAAGGAATCCTCCATCAAATTAATGAAAAGCATGTAAATAAGATGTCATGGACATAAGCTTAATAGATTAAGCACAAACTAAAGATTAGATACATGCTTAGGTCGTATGACATAAGTTTTCATGTCCTCAAAAGAGACCTGAGGCTAGACCTTCTTGTCAGGAGGATAAGTTAGTCTTGGAGATAGAGATCTCCATTGCAAGTAGAGACCTAGAACATCCTCTGAGGATGATACTAACCCTAACCCTAACCCTAAGTGAAGGTTAAAGAGATATGATTTGGACTAGGTGTTTGAAAGGACATGCCTTGGGATGCCATATGATCCATGGGTGACCTAGCACCTTTGGCAATCCAACCCTCGGAAGGGTCGTGCATGTTAGGGTAAAGGATAGCTCCTTAGATGATGATGTTAGTGAAGGACCTTAGAAACCCTATGGGCTTATGCAAGTAGGGTATAGCTGGAACCTAGGGCATGTCATAGTGCTGACAATAGGATGAAACCCTGGATAAGGAATTATGATGGAGCATAAAGGGTTATGGATGATCTTGAGAAAACATAAGTTCGAACCTAAGCTTCACCCATGTAGAGGATGCTTTTGAGGTTGATCCTTCATGAAGAGAGGACCTCTAATGGTGAGGTTGGTTGTAGGGTTAGCTCTAGAGAGAGAGCAGGAAACCCCTCCAAGAAGGTCGTAAACCTAGACCCCGACATATGAGGAACAGTGAGGAGTTGAGGATGATGCGACCTAAGTGGATGATAGAGGTTGCCTCATGCATGATCCATTAAGGTTGTTGATATCTTGGTTTCCTTTAGAGGGACCAAACCCTAGGGAGTGAAGATGAAGCATCTGGTGCCTATGTGCCTACGGTATGGGTGTTTACCTTCTGAGGCAGGAAGAAGAGTTCCTTAGACCTAGAAAGGTTTAGTAGCAGGTTATGAGGCCTTGCACGTTGTTGGTTGTCCTTAAGGAGGACCCAACCCTAAGTGTTACTCGAGTAGAAGGATGACAAGAAGTGCATGTCATGCCTTTTTCATGCTTGGTTCGTAGTTAAGAGATAGAGCATGCAGTTGGACACCTACAAGTGAACCTAGGGTTCCTAGGCCTAAGAGGGGAAGTGGTATACCTAATGCTCATGATGAGAATTAAGTTGTTATAGTTTTGAGCACGGTACGCCTCATGTATAAAGGAAAAGGGAAGCCCCTTGAGTTTAAGGTATGTTTGATGAACCCCTCACAACTAGGTTGATGATAAAGGAAAGTATGATCTTGATCCAACATCGAGGAAAGAGGATAAGTATGACCTAGCATGGTACAGTAGGTGATCTACTGTGCCTTAATAGCTTGCTAGGGTTAAGTAGGCTCGTGTGGATGTAAACCCTAAACCTAAGAGATTTTATGACCTTGTTGTCAAGAGATAGTTTTCCTCCCATCCTGGGAGAGGGACCCCTTTGGTAGGGTGTATATCAGTTTTTTTGGTTTAAGGTAACCTGAAGAGGTCTCACAGAATCTTGAGAAGCTAAGTGAAAAGTACATGGTATGAGAATGAACCTGTAGACCCATAGATATCCATCTCTATTTGCATGTGAGTGTGTTACCATGAAGGTAATCGATATGGGGCTTGACCAAGGTAGGCAGGTTACCATGATCCCTATGAACAGATGAAAGCAGTCCATGAATGCAGAAATAGAGATGATGAAGACTTGGGTAAGGTTCTAAGTGAACATGTACTATAATGGAGAATCCTAAGTCTATCCTTGGGTCAGGTAGGGATAAGACCGATGAAAGTAGGAGTCGCCTATTTCCCCAGTTGCACATGACCATAGGGTCGAGAGATAACAGCTATCATTGTCTGAGGGCCATGGGTTAGGAGATTGATCACCTTCATGAACTCATGGGACCCAAAGGGCAGATGAGTAGGGCACTCTCTTGATGCATGAGGGAAGAGGGATGACCCCAAAAGAGTCGGTACCCTATAGACCTAGAGGAGATGACCAAGGATATAAACCTCAGTAGGTTCAAGACTAGTTTGATATCATGAGGTCTGTGATGTAGAGACATACGTGGCATGTTGTAACTTAGATGTAAAGGTGTATTGGTAAGGTGGGATGTACCATCTCTACTCTTAGAACAGGAAGACCTCTGTATTTGGACTGCAGCCAAATGCTTATTTCCTCTTATTATGGGGGTGAGAGATAGGACATTACGCATGCCATACACCAAGGATAAGAGATGATGTAGGTTGGAACGTTGCCACGATAAATGGGGATAGAGAATATAATCTACCCTGGTAAAGTGAATGATACATGGATGGTTGGCAAACACTAAGAGGAATGAGGTAGTCCCCTTATGAGGATTTTTTTATCATGAACTATGTAGAACTTATAAGTTATACCAGGTTGAGGTTGATCACCATGATGATGAAATCAGAGAGTGTTCTTAATGAAGATAGACATAGAGTTTGAGGTGAGATGATAAGTGAAATACATGGAAGTGTATGTCATCAATGTTACCTAATACCTAAGGATGTGAAGTGGTAATGGATGCTCTAGTTGAGATACATCTGACTAGAATCCAGAAGAGGTTGTTTGGTTAACTATAAGTTTGGAAAGGAGAGGTGTTTGGATAACACTCAGATGTAACAAGATACGTTGACAAGTTAAGGGTTGTTTGGTTAGCTAGTCTAGTCCTTGATATGATGAAAGGATGGTGGTATAACCTCAAGTGTACTTCTTTGGAAAAGAAGGTGATGAAACCCTGACTAGAGTGGTTTAGGGTTTCAGAGGAATCGATCTTGAAGAATCATGACATACAGGAAATCATGATTGAAGATCACCATACACCGTGGAAAATGGCAATAGCACTTTGGAATGCTTAAGATGATGTTGCATGTGGTTTATGGCCATGCAAGCCAGGAGGTAAAGGACGAACACAAGTAACCCAGTGTATGGATATAAAGTATAAAGATTTCCCGAGAGGGGATGGGAGTTCATCACTATGGATGTTGTGATTCTCCCCTAAGACCAAGGAAGGACAAGGTGCAATATGGGTTATGGTAGATCGCCTTACCTAGATGACATGAGAAAGAAAGAATTCTGTCTAGAGACAGATTTGATTGAACTACTCATGAGAAAGATGGTTCAATTACACCATGAACTGAGTTCAAAGGTTCTTAAGTTTGACCTAAAGGTTCCCTTCCAAAAGGTGGAAGAAGGTACATGAAGAACTCGATGTTAGTACAGTTTATCAACCCTAACTAATGCTTAGTATGATCTAGACTAAAGGGTCTGATGAGAGCATATGTGCTCATTTGAGATGATAGCTAGAGACAATTCTTGTCCTATGCAAGATGTGATGTTAACCACCATAGCCAATATCGGGACTCAAAGAAGCTCTATATGAGAGGTTGTGTTGGTCACCACTTCAGTAAGGTGATGTTGGTGAAAGGACCACATGATGGTTAGAAAAGGACCACATTGTGTGTAGATGAAGTCGCTTTGATCGTGCAATGGCTGAAAGGAGCCTAGAGACGATAAGAGTCGTGAGCAGATGCAAAGTAGACAGACATGCATTTCACTGTGGGAGTATATGTGACAAGAAAATCCGACCCCTCTAAGTTATAGCTAAGAGAGCTGAGTCCCCGATACATGGGTCCATTTGAGGTGGATTGGTGGAGAAGGTTATGGTTGACTTTACCCCTCAGGATAAAGTAATGTGTGATGAGTTCCAGGTGTCCAATTTAGAGCACTATGTGAGGTACCCCAACCATGTGCTGAGCAATGAACCTAGTGAGCCCCAAGGGAGGCTGACATGGCCTGAGTCACCTGTGCAGTTTATAGACACCAGGATGAAAGAAATCAGAGAAAAGAATATGTGATGATAAAGGTTCTTTGAAAATGCCATGGGTAAGGTAAAGCCACATAGAGGCCAATGAGGGACATGGAATAGTCTTATCCTGAATTGTTTGTTTGCTTGATAAGAATTTTTGGGACAAAATTCCTATAAGAGGGGAAGGATGTTACAACCTCAATTTTTTTGGGTTCAATTGGTGATAAATGTAATTTCTCATATTAAAGATAATAGAACAAATAATGATATTTTTTTTGTTGAATAAATGGATTTTGTTTACAATGGCCTTGATGTCTGTGTTGTGGGCTTTATTGGCTATTGGGCCCAAATAACAAAGAAAATTCATTTAGTAAATGAATAATTGAATATTTGAGAAAATAAAAATGTGGAAACCTCTAGAAGGCAAATCCAAAGAGGGATTTCGTGCCTCTTGGGTTCCTTGGGTTCCAAGGAGTCCGAAGTTGCATAGAGAAGGCAATAAGAAAAGAAAAGATCAATTACATATTTCTTTATTAAGAAGGAAATTGGAAATAATAATGAAATTATAAGAAAAATGAGATCCTATGTTTGATTTATAAGAGAGAGGAAAAAAGAACAATATGAAGTTCTAATCATGAGGTATTTCTCATAATGTTCTAAATTTCGTATTACTCCATATGTGCCATAAAGTAATTATCCTTTCCTCTCCGTTGCCAATTTCCCGGTAATGAAGGGATTGGTCAGATCTAAGATGGAAGGAGATAACCTTACTAGGACATTCCTAATAGGAAATCTACCAGTAGCTTTGAGAATAAAGTGTAGACAAGTCTATCCCAAATCAGATGACCCGACCCATAGTCGGCCCCATGATGGGAATATGCAAGGAAGGAAACATTCTAGGCCATAAGGGTTTCTCTATTCCCCTTTCCTTTTCTCTAACTCGGACAGCCATTAGGTCTCACCAACAGATATATATATATATATATATATATATATATATATATATATATATATATATATATATATATATATATATATATATATATTTCGGGAGATCTTTAGAGTCCTCAGAACCCATCGCGGACATAGTGGCTAGTTTCTCCCAGATGCATCCCTGGATCAGTAGGATTCTATAGGTCGTGATGCCCTGCAGGAGCCTACAAACGAAGACATGCATGTCTGCAATCGTGTACACTAGACAAGTCAGACAGTTTCTCCAGGATAGGGGATGAGGATCTCCACGACAGCTCTCCAACGCGTCGTGCCATGGCCTCCTCGGTGACTGCTGCGGAGAATTCCTCGCTGACGGGCAGTGGTGGGACATCCCACAGAGGCAAGCAGTCATCTATTCTTGGCTACGTTGCTAACGGAAGGGGGGTAGTGGTGTCGGAATATGGTAGAAGAATATTCCTCACCAGCCTGGCATCGCAAGCGAGAGGTTGTGCCTCGTTACGCTCTCTGCAAGCAGATTAGAACCTGCAGCTTGGTTCCTCGCCCAGTAGACCACAAACACCCAGAAGAGAGGGTTACGAACTGTGGGTCCGACCGATGGATCGGGCTTGGTCGCCTCCGTCGATCGTGGGGCACCGCCGAGCAAGGTGTCAGCCCTCTGGTTCTCAGCGGAGCGCGTCAGGCAACCCGGTGGCCGAGCGTCGTAGCCGCGGCGGTCCTCTTTCACGAGGAAGAAGGAGACTCACTGCTTAAAAGACAAGTATGCCCCTCCTGAACGTAAAGAAGTGATCTGCGGCCTGGGGATAAAAGAGGAAATTCATTATAACTTAAATTCCGACCCGCAAGGTATGTATTGCCTACGTGGCACATCTCTATTGGTCCATATGTGTTTATATTGCTAAAATCACATCTCCTTATTGATAGCTCGGATGGGTACGTATAAAATATGAAAATTATTTAGAAAAATGAGAGGAATCCAATAAAAATGATATTAAAGATTGATTCTGTTTCTAATTGCAAAAGTACTATAAGTTGATGAAAAGTGCATTAAAGTTGAGTTAAAAACCCTATTTATGATTAAAGGTTGAATATGGAATGCTTAATGGGTTAATTGAAGTGTTAATAACCTGTTGAATGATAATGTTAGATTCTAACCTGATCTAGATGTAGAATTGCATGATTTAGGATTTTACCTCATATGAGAATGATTAAATAATTTAGAAACCCTAATTTAGGGTAAAAGAGGATAAACTCATATTTAATGTGAAAATGTGAAAATATGATTGTTTAATGATGGTTCTAAGTTATTTGTATATAAAAGACCTTAATTCTGGATAAATACCCTAAATGTAGTAATTAGGGTCTTTTCATGAATAAAAGGTGGAATTGATGGCAAAATGAGTTTGTATGTTAATTAGACCCTAATGAACTTTGAATTAATGATAGATGCACATAATGATCTTGTCATGGATTAAAGGGATAAAAATAGTAGCTTTAATGAAAAAGAAGCTTAATTGATGATTAATGTGCCTGTAATATGAAAATAGGGTTATATGTTGTTAAGGTAACCTTAATGTTGAAGAATAGACGAGATAATTAGGGTTTATGAGTAATGGCATAAAATTAGGGTTGAATATGGTAAAAGATGAAGGGAAACCCTAATTGCAAAACGAAACCCTAAAATGGAGACAGAAACCCTAGAAAGTGAATCCAAGTCAATAAAGTAGATTCTTGATAAAGTGTGTAATAAATAGAGTACATATTCTTTTCAGGAATTATGTGGTTGTTGAATCGCTTGCTTGGATTGCTTTCTTGGATGGAATTACTTAATACTTGTGAATTCATCGAATCAGGTATGTGGTTACGCTTATGACTAATCACTCTAGTTTCACGGAGATTCCCGAAGTTTTTATCGGTTGCCTGAAAACAACTGTTGGATGTTTATTTAATTCATGCAACTATAAAGTGACTATGATTATCACTATAAATGTGCATATATAACTGTATAGATTCGGGTCCACCTCCGTTGCTTTGAAAAGGCTAAAAAAAAGGGGTACTCCTAGAGCAAGGTCTAGATTACCGTGAGTTAGAAACTGGGCTACCTACGTGTAGTGCCATGAGACTCTTTAGCGTACCATGAGTTAAGGAGTGGTCTACCTATGAGTAGTTCCATGTGACTCAACCCTAGAAACTGGTTCACTTGATAGGTGGATCATGAGGGGTTTAATGGGGACAACACAGAGGATAGGGTACCCTTGGATCGCGAAGTTATATTTAAAGCGTAATCTTGGTTGTTAAATGATTAATTGAATGAATATGTTGTTATCATAGTTGCACGTTTATTGTTTCCCCCACATACCAGCTTTGGCTGACCGACGTTTTGTTTGTCGGCGTTTTAGGTACAAGCCAAAAGGACAAACAGTAAATCAAAATATTGTGAATTCACGAACTGATATACAAGGAGGATTAGTTAGAATAGTACTTCATATGTGGATAGAAGTTTAGAGATCCAAAATTTCAAAAGGTATGCAAAAGTTTATTTTCTTACAACTTTTCAGTATAGTCTGTTAAAATTTAATAATTATTCTTGGTTAATTGCTGAACCTTTGATCGGAAGTTATGGGTGCGGCTTCAACCTCTCGGTCTCCCTTAATTGGGGGTTATCGGGAGGTGGGGTCGTAACAGCATCGGCTTACCCATCCCTACTAGGGGAAATGTTTCATGGGTCTCCATTACCATCTGGTTGGGTTCGTGTGAGCCCGATACTTATATTCCCCAATTGGATGGATTTTCCATTGCCATATGCCCACCCAGATTGTGAAACGCTTGGTGAGGCAGAAGGCGGAGTGATATTGTGGCCAAAAGCGGATGCCCTCTATACTGAAACTGTATGGTAAATTTACATTATGTTAAACTGTTAGTGTGTGTATATGATGCCAATTGATCTAAAATTATATATGTATATATAGGTTAAAAAGAAGACACCTAGAGCATCTAGGCGTCCATCTCCACCTCCTACATTACCAAGTTGGGTTCCATAGGACCTACCTGTCCCGTTAGGTCCTAATTGTAGGGGTATGGCAATATGGTTACGCAAACATGATATAAATTGCAATATAACTATTTCTATAGATGCAAATGTTGTAGGTCAATCATACGAAAGCAAACTGTTTATACAAGATATTTTGGAGTTGTTTCGATATGCTTGGTTGAATACATCTGTGATAGAGCTATGAATAAGGTGAGATCTTCTTTATACATCCATATCCCTTGTGTAGGATCTGGTGATCTGGTTTCTTATTTATTAATGCATACATAATACATGTTTTGTAGCTACTTAGACAAGATATGTGCAGATTTTTCATTCATGCATGTAGAATTTTTGATTCCATCCTTGATTAGTCTAGTAGCTAAAGACCCTCTGTCAGTTCAACAATACTGCTGTGATGCTTTTACAATTTTTTGTCAAAATAACAAGACGTTGATAATAGCTCCATTCAATGTGGAGTAAGTACTACTTTGCTTATAAATTGGACTTAAGAAAATTACATTTTTATTGTGGATTTTGAGTTATTAATTTTTAACTTTTGTACCTCTAGTGGTATGCATTGGGAGTTACTAGTTATTGTCCACGAGATGTTCACTGTCTATTATCTATGTTATAACGTCATTTTTCCAAAGTATATGATAAATTTGTAAATCTCTTTTAAAGATAAATGAATTCCATGATTTATGTGATGTGTTGATTGTTTGTGTAATTCTTATTGGGCCTTATTATTCTTAAGCCCAATTGAAGGAACAAAAGAACACATAAAAGGAATCAAATAAAAAAAAGATAAGAAATAATTTCCCAAAAATAGGATTTCGAGATAATAGATTCCTTGGGGATCAAGGAACTCAAAATCATGAATTAATGATGAAAAGAAATAAAGAAGACATGGAAAATATGATTAATATGATGGTAACTTGAAAACCAAGAAAAAGGAATCGTGCACTTATCATAATGACTCCAAATTTTGTAGGAAGGAAGATAAAACTAAGATGGAGTTTCCCTCAAAATTGGAATAAAATAGGAGTTACCATTTGAGAGTTATGAATTTCCCAAAAATACCATTAAAATAGGAATGCAATTTGGAATTGTTTCTTTTCTTTCAAACGTGGTTAATACGGACCGTTGGATCTTAATCCAATGATGATCGGTCATCATCTTAGTTCTACTGGGACTAGGAATCCGCAGGAAATAGAGGATTCTTCCTCTCTGATTTCCTTGAAATCTAGAGTATGTGGGCGTTTACTATTAGTCCCAATAGATTCAGGAGATGAAACCGCACAGGGTCATCCCTGGTTTGAGTAGGTTTCCTTTTAGTTTCGGGAAATCCCCAAATCCGTATAACTTGATCTCGACCCTATATATATAGGGGAGGTCGTTGGAGAGGACTGACACAATTTCTTCCAAGCTCCAACTCTGTGGATTCGTGAAAGGAGTGTTTTTGGGCGCTCAATTGACGATTTCGTCCCGGTTTACAACCCCGACACCTCAGCGACCCTCGCCGGAGTCCGGCGAGTCAGGGACAAGCTTGGAGGAGTCCAGGGAGGGAATTGGACCCGTCGTCAGTTTCGTTGCTGGGAGGTGGTGCTTCCTGACCCATCGGGGTGAGCGGAAGGAGTCGGGAGCTCAGAGTCAACCTCCGGGTTGACCGCACGAAGTCTCTGAGAGCTGAGGAAGACGGCGACTTCGCAGCCCTACGATCCGAGTCCACGATGGTCTCGACTGGATCCAACGCTCCAAGACAGAAGTGACCTTGTTGAGCATGCATAACCGAGATCGTCGGATCTAAGAAGCGGAGCACCGGTCTACAGATCGAACGACCGAGGAATTTTCCGGTAATTCCCTCTCTAACCAAATATTCAGAAAAGGGGTTTTCTTGCGAAAATAATAAAAATAGCTAGGAGTGTCCAATGACAAAACTTTATATATGAAAGTTATGTAGAAAAATGCAAGGAATAAGATAAAAATGTTTCCAGAACCTAGTTCCACTCCGTTTTGGGAAAGTTCTTTAATTGGCTAATAAAGTGTATTAAGAATTAATAAGAAACCCTAATTGAAGATTAAGGGTAGAATTTAGTACATCAAAGGGACAAATTGATAAGGTTAACTCTGTTGATAATGAAAGTGGTCTAAATTGTCTGTTTTGAATACAAAGATGCCTTAAATAGAGTTGTAATTCATAAAAAGAGGCTAAGTTATAATAAAAACCCTAATTTAGGGAAAAGGAAATACAAGCTAAGTTATTTCGAATTAAGGGAGTAATTAAGATCCTAAAATTGTTAAGAGTGCTACAATGAGAAATTAGGGGTTTTGATAGATTAAAGATTATAATAATGAAAGAAGAAGCAAAACCCTAATTTCCAAAAGAAACCCTAAAGTTGGAATTGAAATTCTAAATAGTATAATAGGAATTGGATAATTATTAATAAAAGGAATTGGTGCTTTTATTTCAGGATTTCTGTTCAACCATACTTGATTAATTGGGTTTCTCTACATACTTGAATCTGTCTTGAAAACTGCAATCAAAGGTATGTGGTTACGATTATGAATAACCGCTTTAGGTTTTCCAATGGATTCCCGGATGTTTAATCACATTGAATGCAACTAAACTGTTTGAATGCTCATATTGCAATTATAGAGTGACTATGACTATCACATAATGTATATGCCTTCTAGCTCAGATCCTGGTCCCCTCTGTGTCGTAATGGCTGACCTAGTGCATGGCTACCTAGAGGGTAGGTCCATCAGGTCATGAATGACTTTGGCTGCCTAGAGGGTAGGTCCATCAAGTCACCTTTATAGAGGTACCATATAAGTCCTTATAGGGACAACACAGAGTTGTGGATAGGTATGGATTGAGTAGTTTGGCTTAAAACATAATCTTGATTGTTAAATGATTAATTGAGTGATTATTTTGTTAGCATAGTTGAACATTATTTGTTTCCCCCACATACCGGCTTCGGCTGACCGACGTTTTGTTTGTCGGCGTTTTAGGTACAATGAAAAGAACAAATAGTAAAGTGGCACGTGTGATACTAAATGAGAATTAAAGTGCAAAGGAGGATTAGATAGATTAGTAACTGTGTGGATAGAAGTTTAGATATCCAAGTTTTCAAAAGGTATGCAAAAAAATTTATTTTTCTTACAGCTTTCAATATAGTAAGTTAAAATTTGATAATTATTCTTGGTTAATTGTCGAACCTTTGATCCGAAGTCATGGGTGCGGCTTCAACCTCTCAGTCTCCCTTAATTGGGGGTTATCGGGAGGTGGGGTGGTAACAATCTAGATCCTAATGGGACTAAATTGAATTCAAAATATGGACACAAAATGAAAATGGCATTATTCCGGTGAGAAATATTTCATTTTCATATTCGTTAACATATGTTATTACATTACTATTCAATTATGCAATGTACTGTGTTAAATTAACATGTAGGGGTTTCTATGAGTTCAAAAATGTTGGAGGAAAGGTCCCTAGGAAAAAGAACCAGTCAATAATTTGGAAAAACGTGGAAGTAAGTTCCCAACTGCAATGTATATATTATTTATGTGAACAATGCTTAATTAGTTGTATTTTTTAATATTTTGTATGTTTCAATTTATAGTGTGCTACACAAGACAACAGATGGGCATGTGCATACTATGTGATGTGATTTATGCACATATTTATCAAATATGCCGCAGTGGACATCGATACCATTCCTGAGGTATTATATATAGTCTCATTAGATAATATGAAATATATCAATCTTATTTATATATTATAAATTATATATGTACATCATTCTCTTTGCAGGTGTTTAAAACTGACCACACTACAGAAAAGGCCTTACCATATGTACATGCCCCCTATACGATGAAAGAATTAAATAATGTAAGAGAAGAATGGGCAACAACCATACAAGTAGTGGGGGTTTTAACATATAATTGGGATGTTGATAGCGAATAATGACTACAGAATGATATTTTGTAAATGAACTTCTGCATTATAATATGTGTGAATGTTTCTACATGTCTGAATGTTTCTACATGTGTCTGAATGTTTATACAGGTATGAATGTGAAAATGAATGAAACTACTGGCTGCTATATGAATGTTTCTACATGTGTGAATGTGAAAAAAAATGGAACAACAAATTGCTACATGAATGTTTCTACATGTGTGAAAATCGAATGGAACTGCAGGTTGCTAAATGTGTGAAAATTAATGTTGTTAATTTTGCAGGTTTGTGGCCTGTTGTTGGCTGATATCAATGGATGTCGTAAAACCTGCAATTCATAACTGAACTGCATGTTTCTCATCCTGCGACCAGCCACAGTAGGCATGCAGACTGATAAGAAAAAAAATATGAAATAGGCGTCGGTTATTTGTTTAAAACCGACGAAAAATGATTACAATATCAGATAAATAATGATAACTGACGCCTAATGCATGTGATGTGGCATCGGTTATCAATAATAAACCGACGATGATGGTTATGGCGTCGGTTGTCATACTAGTAACCGACGTCGATTTCCCTAATGAGGCCAGACACCACGGCCGTGCTGGATAACACAGCCGTGGTAGCGGGTGAGATGGCGTCAATTATCACTAATAAACCGACGTTGATAATGCCCCAGACGGTGCCCTTTCTGTGGCATGAAGGTTTATGGTGTCAGTTTCAAAGCTAATAACTGACGCCTATACCCCCCTGCTGGCGCATTTTCGGTGGCACGCAAAGGGTTGTGGTGTCGGTTTGTGAACTGACGCCTAACGATTGGCCTTTTAGCGGCGCCCAACTAGGTGTCACATTAAAACCAACACTAAAGGCCTTAAATAACCGACACTAAAGGTTGGTTATGTACTAGTGATGGAAATATATTTTATTTTGTTGCTTCTGCCGCACATGCTTCCTCCACAAAACCCAACAGTGGTATCAGAGCAATGTCAATCTACGACATATTTAGATTCATTTTGATATGATCAAATTGATGTATATTGTTTTCTATGGTTTCATACGATGTGAACTTAAAACTACTAATATGCATATCTAAACCTAATTCCTCATACATCGTAGGCTTCTATTTTTATAACGTGTCGGACCTAGTCGACTATGGAAAATACTAATTTCCCTAGTGTACAGAAGTAAAATTTCTTATACCTTCTAGGGGCTTTGCCCCTGGGACCCCGCGAGGGGCGGCCTTGCCTCATCCTCCACATAGGGGTGCTGCCCCTGTGTACCCCGCATAGTTTGTGTGGGAGTCAAAAATTTATTTAATGGGAAATGTCACTCATTAAAAAGACTATAAATTTAATATGTATGTATATATATGTAGATATACCTATGATATTATACACATTGCCTTTAAAATCTATTTTATGTGGTGAATTCATGTACGATTATGGCCTACAATCCCCTATTGTGAATGTTTTGAATCAATGTAGTTGTGAATGTTGTGGATATCTTTGTTTGTTAATGCTATGGATGTATAATGGTTGTAGGTACATCCCTTATATAAATTATTCAGCTTCCATGTCGATCCTTATCTCTTATTTCAAAGTGTAATTAATTCTTTCTCTTTATATTTGTACTCATATGATGTAATAGAGATAGGATTAGTTTTATTCTTTGTAAAGATGATGTAAGGAGGCCACTTGAAGATCCAAACCAAAGGAGCATCCATGTAGAAGAAACTTGAGGATCCAATTCCAAGAAGCAACCTAAAGATCCAACTTGAAGGAGAGACCATTGAGAAGCAACCTGAAGATCCAATTCCAAGAAGTAACCTGAAGATCCAACTCCAAGGAGCATCCATGGAGAAGCAACTTGAAGTTCCAACCTCACAGAGCATCCATAAAGTTGTTCATTGTAACGTGGATCCTTACAGGTTGATTCACATGTGTTGTTGCATGAGATGCATAAGAACTTAGGTGGACTATAATCCTTTGTGGTTCCAAAGGATTACAATAGTATGGCCATAAGCAATGTTTCTATGTTTTTGATTGCATGTATATCATGTATGGTTGTGGATGTAGTAGTATATGATACATACTATAAGTATGTGGTGTTTGGATATGTATATGTATTAATAAAACCCCTCAACTAATAATATTAAGTTTTAGTTGTCTTCCATAAAGAAACACACATGAAAATCTTGATCGACTATGTGTTGACATGTCTCAATGTGGTACACTATCTATCTCATGGAAGTGTGATGGTGGGTGTGTGGTCTACCTCCGCAGGGTGCACACTCATCGTGTTGGCTTATGGGTTGGACTTAACTAGGGAATCTTGATAGGATCAAGTACCTAGAGGCACACAGATGCATTATGTCAAGGATTTGTACATGATCGTCTATCCAAGAGTTGCATATGATGCAATTGGAAAAAGTTGGCACCTTAGTATTTGGTCTTTGACACTAACGTTGGCTGGGCATTGATCCTATTATTTTGGATCTTGGCTCACTAGAATATTGTATGCTGCAATCTTATGAATTGATAGTGAGGGCTATCAATTTGAATAAAATAGTTGGAGCATAATTAATTAAAGGCCTAATTAATCTCTCTTATCAAATCTTTACAAGTCAAAATGTTTTGGACTAAATGCAAAAATTTTATTTTGTAGCAATCAAATGGAAAACAACACTGACACATTATCGTTGTGATCGGTCCTTGAGAAGGACAAACTTACCAGAATCAACTTTCAAAACTGGTTTAGGATGCTGAGAATTGTTCTCATGCAGGAGTGTAACCTCTATGTCCTTGAAACATCAGAGCCAGTAGAACCCGCCTCAAATGCACCCAAGGCTGAAAAGGATGCCTACAAGAAGCACCTTGATGACTTCGTAGACGTCAAGTGCATGATGTTGTGCTCAATGAACTATGAGTTGCAAGAGCGGAATGAGAACATGAATGTCATAGAGATGGGAACACATCACAAAAACATGTATGAGCATCAAGCAAGACAAGAGAGATATGATGTCTCTAAGGCTTTATTCAGAAGCAAGATGAAAGAGGGCGAGTTAGTTGGCACCCATATGCTCACTTTGATTGGGTACATGGAAAGCCTATCCAAGATGGGATTTCCCTAGGTCAAGAGTTGTCCACTGATGTGATTCTAAAATCGTTGCCTGAATCATATAGTCATTTTGTCACAAACTTCAACATGAACAACCTTGACAAGCCGTTGTCAGAATTGTTAGGCATGTTGAGGACAACTAAAGTACAAATCAAGAAAAACAAGACCAAGTATGTGATGATGATCAGTACGAAAAAGGGAAAGTCAAAAGGTAAAGGCAAGGCTAAGAAAGGTTCTAAATCTGGACATAAGCCAAACTCATCTGCACTCAAAGCTAAAGTTGGGATCTCCAAAGAAGGCAGTTGTCACCATTGTCACCATGCTAGACACTGGAAAAAATTTTTCCTCTCTACCTAGAGGAACTGAGGAAAAAGAAGTAGGGGTAAGAGATCTCCACTTTGGGTATATACAATATTGAGATAGACTTAAATACTTCTTCATCATGGATACTGGATACTGGATGTAGATCTCACATATGTTCAAATATGCAGGATTTGATAAGAAGTAAGCCTTTATGAAAGGGGAAAGTCAAGTTGTGGGTTGCTAATGGAGCAAGAGTTGCTACTACCATAGTTGGAGTTATTAGTTTATCTTGGCCTACGTGCCTTGTAATAGAATTAGAGAATTGCTATTATGTACATGCCATTAATAGAAATATTATTTATGTATCTTATATGGACAAGAGTGGATTTGAATTTCACATTAAGAATGGAATGATTTCTATTTCTAAAGATGAGATTTTGTATGGCAATGCCCCTATGTCTTTTGGTATATAATTGTTAAAACTTGAGACTAGTGTATACAACATAAATACTAAATGGCTAACACTTGACAAATCAAACAAAACATACTTATGGCATTGTCGTCTTGGTCACATAAATGAGAAGTGCATATCTAGACTCCATAAGGATGGTTATATAGACTCTTGTGATTTTGAATCATTAGAGACACGTGAGGCTTGTTTATTAAGAAAGATGACAAAGACTCCTTTCACTGGACATAGTGAGAGAGCTAGTGATCTTCTAGGGCTCATACATACTGATGTATGTGGACCTTTTAGATCAAATACTAGAGGAGGCTATCAATATATACTTCATTACCTTCAGTGATGACCTTTGTAGGTATGGCCATGTATATCATATGAAACACAAGTCACAAACTCTTGAAATGTTCAAGACTTTCATGAATGAAGTAGAGAAGAAACTTGGTAAGAGTGTTAAAGCACTCCATTCAGATCGAGGTGGCAAATACTTAAGATAAGAGTTTGATGACCTTCTAAGAGACTGTGGTATTGTATCACAATGGACTCCACCTGGTACACCACAACATAATGGTGTGTCAGAAAGAAGGAATTGTACATTATTAGGCATTGTACGATCAATGATGAGTTCAAATGAACTTCCAATATCATTATGGGGATATGCTCTTGAAACCGAAGCATTTACACTGAACCGTGTACCTTCCAATTTGGTTCAAAAGACAACGTATGAGATATGGAATGGGAATTTTCCTATTTTTTATGTTAATGATTTGGGGATGTCAAGCTTTTGTTAGGAAATAATTTCTTGAAAAGCTTGAAGCTAAATCTGAAAAATGCTATTTTTTTTGGATACCCCAAGGAAACTCGGGGATATTACTTCTACACACCAACTGGCAACAAAGTGTTTGTTTCCAGGACTGTTGTATTTCTTGTCAGTGGGAGGAATGTAGAGCTTAACAAAGTTTTAGATCAACAAGAAAGCAGAGAACCGAAGGAGGTACATAAGGAACATGAAGAAACACAAACTGTTGTAGAATTTCAAGTTCCAAATGTAACACATGAACCTTGTAGGTCTAGTAGGATACAACTTGAGCTTGAGAGATTCAGATTTCTCATGACTCAAGACAGTGATGAATTAGGCATAGAAAATGAGCCAACTTCCTATCTAGAAGCTACTAAGGGACCAGAATCAGAGAAATGGCTCGAAGCCATGAGATCCGAGATGGAATCCATGTACAACAATAAGGTATGGATATTAGTGGATCCACCTGAAGGGGTAAAACCCATAGGGTGCAAGTGGGTCTTCAAGAAGAAGACTGACATGCATGGAAATGTTAAAACCTATAAAGGTAGATTTGTTTTGAAAGGATTCCATCAAATTCAAGGTGTTGATTATGACGAGACCTTCTCACCAATTGCCATGGTTAAATCTATCACGATCATGCTTGCCATTGCAGCTTATCATGACCATGAGATTTGGTAGATGGATATTAAAACAACATTCCTTCATGGGAATTTACTCAAGGATGTGTACATGACACAACCTAAGGGTTTTATCAATCAGAAGGTAGCCAATGAAGTTTGTAAGAAAGGTCAATTTATGGATTGAAGCAAGAATCTCGGAGCTGGAATCTATGTTGTGATGAAGTAGTCAAAAAGTTTGGCTTTAGTCAAAATGAAGATGAACCTTGTGTTTACAAAAAAGGTTAGTGGGAGAACAGTCATATTTCTCATATTGTATGTGGATAACATACTATTAATGGGAAATGACATCCCTACTCTTCAGATAGTAAAAGGTTGGCTAGGGAAGCCCTTCTCTATGAAAGATTTAGGTGAAACATCCTATATACTAGGAATCAAAATCTATAGAGATAGATCTAGAAGGCTTCTAGGCCTAAGATAGAGCATAGACATTGACAAGGTGCTATAGAGGTTTAGCATGGAGAGTTCTAAGAGAGGTAACTTGCCCATCTCCGATGGGATTATGATCTTTAAATCCCAATGTCCTAGTTCATGTAATCAACGGGTGTGCATAAGTAAGATTTCATATGCATCAACAATTGGATCTATCATGTACGTGATGTTATGTACTAGTCCTGATGTGTAGTATGCTTTGAGAAGGATGAGCCAAAATTAGGAAAATCCATGTGAATGTCACTAGAAAGTTGTAAAGAACATCCTAAAGTACTTGACAAGGACTAAGGATCAATTCTTGGTATATGGTTGTGAGGAAGAGACTGTGGTAAAGGGTTACACTAATTCTAGCTTCCAAACTGACAAAGATGACTGTAGATCACAATCTGGATTTGTGTTTTTCTTGAACAACAGAGTTGTGAGCTAGAAGTGTTCCAAGCAAGAGACGACTACATATTCTACAACTAAGGCTGAATATATTGTCACATCTAATGCTATAAAGGAAGCTATGTGGATCAAGAAGTTCATTTCTAAACATAGAATGGTTCCAAGCGCTAGTGATGCAATTGAGTTGTTTTGCGACAACAATAGAGAAATTGCATAGGCTAAAGAACCAAGATCGTACCAATGTTCCAAACATTTTCTACGATGGTTCCATCTCATACGAGAGATCATACAACAAGGTGATGTGAAGATTTGCTGATTACCTAAAGAAAGCAATGTGGCTATCCTGCTCACAAAAGAACATTCACAGAAGAAACATGACGGGCATGTTCGATCACTTGGATTGATATTCATGAGTGACGGGTATAAATGCAAGTGGGAATCTATTGGTATTTCCCATTGAGACTATCATTTCATGATTGTTAGGGGATACTATGTAGATAATATGTAATACTATATTGATCCTATAAATAAAGGAAAGTTTTCAATCTATATGTTTGTGTTTTATATTGTGATATGACAACAAAACTTATAGATGTATGTAGAATAATATACTCAATGACATATGTCTTTGGGTTGATGACCTGAATAGTGAAATCATATGTATTCTAAGTGTAGGTATTCTTATTTTATCCCTAATCAGTTGTTATGGTGGAAATATCCAGAGACATCAATAACACATAAGATTAGAATGTGTGTTGGTTGATGGAAGAATCTCATAGCTATAATATGGAGATATCAAACTAAAAACATAGATACTTATTAGAGAATTCTGTATCAGATGTACCCACCTTGAGAGTGACACATGGATACCATGATTGGTAGTTAGAGTCACAACTCATAGTGATGGTGGTGATGGTGGTGATTGTAGTTCTTAGACCTGATGTCACTACACTTATCACATGTCATTTGATGTACTTTGACATCATCCACCGTGGTCCTGAATAAGGATTTTTATAAAGATGGTGCTTGGGTGCATTGTGACACATGGGGATGATTTTGAGTGATGTAGGTGGAATTTGCCTTTCCAATGGGAGTTTGATATTCCAACCACTTGATAAGTGATACTGAGAAATGCATGGCCATGCTGATGTGAGTCAATATGTGAGATTGAGCTTACATATATCTTAGATAGTCTACTCTAGTTAAAGGAACATGGATTGAATGTTGAAGAGGATGAAAGTTCCGTGACTCGAGTTCAACCTAGATATCAATGGTAAAGGAACCATACAATCACTATAACACTAGTCATGATGATAGGTTAAGTTGTTCTCCAACTTTGCCAATTACTTGGGTGGCAGTGAAGTCTTGCTAGATACCAATAATTTCTTGTGAAATCATAATATTGTTATGGATATCACTGCCAAAGTAATTTGGATCCTACCAGGTCACATGCATATGATGTGTTGGAATTGGAGTATAATTGTGGATTTGGTTGGAATTGTTCTGAATCACATTGATTACTAAAATGTTTATGTAATCCATTAGAATAATATTGAATGTTTGAGTCATTTAATTGGAGTGACCGTCTCTAAGTGCAAGTGGGAGTCTGTTGGTATGTATGCCCATAGAGCCATCCTGAGTGATTGCATGGAGTTGGATATTAATTAATCAATTAATATGATTAATTAGTTAACTAAATAATTCCATGATATTCTAATTAATTCACAAGAATTTTAATTAATGCAGTTTTTATGTTTACCGAAGAGTTTGGGAAACCCAACTTCCTTGCGTCTCCTATTTAAAGGGGCTTGATAGTTGATGTCTTTAACAAGATATTGAGAGATGCTTTTCAGTTTATGGACACGTATGTAAACCCTAGCCGTCACTATCCTCCAGAGAGAAAGAAGAGCACCGCGACACTAGCACGTCATCGCACAGAGGCTACTCCTTCCTATTGGCTTAGGAAGCACAATGTGAAGTTCCAATCCATTAGTGTGGACAAAGTAGATATGAAGACGCTGAGATGCCTTCGTTTGGAGGACGTCAATGACCGCCCATACGTGCTATGAGTGGCATAAATCACCACACAAAAGGAGCACCGCCGGATCTTCCCACGACATGTTAGGAGGACGGGAGAGAAGTACCATCCGTGTAAGCTCGGAGCGTTGCACACAATCATGAAGAAAGATGTCGCCAGACTGGCTCCATGACAGGGTATATCCCGCAAACATTCTTTCTGAATACATTGTTGTCAATGAGATCTTATTACGGGTTGCATGAAAATATATTTTATTTTGTTGCTTACGCCACGCATGTTTACTCTACAAAACCCAATAGAAGGTAGATGGAGGAGTAGCTTGGTGGGATCACTCTATCATCTCTCTTGCATGGTTATCCCCCACATAGTAGAATGGCATCTCCTTTTTATAACCAATAATGTAGAGCTTGAGGTGGTGCTTTACTTGTTTTGTAAGTCCTTTGAGCATGTGCCTCAGGGCACACACTTTATGTCTAGATAACTGATGTGAGCAGTGTTGCCATAGACAAATATGCCATATTGGTGAGCCATCATCTCTTCCTAGCCATCGGTTGATGTTTCCCAGTTCTTCCATCAGAAGAACTCAGGTTGACCATCAGTATGTGTCTCCTAATCCAGCCATCAGTAGGCATTATGGCTTGCCATTGATTGGTTACAACTACTAAACCCTTAGTAGGTGGGTCAACAGATGCACCACTAGTGGGGGCATTTTCTAACCCATCGAGAGAATCTGTAGGTTGTCCATAGATTGATTATCACCTAGTTTACCCGCATGGTGCATTCAGACTAGCCATCAATTTTGATAATTGATGGTTATTTTGATTGATCACCTTTCAATGGTTGGGTACACAAATTGTCTACCTTTCTATGGTTGTAGATATGGGTATTGTAGGAGGGCATCGGTTTTGTGATTTGATGGATGGTCAACTTAATGGATTACGGTTTAATGTTGAGGATCGATCGTCACCATAAAATGTGGAAATCAATGGGGAATTTGTTCAATGGATAAAACTATTGTTTGGTGAGTTAGTTGCACGGAAATGAGTAGTTAGCATTGAATCAAGGCATAAGTGGTAAACATGATAAAAATGTGAGAAAATTAAGGAAATTCTGGATAAAAAGAGGAAATTAGGGGAAACAAATAGGCATGAATTATCCAAAAAAATTGGATTTTTACGAGGAACTCAAGAAGAAGAAGTAGGAGATAGAGATCTCCACTTCAAGTATGTATGTTATTGAGATAGATATGTTGACTTCATCATTTTGGTATTGAATATCGAATGCGGATCTCAGATATAATACAATGTGCATGGTCAAAGAAGAAGTAAAAAAAGACAAGGTGGAATTGTGCGGTGTAGAGTTGCTACTACTACAATTGGAAATTGTTATTTATCTCAGCCTATTGGGCTTGTAGTAGAATTAGTGAATTGCTATTATGTACCTATGATTAAACACCATCTCTATATCTTGTTCGGACAATAGTGGATTCACATTTCATATAATGAAAGGTTGATGTTTTATTTCAAAGATAAAATCTTTTCTCGAAGTGGACCAAATATCTCATAGTCTATACTTGATAATTCTAGAGACGAGTGTATATACCATAAACACTAAAAGACTCAAGGATTCAAATGAAACATACTTTTAGCGTTGTAGTCTAATGAACATTAATGATAAATGCATCTCTATGATTCTATAAAGATAGTTTTCTAGAGTATTTTGGTTGACCGAATAGAGTCATGTGAGACTTGGTTATTGGGTAAAAGACAAAAGCTCCTTTGACTAGAAAGAATGAGAGAGCATGTGATATATTTGGACTGATACATACTGATGTATGTGGACCTTTTAGAACAAATTCCAATGTTAGTAATCATATATGAACGATTTGAAGAATACTTAGAGTGTTAGGACCTTCTATAAGACCTTGATATTGTATCACAATGGACTCCATCTGAAACATGATGATGTATCAGAAAGAAAGAAATTGCACTTGGTTGGACATAGTACGATTATCGATATACCTATCTATATTCAAATGTTCTTATGTGGATATTCTTTGCAAACCATCACATTTACACTAGACTATGTACCATATAAATCGGTTCAAAAGACACCTAATGAGATGTGGAATGGGAACTATCATGATATGTCTTTGATGCAAATTTGGGAATGTAAAGCTTATGTGAGAAAATAGTCCCTTGAAAAGCTTGATTCCAAATCTTATAGATATTATTTTGTTGACATGAATTTTATATACTACATCCGACAACAAAAAGTTTATTTCTAGTATAACTATATTCCTAGAAAAGGATTTAATATCCAAAGAAATAGTGGGATAAAAGTAGAACTCAAAGTTTGAGACCAAAATGAAAACAATTAACATGTAGAGGGTACAAAAGGAACAAGGGGTGTCAAAAATTGTTTTGGAATCTCAAGTTCCTCATGTAATACATGACCCCATAGATCTAGTAGGACATGTCTTGAGCATGAAATATATGCATATCTTGTGACTTAAGAAGGCAATGAGTTGGTCATATATTATGAGCCAACAACCTACCTAGAAGCTATAGAGGGACCAAAATCATAGATATATCTTGAGGCCATGATATCTTAGATGGACTCCATGTAACCAACAAGGTATGGACCTTGATGGATCCACCTAAATGGGTTAAACCCAAATGGTGCAAGTGGGTCTTAAAGTAGAAAACCAACATTGAAGGTCAATTGGTTTCAAACGATTTCAAAGCAATTCAAGGTGTTGAAAATTAAAAAACTTTTCACCAATTGCCATCACGATCATTGTTATATCCTCAAAATGTGGAATGCATAAATATAAGACTTGGTTGAATAAGAAAAATTCCAAATTATTTTTGATAGAATAACACTGGTGGCCACTTTGTGGGATGGGTGCAACCCATGGCCCAAGTGAGGCCTATGAGGCTATTTTCTTAGCAAATAGGTCCTTGTGGAATAAGTTAAATAAATAAGTTATTTCATGAAAAAACAAATTATGGTGACTTTGTTAATTATTATATATCTATTCAGGTTTCCCAAGGAAAATAAAATGCATGGTGTTTTAGATAATTAAAAGAGTAATTATCTAGCCATGAATGGAAATACAAGTTTTATGGCATCAAGTAGTGTTATCTCAAATTTCCTTTTGAGATACTTGCAAACAATAATGCAAAGAAGAGAATTTTAGAATTTGAGAGAAAAAGGGACTCTTCATGTGGTGTACGTAATTAAATTAAAAATTTACTAAAGAAGCAAGTTCCATGCATAAATGTTATTCCAATAAATCCCACGTAATTGATTAATGTTGCTAAAGACTTTAATGAGTTTCCCTCCAAGTATCATAGAAAGAGGAGGTTCCAGAGACCTAGGGAATTTCATAAACGTAGAAGCATCTACTTGAAATAAATGAATTATGTATATTTTTGAAGAGACAGAAAAATGGGCATCTAGAAATATCCTTTTGGTCTCAAATCTTGCCCAGAATGATATTTTATGTAAAAGACTTTCATGTAAAATTTGGGATCAATTATTTGATGGGAGAGAGAATTATGAATTAGTTGGTTTTCTCCTAAAGTGATTCCTTAAAAGAAATAGAAATTAAATGTAATGTTTATTTTGATTTGGAAACTTAGGACCTAGACCCTTAACTTTATGTGTGGACTCCAATACGTGGATCTCAGAACCAAGGGTTCCTGGACTATCATCTTCTGCTTTCTAATAAACGAATGTCGGCTACAATATTGCTGATTGTACTCTTCAATTCTCTCCCCTTTTGATATGTGAACTGAAATAAAAGTTTCCCCATTAGATTCAGGTAGTGAATATGAACCTACCTATCCCCATATTTTTATGTGCATTTGTGTGAGATCAGGACATTCCTTTTTTGCCTATGGAGTCAAAGCTCCATGGGAAGCCTATCTAGGTCCCTTAACGACCAGTGGATATATATATATGTATATATATACATACATACACATAGATATATGTGTATATATATATGTATATATATAAGTGTGTAAATACATAAAAATACATATTCCATCAATTACTTACAAATAAGTACTGTCACTTTATTCATATAGTCTTTATTTATGTGATACACATTGTGGCATTATAATTGAACAAGATGTAAGTAAACATCTAATGATTTAATTGTTCAATCATCAAGAGAACCTAAGAAAACACTGGAAAACTATATTACACATAGTCATAATTGCAACCACATACCTCAATGGTAAGCCATGCATATCATGTAGTTACACTACAAGCATGTTATCCAATCAAGCAATCATCATTTAATTTGCATGTATGTAAACTCTAAATTGTCACCATCACATTACTTAGATTAAACCCTACTCAGGTCCTAATCTAGGGTTTAGATTTCCTTGTTAATGAATTACCATTAGAGTCATTCTTCAAAATTCTAATTATTATATCCAACATATCCCCTTGTGATGATCTCTTAGATCCAATCAGTTTCATGAACAACATAGCAAGTTTAGGATCTTCAACCCTAATCCTTCATATGCATGGTTATTCACATTAGTAGGGACCAAAAAAATGGTTATTCACATTCAAAACTCTAATTATCACCATGTATGCAATTATTCACTTAGAACCTTGTTATACAACTTTACTATCATGATCGTCTTAGATTATCATTAGATTCAACAATATGAGACTACAAAATGAATTAAGAGCATTTAATGCATTCCATTATGTTAAGGTAAAAATTGAGGATTTTTATGCTTTAAATGCCATTTTAACACATATTACTGATTATCCACTTTAGAAACCCTAATTACCTTATCATCATTACCATTGTCATCATGATTATCATTATTTTCTACAAGATTAGATAATAGAATAAAAGAAAGGCTTTTAATGGTTCCAACAAGTTAATACCCAAATCTAGGGTTGCAATGTACTAATCACTTACTAAACATGTATTCATGGAACTTATGAAATTAGTCTTAGAATAGGATATGAAAGGATTTTATTTGTGTTCCTCAAATATTTCTGTTTAAATGATATATAACTTCGATATATTCTGACTTACATATTATTTCCTATATTTATTCCAAGTTATGCATATTCTAACAAATCTGGTCAGGACATGTCAGCAAAAAAATTATCTTTGCACATACCTTCTTTCTTTGCCTACATATCACAACTAGGGTTTTCTTAGACTACGACATGGATCTAGCCCATTCCCTCTTATCCTCGCGACTTGGTAATCGTTCATAGGGAGTTTGCGTCACCTATTTCATCGGAGAAGTAGGGCTCCACAAAGCATATTGTGTAAAGGACATTTCTCACCCATGGGGTTCACTGCGGTTATAGGGAACAAAAGCAAACTACTCTTTCTCCTTCCAATCACCACAATGTTGTCATCTTCCAGAGTTGATCAAGTATATGAACCCTAAAGTTCCTCTATTCCCTCGTCCAGGATAGGGAGCGGTGATTCCATTGTCTACATGTATAAGGAACCAAGTATCAAGAGGGAAAAGAAGGTAGGGTTTTGGGGAGTCATAGTGGGTGTTTCTATCTCACAAGAGACTTCATAGCTATACATATATATATATATATATATATATATATATATATATATATATATATATATATATATATATATATATATATATATATATGGGTGTTCATTCATTGCCCGCGCGGGTAGCCTGGATTTTCGCTACCCGGCAGCCAAACAAGTAACTCTCCTGGCTAAGAAAGTAACTCTGCTGTCAAAAAAGTAACTATGGTGTCAAAAAAGTAACTCTGCTGGCCAAAAAAGTAACTTTGTACAAAATATACAACAGATATATATAAGGACGGTTTTTTTTTTATTTTGGAGGGGCAACTGATTTTATTTTTGGCTAAATTTTTTCGGAGAGCTAGAAAAAATAGTCCTCTACAATTGCAATTTTTTTTTTAAAAAAAAGTGGTCTGAAGGGTGGGCGGGTAGCTACCCGTGCGGGCAATAAAGAAGGGCCCTATATATATTTATTTATTTATTCATATATATATATATATATATATATATATATATATGTATATATATATATATATACACACACACACACCACATGTAGTGACTGTCTTCAAGATATTCACTAGCCACATGAAAAGATGAAGGTATGAGTCTCTGGGCACCAAAGCAAGAAGCTTGATGCAATTTTCATTGAGTATGATTATTGATCTGCTATCATGGAACACATCTTGGATGTCCTTACCCATAGGTCAACGACCTCTAATGGGACAAATCTGGAATCAATGGTGAGTCACTTAATCCAACCTTGCCTCCCATACTCACCTCAACCTACTTAGTCTTTTTTTTTAAGGATATTTATGATAGCAATTTACATAGTATTACAAAATGAAACCTTTTCTATTATAATATTGATCATCTCATTTCAACGTTGGCTGTCCCTTTACAAATATGTGCCTTTATATTACAAACTAGATGCAAGGGTAACTAACCTTGCTTACTCACACGGGTAATGAATAAATAGTATATATATATATATATATATATATATATATATATATATATATATATATATATATATAGAGAGAGAGAGAGAGAGAGAGAGAGAGAGAGAGAGAGAGAGAGTGCATAGATATAGATTCACATATATAGAGTCTCTTACAAGACAGAAACACTCGATATGACTCCCCAAAACCCTTTACTTATTTTCCCTCTTGATACATTGCTCCATGTGCATGTCAGAAATGGAAGTGGTGTTGGGAAATACTGGCACAGAGTAGAGTAGTGGAAATAAGAATTTTATCTATTTGTATTCCTATAACAACAAGATCACATCAAATACTATGAAATATGAAGGATGGTTTAATGAGTTATACCAGGTCCTAGAGAAAGTCTAGTGACTACAACTCGTTGTAATTGCAAATATCTTCTAGTTTCTCTTGGTCAGTGGCTCTGCAGCTCCTAGTTTTCACCACGAACAATGAACAAAACAACTCTTACAATGACTCCTGCAGTCTCGCCATGGACTGCAAGATGACTTTGTCCTCCTAGCAGTAGCCAAAGTACTCCTTCCTCTAGAGTAGTCCACACAGACCAACAAGAACTCATGTTGTTTAACTAGAACAGATAGGAAGGAGTTGTCCCTCTCATTGGTGTTCTAGTCACCAACTTTCTCTCCTAAAAAAAGATCCCCATTTGTTCTCTACCATCTCTATCCCTCCTGAGTCGGGTAGGACTTTATTGGTCTCTGTTGGTTACCACAAATAGAGAGGACAACAATTCTCAAAGTAAGTAATTCTCAGTTGACTGTGTTATTGTTGTCGTGTTCTGGGAAACTCTCGGTACCCCTCTATTTATAGGTTGGGTTAGGGCCAGGGTTCCCATTCTATTCATGATATGTGTGGGAGTGGAAGGGACTGGAAGATCTTAAATTTCCACAACCTGCGAACCATGAGACGGTCATCTGGAAACCCAGACAGGCTTCTCGCACGGTGAGATTGTCATCTCATACTGCGAAATGGTCATTTTGTAGTTTCCCAATCACACACAAAATTGACAATTTATTTCCAATTAATTCTAAACATTAATTCCTTGCAACACAAGAATTGTTCAAACGAAATGGTTGAACTTTCTCTCTAATTCAGGAATGTTTCTAGAACCTATCACCGACCCAACCAAGACATTCACCATGTAAACCAGTCATTTCACTCAGCTGAGTTGATCAGTTCACCTAGTGAGCTGATCAGTTGGGTCTAATTTATGCAGAACTCTAGCAAATTCAGTTTCAATCAGCCTAACTCTACAAATGTCCATATCAACCCTTGAAACGACCATTTGGCACTCCAGATAGTCATTTAACCCTATGAGATGATCAGTTGGCAGTGCGGTCAGTTGATGTTTTCGGGTGAATTGAGTACCTAAACACTTTAGTAATCAATCCAATCATCATTCAAGATTAAACAACTTGTCTGAATGAGTTCCTTCCTATAGATCCCATATCGCATTGGCAGTGAATGTTCATAACTAAATTATGACATCACAAGTAAAGAGTGGTGTCTAGTCACACATTTGTGCTACCCAAGTGAATGGAAAGTTGGAGAACACCTTCAACCTACAATCTATGTAAGGTGTTATAGTGATTGTGTAATTCCTTTGTGTTTGATATCTAGGATGAACTCAAGGCATGGATTCATCATCCTCTCAATGTTCAATTCATGTTCCATCAACCAAGAGTTGAATGTCTGAGATAATGAGACCTCAATATCACATATTCCCTTACATGTGCATGCACATGGGTTTCTCAATCTCTCTTATTAAGTGGCTAGCATATCAATCTCCAGTAGGAGGGACAAATTGCATCTCTATCACTTATAGTTTTTTCCCATGTGTCAAAGTCACCCAATCATTACTTTTATGACAACCCATGTTTCAGGATTGTGTTTGATGATGTCAAAGTGTACCCAACAACATGTGATGAGTGTAGGGATTTGAGGTCTAAGATTCTCAATCACCACCTTCACTATGACAGATGGCTATGACTACTAATGATGGTTTCCATGTGTCACTCTCAAGGTAGGTCTGTTTGATACACTATTTCCTAACATGCATATGTGTGCTTGGTTTCATATTGCATATCGTGATTAATGAGATTCAATCATAAACAAACCCACACTCTATTCTTATGTGTTACTGGTGTCTATCTACCTTCCACAGTAACAACCAACTAGGGACATAATAAGAATGTTCACACTCTAAGAATTTGTATGATCTAATTCTCCAAGTCACAAATTTGAAGACATACATAATTGAGTATTGTCATTCATTAGACATTCATAGTGTTTCCTCATTATCTAACAACCAAATGAGACAAAATAAATTAGAAGCTTGCCATTATGAGTATTAATCAAATTCATTATGGTATATGCCATGTCAGTCATCACATGATTGGATCTATGGGAATACCTTACCAACAGAGTCCCACTTGCACTTAGAGCCAATCACCCATGAATCTTTTCTTTGGTCAATTAAAACTCGTGTTGCTTTGTATTAATTTTTTTTTCATAGTATCTGTATAGAACTGTCCATCCTCAAACTAAAGATGGTGAAATAAAGGAAAAAAGATATAAGCTTTACAACGTCTATCCGAAAGAGTAAAGAAAGATGATAGGGCCAAACTACAGATGTTGTCAGAAGAAAATGAAGCACCCATAATCATCAGGAAGATAACTCAGCCAAAATGAACCAGCAGAATGATAGGGCCAAACTAAAACTCATCATCAGATTATCCTTCGAAGCAGTAGGCATGTGAAAAATCCAGTAGCTCAACAGAATAGAACTGACACTCGATCCCTATGAACTCAACCATCACAACTATGCACGCCAGCCATGAGAGGGGAGCAAGAGACCCAACACCACAGCAGCCGCCTCATCAAAGAAAAAAAGACATAAACAGCTATAGAACAACGATTAGCACTCTAGCATCATCCAAATAGGAAGACTCAACCATCACAATAGTGAGAAAGTTGTGAGAGGGGAGCAAACCCAGCACAGGGAAAAGGCGACTCGACCATCAAGATCAGCAGGCGCAAGAACATCTAGAAGAACACACCAGGACAAGAACAAAACTGGAACCAGAGACACTCAACCATCATAGCATTAAACCAGCTATGATTGGGGAGCAAAAAGCCTGAAAATGATGTAGCCAACCAAACAGGAAACCACCAGCATTCTTCACAAGCTAAACCAAAAAAAGTCTCCAAGACTGTCATGACCAGACTATCCTTTCGGGCAACAGGCATTTGAAAAATCTAGCAACACTCAACAAAATAGACCTGACACTCGATCCATATGAACTCAACCATCACAGCTATGCACGCCAGCCATGAGAGGGGAGCAAGAGACCCAGCACCACAACAACCGCCTCATCAAAGAATAAAAGACAAAAACTACTATAGAACAAAGACTAGCACTCTAGCATCATCCAAACAAGAAGACTCAACCATCGCAACAGTGAGAAAGTTGTGAGAGGGGAGAAAAGAACCCAGCATAGGGAAAAGGCGACTCAAACATCAAGATCAGTAGGCGCATGAACATCCAACAGAGCAAACTAGGATAGGAACAAAACTGGAACCAGAGAAACTCAACCATCATTGCATTGAACCAGCTATGAGAGGGGATCAAAAGCCCAAAAACGTTGTAGCCAACCAAACAGGATACCAAAGCACTTCAAACCACCAGCACAACAATTCCCTCCAAAGAAAAAAATAAAGCTTAAAGACTTTCCACTTCATCACCCAGACGCAAAAACCAAGAAGCAGAATCATCAGAGTTATGAACAACTAACATACTGAGAAACAAGAGAGAAACCTTTAGCAGCAACAAGATGAGTCCCCAGAAAAAGGGGACTAACTAGTGACCAGCTAGGAACCAGACCCATGCATCAAACAATAAGCCAAGAAGCAAGAAAGAAGCCATCATCCAAAAGCTAGATCTCTAGCCAATAAGATATAAGATATCCCTAATAGTTTTAGATAAAACATTCTCAAGGACTTCCATCCCTTCATGGACTCTTTTATTCCTTTCCATCCAGAGGTAAAACATAATGCAGAGGGCCACTATTTTCCCTGAAGAAGTATTGATATCCATTAAGTCTTCAAAGTTGGTAGGAGGAGCACTAATAGGAATCTTGTCAGCACAAGCTAACCAAACAGCCTTAGCGTAGCAACAAGAGAACATAACATGATTAGTATCCTCATATCCTTGCATACATAGAAAACAAATAGAGACTACTATTATACCTCTTCTTCTACTATAATCCAAAGTGGGGAGCTTGTTTAAGCACACTTTCCAAGCATGTAAAATAAAGTTTTTAGGCACCTTGCTAGACCAGAACCAGGTATAAGTATTACTAATCATCCCTTTAGCTCTGAAAACATTCCAAACTTCTTTGAGACAAGGATTAGCAACCCCTAAAATAGTCATACAATTTTGACCTTTGATTTTAATATTGTTGTCTTCCATGCATTTAAGAAACACTTGAGATACTCTAGACTTAGTGAGGTTCCATTGCATATCTTTCATAATAGAACCAAGATTGGCATTAGCTTCCAGGCCAGAATTGATGGGGTTCAAATGTGATAAATCAGAAAGAAACTTTGAATTGCACCAGGGGTCTTTCCAAATTTTAAAATGAGAGTTAGGCCCAACATGAAATTCAACCAAAGCAAGAAGGAGTTTTGTAACAGAAAGAATCTTATTAAACATCCAAGAGAAGTTTGCAGACTCTTCAATTTGCCAAAAGTTCTCTATTTTTAGATATTTTGAGGATATCCACTTGACCCAAAGAGAATCTTTTTTCCTACAGATATCCCATGCATTTGTGATAAGGCAGGCACAAGAAATATTTGTGCTTCTTCTAATACCCAAACCACCTTCATTTGTAGGAAGGGTGACATTCTCCCAAGGAACCAGATGCAGGTGAGATTTACCTTTAGACTTACCCCAAAGAAAATCCCTAGAAATGTTATCAATAAAATACACAACCGAAGATGGCAAAGGGAAAGTATACATCCAATGCAGTTGGAGGGTAGAAAGAGTAGACTTGATCAATTCAAAATGACCAACAAGGCTAAGAGTGTTGGCCTTCTAGGAAACTAGCTTTTTACTGAACTTGTTAGTCAATCTATAATAGTTCTTTTTAGACAGCATGCCATAGAAGAGAGGAATACCCAAGTAATTAAGATCATCAATATTACCTTCAGACATATCAAGGATGTTCAGAATTAGAGCTTTATTAACATTCTTTCTAAAGATAACAAAACTCAGTATTACTATTGAGTCATCAATGGTTGTAACATATATAAGTTCATCATATGAACCTTTAGATCCATATAGTATCACTTTGTGTTCATAAAACAAGTATACTCAACTTCTATTGTAGAATATAATTAATGTCTATTAGTTTAGAACCCTTCCAACTAATAACATTTCTCCTTTTAAATCAAACATATTTTAATTTTTGATCACCTTTGTCATTATGGAAGCTTGGATCGATGTAACCATTTACATCCAACTCTTCCACTATCGTTCTCTTTAGTTAGTAGCAATCTATACTTAAGCACTTCTCAAGTACTAATGGGCATATTTCATGACATTCTAGTAACCCTTATTGGAGTAAAATATCATCTTGTTATGTCTTATACATAGAAGATTATATGGGATAACTACATTTATAGCATTCATGATAGATCAATTACTACAACCTATGGCATCTTATCATGTCATTTCCATTCTTCCCATGAATTGGAACGTATGGTTCATGACAGACTAAACAAAATTCTCTCTCATTGAATCATTTCCATTTTGAACTCCTTCAACACATTTTTGTTGTTTGTGATCAAACTTATGTTGCAAGACATTCAAGAACTATCTTGTATGTCTTAATCCTTATCTTATAAGGTGCTACATCTATTCCTTCATTGTTGAAGGTATTTTCCATGCTAGATCTCAATATTCACAATATTGAGATATTATTCCTCATCATATGTGGAACATCCATATATGCTCCCACTAAATATTTTTTAATCATAGATTTCATCTTCTATCTTGATTCAAGTCAAACTCTTTGATTGTCAAGTCAAATGATCCCTCCTATGAGATGCTTATTTCAATCCCAGATTGAATGTTCTAGTTTATAGTCTTTATTTGCATTTTAAAGTTATAAAAACCTCTTAGGTTGTGTCTCATACGCATACTCTGATGTATTCCCTTTAAGGAATCTAGTTTTTATCTTCATATGATAAATCTCTTAGTCTATTTCAACTACGACAACAAGATTGACAATTGGTAAAGGAATTCCAATCATGTTCAACAACTTGAACTAATAAGAAATAATTTTTAACCAATTCGACCTTTTGTGTTACCACGTAGGTCTTTCCAACAAGGCCCTAACATCACCTATTGGGTTTTACCCCTCAGGTAGTACTATCAAGGTCATACCTTGTTAGTTTACATGGACCCATAATGGCCTTGAGCCGTTACTCAGATTATGGTACTTAATATCTTCTAGTTGATTGGTCGGCTCATCCTATTATGACCAACCAGTCTGAGTCATTGGATTCACAATCCTTCAATTTTAGATGTATTCTACTAGAACTATTTTGTTCTATGTCACATGACGAACTTGAGATTCCTCAACAACTTCTGATTCTCTTAGTTCTCATTGTACCTCTTTATTGACCTTGAATATTTTGAGTTCTATAATTACTCCCACTGATTCTTTAGGATCTCAATAATCATGTCAACAAAATAATTTTGATTGGATTGGGATTAACAATAATAATCAACAATTATGGTTTGCAGATAAACTTTTTTAAGAAACCACTTTCTCAATGTAGGTTTCAATCTTTTAGACATATTGAGACAATCCCTAATCATATGATATATGATGTCTTATATATCATTTAGAAGGTACATTATTTAGTGATAGGTATATATATATGAGGATACAAGAAGATTAGATCAATGGATAATTATATCATGACTCATCATGGTATATTTTCTTCATTGTAACACATCATCATGTTTAGATGGATTTGACTTGTGATACATTATCAATTTTCTTCATTGTAACACATCATCATGTTTAGATGGATTTGACTTGTGATACATTATCAAATTTCTTCATGAAGGTTCCCAAGGTATTGATGTAAAGTATTTCAACATTTGATCTTATCAAAGTTTCTGAATACTTTCATCAAATTCATACTTCATTTATAATCTCTTTGAACATTTCAAGAGGTTTTATATTTTTACTGAGTGCATATCATCATATTACTAGTAACATAAATGAAGTATACATGATTATTCATATCATTCTTTCCATGAGATCTTAATGAATCATATGTATCATGCCTGATCGAAGGATTATCCTCTCACTACATCTAGTAAAGCATATCATGACATATTATCCATAAATAAGGCTTTGCATGTTTCCATAGGATCAATAACCTAGCGAATCTAGATTAACATCAATATGCATTTTAGACATGCATTTCTTATCTATACGTCCAAGGTAGTTATTTCCAATTATATTCTTAAGTTATCAATTATAATCCTTTGGTATTAATATTGAAAAATTTATCCAAGGTTCTTTCAAAAAAAATATCATTAGATATTTGGGCATTTACATGCATGATCAAATCTTTTGAAACAAAAAAATTAACATCTCACTTTATTGATTTATCAATCTTTTCATACAAGATTCTTTGAAATAAATATTTCTATTTGTTGGCGTAATGAAATATCAGTTCAACTAACTCTATTACATACCCATTGGGGTAAGATAAATTTAAATGTAGACTAAAGCTTCCACAACTCTTGATGTACTTTGTCCATCTTTATCCTTCAATGAGGGCTTTTACTTCTTATTATATCTTGCACATCAAGTACGCCAGATCTCTATTTGGTATCACATACCAAGAACAAGTAATCAAACTTATCTTATAATGTTTATACCTGAAGTGGAGGCCTCAGTGCCTTCCTTGTTCTTCTTTAGTTCCTCTAACCATACTGGGCAATTTCTTTTCCAATGTCCAAGCTGGTAATAATGGTGACATTTGCCTCTTTTCTTCACTTCTCCATTTGCTTTGAGATCTGAAGATTTGGGCTTCTGTCTAGCTTTAGAACACTTCTTATCTTTTCCTTTTCCTTTAGACATCCCCTTTGTCTTGTTGATCACCATCACAGACTTGGGCTTGTCTTTCTTAATATGTCCCTCAGCTGTTCTCAACATGCTCAACAAATTTGTCAATGATTTTTCAAAGTCGTTCATGTTGTAGTTCATGCCAAATTGACTGTATGATTCTGGCAAAGATTGCAGAATCAAATCACTGGACAACTCTTGACCCAAGGGGAATACATGTCTAGTAAGGTTCCCCACATGCCTAATGAGCTTGAGTACATGAGGACCTACAATGTCTCCTTCTGCCAAGTTACATTTGAACAATGCCTTGGAGACATCATATCTCTCTTGTCTTGCCTTATTTTGGAACATGTTCTAGAGATGAGTGACCATCTCAATCACATTCATGTTCTCATGCTTCTTTTACAACTCATAGTTAATGGAGCATAGCCTCATACATTTGGCATCCATGATATTTTCATTGAGCTCATTGTAAGCATCCCTATCAGTCCTAGGTGCATTTGGAAGGGGTTCATCTGGTTCTGGCATATCCAGGACATAGAGCTTTTTCTCTTGTGTGAGAATGATCCTCATTGTCTTGAACCAATCTGGAAGTTGTTCCCATTTAGATTTTCCTTCTCAAGGACCAATCATTGGGAGAAGTGATTGTTGTTTTTTTCCAATTCATTCTATAAAAGAATATACAATTTTGTCAAAAACTTATTTTTTATTTGATTTGATTAAAATTTGGGCGATGATAATTAGGTCTTTAATTATTATTGTCCTCATTATTCTATTCGAATTGATAACCCCAAGTGTCAATTTGGAAAATTGTAGTGAATTAATTTTCTAATGAGCAAGATCCAAGATAATTCAACTATGACCCGACCAATGCAGCAAAACACATTTAATTACTAAGGTAGGAAACTTTTTACAATTACATCATGTGTAATTCTTGATAGACGTTATGCACAAATCCTTTCCATAATCATATGTATACTTATGGGCTTATGTGCTCTAAGAATCACACTTCCATGAGGTAGACAGCGCACGACGTGAAGGCGTAAACTATGCTTAGTCGAATAAGTTTTTCAAGTGCATTGAAAAGAATTATAGACTTCATATGTTCGATTGAGGGATTTATATATACCATATATACATATACATTTATTGTATCTAGTGACCATATTTATAGTATGTATCATATACATGCTATATTCCACAACGTAAACATGCAATATAAAACAAAAAAATTGTTATGGCCATATCTACTTTAATTCCTTAGAGCCACAAGGAATACCTACCACCTAGGTCAATCATCAAATCACATGTATGAACCTATTGTTGGTGTAGATATGTGTTTGCCAATTTGGGTAGATTGGTTCAAACCTTCAACCAGTCATCTCACCTCTTGGGCGGTCAGTTGGTACTCCTCTCCAACTGATATCTGGACATGTTCTAGACATTTAGTTGGGACTTTTGGGATGGCCGTTTGGCCTCCTACCTGACCGATGTTTGGACTCCTTACAAATAGTTAGTTGGTTCCACTAGGCAATCGTTTGGCTCCTTCATTCTATCCTCCATGGTCCTTTTGATGGTCGACTCATCTAACAAACTGGTCATCACTTCTAGAGATGAACACCTTTGTCATCATTGTAAGAAAAGAAACTATCCTATTGCTACTTTATTACATTGTAAAGAGAAACCTCGAGTTACATTTGATGGGATCAAAGGTAGGAGAGAATTAACTTTACATTAGGGAAAATGGGGTAGAGGTTCAGTACGTTGACTGAGATAAACAGGAATAAAACGATTCCATCCAACCACACCACACACATATATTGGGTATTGACAATAACCACACTGCACGTCCACCATCAAAACTATTTTTGGGGCAACACATGTAAATTGCATATATATATATATATATATATATATATATATATATATATATATATATATATATATATATATATATATATACATATATATATGTATGTATGTATTTATATATATATGTATATATATTAGTTTGGAAATATGTGTCTTTGTTCGGATACACATATGAGACCATTTAGATATTCACATCGTATGCAATAAGTGAATGATAAAACAAAAAAATGATCATATTGATTATCCTAAAATGTAGTAAATTTCTGTATCTTCGATACCACCGTTAGGAAATATGGGCATATATTATAGCATCGGAAACAAAAAAAGTATATATCTAAATTCCCATAATATCAAGATCACGCCAACTACTATGAAATAGTAAGGATGGTTTAACATGTTATACCCCGGTCTTGGAGAAAGTCTAGCGACGACAACACATTGTAGTTGCAACTATATTGTAGTTGATCTTGTATGGTGGTTGTGCAGCTCCTAGTCTTCACCACAAACAACGAACAAAATAGCTCCTGTAGTGACTCCTGCCGTCTCACCACAGACTACAAGTTGACTTTGTCCTCCTAGAAGCAACCAAAGGACTCATTCCTCTAGAGTAGTCCACATGGACCAACTAGAACTCCTATCATTCAACTTGAATAGACAGCAAGGACTTGTCCCTCCCGTTGGTGTACTAGTCATGAACTTGCTCTCCCACATCAATGATCCTCAATTGTTCTCTCCCGTCACTATCCCTCCCTAGTTGGGTAGGACTTGCTTGGGAAATCTTGTTTACCACAACTAGAGAGGACAAAAATTATCAGAGCAACTGATTCTCAATTGTCTGTGTTATTGTTGTTGTGTTCTGTGAAGGACCCAAGACCCCTTTATTTATAGGTTGGGTTAGGGTCACAGTTTCTAGTATGTTCGAGATTTTTGTGGGAGTGAAATGGACCAGAAGATATTGAATTTTTGCAACCTAAAAACTATGAGACAATTGTTTGGCACTGTGAGATGGTCGTTTTGTAGTTTTCCAATTGCATATGAAATTGCAAATTCATTTCCAATTAATGTTAAACATTAATTCCTTGCAACGCAAGAATTGTGCAATTGAAACAATCGAACTTTCTCACAAATTTGGGAAAGTTGCTAGAACCTTCCACCAACCCAACCGAGCCAATCAGTTCAGCAGGTGAATCGGTCATCTCACTCAGATGAGATGATTTGTTCACCTAGTGAGTCGATCGTTTCACCCAGTGAGCCGTTCGATTGGGTCTAATTTGTGCAGAACTCTAGTCAATTCAGCTCCAGTCAGCCTGACTCTCCAAACTCCCATATCAACCAATGAGACGATCGGTTGGTAGTGTTGTGAGGTTATCTTGTTGTGTGAATTGAGTACCTAAACACTTTAGTAATGAATCCAATAATCATCTAAGATTAAACTCTTCTTCTAGATGAGTTCCTTTTTGTGTGACCATGTAGGTCCATATCATGTTGGCAGTGAAAGTTCATAACTAACTTATGACATCACAAGCTGAGAGCGGTGCCCAGTCACACATCAATTCCATACAAATGAATGGAAAGTTGGAGAACAACTTCAACCTACAATATGTGTATGGTGTCACAGTGATTGTATAATTCCTTTGTCTCTAATATCTAGGATGAACTCAAGGCATGCAATTGTATAATTCCTTTGAATTTTCAATCCATGTTCCTCAAACTAAGAGCAGACTGTTTGACATAATGTGACCTCAATATCATGTATTGATTTCCATGTGTATGTGCATGTATTTCTTAGTCTCTCTTTTTAAGTGGCCAAGATACCAATTTCTAGTAGTGGGAGAAAATCCCATCTCTATCACTCACACACTATCCCCATGTGTCAAAGTCACCCAATCATCACCTTTATGACAACCCATGTTTCAGGACTATGTTTGATGATGTCAAAGTGTACCCAGCGACATGTGACGAGTGCAATGATTTTAGGTCTAAGAATCACAATCACCACTTTCACTATGAGATTTGACTATGAATACCAATGATGGTTTCAATGTGTCAGTCTCAAGATGGGTCGATCTGATACATTGTTCCCTAGCATGTATTTGTGTTCTTGGTTTGATATTTCCATATCATGACTAATGAGATTCAATAATCAACCAACCCACAATCTAGTCTTATGTGTTACTGGTGTCTATCTACCTTCCACAGTAATAACTGATTAGGGACATAATAAGAATGTACATACTTTTCACATTCATATGATCTCAATCTCCAAGTCACATACTTGAAGACATACTTCATTGAGTATTGTCATTCTTTAGATATTCATAATGGTTCTTCATTATCTCATAACTAAATGAAACAAAATTAATTAGATGCTTGCCTTTTTGAGTATTAACTAAATCCTTAATATATATGCCATGTCAATCACCACATGATTGGATATATGGGAATACCTTACCAACAAGCTCCTCTCCATGTCCTGGATGAGCCCTTTAGGGTTCAGATACTCGAGAAACTTTTCACAATGATGGTGTTAGGGTGATCGGAAGGAGGAGGAGGAGCAATCTACATCTTTTCCCTATAATGGCAACAAACCACATGGGTGACAAATGTCTGTCACATAGCAGGATTCACGGAATCCTACTTCTCTGATGAAACAGGGGAGGCAAACCCACCTTACGCGATTGGTTATCCGTGAGGAGAAGAGGGAATCAGTCAGATCCGGGTCATATTCTAAGTGGAGCCAACCTGTAATATGTGGGCCAACAAGAGTATGTATAACAATTTCTTTTGCTGATGTATCTTGACGAGATCAGTTAGAATATGAATAACTTGGAAGAAATCTAGGAAATGATATATAAGTCAGAATATATCAATTTATTCAGAAAAATGAGCGAAACACAAATAAAATGGTTTCATATCCTAGATCTGAGCCTAATTTCAAATGGGCCATGAATACAAGTTTAATAAGTGATTAATACATTAAAATCCAAGATTTGGGTATTAAAGTGTTAGAACCATGAAAAGTCTCTCTTTTATGATATTATCTAAACTTGTCGAGGATAATGATAATAAAGATGATAATGATTAGTGGCGAAGCCAGAAATTTTAGTTAGGGGTGGCACCATAAAAAATAATACTTCAACGTACTAGCCTAATTATTATTGAATGTTAAAATATATCACAATATTAAAATCAATATGAAGAAAATAGATTGCCCTCAACATTTAATGTAAAAAATGGAAATAATAATAATTGAAAATTTTAAGTTGTCATTGAAGACTACATAAAAAAAGAACTTTTTACAATGCTAATCAACAATAACCTTAAAAAATATTATTTATATGCAATAAGAGTAGTGTGAGATCAATGATAAGTTGGTATTGCTATTGCGTACAACGTTTATAACAAAATGGCATAGTTGCAACTAATATTCTTTATTAACTCAATGGACAATCTTATTCAACATATGAAATAAACATACTTTATTCTTCTTCATAGTTTTAATTCCTTCATAATATAATATAAAACAGTATATATGATTGTGTTCAATGTAAGAAAATTTTTCAAATATTTTTTTGATTATATGTATACTGAGATATTCAACAATACTTGATTTTTTTATGGTTAATAATTTTTATGATATTGTGTAGTTGAAGAGAGAAACTTATCTTTCATGACCACTACTATCGTGAAGATAAATTACACATCATCACATACTTCAATCTTTATATTGATTAAAAAAAGTATAAACAATTATGGTAAAATGTGGATAGAAAATTTACAAGTCAAGATTTACTATACTAAAAGCTATAATTATTCTCTACTTCAAATAGAAATTTATGGAGCATCCAGATTGGTATCGACCAATAGGATATCTAGTATGGAAAGAAAAACACATAGTATCATTATATGTTTGATTAGAACTATTAGAAAAAAACTTATTAAGAGGAATAGATGCATAAGATACTTGTAATTTTGCACAAATTGTGTGTAATTTTGGTTGGCCGAAGGCAACAAAAAATGGTAATAGTCACGCAATGGTAAGCAATAGGAAATAACATTTATGTAGTTTGATAGAGTCAATTGAATGTTTGACTAAATCACATGAGAACTGGAAATCTTGTTGGATAAGGAAAAGAACAGGTGTAGAGGCACCACCTTTCGATTAAAATATTAATAAAAATAAAAATTTGTTAAGGAGACTAGGAGAAGGACACACACTAGACCGACACAGAGATTTTTTTATGTGGGGCATTGTGTTACTAGATTTTCTATGAAACGTGCTCTCACATTGAAGACTAGTGATTTCCCAGGGTGACATGTCAAGAACTTGCCGTACCGTGCCCAATGGTGGCTATTCCACTGATGATTGTAATGATGATAATATAATTAGGGTTTCAAAAGTGGATAATCAGTAATATGTTTTATAGTGGTGTTTAAATCATAAAAACCCTAGATTTGTACCTTAATGTAAATGAATTCATTAAATGATCTTAATTCATGTTGAAATCTCATACTATTGAATCTAATGATAATCTAAGATGATCATTATAGTAAAGTTGAATAATAAGGATTCTAAGCACAGAATCTCATACATGGTGATAATTAAAGTTGCTAATGTATGTAGCCATGCATATGAAGGATAAGGGTTGAAGATACTAAACTTTCTACATTGTTAATGAAACTAATTAGATCTAAGTGATCATCATGAGGGGATATGATGGGTATAGTAATTAGAATTTTGAACCATGAGACTAATAGTAATTCAATAACAAGAGAACCTAAACCCTAGATCAAGACCTGAGTGGGGTTTGATCGAAGTAATGTGATGTCGACACATTACCATTTACTTACATGTAGATTAAATGATGATTTATTGAATTGATTTCTTGATTGGATAATATGCTTGAAGTATAACTATAAGATACGCATGGCTCACCATTGAGGTACGTGGTTACAATCACAACTACCCAGAATATATTTTGTCAGTGTTTGTCGAGGTTTTCTCGTCGATTGAGAAATTAAACAGTTAGATATTCATTTACCCACTATGAGTATCTCATAAATAAGGATTATGTGAATAAATTGCCAATACTTATTTGCATATAATTGGTGGAATATACATTGTTCTATGCTTGCAAACTTTTACATGCACCCCATGTATAAAATATATTTTGATATGTTGATCCATGTTTTTGTTTAATGACATTTTAGTTACATGCTAGATAAGATGATATCAAGATATGTTGGACAAATGAAATTACCTGAAGACATTATAATTAACTTGTAAGAAGGATTAGATAGATAATTCTTATCATACATATAGTTCTGATGATACAAACTCAAGTAATTCCTTAGAGGAGCATTTTACTAAAAAATTAAATTACAAAAAATTATTTGCTATTATTTGTTATTTGGCAAAATCTGGATCTTGGGCAATTTTAGTAATGTCTCTCATCATTATGGGTCTTTCCTTAATTGAGGGTTGCTAAAAAGTGAGGTCGTTACATTTGGTCTCATAGCCCTAGATTTTTCAAATAATATTTAATAGTTTATAATTTCAAGTAATCTGTAGAAATATGAGGGAATTATTAGGGCATTTTCTAAAGACGATGGTGTATAGAAGGGACCATGACCTGGGGGATGGTAAAAGCTTTCCTTCGTACCACTATTTGGCTTATGAGGAGTCTCGGGTCCATGCATCCTGCCTAGACAAAGTTAGAATATTTTGCATGAAGTAAAACCTTTAGGTTTTCTTGTCATCTTGATTCATCAACTTCTCATCCTCTTCTCTTTATAAACCCTAACATGAACTTCCCTCCTCATCTCAAGTTAGGATTTTTAGAAGAGGTGGGATTAAGGCATCCTATGCCAATTAATATATGTGTAATGTGGAATTAATAATGTACATGTAATTTTGAAATAATGATAAAAAAAAGAAAAATGTTTTATGGGTTATTCCTTGCAAGGGTAACCCTAGATGGAACTAGGATTGGTTTGGAAAATCACTAGTAAGTCAAGGGACATAGAAACCCTAAGATGTAGGGTGTAGTATCTAACCCTAATCCTGGGAAATGGGAAGTAGTGTGGATGAGATAGAGACCCATGGCCATATGAATCCTCACTACTACAGAAATGGCTTATAAAGCCACTTTTCAAGGTGTCGGTTGTTTACAAAAACTGACACCTAATGTCTACAGTGTCGGTTGATAACATAAACCGACATCCAATCTTCTTAGGGAGCCCAGACACGGGTACCGCTTTTAATAAGTGTTGGTTAACTAATAAACAACCGACACCTAAACTCAACCGCCAAACCCAAAATTCCAGTGAAAAAATTGGCTCCAAATTTTACATATGGCGTCGGTTCATAACTAAATAACCGACGCTATAGGTTTAGTTGTCGGTTTTCTTAAATAACTAACACTTAGTATAGGTGTCGGTTCATAACTAAATAACCGACACTATAGGTTTAGTTGTCTGTTTTTTTAAATAACCGACACCTATTGTGAACTTAATAGCTCACCAGCGACCGATTCTTCCCCTTTCCCTGTTTCATTTCCCGATCGATTTCCCTTACCTCCTAACCTCCGGTGATTTCTTGCTGCTCCCTGCCGCCGCCACCCCTTCCTGCCCGTCGCCGCCACTCCTTCGTCGCCGTCGTCGCCGTCGCTGTGAGAAGCTGTCGCCGCCCGCCCGCTGGCTGCCCTCTCCACCGTCGCCGGTAGCAGCTAGGACTGGCTGCTCCTCTCCTCGCCTCGCCGCCCTCTCCGCCGCTCCTCTCCTCGCCACCGGTAGCTGCTAGGATCGACCGCTGCTCCTCTTTCCTCAAGGTGCCCGCCCTAGCCTGCCTTCTTCTTCTTCCTCTGCTCCTCTTCTCTCAAGCTGCCTGCCCTGCTGCTGGGTGTTTTTTTTTTAATTTATTTACTTCTCTCAAGGTGCCTGCTTGGTCATACACATATTGATGTACATAGAATAAATGCTAAAAAGATGTGATTTTAGGGTTTAGGTACTGATTTTGTGCTTCTACTGAGTTGAATCCTCTATTGTCTATACAATATATACATGTTCTATGTAACTAATCATGACATAGATTTTAGAATGCATACTTTGGTTAAATGTACTGCTGTAATTTTTGATCAAGTGATGATATGTAAATGTAGCAATAAGTTAGTAAGGTATCAATGATAAGTCTGTTGTAATGTGATGCAAAATAGTTATTGTATCATGCATATATACTTAATAATTTTTTGTTTTATAGTTGTATAGGGTGTTTTATGTGTGGCAAGTCTATTGTTTAATAGTTTAATTAGCTATAATCATTGTTTAATAGTTTAGCTATATTCTTGGTGAAAATCCTAATCACCCTTCTTTTGCTTAATGATGAACTGTAATGCACACATGTGACATGCTTGGAATGTAAATGATGAACTTTTCCCTAAATTGCCAATCATGCTTTTAAAGACATCAATAATCACCCTAACTTGAAGAACTAGGATTTTAGGTATAAGAATGACAACACATTATTCGTTGGCCTAGAAACCCATCCAAGATTTACTCATTAGGAGTAAATCTTGGATAGTCCCCGGTTTGGGACTGTTCTTGAACACCTAATCTCACTTAGGATGTAAGTGTATATAATGTGTGTTGGGTTTTCAAGAAAATTTCCGCAGAATTTCCCAGTTTGTTCTCTAAGTACATATGTACTTGGAGAACAACATGGAAATGCTGCCGAAATTTTCTTGAAAACCTAATACACATTATACACTTACTAGTGAGATTAGGTATTCAAGAATGGGATAGGTGGTACATATTTATTATATATAAGAATGACATCACATGTATTTGTTAACCCTAGACCCTAATCTTGTCCTAATATATACTTGTTTTCTCTTTGATCATAGAATGGATAGATCATGGATGTCCATTCGCAATCGCTGCACCCCAGAGTTTATTTCTGGTCTTGACCAGTTTATTAGATTTGCTGAGGAACATAGGAAACAACCTGGAGATAGGTTCTACTGTCCATGTAGGCATTGCGGTAACCACTTGAAAGTCAACACTGGTGACGAAATCAAAACTCATGTCATGTGCAACGGGATTATACAAGGCTATACAGAATGGCACTGGCATGGAGAGATTTCAAACCCGAAACCAATGGATGTCAATAGCAGTGCTTGTGTGGAAGAATAGATTGCCTACGATGACGTAGATGTGAATGAACCATTTCCAGTAGACATCGTTGATGCAATGTTGGATAGTTGTGGGGTAGAGCACACCGATCCACCTCCCATTTTTAGAAACATTGTGCATGATGCTGAGATGCCATTATACATAGGTTGTACTAAGTTTATGAAGCTTAGCGCTGTGTTGAGATTGTATAAGTTGAAAGCTAACAATAGATGGAGCGACAAAAGCTTCACGTCATTGTTGTCTTTGTTGAAAGAAATGCTTCCTGAAGGAAACGAGCTTCCAATCTCAACATACCAGGTAAAGAAATTGTTGTGCCCAATGGGAATGGATGCCAAGAAGATACACGCATGCCCGAATGATTGTGTATTATTTCAAAAGGACTATGCGGATTTGAAAGATTGTCCAAAATGTGGTGCGTCACGATATAAATTGACGACTTCGGGGGGGGGGTCCAAAACTGGTTCTCCTGCCAAGGTGATGTGGTATCTACCTATAATATCATGGTTTCAACGCTTGTTTGCCAATCCGATAGATGCGAAGAATTTGAGGTGGCTTGCAGATGTTAAGAAAAATAATGATGGGATCCTACGACATGCGTCTGATTCCCCACAGTGGAAGAGGATTGATCTATTGTACCCTGAATTTGGTGAAGAAGTCAGGAATCTAAGACTTGGGCTTTGTACAGACGGGATGAATCCGTACGGGACATTGAGCAGCCAACATAGCACTTGGCCAGTCATGCTTGTTATATACAATCTTCCTCCCTGGCTGTGTATGAAAAATAAGTATGTAATGTTGTCGTTGTTGATATCGGGCCCTAAACAACCTGGAAATGACATCAATGTTTATATTGAACCTCTGATTGATGACTTAAAGAAACTCTGGGGTGAAGGTGTGATGACCTATGATGCTTCACGAAGAGAGACATTTCGTTTGCATGCTATGTTGTTTTGCACTATTAATGACTTTCCAGCATATGGGAATTTGTCTGGATATAGCGTCAAAGGAGCTAAAGTGTGTCCTATATGTGAAGAGAACATTGATTCAACAAGACTAAAACATGGCGGTAAGAATGTATATCTTGGTCATCAAAGGTTTCTTCCAAAATTCCATCTGTATCGTAGGAAGCGCAAACCATTCAATGGATTGAATGAGGAACGGAGTGCACCTAAACCTATACCAGGGGAGGTTGTTTATGAAAGAGTAAAAGACATTGTCAATGAATTTGGTAAGAGATCACAATGTACTACACAGAATGACAATTCTTCATTCAAGAAGAAGTCAATATTTTGGGATCTTCCTTATTGGAGTTCTTTGACAGTCAGACATTGTATCGATGTAATGCACGTTGAGAAAAATGTATGTGATAGCATCATTGGTACTCTGTTAAATATACCAGGTAAGACTAAAGATGGGATAAAATCCAGACTGGACCTATGTGAAATGGGAATAAGGTCAGAATTAATAGAATTACGTGAAATGGGTAATAAAAGAACATACTTACCTCCCGCTTGTTACACATTGTCTAGAAAGGAGAAGAAAGCTTTTTGTGAATGCTTGGTAAATGTTAAGGTGCCACATGGTTACTCATCCAACATCCATAGTTTGGTATCAATGAAAGATTTGAAGTTGATAGGTCTTAAATCTCATGATTGTCTCATGATTGTCACACTCTAATGCAACAAATATTGCTCGTGGCAATTCGATCTATATTGCCGAAGCATGTAAGGTTTGCAATCACCAGACTTTGTTTCTTTTTCAACAGTCTCTGTAGCAAAGTTATTGACCCTGAGACTCTCGATAATTTACAAAGAGAAGTGGTTGTTACCCTATGTCAGCTTGAGATGTATTTTCCTCCTTCATTCTTTGATATCATGGTACATCTTGTTGTCCACTTGACTAGGGAAGTGAAAATCTTGGGACCGGTTTTCTTGCATTTGATGTATCCCTTTGAACGATACATGAGCGTTTTCAAAGGTGATGTTCGAAACCGCTATCGGCCTGAAGGGAGTATAATTGAAGGTTATGTGGCAAGAGAGGTTATGGATTTCTACAATGACTTTCTCAGTGGTATTGACACTCCTGATAATGACAAGAATATTGACGAGCTATTTGGCAAAGGAATTTTGGGTTCACGTGTGAAAGTAATCAGCTGTGAGCGGTTGGAACAAGGTCATTTGTATATTTTACACCACATGGATGAAGTGAACGTTTATATCGAGGAACATACCAATTTCATCAAAAGACAATATCCTCGAGCGAATACAATGTGGCTTGCTAGAGAGCATAACAAGACTTTTATTAAGTGGTTTGAAGATAAAGTCTTACATCAACTATCTCAAACACCAGATGATATTACTGAAACTATCAAATGCCTCACCTTTAAACCAAAGTTGACTATTATGTCTTGTGAAGGGTATGACATTAATGGATTCAAATATTACACAAAGCGCCAAGATGATAAGAGTGTCGTCCAAAACAGTGGGGTCACCCTTCAAGCATCGACTATGTTTTTTGCAAGTGCAAAGGATAAGAGTCCACGTGAAGCTAAAATGTCATATTACGGTGTCATTGAAGACATATGGGAATTTGACTACATAGATTTCAGAATTCCGCTCTTCAAATGTAATTGGGTTGATAACACCAAAGGAGTTATAGTGGATGAATTGGGTTTCACTTTAGTGAACTTTGAAAAGATTGGCGAGAAGGCTGAACCATTTATATTGGCATCACAGGCGAAACAAGTATTTTATATCGATGATCCTGCAAATGATAAATGGTCGGTTGTTGTTCATGGTAAAAGACAGTTCGTTGAAGATCCTATAGATGAAGAACAATACTATGATAAGTATGATGACTCCAGTCCATTCTCAGTTCGGTTGCCAACACCAACAAATATTGAAGCTAATGATGACTTGTATGTGCATGGAGATCACAATGAAGGATTGTTAATTGATAAAAAATCGCAATATTAGAGGTATATATGTTTTGTTTTAAATGTTTTTATTTTTTCTGAATATGTGAACTTTACAATGTGAGCTTAATTTATAATGTGAGCTTAATTTTTCTCTTTGATCATAGAATGGATACTTTACAATTTGAATTACATTACAAGGTGAATGTGAACTTTACAATGTGAGCTTTAATGTGGATATGTACTCATTAGCCTAGAACCCCATCCAAGATTTACTCATTAGGAGTAAATCTTGGATAGTCCCTGGTTTGGGACTGTTCTTGAACACCTAATCTCACTTAGGATGTAAGTGTATAATGTGTATTGGGTTTTTAAGAAAATTTCGGCAGCATTTCCCCGTTTGTTCTCTAAGTACATATGTACTTGGAGAACAACGGGGAAATGCTGCCGAAATTTTCTCGAAAACCCAATACACATTATACACTTACTAGTGAGATTAGGTGTTCAACAATGGGATAGGTGGTACACATTTATTATATATAAGAATGATATCACATGTATTTGTTGGCCTAATCTTGTCCTAATATATACTTGTTTTTCTCTTTGATCATAGAATGGATACTTTACAATTTGAATTACTTTACAATGTGAGCTTTAATGTGGATATGTACTCATTAGCCTAGAACCCCATCCAAGATTTACTCATTAGGAGTAAATCTTGGATAGTCCCCGGTTTGGGACTATTCTTGAACACCTAATCTCACTTAGGATGTAAGTGTATAATGTGTATTGGGTTTTCAAGAAAATTTCGGTAGCATTTCCCCGTTTGTTTTCTAAGTACAAATGTACTTGGAGAACAGCGGGGAAATGCTGCCGAAATTTTCTCGAAAACCCAATACACATTATACACTTACTAGTGAGATTAGGTGTTCAAGAATGGGATAGGTGGTACACATTTATTATATATAAGAATGGCATCACATGTATTTTTTGGCCTAATCTTGTCCTAATATATACTTGTTTTTCTCTTTGATCATAGAATGGATACTTTACAATTTGAATTACTTTACAATGTGAGCTTTACAATTTGAATTACTTTACAATGTGAGCTTTACACTTTGAATTACTACTTTACAATGTGAACTTTACAATTTGAATGTGAATTTGCAGATGGTTGACCATTCTCCTGATGACCATGCTGATGACTACCGTGAGGGTGAGGACATCAATGTGCCGCCTCACAATGTAAGTTTTAAAAATATATCATATATTTATATCTATATGTCCATTTATAGTTATATCTTGTAAATGTGAATTATTTTGTCAAATTTTAGGTTGATGATGCACAGGTATCAGCTGAAGCACTTGAGGCACTTGATCAACAACACCAAAAAGTTGACAAGAGAAGGGGCATCACTATGATGAAGAAGTTAATTTCCAAAAAGGGCAATGGACCCAAACTTGTTGTGGATTTCGATAATGCAGGAAATGCATGTGGTGTGAATCACAATTCATTTATTTCATATCTTGGGTTTGTTACTCGTAGCCATTGCGGTTGTCTCTTAGATTCTTGGCATAAAGTTTCCAAGGAGAAGAAAGATTTAATATGGAGGGATCTATTTTGTAGATTACTAAATTTTTGGATACTAGTTAATAGCAATTCTATTTTGCAGAGTATATTTGAATTGGATGAAAAGCTGCATCGTAAATGCGTGATGCAACGTTGTGGGAGAGTCCTAAGGAACTGTAGGACAAATATCACCATAGAATACATAAAAGAAGCCGGAAAGAGGAAGAAGACAGCCACTGAACAGTGGAACTTCCTAGACAAAGAAGAATGGGACGTGTTTGTCGCTTCAAGACAAATTGATGAATTCAAGGTATTAGGCGTCAATCTCATTAATTAGTATATGTTGTATTCACTTATTCAAGATTAACATTTAGTGTTACTAACCAAATCATTAATTTGCATACTAACTAGGCCCTCAGTGAGGCACAAAGATCAAGGCGTGCACTGAATGTGCATGACCACACAATGGGTCCAAAGGGGTATGCAGGCGTTCGCCAAAGACTACAGGCTGAGGCTACTGCTACTCAGTCTGCTTCTACTCAGGAGTCCTCTATCATAGGTAGCACACCTCTGCCTCACCATGATGTCTGGATAGCTGGGAGGCAAAATAAGAAGGGAGAAATACCTAAGGCCGCAACTGCAGAGGCGGCTGCAAAAATGGTAAAATACAACTCTTACAACAATCATTCGAATATTGATTATTTGTGTTGTTTACTTAAGTGCAAATTTTTGTTTTGGCGATTAGCGGGAGCTGCACGAGCTGAGGAAACAAGGAAAGTTCATCCCTGAGGGAACAAAGGATGAATTGACAGTTGCTCTGGGTAACCCAGAGCATCCTGGACGTGTTAGGGCTGTAGGCACTTGTGTGGGCATCAAATCTTTTTTTGGGTCATCCCAGCGCAAACAGTTCCCAAAAGTGGGACTTTCACAAGAAGAGGTAACATATTCTTTCTTTATAATGTTACTGTAAAAGAGAATTCAAAAATTAGAATTTGACGTATCTTTTATCCATGTATAGGTGGATAAGCTATTTGACAGGAAACTCGAAGAAAAACTCGAAGAAGCAATGAAAAAGTGGCAGGCATCTCAGACTGCCACTTACCAGACAATACCTACTGCAGACTCTACTCCTACTCCTACTGCAGAGGTTGGGAGTAATCCTATAGAACCACCACCTAGCACATCCACTGTAAGTATTTTGATGACATATTAACTAGTTTTTTAATTCAAGATGATACATATATATGAAATTGTAGTCGTTTAAGAAAAAGATGATATGTATATATGTATATAACATTCTTTACACAAAAATTTCTAGGGGTTGAAGCCATGCCGTCTAAAAAGTAAAGAATATGTCATGGCAGAGGCGTCGGCTTACCCATCCCTACCAGGGGAAACGTGTCACGGGTCTCCAGTACCAGTTGGTTGGATTCAGGTGCGCCCGATACATATATTCCCCCAGTGGATGGATCTTCCACTGCCATATTCCCACCCCGATTGTGAAACGCTTAGTGAGGCAGTAGGCGGAGTGATATTGTGGGAAAAAGCGTATGTCTTCTTTACTGAAAAGGTGCGGTAAATTTACATTACGTTCAATTGTTAGTGTGTGTATATGCTGGCAGTTGATCTGAAATTTTATATATATATACAGGTTAAAAAGAAGACACCCACAGCATCTAGGCCTCCACCTCCACCTCCTGCATTACCTAGTTGGGTTCCACAGGACCTACCTGTCCCGTTAGGTCCTAACTGTAGGGGTATGGCAGTATGGTTAGGGGAACATGATATAAACTCCCCTATAATTGTTTCTTCTGATTCAGATTCTACAGGTCAGTCATACGAAACAAAACTATTTATACAAGATATTTTGGAGTTGTTTCGATATGATTGGCTAAATACATCTGTGATAGAGCTATGGATAAGGTGAGATATTCTTTATACATCCATATACCTTGTGTATGATCTGGTGATCTGGTTTCATATTTATTAATGCATGTGTAATTAATACATATTTTGCAGCTACTTAGACAACATATGTGCAGATTTTGGATTCGAACATGTAGGGTTTTTGATTCCATCCTTGATTAGTCTAGTAGCTAAAGACCCTACATCAGTTCAACAATACTGTTGTGAGGCTTTTTCAATTTTTTCTGTAAAAAAGAAGACGGTGATAATGGCTCCATTCAATGTAGAGTAAGTTGACTTTGCTTATTATAATTTGGACTTAAGAAAATTACATTTTATTGTGGATTTTGAGTTAATAATTTTTAACTTTTTTTCCTCTAGGGGTAGGCATTGGGATTTATTGGTTATTGCCCCCGAGACGTTCACTGTGTATTATCTAGATCCTAAGGGGGATAAATTGAATACAAGATTTGGACACATAATGAAAATGGCAATATTTCGGTGAGAAATATTTCATTTTTTATATCCGTTAACATATGTTATTACATTACTATTTAATTGCAATGTTCTGTGTTACATTAACATGTAGGGGTTTTGAGGAGTAGAAAAAGGCTGGAGGAAAGGTCCCCACGAAAAAGAACCAGCCAATAATTTGGAAGAACGTGAAAGTAAGTTCCCGACTCCAATATATGTATATATTATTTATGTGAACAATGCTTAATTAGTTGTATTTGTTAATATTTTGTATGTTTGAATTTATAGTGTGCTACACAAGACAACAGATGGGCATGTGGATACTATGTCATGCGATATATGTACATGATTATCAAACATGCCGCACTGGATATCGAATGTATTGCTCAGGTATTATATAGTCTCATTAGATAATATGATCGAAATATATCAATCTTATTTATGGCTCATTAATTATATATATACATCATTCTCTTTATAAGTGTTTAAAGCTGACCCCATTACAGGAAAGGACTTACCAAATGTTAATGCTCCCTATACGATGGGAGAATTAAATGAAGTAATCGAAGAATGGGCAACAACCATACAATTAGTGGGGGCTTTAAAATATAATTGGGATCCTGATAGCGAATAATGACTAAACAATGATACTTTGTAAATGAATTACTTGATTATAATATATGTGTGAAGGTTTCTACATGTCTGGATGTTTCTACATGTGTCTGAGTAAAAATGAATGAAAGTGTTCGTTGCTATATGAATGTTTTTACATGTGTGAATGTGAATGAATGGAACTACAGATTGCTAGCATGTGTGAATGTTTATAAATGTGTGAATGAATGGAACTCTTTTATTGTTAATTTTGAAGGTTTGTGGCATGTTGTCGGCTGATATCAATGGATGTCGTAAAACCTGCAGTTCATTACTGAACTGAACAGGTTTCTCATCCTGCGACCAGCCACAACAGGTCTGCAGACTGACAGAAAAAGAAAAAAAAAACAATAGGCGTCGTTTATTTGTAAATAACCGACACATAATGATATAGTGTCGGTTTTCCTACAATAAACCGACGTCTATTTCCTTAACAACACGGCCGTGCTGGACAGCACGGCCGTGGCCAAGATGGCGCAGGTTTGGGCGTCGGTTATTTGTAAAAAACCAACACATAATGTTCTAGTGTCGGTTTTTTACAAATAACCGACGTCTATTTCCTAATATATGGCGTCGGTTATTTGTAAATAACCGACACTGATAGTGGCCAAGATGGCACCCTTTCTGTGGCGCGAAAGTTTTGGGCGTCGGTTTCTTATCTAATAACCGACGCCTATTGTCCCCTGATGGCGCGCTTCCGGTGGCGCGCGAAGAGTTTGGGCGTCGGTTTTGGAACCGACGCCTAATGGGTGGACTTTTAGTATCGCACACATAGGTGTCGCTTAGAAACCGACACTAAAGGCTTTAAATAACCGACACTAAAGGTAGGTTCTGTAGTAGTGCCTATTAGGGTGAAAAGGAATAAGAAAAATCTAAATGAGTTAGGAGACCCAGTATACCATGCATGTATGTGGACTAAGCCATTAATGAGAACAATTTTAAGAATCATAAGAAACTTATGAACAACCAATTTAATGGATATAACATGCTTAGACCCTAAAAGAAATACATATGGTGAGTTAAAGAGAATGGGCTGAAAGGAAAGTTACTGTAATGACTAGTGATAGAGATGGGATAGGAATGTCACCAATAAGCCAAGTAGGTATAGGAAGGAAGATATAAAAGGAAGTCATTACCATGATTGGTGATCAAGCTAGGATAGTAAGATTACCAATAGGGCAAGCAGGGTAAGGAAGGCTGATACAAGAGGAAGTCAATACAATAACTAGTAATCAAGTCAGGATAGGAAGGTCATCGATAGGATAAGTCTGGAAAGGAAGGTGAATATGAAAGGAAGTCATTGCAATGACTAGTGACCAAGCTAGGAAAGGAAGGTCACTAATAGGTCAAGCCGGGAAAGAAATACCACAATGAAAAATGAAGCCCGAGTGAGAAAAGGTTATGAGTATCCTTTATAGGAATTAAAAACCTTAGAGAGGGTTCACTATAAAGAGGATTCACTAAAGAGAGGGCAAACCTTGATAGAAAAGGAATAAGGGATGAGAAGTTGCAACCAAAAATGTATGCTAAAAAATATGAACTTGTTAGGGTTGGTGTTCATGGATGGGGTGGTTCAACTCAAGAGTGGGAAAATGACCTATGTGGTAGGAAAAACTCTAAGACCTTGGGGTCAGGTTGTGTCTAGAAAGACTAAGCTCCTCCTGTAAGCTAAGAAGGCATCCTAGGTTAGGACCTTCCCTAGAAGGGGGAGATGATAAATCAATTGAAAATTGAGGTAACCTTGAATGTCACCTAAAGTTTGAAGAATTAAGTATACAAAATATGAGAGAAAAAATATTGATTATAACTCCTTGAACCCAAGTATAACATCTCTTATGAATATGAGGAAAAGTTATTATGCAAGTGGATGACAAGATGAGACCAAGCCTAGAAGAGAAGGTCACCATGAACCCAATGAGGGGACATAAAGTGAAGAATGAGAACCATAAGAGTTGGAGGAAAACCAATTTATAGAATCTCATATGTAAGTAATGTGCCCTTGATAAACCTTGGGGTGGGAAGATCCTTATGTCAATCCTAAGGTCAAGTAGGGAGTATTAAAGGTACATAAGACTGATGATATTAGGAGATGATTGTTCCCTAAATGCATAAGACCATAGGATTGAGAGGTAACAACTACGTTTTCCCGAGGCCCATGACTCTGGAGATTCACCACCTTCATGAGTTCATGTAGGGTTGAATGTGAGACGCACTCCCTATATTCTTAAAGATGAGATCACTCCAAAAGTACTTGTACCCCGAGAGACTTTGACGAATTCCTAAGGCTAATGAGACATGGGGTGTAAATCTTAAAGATACAAAGAAGTCATGTAATAATGAAATATTAAAGGAGTGTGCACAAACTCAAGAGTGAGAAAGGTATTTTACTTCATGAGATATTAAATTATTATGGATTTAAAAAGTATGTGTGATTCAGAGTCATGTTGAGAATGATTCAACTTAAAATAATTTTGAGATAATGTGTGGATACACCATATCTACTCTTAGAATGAGATGAACTTTGTATTTGAGCTACCGTCAAATGCTTATTTCATCTTCTTATGAGGGAAAGAGATTGGGTAGAGATATGTTATGTTTAAAATTGACATATGAGAATAAATACCTTAAGCTGAACTTAATGAAATGACCTAGATTTTGAGGTGTTAACTCACCCTTATGTGAAAGTAAATAAATGAGAAGTAAGTTGAAAACCTAGATGGAAAGGGTAGTAACCAAGTGAAATTGAAACCACAAATAAAATTGTAAAGACTAAAGGATGGTATCATGTAAATACTAAGAAATGTTAGTATACCTTGAATTGAATTCAAATATCAATCTTAGTCATAATGTGTGGAATTTGCATATCAATAAAAATTGGTTAAATATATCTAAGTAGGGTTGCTGACCCTAATTTTTGATATTAAGATGGGTTATCTTTCACCTTAACATTATTGGGTGTGAATTTTGGGGGAAAATTCCTTTTAAGGAGGGTTAATTGTTATATAATCCATATTTGGAATACATAAATATATGACTTGTTTGAATAAGCAAATTTCCAAATTATATTTGATAGAATAACAGTGGTGACAAAATTGTAGGATGGGTGAACTGATGGACCAAGTGTGTCCCATAAGGCTATTTTCTTTACAAATAGATCCTTGTGGCAGAACCTAAAGAAATAATAGATTTCATGCACAAATAAAGGATTGTGACTTTGTAAATTATCAGGTAATTCAATTATAAGATAATATGCTTGTTTCTAAAGGAAAATAAAATGCATGGTGTTATAGATAATTAAAATAGTATTTATCTAGCCATGAAGGGCAATATAAGGTTTTAAGAGATCAAATAGTGTTATACCAGTTTGCCTTTAGGATACTTGAAAATAATAATGAAAAGAAGAGAATTCTAGAATTTGAGAAAAAATGAATCTCCATGTGGAGTGGGTAATTAAATTAAAAATTTACTAAAGAAGCAAGTTTGGTATATAAATGTTATTCTAATTAATCTGACAAAATTGATCAAGGTTGGGAAAGACATTAATGAGTTATCCTCCAATTTTCATTGAATAAGGTAGTTCATAGATAGCTAGGGAAAGTTTTGAATATAGAGGGATCTACTTGAAATAAATGAATTATGTTCTCTTTCTGAAGAGTGAAAAAAGGGGAAACAAGAATTATCCTTTTGGTCTCAAATACTACTCACACTGAGACATAAGTATAAATGAATTTCATTTAAAATTTGGGATCAATTGGTTAAAGAAATAGAGAGTTATGAATTTATTGGTTTTCCCCTAAAGTGACAGTTTAAAAGAAATAGAAATTAAATGTAATGTTTATATTTATTTGTAAACATAGGGCCCAACCCCTTTAGATCGTGCACAGTATCCTAGTTGTGGAACTCAAATATAAGGGTTCCTACACCATCTTCTTCCTCCTACCTATAAATGAATGTTGGCTACAATATAATTGATTCCCCTCTTTGATTCTCTCCCTCTCTTATACATAAATTAAAATATTACATTCCCCATTAGATTCATGAAGTGAATACAATCATACCTATCCTAATTTTTATGTTCTTTCGTGTGATATTGGGAGTTTCCCTTTTTCCCTATGGAGTTAAAACTCTATGGACATCCTATCTTGCTCGCTTTATGACCAATGGATATATATATATATATATATATATTATATGTATACATATGTATATATTATATATATATATTATATGTATATATATTTATAGATATATATATATATTATATATGTATATATTTTATATATATGCTTTAAAGTCTCTTACGAGATAGAAACACCCACTATGAGTCCCCAAAATTCTTCCTTCTCTTTTCCCTCTTGATGCATGGCTCCTTGTACGTGTCGTCAACGACAATGCCACTCCCTATCCTCTATGACAGTATGAGGCCCTTTAGAGTTTAGATGCTCGAGCAAGTCCTGAGGATGATGGTGTCAGGGTGATTGGAAGGACGAGCAGGAGTCTACTTTTGTTCCCTACAACCACAACAAGCCTCATGGGTGAGAAATGCCATTTGTACAATAGGCTTTGCAGGGCCCTGATTCTCTGATGAAATACGGGAGGCAGACTCCCTTTACGCGATTGGTGAGACGCAAAGAGAAAATGGAATGGGACAGATTTGGTCATATTGTCACATCCTAACTTTTGGAACCTAGATAAGTGTGACAAACTTGATTTTCAATGTTTTATAATTTCATATTTATGTATGCATTTATATGTATATATATGTGTGATATTGAAATTTTGGTGTAGTGATCCAATAATTTTCCATGAAACTTACAATCATTTATTTGATCTATGATTGATATTTAAGAATTTTTGGAGATCGTTTGAAAAATATATAATTCGTATGGGCAAAAAATAATAATGTTTGGAGATATTTTAGTTAGATGGCTACATAAATTTATCTTTTGATGAAAATTGGTGGAAGATTTTCTGCACTAGTATTGAAGTTTGATATAAACTTTTAGACCAATCATCTTGTTTGATGGTCCAAACAAGTACAAGAACTATAGTCGAACTAAATTTAATGGTTCATGTCATTTATACTATTTTGTTGAAACAATAAAACTTTTGTATCACAACATTCCTTTGTCTAAGTAAGGTGAAATTCTAAACAAAGACATTATATTACGATTTTGATTTTTGGTAAATTTTGCAAAAATTATAGATTTACCACATTGGAGATATGATTTATGAATAGTGTTTGAAATCATGTTTAATGGTGTGGTTTAAAATATTTTTAAAAGTATTAAAAATAAAAGCAAAAAGTCCAAAAATATTATGAATCCTTTCATGGATAAAGAATCAAGGAATTTGATAATGCATTTAATTTGTTGGTGATATAGTGTGATTCACATTTTAACTATTGAATTAGATATGAGAGTATGTCATTCTCACGTACCTTGCCTTGGATAATGAAATATAAGGGAAGTTAGTGGAGACCCAATAGACTTGGATGGATAAAAATATTTGATGACCGACACTTCCTTTAAAGAAATATAATTATGTCTATATAGACAAAAACATTCTTGGAAAGACTGGTTCTTCTCCTCTCAGCAAAGGATATACGACTTTGTTTATCACGTTCTCTGATTAAGGTGCTAGCTTAGGAGAATTTTTAGGAAATATTTAATGGATTTTATGAGAATAATATCATTTAAGAATGGGAGAAACTTCTAGTGATTTTATTTATTTTGAAAAGATGTTATGTGCAAGTTCTTTGAAAAAAAAATTAATACATGACATGTCTACTAAAAATATTTACTATGACTTATGCATGCCTTTTGAGAAAGTAAATAAATGGGGAATTTATCAATATTATCTTAACAAATTTATATTTTTAGAAAGGTTGAATGATTTTAATTATATATTGTTCAAAATATAGTCAATATGAAATTCATATATTCAATACAGAGGTTGAGTATAAACTAAAGTAGATGTCCAATTATTTTTCTTTTTTTGTTCAAAGGTCTGAATAATTGACTAACATTCATTAGTTGGGGATTACAAAAGATATGTTTGTTATGAGTCGTCATCTTCTAAATACAATTGGAGAGAATAATAAGGAAAAAGAAATTCAATCGTAGTTAATGGGACTTGATTTAAACATAATAGGAAATGATTTATTCAATGTGTAATTAAATATGATTTATAGCCCATAGCCTGCTGAAAATCCTTGAGTCACTAAAATATGATATATCTTACTCTGGTCAAAGGGAAAGTACTTAGATGTTCATTAAAAATGAGATATCAATAAATGTGCTAGTATTTTCAGTATATATACAAGGAAATATTTATCTAACATGGAAATTCAAAATAACTAAGATATCATTTCCCTTTATCTTGAACAACTGTTTGTATGCACTTGCATTTTATACTAGACTCTAGCATTAATTGGTTGGAAAAATGCATACAACATTTATACTAATAGTTGCTATTTGGCAGCGACGGTTTTCTATTACCTAAAAACCTTTTTTACCACAAAGAGAATAAATAAGATCATTTTTCAATCTTATGGATCCCTTATGATCAACCTACACATCTCTATGGAAAGATAATAAAGTGATATTTCTATGCCACCCCCTCTCACTGACAACCAATTCGACTTCTTCATGCCTCTTCCTCTACTATTCATTGTGCACCTCTTCTCCTAGTCAAGGATGTCTGCAAGTGTGTTTCTTAATCTGGTCTTGAGCCCATTTTTCATCATAGTTCTCTTACACAAAAATTGGATAGAAAATAGTTGTTCGTGCATAATACAAGAATGGTCTAAGACAGTGAATGATGAGTAATTAAAGTGTACGGATGGAGACATGTTTTCCCTAATGATGGTGGTTGATCTATAGATCCTTCCCATTATCATGTATAGACTTTTGTTAATCGTAATGTTTTTGCACAACAGTGCATACGACGACAGTGTGATGGGTTAAGGATGTTCAGAGGTTGATTCATGAGACCGACAAAGGTATTTCATTATTGGATTTTGACATTTATGTTGGTCTTTTGTCATATGCAGAAGTGTAAAATGTATTGGTGCATTGTACGTGAAGGCTTGGGGAAGGTCAGATCTTGTAGTCTTTGTGGATACAATGCACTTGAATTTCACACAAGACGTGTCGAGGATATGAATGAGCATATATATGTCAGAGATGCCATGGATGTCTTGGGTACATGTAAAGATTCAGGAATAAATATTAGGCTTATACAATAGAGGTAGGGGGCCATGTCAATTGAATTTTATTGTTATTACGATTCAACCTACCCATGTTCAAAGTAACTTGGAAAATAAGTTACTTTCAATCATTTAGTAATTCACGTACATCTCATATCCAATAATTCTTCTATTAATCAAATATTGTTCAAATAAAGTTATGTTTAAGGATATCAGATCATAGATTGTAGATATTTAAGGTACTTTTGAATGTGTAGTATTCATTTATTCAATTTGATTTATTTCTCAAGCCTTTAAAGACATAACTCATATATTTGATATTAAAATTTAATTAAGTGATCTATTAAATATGTGTTTCAGATGTAAAATTATTTATACAACATGAATCTAGATTTCATATTTAACATTTAGATTACTCATTGGGAGTAGTCATAAATTAGATCTGTATACTTAATAAGAGCCTCAGATCCAAGTGCAGTTATCTAGTAATTTAGAGACATATTCAGATTCAGAGTTTAGAGTTTAGAGTTAGATTTAGTTTATAACTAAAGAACAAAGAGACAGAGTCAAAGATAATAGATTAAGATATAGAGATAACAAATTAAGAACAAATTCAGAGATAAGAGATTAAGATTTTGAGATAAGAGATTAAGATTCACAGATACAAAATTAAGAACAAAAAGAAAATGACATCAGGACATTAACTATATAAATTATAGGATAAGTATTCACTAGAGAGTCATGGGATGATTTAGAGGGTGCATTATGCCAGACACTGCGGGTGTCACAGAGGGCATGTTGTTCCAAGAGAGGGTGCATATTGCCATAGAGGACACTTTGGTGTCAATAGAGGGCATGTAGTGCCAATAGAGGGTGTTTTTCATGATAGAGGACACTTCGGTGTCAACAGAGGAGGACTTAACATATAATGGTAGCCACAAATAAAATAAATAAATAAAAGACACATCCATTTAGTATAAGTTTATATATTTTTTATATTAGTTTAGAATTCAATTGTAGTAAATTCATGTTTATCTTATAAGAAATTCAATGTCATTTACTCTAACCTAGGTTTCCCTATGTGCATTGTTGGGCACAAGATGTCCGTAGGTACTAAAATTCAAGAGATAGTCATGACAAGAGGATGCACCTACAACTTCACGAGGTTTGCTTGGTGGGGCTCCATCTACACAATCCAAGATGATAGATAGTGGGAAGGAGTTTGCAACATTTAGTTGGTCTTTCTTATAATGGTTTATGTAATCAAGTTTGTATTCTAAGAATTTATGAGAATATGTACACTATGATATGTTGGTTTCTTTCTATTATTATTGTGATGTATCAAGTTTGTGACACTCCCAAGAAAGAAAAGAAAATCTTCCATTTATGAAATATGAAAATTTTGGGTATTACAATATGATATCAGAGCAATAATGTAGATGGACATCAGTCAAATTCTCATATTCTTAGTTTAGATTGCCCCATTCGAAGCCAAGTGAGAGTATACATATTTTGAAAGATAGTTAGTAACCTTAGTTATGTACAAATTGAGTGAAATATAGTAGAATCTGAGTTACAAGTTTAGTCAGGCAATAGAAGTTGTGATATGTATTAGCGTTCGTGTCTAGATAATTTATACTTTTGTGTTAATTAAAAGTTTGTGAATATCATTCCCTCTCTTTTTACCAAATGTTTTTGGTATGGGACACAAATTTATGTGGTTTTGTAGACGGGATGGTATATGCATAATTCTAAGGTTATTATACTTGTCGCACTCTTTCTAGTGCATATGGTATGAGATATATGTATTGTTAGCTGAGATAAATATGATACGACATGAAACTTTTAGATGTATGACCGACCGACATGCATTGCGAGGTGAAAAAAAATTGACACAAAAAGTTTGAGGTAGATGGTCACCTAAACCTAATTGCAAACCAATTAGAACCCTAGAATGCATACTAAAGGTAAATATTTTGAGATAGATGAGTGACATGAATCTTGAGTGGAATAATGGTTGGAGGGAGATGAGGTCTTTTCCCTACTATTCTTAATGATAATTAGAGAACTCTTGATGTCCTCAATACTCTCATCCCAAGGAGGGATTATTGTCACACGTCTAGTTATGATGGTTGTTGAAAAAATACTTGAGGATAATAGAATTGATGTTATGAACTGAGTTTAAGCTTAATGTATGATGATTGTTTGAAGTGACTAAAAGTCTTTAAGGGTATACATGAGGATACTTCAAGAATATGTTGATAAAATATAAGTGATAGTATGGATCATTAGTCTATGATCGTAACGATACAAAGTTCTACTTGATGTTAATATAAGATAGATCCTAGAAAAGATGGTTGATTAATGTTTCTCTAGAGCTTCCTAGGGATAATAATGGTTATATGTAAGCTAGTAACTATAAATATGTTGGGTTTATCCAGCTAAGAGAACCATGAAAAGATGAATAAAATCATTAAGAATTAATATAAGAGATACATGTAATATTTTCTTACTTCACTGGCAAATTCACCTATGATCTCAAGTACAGACATGTTAACTAGATTTCATAAAATGATTCAGATCTAAGAATTAAATATATGATAAGATTGTAAGATTTAATGTATTAAATCATGATTATGTTTCCAAGACAAGATCAATGTATTAAGATTTAAGATCACTGTTAGACCATGAGGTCAGAATGCATTAAGATCCATAAAAGATCATACTTATTGAGATGAAATGAGATTATAGAGTTATACCCAGGCCCTAGTGCAGGTCAACTCAAGAGCCATGACCCAAACACCTTATTTCAATTCATGAAAGTCAGTACCATAGTACAAGTCACTATAGAAAGAAACACACAAAAAATTAAGAGTAATGAAACAACCTATAAATTTTTATGTTGCTTGTACTTGATTGTTTGATAAGGTTGGTAGATATAGTTTGTTATTTAAGGGAAGGTCATAGTTTGAATATGCCTACAATAATTTATAACAACTATCCATAGTTAGTGTATGTAAGGTATGTGAAACTCTAAGGTGAGTAGCTTCCTATAATTTATTTGAATTTTTAGGACCCAAACAGGTGGGTACTATTATTGCATCCTAATTTTTAGAACCTAGATAAGTGTGACAAACTCAATTATCATTTTTTTATAATTTCAAATATATTTTGGTGTATCCAAATGATTCTAGAATTTTCCATGAAGCTCATAATGATCCAGTCACCTTGGAGTTCGAACAAGACCTATCGAGGATACGAGCTAGGACATATATGTTAGAACTGCAATGGATTTCCTGGGGACATGTAATCAGGAATTTGTGCTACAATTGAAGATTCAAGAATAAATATTAGGCTTCTCTAATGGAGGTAAGTGGGCCATGTCCATTGAATTTCATTATTATTATGATTCATCCTACCCATGTGCTAAGTAACTTAGAGATTAAGTTACTTTCAGACATTTAGTTATTCACGTGCATCTCGTATCTAATAATGCTTCTATTAATTAGATATTGTTCAAATGAAGCTATATATCAGGATACCAGATCATAGATTGTACATATTTAAGTTACTTTTGAATGTGTAGTATTTAAATATTCAATCTAGTTTAGTTCTCAAGCCTTTAAATACATAAGTCATATATTCGATATCAGAATTTAACCAAGTGATCTATTAAATATGAGATTTAGATGTAAAATTATTTATAAAACATGAATATAGATTTCAGATTTAACATTTAAATTACTCAATGTGAGTAGTCATAAATTATATATGCATACTACATAAGAGCCTCAGATCTAAGTGCAGTTATCTAGTAATTTAGATACATATTCAGATTCAGATTTTAGAGTTTGAAGTTAGATTCAGTTTAAGCTACTTTCATATTAAGGTATGTGAAACTATAAGGTGGGTATATTCCTATCATTTATCCAAATTTTGAGGACAAAATTCCCAAAAAGGTGGGTAGTATTGTCACATCCTAATTTTGGAACCTAGATAAGTGTGAAAAACTTGATTTTCAATGTTTTATAATTTGAAATATATATACACGGCTTTGAGATTTGGTGTATCCAAATGATTCCAGAATTCTCCATTAAGATTATGATCATTTATTAGATCTATGGTTAAGATTTCAAAAGTTTTGGAGATTGTTTATAATTATAAAATTCATATTGGGCAAAAATAATAATTTTTGGAGATATTTTAGTTTTTTTTAGAGAAAAAAGGATCGATTCATTACTTGTTAGCCATACGACATCAACAATTCGGAAGAAAGATACAAACAGAACATACAAACATCACATTCAGAAACCTAAAGGCACTACAACTCATATTAGAACAAGAGAGAGACATTTCCGCATTGATTCTTCTTCCTTGAGGTTGTCTTAAGCAGCTTTTCCTGAAGAATTTCTTCAACCTGAGCATTGAGTAGTGGTAGAGGGGCTGGAACAAGACGGTGTTCTACTCATATATCAACTCAAATGAAGCCATATAACTGAGTAATAAGATCAATTCAAAACAAAGATGAGATCTACCTGTGGCTAGAGATCTCATCGCTCTCCCGAAGGGAGGTCACATCAAAAAGCGACAGATAAACGCCGACTAGCGATGGAAAAAGGCAGATAAATTACCAAACCACTGGCTAAACAAGCCAACAAAGATTTAAAAAAAATCGAGGCCGAAACACTGGGGAAACCTAGAGCTCAAAAGCCTTCACGACAGAAGGGCTAGAAACCTTATTAAGAAAATGCAAACTACTGAAAGGGGTGGGGGAGCTCGATACCACCAGATCTATGAGGAAGACAGAACCACCAACGCCACTCCACCTTCAATCTGGCTAGAGGCCCAGTGGGGGAAACGGAGCTGAAGCCGCCCCTCCCAAACCGCCACCCGACGCAGATGGCTAAATGAATTTATTTTCTGATAAAATTGGTGGAAGAGTTGTTACACTAGTGCTGAAGTGTGATATCAAATTTTAGACAAATTATATATGGTTTGATGGTGAAAACAAATTAAACAAAAACTATAACCGAAATAAATTTAATGGTTTAAGTAATTTACATTATTTTGGTGAAACAATAAAACATTCATATCATGGGATTCTTTTGTCTAAATAAGGTGAAATTTTAGACTGGGACTTTTGATAAAATTGTATTTTTTGTTAAATTTTGGAAAAATTATGGATTTACCACTTTGAAGATATGATTTATGAATAGTTTTTGAACTCATGTTTAATGGATGATGTGCTTCAAAATATGGTTTAAAGTATTTAAAAAAAAGAAAAAGTCCAAGAACATTATAAATCATTTCATGGAGAAAAGAATCAAGGAAGTTGATAATGCAATTATTTTGTTGGAGATATAGTACAATTCACATCTTAACTATTGAATTAGATATGATAGTATGTCATTATCACGTACCTTGCCTTGGCCAATGAAATGTAAGTGAAGTTAGTGGAGACCTAATAGACTTGGACAAAAAAAAATTTGATGACCAAATGTTCTTTTAAAGAAATGCAATTATTTATATAAATACAAAAAAAATGCTTGGAAGGACAACTTATTCTCCTCCCACCAAAGCAAATACATGTTTGTATATTACATTCTCCAATGAAGTAGCTAGCTTTTCATTAGAATTTTTAGAAAATATTTAATGGATTTTATGAGAATAACATCATGTTATTATGGGAGAAACTTAAAGTGATTTTTATTTAATCTGAAAATATGTGATATGCAAGTTCTTTGGAAAAAAGTAACTAATTCATGACATATCTATTGAATATATTTTCTATGAATTATGCATACCATTTGAGAATGTAAATAAATGTCAAAGATATATATATTGCTTTTACAAATTTATATTTTTGGGAAGTTTGATTAATTTTAATTATATACTATTCAAAATATATTAAATATGAAAACCATATATTTAAAGTAGAGGTAGAATATAAACTAAATTAATTGTCCATTTACTTTTTTTATTATCGTTCAAAGAGGTAAAAAATTGACTTCCTTGATATAAATTTTAGAAGTGTAGTGCATTAGTAAGAGATTACAAAAAAAGTTGTATCTATTCATTTCCTTCCAAATATAATTGGCAAGCATGATATGAAAAAATAAATTCAATCATAGATAATGGGAGATGATTTAAACCATATTAGGAAATGATTTATTCAATGTGCAATTACATATGATTTACAATCTCATAGGCTGCCGAAAATCCTTGAGTCACCATGTTAAAATTTATTTCATCTTGTTGTAGTCAAAGGGAAAGTAATTAGATGTTCGTTAATTATGAGATATTAATATTACGCTTGTCTTTTGAGTATATATACAAGGTAATATTTATCTAACATGGAAATTAAAAATAACAAAGATATTATTTCCCTTTATCCTGACTGACTATTTGTATCCTCCTGCATTTTATATTAGACACTAGCATTAATGGGTAATGGGTTTGAAAGATGTATGCAACAATATGTGGAGCTGTTACGGCAACATGTACACTTATATAAATAGTTTCTTTTTGACATAGGCAGTTATCTATTATCTAGAATCCTTTTTGACCATGAAGATAATATATAAGATCATTTTTTAATCTTTTGGATCCCTTATGATAACCTATGTGTCTCTATGGAATGATATTAAAGTGATATTTCTACGTCGCCCTTCACACTGGAAACAAATTTGACTTCTCCAAGCCTCTCTTTTCCTCCTCTAATATTCATTTTGTTCCTCTTTTCCTAGTCAATGATGTCTACAAGAATGTTTGTTGAGTCACTCTTGAGCCCATTTTTTATCATAGTGCTCTTACACAAAAATTGATCAAAAAATAGTTTCCCATGCATTATGCAAGAAAGGTATAAGATGGTGAATGATGATGGATTGAACTATACGGATGGAGACATATGTTTTTCATGATGATGGTGATCTATCTATAGATCCTTCCCATTATCGAGCATATACTTCTGTCACTCATAATGTATTGCATAGCAGTTCATATGACGGTAGTGTGGTGGTTTTAGAATGTTCAGAGGTTGATTCATGAGACTGAAAAAAGTATTGTTTTATTGGATGTTGATAGTTATGTTAGTCTTTTGTTGTATGTGGGAGCATATTGCATATTGGTTCCTTGTACGTGAAGGCTTGGGGAAGGTTAGATGTTGTAGTCTTTATGGATTGAGTCACCTCCAAATTCACATAAGACCTTTCGAGGATATGAGCTAGGACATGTACACTAGAGATGCCATGGTTGTCACGAGGACACGTAATAAAAAATTTGCTGAGGCACTTGAAGCTTAAAGAATAAATATTAGGCTTCTCCAATAGAGGTTAGTGGGCAATGTCTGTTGAATTTTATTATTGTTATGATTCAACCTACTCACATGCAAAGTAACTTAGAGAGTAAGTTACTTTTAGACATTTAATTATTAACGAGCATCGCATATGCAATAATTCTTCTATTAATCAGATATTGTTCAAATGAAGTTGTGTGAAGATATCAGAACATTGATTATAGATATTTATGCTACTTTTGGATGCTTAGTATTCATTTATTCAATTCAATTTATTTCTCAAGCCTTTATACACATAAGTCATATATTCGATATATGAGTTTAACTAAGTGATTTATTAAATACGAGACATGAAGACTAATTTATACAACAAGAATCTAGATTTTAGATTTAACATCTAGATTACTCAGTGTGAGTAGTCATAAATTAGATCTGCATACTTAATAAGAGCCTCAGATCCAATCCCACTTATCTAGTAATTGAGATACATATTCAAATTCATAGTTTAGAGTTCAGATTTTGATTCAATTTCTAATTAAGGAATATAGATACAGAGTCAAATATAATAGATTAAGATACAAAGATAAAAAATTAAGAAAAAATACAGAGATTAGAGATTAAGATTCAAAGATTAGAGATTCAAATTCATACATAAGAAATTAAGAATAGGGATAAAAAATGATAGCATGACATTAATTCTATTTATTATAGGATAGTCATCACCAGAGAGTCCTGAGACGATTCAGAGGTTGCATTGCGATAGACACTGTGGGTGTCACTGAGTACATGTCATGCCAACAAAGGGTGTGTTGCAACATAGAGGACACTTCAGTGTCAACAAAGGGCACGCAGTATGAACAGAGGGTGTGTTGCACCATAGAGTACACTTTGATGTCAAAAAAGGAGGACTTCTCATATAATGGTGGCCTCAAATCAGATAAAAAAATAAAATAAAGACACATCTATTTAGTATAAGTTGACAACTTTTAGATGTAGTTCATATTCAATTGTAGTATAAATACATGATATACATGGCTCACCATTCATGTATGTGGTTATGATTACGACTACCCATAATATAGTTTATAGTATTTGTTGAGGTTTTCTTGATGATTGAAGAATATAATTTTTGGATGTTTATTTACATTCTATTCAATTATAATTCCACTATTAGTATCACATAAATAAAGATTATGTGAATAAAGTGTCAGTTCTTATTTGCAAGTAATTTATGGAACTTGCAAAATTTTGCATGCACCCCACTTACATAGTTTATTTTGATATTTTGATCCTTGCTTTTGTTTCAAAACATTTTAGGTACATACTAGACAAGATGATATCAAGATATGATGGACATAAGAAATTACCCGAATACATTAAAGTTAAGTTGTAAGTAGGATTAGATAGATATCTCTTCTCATTTGTACAATTTGTATGATAGATATTCATATAGATCCTTAGAAGAGCATTTGGTAAACAATATTTAATTGAATGGAAATTATTTTCTATTATTTGTTATTTGGTTAAATTTAGATCTTTGGAATCTTTAGGTAATGTCTCTAAAATTGTTGGATCTTTCCTTAATTGGGGGATGATGAAAAGTGAGTTCGTTACAATCATGCTTGCCATCGTAGTTTCACTATAGAGGTCAACCTCTTAATTGAAGCAAGCATATCATAGCTAAAATCATCAAATTGATGAGGCATTTAGCGAGTTTGAATTTAATAAAGATGAAGATGAAACTTGTGTTTACAAGAAGGTTAGTGGGTGCAACATAATTATATTTCACACGATGATGGGAAATAAAATGCCTACTCTATGAATGGCAAATACCTGGCTAGAAATACCTTCTCTATGAAGGATTTAGACAAAGCATCCCATGTCTAAGGAATTAGGATATATAGAGATAGATCTAGAAGGCTTATTGGGCTAAGAAAGAGTTCATACATTGACATAGTGCTGAAGAGGTTCAACGTGCATGACTCAAAAAGAGAAAACTTTCCCATGTCCCATGAAATTAGTCTCTCTAGAGCCTAATGACCTGATTCTTGTGCAGAATGGGAATGCATGAGTAAGATTCCACATGCACTCTTAATTGGATCTATTATGTATATAATACCATGCACTCGTTGCATTATCTTGTATGTTGTGGGCATGATGGGAAGATATTAATCGTATCACGATGAAGGTCACTGGATTACTGTAAATAATATCTTTATGTACCTTAGAGGCAATAAGGATCAATATATTGTTTGTGGTAAAGGGATGAGTTGGATGTAAAGGGTTACACCGATGCAAGCTTCCAAACTGACAATGATGGTTAATGATCACAATCTGAGTTTGTGTTTTGGTCTTAAAATAGAACTGTAAGCTAGAAAGGTTCCGATCAAGAGACACTTACTGATTCTACAATAGAAGATGAGTACCTTCTTGATTTGAGAACAACATATCATATTGTACGGATTAAGAAGTTCATTTGATGAACATGGGATGACTCCAACCATTGATATCACAATATAAATATTATGATACCAATGAAGCTACTGGATAGGATAAGGAACCCAGATTACATACAATTGCCCTTCCATCTAATACGAGAGATCATACAACAAGGAGATGTGAATACTTGTAAAGTAATGACTTTGGGGGATATAGTTTTATACTCACACACCCAATGAGATCCATGATATCTTAGCTAGGGACTTGTGTAACGGTAATAGTACTACCTCATTTAATGTTGCAAGTTTAATTAGTGATTGTAATTTTTGGCTAAGTTCTCTTGCAAGAGGAGGGCGGGATGAATAAGATTTCCTCCTGACTTCTACAAAAAAAAAATAGGTTTTTATCATTTTTATTTGTCTTCATCATGAGATGATGACAAAAATGTTGTATATGTCTTAGGAATGATGTTACTCAATGACATATGTCTTCAGGTTGAGCTCTTGACAATGAGTTCATATGTATGATAGGAATATGTACATTCTTTCTATGTCCCTAGTAAGATATTATTATGGAGGAAAAATAGACAATAATAATATATAAGACTAGAATGTATGTTGACTGATGACAGAGTCATATTAGTCACGATATTAGATCTCAAGTCAAGCACATAGGTACTTGTTATAGAATTGTGTACCAGAAAGACCTACTTTGGAAGTGATACATGGAAACGATGGAATGGTACTCAAATTATCTCTCAAAGTGATAGTGGTGATTGTGGTTCTTAGACCTGAAGTCACTATACTCATCACATGTCATTAGATGAACTATGAGACCATCCATCGTTACTTTGAATAAAGGTTGTCATAAAGGTTGTTGTTGGGTACATTGTGAATATGGGGATTGATTGTGAGTGATATCATGAGATTTGTCCCACCCACTAGAGTTGATCAATTGTCCACTTCAGAAGTGATATTGAGAAATATATTTCCATACTCATGTGACTCATTATTTGATATGTGATCTCACATGCATCTCATACAACTTTCTCTAGTTCAAGGAACATGGATTGAATGTTAAGAGGATGATGATTCCATGCATTCTGTTCAATCTAGATATCAGATACAAAGACACTATATGATCACAGAAACACTAATCAAGGGTTGTCGGTTGAACTAGTTCTCTAACTTACAATTATTTGGGTAGTAATGAAGTGTCTCTAGATACCGTTCATTGCTTGTGATGTCATAATATGGTTCTGGGCATTCACTTCCAATTTAATTTTAGACCTATAGGGTCTCACACATAGGATGCAATTCGAATAGGAGTTTATTCATGGATAACATTTAACTTGGTTACTAAAAGTATTTAGGTTATCAATTTAAGCAATATTGGCTAGGATTTAACTGATTGGGATGTCTAGTTGACCTTCTGGACACCATCTGACACTTGCTAATGGAACTAGTCAGTCGATCGGTTGGAGTGTCCAACCGACCAAATAAACTTCATTCCTAGAGGATTGTCAAATTACTCACTCAACCAATTGGAGTGTCTGAATCAATCAACTAGATGAGAAATGACCATTTAGACAAGGTCAAATGATCAATGGTATGTGTGACGATGTGCATTGATCATCCCATTAAAAGCTAAAGGTATTGCGCTACTGACCACATGCCAATTTTATGAATGGATAGTCGAATCTACCGACTGGCGGCATGCACCTGCCATCAAACCATGAGTCATATCCCCTAGGCTTTGGAAACCCTAGCCTATCCACTCCTATATAAGGAGGTGGTGGCCAAGGCTTTAGACGGATCATTCTCAACATTGTGGTAATGTGACAACATGAGCAGTCTTTCCCAAAATGGGTGCCACAACTAGGGGAAAGGAAGTTGACCTTAGCACATTGACAATGGAAGGACAACTTCTTTCTATAGACTTAGAAAGCATGATCTAGTTCCCAATTTTCCATGTAAACTACATAGATATGTGGATGTTTATGTTGCCACGCTCAAAGGACGTTGTCAACCACTGCCCATGGTCATTACACCATGAGGGAATTGTCAGCTACCATTTGTGTGATGCTTGTGAAGGAACCACACCTATGTAAGAATTTTCATTGGACTTTCTTTACGACTATGTATATGTCTTACACCATCCTTCATGTTTCATAGTTGTTCACACGATCCATTAGTTATGGGGAATATGTCAAGATAATTTTTTCCACTGCCATCTTTGTCACCATATTTCCCTACAACTCTTGATGAGGCAGTGCAACCCGAACAAGCAGAGCCACAGTTGAAAATGTTTACTAGAGAGAAAATGAAATTATTTAGAATGGTCATTGATCATATAAGAGGAGGAGCCAGAAAGCTATGAGGAACCAATGTATCACTAGGAAAATGAAAGGTGGTTGTGTGAAATGCAAGATGAGATGAACTCATTGAAGAAAAATGATACCTATGAGTTATACAAGCTTCTTGAAGGCATAAAAACCTTAAAGAACAAGTGTCTTTTCAAGCTAAAGAAGGACGAGAAGGATAATATTATGAGATACAAAGTCAGACTCATAGTGAAAGGCTTTGTGCAAAAACAAGGGATTAATTTTAATGAGATGTTTTATCTAGTGATAAAAATGACTTTCATCCGCTCAATTTTGGGCTTGCCTGCTAGCTTAGATCTTTATATTGATCATCTTGATATAAATACACACTTCCTCCATGGTGAGATTGAGGAAGAGATCTATTTCCAGCAACCTGAAGGATTTGTGGTGAAATGAAAAGAACACATGATTTGTAGGTTGAAGAAAAATCTATATGGGTTGAAACAAGCACCTAGGCAGTGGTATAAAAAGTTTGTTTCTTTTATACTGAAGCAAGGTTACCACAAGACAAAGGCAGACCATTTTGTTTACTTCATGAGATTTTTAGGTGATAGTTTCATCATTTTCTTACTTTATGTTGTTGATATATTGCTCATTGGCAAAGAAGCTTAGATGATTGAGAAGTTTAAGAAGAAGTTATTTAATTCTTTTGATATGAAAGACTTGGGACCAGCTAAATATATTCTTAGCATGGACATCATGCATGCCATGAAAGCAAAGAAACTGTAGTTGTAACAAGAGAAATATGTCGAGTAGATACTTGACATGTACAACATGGATGGGCCAAAACTAGTTCATGTTTCCTTAGCCAGTCACTTAAGACTAAGAAGAAAACAATATCCTTATTGTGAGAAGGAAAAGTAAGAGATAGCTCATATATCCTATTTTTCTACAGTAAGAAGTCTTATGTATGCTATAGTGTGCAGTAGGCCTGATATTGCACTAGCAAATTTTTATTTGAGCATAGTAAGGAACATTGGAATATTGTTAAATGGATAATCAGATATTTGAGATGTGCATTTATTATTTGTTTATGCTTTAGAGGGGCTCCACTAGTTTTGATAAGTTTCATAGATATAGAATTAGCAAGTGATCTTGATCATGAGAAGTCTACCTAAGGTTTTCTATTAACTTTTACATGGGGAGCTATTAGTTTGTAGTCCAAATTAAAAAAGTGTGTTGCTTTATCTACTACTGAGGCAGAGTATCTCACAACTTATGAAGTAGGAAAATAGTTTGTTTGGCTCAAACATTTCATGCTAGAACTGATATTGACACATGATGAGAATGTTATTTATTGTGATAGTCAGAGTGTCATGGATTTGTGAAAGAATTCTTATTATCACTCTAGGAAAAAGTATATTTATTTGACATACCACTGTTTAGGTGAAGTTATCAGTGATGACCATCTAAAGCTGAAGAAGGCCCACACTAATGCCAATGTTTCTGACATACTAGTGAAGGAGTTCCTTCAAAAAAGCTTGCTACTTGTAAGGTACTTACTAGTTTGGACTCCAACAAAGGAGTCATGAGGATAGTCTCTCCTTTGGATTAGAGGGGAGAGATTGTTGGGCCAACAACCCATTAATTAGTTTCCAGCTCAATCGGGCATTGACCCTTTAGGGCTTCATGCTGTCGTTGATGGGCCATTTATAGGGATGCCGAGATTTTATGGTTGAGGGGGGATATGAAATTTGAAAATTTGTAAAAATAAATAAAAATGTTTTTGGTGGGGGTTCAACTGACAACTACAAAGAAAAAAGAATATTATAAAGCCTTAGTAAACCATTGAGCTGCCAATACTTTATACATTAGATGTTTACAAGTTTATTTTATAGTGCGCCATATTATAGAACTTTAAGATGATTTAAGATGGACTTTTCAAAAATTACCAACAATTGGGATTCAAACTAGAGTTGCACAATTGATGAAAGATTATGTGTAACCTAACATGCTAGTAAACCATTTGTGATTAGTGTAGCATTAAATTATATATAAAATAAATATACATATATATAAACATAATTTATAGGAATACCTAATTTTAATTTTTTTGAGGGGGAACCTTGATTGCCCCCCTTCCTCCACCGGTTACATTCTATACCCTCATGCCTTTGGCACACAAATAAGATAAGCTGAGAGAAGTTAGAAAACAAAAGAAAGTTGCCGCCTTTTATTCTATACGTGATGGAAAGAAAGAAACTAAGTAACAATTAAAAAAAGGAGAGAAAGGAGAGAGAGTGACACTGGTTCTTTTCTCCTATCTATACTGAGTTTTTTACCACAACTTATACTCTTGCTCTAACTACGTGTTCTCTACATGTGAGTATTTGTTTTGGTGGGTGACATACTGCTTTGATATAATATGTATCTCTTCTTTATGATATATATTCCTCATATTTTGGATCAAAATTTGGGATATACTATGTAATCTCTTGATTAGCAGTTTTATCTGTGGGCTATGATCTCGTGGTTTTTCCCTCACACAAAATGGGGGGTTTTACAAAAATTTTGATATTCTCTGCGGTTGCTTGTTCGTGTTTATTTTATGTTGTGTTTGTAAACATATTTTACCTATTACATTATTGCACTACGTTTCACATATGTATGTAATCCACACATATAAATTATTCTCTATATCTTTTCGACTACAACGATCACTTTACCTTCACGAAATGTTCACCGAAACAGACCCACCAATCAACTAACTCCCTGATTATATGGATGCGTGGAACCGTCATCTAGTGGTCGAGGGAAATGTACGAAACCATGCTAATCAGCTTTACCTCATTGGTCTCGATGCCATCTAGTGAGATATTGGTATCAGCACACATCTTCAGGCATATAATCAAGGCCTGAACATAGGTCGTGTTGTGGACTGTTGCGCTTGAGCATGATCCATACGTAAGTGTTGTTCCTCCATAGTTTCTCCTTACTTTCCCTTTGTCCACCTTTGGATGTTGTTCGTGCATGTGAATTTCTACCCATCCTTATATTGAGCATGATGTGCCGGCAGTCAGGAGGGTGCCACATCACAATCTCTAGTGTCCAATCATGGCGCAAGGCTGACCTTGCCCCTGAATCCACAGATTATGAAGGAATTAAGGCGGCCCTGTGACCTTGAACCTGCGATCCCTGGACTTAAAGTTTGCGAAGGTCAAGATTTCCTTCCATGCCTTGTGAGGGTTGTATTCCTCTGAAGTTGTAGTTGCGATACTGATAGACATGTAGTAGGTGGACGCGTGCTTTGAGGATTCCAAAGAAATTAATTTCAGGATTTAAAAGAAATTATTTGATTTTTCACTAGTTTTCAGTTAAACATAATCATATCATTCAATTGTATGAATGGAAAGAAATTTTTCAACTTAAACATCATAAATACTGCATTATTTAACAAAATAATATATATGTAGCCAAATATTGTTTTCTTAATTATTTTAGCAACAATGGTTTTGCTTCTATCGCAAACAATACCATCATAAACTCGTTTACATATACTTGCAATGGACAATAAGATACTAAAAATCACTTTTATTAAGTTACCGTACCTCTTTTAGAAAACATTAATGTTAGCTAGTTATTCATATTTACATCACGTTATTCATTAATAAACCATTCGATGATTATGTTGCTTCTCTTTTCTGTGTGAGGAGCTAAGGCTTCCCGCGTCGCAGCGTTTCTCTTAACAGGATTGTTGACCTTCGTTACAAAGCATCATAGAGGTTGATTGGCTTTTGATTTGACAGTACTCTCTATCGGGGATAGGCTTTTGCTTTCTTGCAGTTCTCCCCTTTCCATCTATCTCTAAAACAACAAAAAGGCTAAACAAAAAAGGATGAGAAAATTGTTTATATAAAAAAGAAAGATGTGGGCTAGAGAGTTTGGATTGAAATGAAATCCCCCAAAACCGGGAAAGAGTATTGTTTAGTTTTGATAGAGGACTTGCGTTGCGGTGAAGGTGAAATAGATTATTATATAATCAAGAAAGATATTGAAAGTTTAGCCACTCCATGTATGGTATGCGCGTGAGTCTCTCGCTTGGAGTCTTCTCATGAGTTGGACTAGAACCAACACCTCTGGGGAAAGGAAATGGACTACAATCCCAGTGAACTACCATTATTCAACTCGTGATTTTTTTGACCCGGTCCGTCTCTGAATCGATAGACTACATCCGGGGGTGATCCGACCAGTCAACTGAAACCCTCCAAAAATAAACCCCCCACCCCCTCTCGAGTTCTTGAGAAACGGATCCCCTCGGGGCCCGATCTCATTCCATCTACTCGTCCTTCTCAAAATGCCCCAGCTCTCGCTTTGCTTGCCTTCAAAGAAGGGATTTACCTTGACGTAGGCCTAATTTCGGCCTAGATTAAACTAAGTTAATAAATTAAATATAGTCTATATCGCTCCACTACAAGAGTCAAATATGAGACTTCATACACCTTAAAGTTCATAGGACGAAAAGAGGTTATTTTGAGGCCCTTATACTCATTATGCCTAGCATTGAATAAATCGGGAACTCGGATTTCTAGGACACTCTGCTCAATTACCGGATCTAATTAGATGTTAAAAATAGATTAGTGCCTAATTCGGGAAAAGATTCTTCTGTGATAGAATTCTCATATTTTTTTAATCCAAGTATAGTTCGAACAAGTAGGTGTAACTGTTGAATTATGGTGGTGAACTCAATGGAGTTAGTTATAGTGTTCCTGCTGCTGTGAAAAAATATGCTAGATGTGCTCAATTAGGTGGCTATATTGCTGGGAGAGAACTCTAGGATAATATGAAGCGCAATTCTTCGATTTCTCCCGAAAGCATATGATTATTCATATGCTTCTCATGTTCTGTGAATAGCCGAGACATTGAGGAAGATCCAAAAAGGCATTTCGGGAATCGATCTGACTATTTGTTCCTCTGTTAGAGGTGTTACAGAAATGTCCTTTACACAAAAATTCTTAAAAAGATTTTTTGTGAAAAGTACAGTAAAATTCTAATAGGAAGTGAAAACCCCTATGGTTCGAGAGGAAGTAGCAGAATCCAAAGAATTTTTGTGAAAAGTACAGTAAAATTCCAATAGGAAGTGAAAACCCCTATGGTTCGAGAGGAAGTAGCAGAATCCACTCGAACACTACAATGGAAGTGTGTTGAATCAAGAGTAGATAGTAAGCGTCTTTATTATGGATGTTTCATTTTGTCCCCGCTTATGAAAGGTGAAGTCGATACCATAGGTATTGCGATGCGAAGGGTTTTACTTGGAGAAATAGAAGGAACATGTATCACACGCGCAAAATTTGAGGGGGTACCACATCAGTACTCGACAATAGCAGGTATTGAAGAATCCGTACATCAAATCTTAATGAATTTGAAAGAAATTGTATTAAGAAGTAATCTTTATGAAGTTCGAAATGCATTCATTTGCGTAAAAGGACCAAAATGTGTGACTGCTGAAGATATCATCTCACCACCTTATGTAAAAATAGTTGACACTACATAAATAGGATCCAAATAGCTCTGGTAGTTACTCTTATCTTGTTATTTATCAACAAGATCCTTGGGAATTTGAAAGTGAATTAGAAAATTAAGAAGAAGAAAAAAATTCAAATTTGGACAGCATCTGGAATAACTAGTGAATTACAACTCTATTGTACCGCAATTGGTGCATTAGTTTTTGTAGTCGGGCCATTACTTTTTTTGTTCCAATGAATTATTTTTTATTACTAAATAAATGGGTGCAATTATGATATAAATGTATTAACTGAGCGTTGACCTCATATATGTACGCTACACAAGGTTTGAAACTTTGTACACATTCAAGATCACATTTCTTTATAAAGATTACCTACTCCGTCGTCTGCAACTAATATGTTCAACTTAATTCTTAACATGTTTTGGAATATCAAGTTTTCATGTCTCTAGAGATTGGCATAATTTAAGTCAAAACCTTTTTTTCACTTTTCCCTCTTGTTTTTTTATCCAATTGTTTCTGACTTCTGAGCTCATACAATGCTAGTTTACATGAATTGTTCAATAACCATAACCACCGTTAGAATTGTGCTACACAACAGATTTCTAAGACCATCTGTGTTTTAGTTTGTGCAGACAACCCTATATGAGTTGTACAAATTTTCATACGTTACTCATATACGACCCGGGCTTGTACATGTGTATCTGGTAATGGCAGTTTGATAGAGGCGTACGCCAGTTCCGCCGGGTCTATTGTGTTGATTATTTTAATTGATGACGTTACATGCAAGTATGCAACAGCGGTGCAATATAATTAATAATTCAGGTTGATGCATATAAGAAAACGTAGAATAAATTAATGTAGCAGAACATAAATAAATGTTAAGAATTAAAAGCAGATTGTTCGTTGAATTTGTGTTTTTGATTGCATGTCTATCATTTGTGTTGTGGATATAGTAGTATATGATACATACTATAATTATGTAGTGTTTGGATATGCATATGTATTAATAAAACCCCTCAATTAATAATATTAAGTTTTAGTTGCCTTCCATAAAGCAACACACATGAAAAGCTTGATCGACTATGTGTGGGCACGCCTCTGCATGGTACAGTGTCTATCTCATGCAAGTGTGATTGTGGGTGTATGGGTCTGCCTCCGCAGGGTGCACACTCATCGTGTTGGCTTATGAGTTGGACTTAACTAGGGAATCTTGATAGGATCAAGTACCTAGAGGTACACAGATGCATCATGGTAAAGAGTTGTGCATGATCATCTACCCAACAGTTTTATATGATGCAATTGGCAAAAGTTACCTACCTTAGTATTTGGTCTTTGACGTTGGCATTGGCTGGGCATTGATCTAATAATTTTAGATGTTGTCTCACTAGAAGGTTGTACACTGCAATCTTCCGAGTTGATAGTGAGCGATATCAATTTGAATAAAATAGTGGGAGCATAATTAATTAAAGGCCTAATTAATCTCATTTATCAAATCTTTACAAGTCAAAATATTTTAGACTAAATGTAAAGTTTTTCTTTTGTAGCAATCAAATGGCAAACAACACTCACACTTTCTCATTGTGATCGGTCCTTGAGAAGGACAAACTTACCAGAACCAACTTTCAAAGCCAGTTTAGGATGCTGAGAATTGTTATCACACATGAGTGTATGCTCTATGTCCTTGAAACACCAAAGCCAACAGAACCTGCCTCAAATGCACCCAAGGCTGAAAAGGATACTTCCAAGAAGCACCTTGATGATGCCATGGATGTCAAGTGCCTGATGTTGTGCTCAATGAACTATGAGTTGCAAGAGTAGCATGAGAACATGAATGTCATGGAGATGGTAACACATCTCAAGAACATGTATCAGCATCAAGTAAGAAAGGAGAGATATGATGTCTCCTAGGATTTGTTCAGGAGCAAGATGAAAGAGGGAGACTCAGTTGATACCCATATACTCACTTTGATTGGGTACGTGGAAAGCCTATCCAAGCTGGGATTTCCCCTAGGTCAAGAGTTGGCTACTGATGTGATTATACAATCGTTGACTGAGTCATATAGTCATTTTGTCATGAACTACAACATGAACAATCTTAACAAGTCGTTGCCAAAATTGTTGGGCATGTTGAGGACAACTGAAGCACAGATGAGGAAAGACAAGCCCAAGTTTGTGATGATGATCAGCAAGACAAAGGGAAAGTCAAAAGGAAAAGGTAAGGCTAAGAAAGGTTCTAAAGTAGGGAAGAATCCAAAGTCATCCACACTCAAAGCTAAAGGTGGGATCTCCAAAGAAGGCAGTTGTCACCATTATCACCAGGCTGGACATTGGAAAAGAAAATGTTATCTCTACCTGGAGGAACTGAGGAAGAAGAAGCAGGGGATAGAGATCTCCACTTCAGGTATATACATTATTGAGATAAACTTAAATACTTGTTTATCATGGGTATTGGATACCAGATGTGGATCTCACATATGTTCAAATATGCAGAATCTGATAAGAAGTAAGCCTTTACATAAGGGCCAAATCGAGTTTGAGGTCGCTAATGGAGCAAGAGTTGTTGCCACCGTAGTTGGAGTTATTAGTTTATTTTTGCCTACAAGCCTTGTAATAGAATTAGAGAATTGCTATTATGTACCTACCATTAATAAAAATATTATTTCTATGTCTTGTATGGATAAGAGTAGATTTGAATTTCACATTAAGAATGGAATTATTTCTATTTATAAAGATGAGATCTTTTATTGAAATGCCCCTATGTCTTATGGTATCTACTTTTTAGAGCTTGAGACTAGCATATACAACATAAATACTAAAAGACTAAAACTATACAACTCAAACAAAACTTACTTATGGCATTGTCTTCTTGGGCACATAAATGAGAAGTGCATATCTAGACTCCATAAGGATGGTTATCTAGACTCTTTTTATTTTGAATCATTAGAGAGATGTGAGGCATGTTTATTAAGGAAGATGACCAAGACTCCTTTCACTGGACATAGTGAGAGAGCTAGTGATCTGCTAGGACTCATACATATTGATGTATCTGGACCTTTTAGATCGAATGCTAGAGGAGGCTATAAATACTTCATTACCTTCACTAATGACATCAGTAGGTATGGCAATGTATATCTTATGAAACAGAAGTTAGAAACTCTTGAAATATTCAAGACTTTCATGAATGAAGTAGAGAAGCAACTTGGTAAGAGTATTAAAGCACTTTGTTCAGATCAAGGTGGTGAGTACTTAAGCCAAGAGTTTGAAGACCTTATGAGAGTTTGTGGTATTGTATCACAATGGACTCCACCTGGTACACCACAACATAATGGTGTGTCAGAAAGAAGGAATAGTACATTATTAGACATGGTACAATCAATGATGAGTTTAGTTGAACTCCCAATATCGTTCTGGGGAAATACTCTTGAAAATGCATCGTTTACACTTAACTGTGTACCTTCCAAATCGGTTCAAAAGACACCATACGATATATGGAATGGGAATCATTCCAATATTTCTATGTTAAAGATTTGGGGATGTGAAGCTTATTGTAACGACCCACACTTTGAGTGTCTAAAAGACCTTAAAGTCGTGAATCATTACTCATAAATTCCAAGATCAGATTCAAGAAATAATACAGAATAGTAAACAATTTCCATTAGTTAACAAATAGTTACATGCTTGCATAAAAAGCTCCTCTAAAGAGCTTCATAAATTTTACAAAGAATTAACTTGTAGATGTATGATGATATACCATTATGCCTAAACCTTCATGGTTAACTTTAGTGTCTTCAACATCTCTTATCCATTATCTCTTGTCCACGAATCAAGTATATCTGATACCTAAAATGCCAACAAACAAATATGCGATCAGTATATCTCTATACTGGTACGTGGGTTCAAATAATAATCACAAGTACACATATAAGCAAACATCTTTATCTTGCATATAAGAACATAAACTTGTTTTCATATTTTAACCCATATCTAGTCTACTACCTCAGGTGTAATCACTATCCCTCCGGGGCTTGTGTGCATTACCCTTAAGATCAGTCTAACCTAGGGTTTAGAATACTGTTATTTACTTTACATGATAGTCATAGGAACTTTATAATTTGCAAGAAGTAAATAAATAAGCACGTAGTTTATCTTTCATTCAATCTCATCGAGAAACCTCAACAAAATTCAAATTCGATACATGTATTCATAAGCATAACCACATACCTTATGCCATCGTAGAAACCATGCAGAATCTAACATGTACTTTAAGAATGCATCCAAACATCTAGGTAACAAAGCATGTAATCAACAAGTATCTGAAACAAGGCATAGTACATATGTGTCACCATGTATTCACATTATATTATTCAAATCTATATTCACTCCTAAACTATGGTTTAGGGCTATCTTGTGTTTGGACTATAAGTTAGGATTACAAACCCTAATTCCATCATATCGTGGTTTCTAAGATTACAAATTCACTTATATATATTAGGTGAAACCCTAATCGTCAACTTAAGCATATTAGACTACTCATGATACCTAGATCACATTACTAACATTAAGATCATAGCAAGATGTCCATGTTGGTTGTAAAATGCAAAATAGCATGCATAGGATTACTAATCTCAAATCGTCCATTACCCATCATTATCAAGGATTTCATTATTATACATAGTAAGATCAGGTGCTAACTTAGCGTGAATGAATCTATTCAATTAAGCATCAGACTTGGGAAAATCTAGATTCTCCTTTCTATTAATCACATCTAAACATGTGTTGTATATATTTTTGGAACAAAAAAGCATTTTTAGACTTTGATTATATTTTCTTTGGATTCCTCTCATTTTTCTGAGCAACTTGGTATATAGTTTTACTATCATCAGAGCTACCATTAATTAACTACAATTATAGAAAAAATAACTATTCGGGACCAATCAAAAAGCACCACATCATCTTTATATTCTATTATTCACTTACCAGAATTTGGACGGGAGAAGTCCTAGTTACCCCCAGGGTTTGATCGTGTGAGTCAGGGTAAAAGAGTCATTTGACTATGTATTCTCCCCTTTCCCCATCTAGGGTGACTCCTGCATGTTCACACTTGTGCGTACCCCGATGGCCTCCCTGCCTCAGATTCACAGTGTCTTGTCTCCCTACTACAACACATCGAGCCTCCCCAAGGCTAAGGGCATCATTTACCCTGCTTCTTCCTTGCTTCCGTACTACTAAAACTATTTTCAGCATCTGCATCATGCTCGAAAGAGCCAAAGTGACATCCATGACTCCATGAGTAGTACAGCTCTAGAGTCTCACCTCTAGGCTTCCCTCTCTCTAACGTATTCCTATTCTCAGATATCTTTACTCATCCAAAGAAGGATGTCCCACCTGCATGCTCTACTCCCGACCTCAGGGATCTCCAGGGTCATCGGGAAGGTTTTCCCTACCATTATCGGAGGTCAGAACCATGTCTCTTGTGGTGTTCTGACTATAAAAGTCAAAAGCTAGGAGTATTCATGGATCTCCCTCAAGTTCCATGTCTGATGTCCCAATGTAGGTTCATCCAAGCAGTCATTGAGGAGAGCCTGACGTGGGCGCATAGGATAGTCGCCACTATGTCAGACAGAGGGACGATCCTGACACACAACATCCTCCCATGGAAATGGCTCAAGAAGCAGCCCAGCGGCCTTCGATCAGGACTTCGCAAGATGCCTATATGCTCTCAAGAAACTATGGAAGGAAGATGGATCTCCTTCACATCGTTGTGAGTGGGGAATTAGACAAAAAGGATGTGGGTAGGAGTCGAGTTCCTGTGGGGTAATTTCACCCATTGTTTACAGCACTCAGACTTTAAGGTATGTGGTTATCAATGTCCTGAAGAGGTATGAAGAACTCTTCTGCTCTTCTTGGAGGCAAGGACCCCTCCCATGTCCTTTTATATAGGAGGTGGACCTTTAGGGTTCCGGGGTAAGATAGGCATGGGTGGTAGGTTTAGGCTTGCTCCCTTTTTGGATTGTGGGGTATAAAAAGAATCATGGAAAGTAGATTCCCCTCCCTCATGTATTCATCGGTGAGGGAGATAGTTTTGGGTTGAACTATACTAATATGTAAATGTTCCTAATTCACATTGGACTCCTCTTTTCATGTTTCCTTTACCCGTTTCTCTCATGTGTACAAGAAATACACATTACTCTCTTTACCTCTCTTAACCTCTTTTTGCATACAAGTAAGATTCTACTAGGTAAGCCATAATGTTTTAGGAAGTAATTAATTGTATTCCTATTTATCTTAGATCTTATTCCACAATGCAAATCCAATGAGGAGTAACTACCATATAATGTTAGTTCTTTGATAAAATGCCACTAAAGGATTCATATTAGTATATGGAACTTTATTAATTAATATCATTATATCTCCATGTGGAATTATTGGAAAGTCCTTTATAAATCAAATGTGTTCCTTCAAACATTTACACAATCTCATGGAATAAACTCAATATCCAAAAGCATATCTCAGGGAGCCATTTATAAAATCTGACTAACATTGGGCTGAAGAAAATCCCTATGGCCCACGAATCACCTCTCAGGCCTTCCAAAGGTTCCATGAGCTTAGTCACACTCCTAATTACTAAACTTATGGTTTTGGTAACTATTTCATTGTATATTAGCCTCTTATGAACACACATGGTTAAAGGAACATTATTAACTCAAATTGATCATTTATTATGAGTCACGGGTTTGGATTCATCAACCAAGACCCCTCAAATCATTTCCTTGTTATATGTTCCCTAATTCCTTTAGGCTTGAAATCAATGAATTTCAAGGATGTAACATTCACCCCTCCTTAAAAGGAATTTTGTCCTCAAAATTGAGGCCTACTAAGACTAGGTGAATGATACTCATATCATGTTTAAAACTTGGGGTTACCTCTACCCCACTTAAATTTCTTTAACAACTTTTCTTTAGTATATCAATTTTCATTCTATTACTAAGATTGGCACATGAATCTAAATTCAAGTATACCCACATCAATAGTATACACATCTTATCATCACTTTATGAGTTTATTCTCATTGGTTCTTTCATTATTACTTGGTGATTTCTCTTTTCACCTAGGTTTCCAACCTATTATTCATTATTTACACACAAGGGTGAGGTAACACTTCTAACCCTAGGTCATGTCATTACACATTCCATGTAGGATATTCATCCTCATTATATAAATTTTAAAGTATAACATGTGTCTATCTAGTCTCCCTCCTTCATAATGAGATGAAATAAGCATTTGACTACAGCCAAGAACAAAGTTCATTCCATTCCAAGACCGGAGATAGTACATCCATGCATTACCTTTCAATTTCACATATTAAGTTGAATCATACTCGATATGACTCTAAAATTACTTGTTCTTAACTTCATAGCATTCTTATATTCCATGAAGTTAGGTTTCCCTTTTCTTACTCTTAAGTTAGGGCACAACTTCTCTCAAGTTTCGATGACTTCCTTATATCTTTTATATTTACATCTCATGTATCATTATGAGCCTTAGCCAAAACCTTTAGGTCTCTAGGGGTATAGGTACTCTTGGAGTGATCTCATACTTATGGATTAAGGGAGTGTCTTTACATTCACCCTACTGGGCCACATAAACATCAGGTAGGTGGTCAACCTCCTAACACATGGGCCTAGGGCAACCAACTGTTACCTTTCGACCACTTGGTGATGTGAATTCAAATTTTATCAAATCCCAACTCATCGGTCCTATGTACCTCTACTACACCCTACTTGACCCTAGGATTGCATTAGAACTCTACTTTCCCTAAGGGTTTCTTTTGAGATGTCACATCATTTAAGCATGTTATTCTCTTATTTAATTCTTTAACCCAGATTGCCTTCACCTCTCACTTTTGAGTAGACATTATGCAGTGTTGTCCCAACATTGGGTTCGGGCCACCTTCCCTCCAGGGCTTGGTGCCATATCAGTCTTCCCTCCTGGGCTTGACCTCTGTGATCTTCCCGTCGAGGGGCTTGATCCTAAACAACTGCACTGTGGACTTAGGCCACCTTCCCTCCTGGGATTGGTGCCTCTCTAGTCTTCCCTCCTGGGCTTGACCATTTCATGACCTTCCCTCCTGGGATTAGTTGTCCACTTAGGCCACCTTCCCTCCTGGGCTTGCTGCCTCATTGGTCTTCCCTCCGGGGCTTGACCATTTCATGACCTTCCCTCCTAGGCTTGGTCGTCTACTCATGTTGCCTTCCCTCCTGGGCTTTGTTCCTTACTAGTCTTCCCAATCCTAGGCTTGACTAGTTGTAACATAGAGATAGCATCCTTGGGTTCAAATAATGTAAGTGCTTTTATCTTTATATATTTAACTCTTCACCCCTCTTGGTGAGGATTAAGGTAATCTCAATACTTAAATACATTTATTCACTTACCTTTTGAGGGAAAGTCCTAGCCTAGGGTGCCCTCTTGGCTCATGGGGCGGTTAGGCTCTCTAGCCACAACCTGATCCCAAGATCTAGGTTTTGCCTCCCCCCTAGGTCATCTTCCCACTCTTTAGGTTGACCCACCCCAGGTTGACACATTAACCCTAAAGGTTTCATAGATATCTTTTTTTTATCATGAGGCATAACTTCTATCATTATAACATATTAACCCATGGTTACTCAAATTCTAGGATACCTCCTCTTGGTCTCTGTCTATCCAGTAAACTTGGGTCACCTTCCCCTCCAGGGAATTGGTGCTGCATCGGCCTTATCCTTAAGGGGCTTGGCCACCATCACTAAACTTTTACAGACAACATGAGGAGTTTGAGAAAGTTATATTCAAACTTTCAGTTTTATATAAATATAAATAGTGGGTTCATATATTTCTTAAGACATCTTACATATGTTTTATGCTCCTCATGCACACATGCATGGGAGACTAGGTTACCTAAACCCATCTCTTTATCTTTCTTATTCCTCATTTCAAGTTTCACATGGATGGTGTCCCATACCACCACCATATTCATTAATTAAGATTAAGGTTTTTATGGTTAGGGTTAGGGTTAAAGTCTATACTCTACCTCTCAGAGTTTCCACAATGCTTGACCTTTGAGAGTTTTCAAACCCTAATCTAAGTCCTTCCTCTATGAAAGGGCTTACCCATACATGTATCGTTATAGTGTCTACCCTCTATAAAGGGTCCTACACAAAAGGTTACATCTTTTCACATTTTACTTCTCTAATTAACAATTTCTTTTCAAAGTAAGAGATGAGAAGTAGACAAAACATGAGATAAGCAACCTAAAAGATACATTATGCTTTACTAATTTTTCTCTTAAATTTTTTAAGGATGATTCAAAATTATAAACTATTAGGTATTAGTTGATGAATATGGGCTCTAATACCGAATGTAATGACCCACACTTTTGAGTTTCTAAAAGACCTTAAAGCTGCGAATCATTACTCATAAATTCCAAGATCAGATTCAAGAAATAATACAGAATAGTAAATAATTTCCATTAGTGAACAAATAGTTACATGTTTGCATAAAAAGCTCCTCTAAAGAGGTACATAAATTTTACAAAGAATTAACTTGTACATGTATGATGATATACCATTATGCTTAAACCTTCATGGTTGACTTTAGTGTCTTCAACATCTTTTATCCATGACCTCTTGTCCACGAATCAAGTATATCTGATAGCTAAAATGCCAACAAACAAATACACGATCAGTACATCTCTATACTGGTATGTGGATTCAAATAATAATAACAAGTACACATATAAGCAAACATCTATATCTTGAATATAAGAACATAAACGTGTTTTCATATTCTAACCCATATCTGGTCTACTACCTCAGGTGTAATCACTATCCCTCCAAGGCTCGTGTGCATTACCCTTAAGATCAGTCTAACCCAGGGTTCAGAATATTGTTATTTACTTTACATGATACTCATAGGAACTTTATAATTTGAAAGAAGTAAATAAACAAGTACGCAGTTTATCTTTCTTTAAATCTCATTGAGAAACCTCAGAAAACTCCAAATTCGATACATGTATTCATAAGTTTAACCATGTACCTTATGCCATCACAGAAACTATGAAGAATCTAACATGTACTTTAAGAATGCATCCAAACATCAAGGCAATAAAGCATGTAATCAACAAGTATCTAAAACAAAGGATACTACATATGTGTCACCATGTATTCACATTACATTATTCAAATCTAGATTCACTACTAAACTAAGATTTAGGGCTATCTCGTGTTTGGGCTATAAGTTTGGATTACAAACCCTACTTCCATCATATCATGATTTCTAAGATTATAAATTCATTTATGCATATTAAGTGAAACCCTAATCGTCAACTTAAGCATATTAGACTACTTATGATACCTAGATCACATTACTAACATTAAGATCATAGAAAGATGTCCAAGTTGGTTGTAAAACCCTAAATAGCATGCATATGATTACTAATCTCAAATTGTTCATTACCCATCATTATCAATGATTTCATTATTATACATAGTAAGATCAGGTGTTAACTTAGCATGAATCAATCTATTCAATTAAGCATCTGACTTAGGTAAATCTAGATTCTCCTTTCTATTAATCACATCTAAACATGTATTGTATATATTTTTGGAACAAAAAAAAATTTTTAGACTCTGATTATATTTTGTTTGGATTCCTCTCATTTTTCTGAACAACTTGGTATATAGTTTTACTATCATCGGAGCTAACATTAATTAACTACAATTATAGTAACAATAACTATTTCTAGAAAAAAAACAGCACATCATCTTTATACTCTATTATTCACTTACCAGAATTTGGATGGGAGAAGTCCTAGTTACCCCCGGGGCTTGATCGTGTGAGTCAGAGTAAAAGATTCATTTGACTTTGTATTCTCTCCTTTCCCCAGCTAGGGCAACTCTTGCCCATTCATGGCTCTGACGCACGCCTGTACGTACCCCGACGGCCTTGCTACCTCAGATGCACGGTGTCCCCTCTCCTAGGAGCAGCGCACCGAGCCTCCCTAAGGTTGAGGGCATCGTTTACCAAGCTTCTTCCTTTCCTCCATACTTCTAAAACCATTCTCGGCATTTGCATCACACTAGGAAGAGCCAGAGTGACATCCATGACTCCATGAGTAGTACAGCTCCAGAGTCTCACCTCTATGCTTCCCTCTCTCTGACGTACTCCTATTATCGGCCATGTTTACTCGTCCATAGTAGGATGCCCCACCTTCTTGCTCTACTCCTGACCTTGGGAAACTCCAGGATCATCAAGAAGGTTTTCCCTTCCATTGCCGGTGGACGGAACCATGTCTCTTGTGGTGTTGTGACTATAAAAGTCGAAAGCTAGGAGTATTTGTGGATCTCCCTCGAGTTCTAGGTCTCATACCCCAACACAGGGTCATCCAAGTAGTCTCCATGGAGCGCCAGACGTGGGTGCCGAGGAGACTCATCATTGTGGGAGACAGTGGGGCGAGCCTGACACAGGGCATCCTCCCATTAAGATGGCTCACAAAGCAGCCAAACAACCTTCAGTCAGGACTTCACAAGATGCCTATATTCTCTCAAGAAACTATGGTAGGAGAATGGATCTCCTTCACATTGTTGTGCATTGGGGAATTAAATGAAAAGGGTGTGGGTAGGAGTCGAATTCCTGCGGGATACTTTCACCCGTTGTTTACTTCACTCAGACTTCAAGGTATGGGGTTATCGATGTCCTGAAGAGGTATGAAGAACTCTTCTGCTCTCTGTAGAGGCAAGGACCCCTCCCATGTCCTTTTATATTGGAGGTGGACCTGTAGGGTTCTGGGGTAAGATAGGCACAAGTGGCAGGTTTAGGCTTGCTCCTATTTTGGATTGCGGGGTATAAAAAACTCAGGGAAAGTAGAGTCCCCTCCCTCATATATTCACCAATGAGGGAGATAGTTTTGAGGTGAACTCTACTGATATGGAAACGTTCCGGATTCACATTTGACTCCTCTTTTCACATTTCCTTTACCCCTTTCTCTCATGTGTATAAGAAATACACATTACTCTCTTTACCTCTCTTAACCTCTCTTTGCATACAAGTAAGATTCTACTAGGCAAGCCGTCATATTTTAGGAAGTAATTAATTGTATTCCTATTTATCTTAGATCTTATTCCACAATGCAAAGCCCACGAGGAGTAACTACCATATAATGTTAGTGCTTTGATAAAAATCCACTAAAGGATTCATATTAGTATATGGCACTTTATTAATTAATATATCTCTCTGTGTGAAATTATTGGAAAGTCTTTTATAAACCAAAACATGTTCCTTTAAACATTTAAACAATCTCATGGAATAACCTCAATATCCAAAAGTATATCTCAGGGACCCATATGTAAACTCTGACTAACATTGGGCTGAAGCAAGTCCCTAAGGCCCACGAATCACCTCTCATGCCTTCCAAAGGTTCCATGAGCTTAGTCACACTCCTAATTACCAAACTTGAGGTTTTGGTAACTATTGCATCATATATTTGTCTCTTATGAACACATATGCTTAAAGGCACATCATTAACTTAAATTGATCATTTATTATGAGCCTTGGGTTTGGATTCATCAACCAAGACCCTTCAAATCATTTCCTTGTTATATGTTCCCTAATTCCTTTAGGATTGAAATCTATGAATTTTGAGGATGTAACACTTATGTTAGGAAACAATTTCGTGAAAAGCTTGGACCCAAATATGAAAAATGTGATTTTGTTGGATACCCTTAGGAAACTCAGGGATATTATTTCTACACACCAATTGACAACAAAGTGTTTGTTGCTAGGACTGTTGTATTTCTTAAAAAGTAATTTATTTCCAAAGGAATCAGTGGGAGGAATGTAGAGCTCAAAGAAGTTCAAGATCAACAAGAATGAAGAGAACCTGAGGAGGTACATAAGGAACATGAAGACTCACAAACTGTTGTGGAAATTCAAGTTCCAAATGTAACATGAGAACCTCGTAGGTCTAGTAGGACATGACTTGGGCCTGAGAGATTTGGATTTCTCATGACTCAAGACAGTGATGAATTGGGCATAGCAGATGAGCCAACTTCCTATATAGAAGCTACTAAGGGACCAGAATCTGAGAAATGACTTGAAGCCATGAAATCAGAGATAGAATCCATGTACACCAATAAGGTATGGACCTTGGTGGATCCACCCGAAGGGGTAAAACCCATAGGGTGCAAGTTGGTCTTGAAGAAGAAGACTGACATGGATGTAAATGTTCAAACCTATAAAGATAGATTGGTTGTGAAAGGATTCCATCAAAGTCAAGGTGTTTATTATGAAAATACCTTCTCACCAGTTTCTATGGTTAAATCCATCAGGATCATGCTTTCCATTGCAACTTATAATGACTATGAGATTTGGCAGATGGATGTTAAAAGAACATTCCTTAATGGGAGTTTACTCGAGGATTTGGACATGATACAACTTGAGGGTTTTATTGATTCAAAAGATGCCAATAAAGTATGTAAACTACAAAGGTAAATCTATGGATTGAAGCAAGCATCTCGGAGTTGGAATATACATTTTGACGAATTAGTCAAAAAGTTTGGCTTTAGTCAAAATGAAGATGAACCTTGTGTTTACAAAAGGGTTAGTGGGAGCACAGTCGTATTTATCATGTTGTATGTGGATGACATACTATTGATGGGAAATGACATCCCTACTCTTCAGACAGTAAAAGGTTGGTTGGGGAAGACCTTCTCTATGAAGGATTTAGGTGAAGCATCCTATATATTAGGAATCAAGATCTATAGAGATAGATCTAGAAGGCTTCTAGGCCTAAGCCAGAGCACATACATTGACAAGGTGCTACAGAGGTTTCGCATGGAGGGTTCTAAGAGAGGTCACTTTCCCATGTCCCATGGGGTTATGATCTCTAAAGCCCAATGTCCTAATTCATGTGATGAACGGGCGCACATGAGTAAGATTCCATATGCCTCATCAATTGGTTCTATCATATACACGATGTTATGTACTCATCCTGATGTGTTGTATTCTTTGACCATGTCGAGTCGGTATCAGTCAAATCCAGGTGAGTGTCACTGGACAACCATAAAGAACATCCTAAAGTACTTGAGAAGGACTAAGGATCAATTCTTAGTATACGGTGGTGAGGAAGATCTCATGGTAAAGGGTTACACCGATGCTAGCTTCCAAACTGACAAAGATGACTACAAATCACAATCTGGATTTGTGTTTTTCCTAAACAAAGGAGTTGTGAGCTGGAAGAGTTCCAAGGAAGAGAGGGTTGTGGATTCAACAATAAAGTCCAACTATATTTCCACATCTAATGCTACAAAGGAATTTGTGTGGATCAAGAATTTAATTTGTGAACTTGGAGTGGTTCCAAGTGCCAGTGTTGCAATTGAGTTGTTTTGCGACAACAACAAAGCAATTACACAGGCTAAAAAACCAAGATCACACCAACATTCCAAACATATTCTATGGAGGTTTCATCTCATATGAGAGATCGTACAGTGAGGAGATGTGAAGATTTATAGAGTACCTACAAAAAACAATGTGGTTGGCCTGCTCACAAAAGCACTTTCACAGTAGAAACATGATGGACATGTTCGATCACTTGGATTGAGATTCATGAGTGATTGGGTATAAATGAAAGTGGGAATATATTGGTATGTATTCCCATAGAGACTATCATTTGATGATTGTAATGGGATACTATGTAAACAATTTGTAATACTACATTGATCATATTAATAAAGGAAAGTTTCCAATCTATTCACAATAAAACTTATAGATGTGTACAGAATAATATACTCAATGACATATGTCTTCGGGTTGATGACCTGAACAGTGAGATTGTATGTATGCTAAGAGTATGTATTCTTGTTTTGTCCCTAATTGGTTGTTATTATGGAAATATTAATACACATCAATAACACATAAGATTATAATGTATTTTGATTAATGGAAGAATATCATTATCCATGATATGGAGATATCAAACCAAATACATAGATACTTGTTAGAGAACAGTGTATCAGATAGACCTGCCTTGAGAGTGACACATGGATACCATGATCGGTAGTTAGAGTTACATCTCATAATGATGGTGGTGATTGTGGTTCTTAGACCTGAAGTCACTACACTTATCACATGTCGTTCGGTGTACTTTGACATCTTCCACCATGGTCCTGAGTAAGGATTTCCAGAAAGATGGTGCTTGGGTGCACTATGACACATGGGGATGACTGTGAGTGATGTTGATGGAATTTGTCCTTCCTACGAGAGTTTGATATTCTAGCCACTTGATAAGCGAGACTGAGAAATGTATGGCCATGCTGATGTGAGTCAATATGTGATATGGAGCTTACATATATCTCAGACAGTCTGCACTAGTTCAAGGAACATGGATTGAATGTTGAAGAGGATAACAATTCTATGACTCGAGTTCAATCCAGATATCAACGACAAAGGAACTATACAATCACTATAATACTAGTCATGAATGATAGGTTAAGTTGTTCTCCAACTTCTCCAATTACTTGGGTGGAAATGAAGTCTTGCTAGATACCAATCATTGTTTATGAAATCATAATATGATTATGGAAATCACTGCCAATGTAATTTGGATCCTACTGGGTCACACACATAGGATGTGCTGGAATAGGAGTATAATTGTGGATTTGATTGGAATTGCTCTGAATCACATTGATTACTAAAATGTTTATATAATCCATTAGAATAATATTGGAGTGACTGGATATAAGTGCAAGTGGGAGTCTATTGGTATATATGCCCATAGAGCCATCTCGAGAGATTGCATGGAGTCGGATAGTAATGAATCAATTAATACAATTATTTGGTTAATTAATTAATTCCAGAATATTCTAATTAATCCACGAGAATTTAATAATGCAATCTTTCTATTTACTAATGGGTTTAGGAAACCATGATTCCTTTTGTCTCCTATTTAATGGGGCTTGACAATCGATATCTTTATAAGATATAGAGAGAGTCTTTTCAGTTTACACTCACGTATGTAAACCCTAGCCATCACCGTCCTCAGAGAGAAAGGAGAGCACCGTGACACTAGCATGTCTCCGCACAGAGGCTACTCCTTCCCGCCGGCTTAGGAAGTGCGACGTGGAGTTCTAGTCCATCTGTGTGGATTAAGTATAGATGCAGACATTGAGGCTGCTGTGTTCATAGGACATCAACGACCATCCGTATGCGATATGAGCGACGTACATTACCGCAGGAAAGGAGCGATGTCGGATCTTCCCACAACACACTCAGTGAATGGGAGATAAGTATCGTCCATGTAGGCCAGGAACGTTGCACACCATCGTGAAGTAGGACATCGTCAGACTTGCTCTGTTATAAGGTATATCCCGTGAATACTCCTTCTGAATATGTTGTTGTCGACGAGATCCTATTTTGGGTTGTGTGAAAATTTATTTTGTTGCTTTCGCTATGCATGTTTTCTCCACAAAATGAAGAATCACTCGATCATTATTGTACCTGTTGTTAAGTAAATATTGTTTAATTAGGATTAATAAATATGTTTCGAAATGAAACAATTTATTAAGTTAATCATTGATTATGTAGTTGTACCCTTGTGCAAGAAGATGATAGAAGACGGAAGACAATTCCCACAATCCACAATCTACAAGCCACAAGCATGAGCTCGTACTCAGTCTAGCCATGCTAGGTGAGGCATGGCATGGCACGTGTGCATGTGTAGGGCTGTAAATGGGTAGGGTATTACCCGTTTACCCACTACCCATACCTTGTAGGTTAGGTTAATTGTAAGCATATTTAATACCCACCACCCATTTACCCTTTACCCACTCTACCCACATCTAAAGAGGGTAGGGTAAGGAAAAAACTTTGCCCTACCCGCTTTGCCTATTTACCCATTAGTATAAGTCTAGATTTATAATTTCAAATTCTAATATATGTATTAATGCCTACTAAAACCCTCAACAAAAGCAACACTATCTTCTCGATTTGTCCTATTAATTCTAAAAAATTTAGCAGGTAATGGGTAGCATGATACTACCTCTTATAGTCATATAATTGAGAGAAAATATATTCATCAATAAGAAATAATATATTAAAATGCTAGGACTTTCTTTAGAAAAAATATCACATTAAATATTACTATTTTTTGTTTTATATCACATAAAAATAATTATTACCAAGTATTAAGAGTGTCTTGTGTTTGATATAGGGAATATCATATGAATTCTTTTTTAAAGTATGTTCTACCATCTTCATGTTGTTTTCCCATTTCACCCTTACCCTACCCATTTACCATGCAGGGAAAAGGGTGCAGGTAAGGGTAGGGTAATTTTTTTTTGGAAAAGGTTATTTATCCTACCCTCTACCCACATCTTTGATGCGAGTAAGGGTAAGAGTAAGCCTTAAACCTACCCTACCCTACCCTACCCTACCCATTGACAGCCCTACGTATGTGTGTGTGTAGGTTGTAGTCACCATACCCACTAAGAAGGTGAGCTTACTCTACCCTAGGACCCTTTGGACACTACTGTCACATGTGATTCTACAAATAAGGACACAAAAGTTCTAGGAGTGGGCAATGTGGGACTAAACTTTTCCCATTTGCACAAGACAATACTTTTTCCTTCATGTTCTAGTTGTACTACATTGGAGTTCACCTGTACTAAACACACGATTGCTACAACAATATATCTAACAATCTTCTAAAAAGTCTAATATGTAGTGTGCTCTACCATTCAGTCATCCATACTGTGCTTTTAGCAAAACCCTTTCAGTTTGAATCTACTTGAGTTATCCAACTATGAACCCCGCACGAACTAGGGGAACAGAAGTCTTGAACCTAAATCTTGGATGCAAGAATATAGGTTTGTAGCAACACAATAAAGACATGGAAGAAAAGAAATATGATGTATTAAAGGACATACATTCAAAATATCATAAGTCATGATTAATATTATGGAACAACCAAATTTCCCTGTTGTAGCCTACACAACATCAATCATTTAGTTGGAGCATCCAAGGATATACTGCTAACATCTTATCCTATGATTTGAAACCATTCAGAGAGTAATCTCTTACTAACTTGCAATTATGACTCTAACCTAGTTTCTAGGGGATAGACACACATATGAAAGAAGCATCAAATGAAATTACATAGTGTCATCTAATTCACCTGACATCTTATTATTACCACACTGAATTGAATTTGTGAGATCTCCACTCTATTTGGTTGGGTTTCTACTGCCTGCTAATAATAGGGGATTTCAATCCCATTCCCAATAGGATTTTCCACTAAGGCCATGTTAAGATCTTTAATGAAAGGATTAGTTGTATTGTCTTTGGTACCAACATAGTCCACAGTCACGACCCCATCAATCACTAACTCTCTTATAGACTTGAGTCTGACTTGGATGTGTCTATGCTATTTTTAAATATACTTGGAATTCTTTTCATGGTAATAGTTGTTGTTCTATATACTGAAATAAAATTCCAGGAAGCGGCTTCTTTACCGTAGGTAAACTAGAGATAATCCCATGTAGCCATTTAACTTCCAATCCAATTTCATCTAAAGCACAGACCTCTGCCTCAAAAGTGGATTGAGACAATATGGTCTCTTTCTTAGACCTCCAAGAAACAAAGCCTCCTCCAACATGAATACATATCCTGAGACACCATTACTCCCAGAGTTCATGACAATCCAGTTTGCATCACTATATAACTACCATAATGCAACCCAAGAGAACAAGATCCATTGATATGCCTCAAAACTCTATTAAGAGCTTACACCAATGTGTCTTGTAGGGACAACATGTATATCTACTTAACTTTCTTACAGTAAACACACTATCTAAAGGTGTGCATTTTTCAAGATACATCGAACTTATTAATTTGAGAGTATCGTAATTGATACACTGGAACCCTAGTCTCATTTTTGAACAAGGCCTTAGATGAATCATATCGATTCTTAATGAGTCTACATGATGTACATTCAAACCTCTCAACAAACTTCTCAACATAGTGAGACTAAGAGAGAATTATGCCATCAGTAGACTTTGTGATTGTAAGCCCTAAAGTCACATCAACAACATCCATATCCTTCATCTCAAACTTTCTACACAAGAATGACTTGGACTCATTTACTACATTCATATCAGAACCAAGAAGTAGGAGATCATCTACATATAATCTTAAGAAAATGAATCCATCATTGATGATCTTACAATATAGACACTTATCAAATTCATCAGAAACAAAATCAACGGATTATATTATAGAATCAAACATATCATGTCATTTCTTAGGGGCTTGTTTCAAGCTATATAATGACTTAACGTACACACCTTGGAGAAATTTCCATGGCCCACAAATCTCCCAGACAGTTTCATATATATATCTCTTCCTATAGATCATTATGTAAGAATGTAGTCTTCACATCCATCCAATGGATACATAGATTATAAATTGAAGCCAATGGTATAAGCACTCAGATTGTGGTCATACGGAAAATTAGAGAATAGGTATCAAAGTAATTTGTTCCTTCCCTTCGTGTTTAACCCTTAGCAACTAACCTAGATTTATACTTAATGATTGTTCTTCCTGCCTTATGTTTCTTCTTAAAGATCCATTTGCATCCAAATACAAAACAACCAAGAGGAAAACCCCAATTAACAACTTCTTTCCAAAACATAACTTCTAGAGAATCCAAGGCTTGTTTGAAAGTTATAGGATCATCCTCAATATTATAAGTGATAACTCCCTTCCAAAACCCTTATATGTCCTTTTTCCTTTTCCTTTTGCTTTTGCTTAGTTCAACCATTTCTTCAAAATCATCAGATTTAGAAATAGCTTGCTCTGAGTCGTCCCCCACATTTGTCATCCTTTCCACGTGCTCTGGAATGGAACTTGTGGTGTATGAATCATCTTGGGATACTTCATTGAGCACACCAGATTTCATGGGCAGCACATCCTCAAAGAATGTAGCATCACATAATTCTACAATTGTATTGAAATTAATGCCTGAGATATCAAATTTTACAGTCAATAATCTATAGGCATAACTTGTATCTACCTAACCCAAGAAGATGGCATCAACCATTTTCGGTCCTATTTTCTTTCTTTTGTGTTCAGGGACAAGTACCTTAGCAAGGGACACATACACTCGAAGATATTTGAGACTCAGTTTTATCCCTCCCTATAACTCAAATGGACTAATATGTACACTTTTTGGATAACTCTATTCAGAATATGGCAAACCATATTCAAAGGTCCCCCCTACATGACGTTGGGTAGACATGAGGTTTGGACTAAAGAATTAGCCATAACTATCAGCTTTTATGTTATGTTATCTAATTAGATTATTGTGAGTAAGGAGCGGTGACCTCATGAACTATACCATAGATTTGACAAAATTCCAAGAGCGGGTTCGGGGTATATTCTCTTCCTCTATCAAACCTCAATCACTTTAGTACTTTACTAGTTTGCGTTTTAGCTTCTTTCTTAGTAATTTTGAATTTATCCAATGCCTCATCTGTACTTTTAATTAAATAGACATAATAATTTCTACTTGTATCATCAATCAAAGTTCTAAAATAATGTTTTTGATCCCTATTAGAAATCCCATTAAATTCACAGATATCATTGTGCACCAAATCTGATATTTCTGAATTCCTATTCACATGATGAAAAGGCTTCTTGGGCAATTTAGCTTGCACATAGATTTCACATTTATTATTAGTGATGTCATATTTAGGGATTAAATTCAAATTCATCATATGTTTCATCGAGGAAACACTAACATGTCCCAAATATGTACGTTGAACATCAGAGAAATATGATTCACACATACAAAACAATTATCATTCAAATTTAAAACTGAATTAAAAATAGGTTCTAAAAGAATCTGAAATAAGTTCTCCATATCACATAAATACCCCTTGCCAAAAAATAAATAATCACGAAGGCGAGTAATAATATCCTTACTACATTTGCAGTCTATTCGAAAACCATCTCTAACTAAAATTTCACCACCAGGATTATTGTGACAAATTGATGGAACACGTCTGACTATATGAAGTGTTAGAACCTTTATCGGAGGAAATATTGAGTCCACCCCCCTTCACGTTTCACTTCTACAACACTATAATTGCCCAAAGTCACTGATAGACCTTTGAAAGCCTGGTAAGACACAAACAATGACTTGTACGTAATCACATGTACATTAGCCCGAGTGTCAATTATCCAATATAGTGGTTCAAAAATAGAAACAACTTTAGGTTTTATAGAAATATGTCCATCATTAAGGTTCAAGGATCCAGTCATCATGTTGACCACAACCTCCTTAGTTGCAGATGCGGAAACTTTCTTTGTTTCTTGGAAGGACAATCCTTGTTCTAGTGTCCATTCTATCCACATGTCTAAAAATGTTTGTTCTTCAGTTTCTTCTAGATTTTGTTCTTAGGTTTAAGTATATTATTTTGTTTCTTATAACTATTCTTAGCATTAGTAAAATTGAAAATATGATTAACAACCGTGGGTAACTTGATAGACTTCTCTTTCAAGTGCTCTTCCTGTATGTTGATGTGCATCATGAGATTGTTTATTTATATGTTTCCTTTGTGATGCTTAAGAGACATGTCAAACGACTCTCAATATTTTGGTAATTTCTCAATGATTGACATCACAACAAACTTTTTAGGAAATTTCCTATCTGCATCTTTGAGCTCTTGCACCAAGAGTTGAAAATGATGTGTTTGATCATAAAAAATGTACCCTCAGTTATATGAAACTTTAGAAATTTGTTGTCACAATATTTTCTAGATCCCCAATTTTCCATATTGTATTTCTTTTTTAATGGCCCCACAAAACTTTGGATGTAGTAACATGAGGCTTTGATTATGAATCATATAGTTTGTTATTTAATTCAAATAGAATAAACACTCAACACATCTTGTCACCCTTCTTCCAAGTTGTAATTAAATTAGCTTTATCAGAGATAGTTTTGTTCAATTTGGGTTCATCCTCTTTTAAATATTGATCACACCCTACCATGTTTAGCCAAATTATCATACTACTATGGAAATGAGAAAATTTAGTTCTAATAATTTTTTTGGGAACATTAGAAGTGTCATTTTTCATTCTAGAACATTGAGCAATCATAGTTAACTAACGAAAATAAGTTGACTTATTTAAAATTATTGATTATTTTGATTTACCTTGTAACATGCAACAACAAAAAGGTGAAATTTAATTAACAATTCAAGACAATCCATATAAGAAAATACAGAGTAAGCCAATGTAGGAGAATATAAATAAAGGTTAGGAACTCAAACTAGATCATTCCTTGATAAACAAATGTGTTACTTAAAGAAATCAATGACCTACAATCCTTCTTGATAGGTGTCATTCTTCTAGTTGACCCAGTCATGAACTTGATGAAGAGAATGTCTCGCTAGTGTTGTCGATGAATGATGTAGAATGAGGATGAGTTGCACTACTAGTGAAGCCCAATGATCACAGGAACCACCGCCTAATAGACCGCATCTAGGAAGAGGCGAAGGAACTTGCTTTGCTCATGACAAAGCCTCCATGGAGTAGCTCAGGAGAGATGGAAGAAAGACATCGGTTAGGGTTTCTAAAACACACAGTCAAACCATGAAAAATGATGTTTGTAGGTTGTATTTTACCCTAATGATTAGAGGCTTATTTATAGCCTTATATAGAAATCCTATTCCCATTAAGTCGTGATCACTCAATCGCTCTTGTACACGTTGCAGAAAAATCTGTGAGGCAAAAACATTCCAATTAGGATTAGTAAATATATTTAGAAATAAATAATTAATTAAGTTTATAATTAATTACGTAGTTGTTCCCTAGTGCAAAAATAAGCTAGAACATGGAAGACAATTTCCACAACTCACAATCCACAAACCCAGAAGCCTCAAACAACAATACGGATCTCGTGCCCGACCTGACAAAGCCAGACGAGGTGAGGCGAGGTGGTGTGGCGTGCAGACGTGTGTGTGTGTATGTTGTGGTCACCATATCGAACAAGGATGTGAGAATACTCTCCCCTAGAACCCTTTGGACACTAGTGTCACATGTGATCCTACAAATAAGGACAAAAAAAGTTCTCAGGTGAGCAATGTGGGACTAAAATCTTCCCATTTGCACAAGACAACACACTACTATTTCCTTCATGTACTAGCTGCACTACATTGGGCTTAACTCGTGCTAAATACATGGCTTCCACAGCCATGTATCTAACATATTGTGATTTTCCTATTCTACGTCTGACATTCTGGATACTTAAGGAGTCTCTCTGAGACTTTTAGATCCTCTGGGATTTTCTTTATTATTGGATGAATCAACGCTGAAGGATCCATATGTGATGTCACCATTATTCTCTATTGCCTTTGGGCCAGAAATTTAAGTACATTCTTGTGAATTATGAGAAAAGAAGGATTTCTGGATGACACCATGATGATTTTGATGAAAAGTACATATGGGCTTGGAATATGATGTCCCATAATGACGAGATTGATGGAATTTTCCTGATAAGGCTCGATGTATCCATCATCATGTTAATATGAAACAAGAAGTGTGGTGAGTCTGTCTCCTTTGAGGGATAAAATTCTAGTCTCAATTTTTGTATGGTGAACATGGTTGGGGGCACACTGAAAAGCACTAAAATCTAGGATGGTGGTTCTTGACCATGTATCTTTTCCTAACTTTCTTTGTGCCGCCAGGGTGTTTCTTGATTATGGAGGAGAGTGTAGTCCTTCTAACGAGCTTCCCATATCTCGTGTGAAATTAGGAATCATCATAGTTCCTACCTAGCTGGATTGAGGTCTCATTGGATTTATTACCTTCAAGGGGAAAGGTGAATCTAGTATTCAGACATGTTGGTCTAATTTATAGTCATGGGTGAGAATCAAGAAAATGGCATAGTGTAAAAGGTGTGGTCTCTTTTTAGGTTAGAAGCCATGACCAAGGTTATCTAGTTTAATGTCATAATTTGAGACCATATGAAAGTCTTGAATAGTGGTTGTGAAAGTGAGTTTAAGGTCACAATGTAGGAACCAAGTTTTCTAATTGAAGTTCATAGGCTAGGACCATGGTATGTCAATAAATGATGGTGTGCATCAATTTTATGTCATGGTCCAATACCATTAGATGTGATGACTTGGATAATTGGTATATTGTCCTACATGATTAAATCTTGTTAGTTAGAGGAATACTTGGATCTAAAAAAGAATTTGTGCAAGTCTAACATTCTTTTAGGTCAGTTTATCTTTTCTTATTCATCTAGGATTAATGGATGCAATTCATTACAAATTATTTAGGAGGAAAATAGTTATTATATGTTGTTCATCATAGTATATCCCAAGTAGACGTATCACATTAGCATCAGAAAGATGCATATCATGGATATGTGTCTCCAGAGTTAGAGGCTAGTCCAATTTTTGTATAATGGTTTGATTAACATATGATACTGTAATGACCTCATTTTTTCATCCCCTAATTAAGGAAGGCCAAAGAAGCCATTACTTACAAAATTTTACCCAAGATCCAAAATTAGAGTATAATAAATAATAAAAAACAATTTGATTTATTCCGAATATTGTTTACAAAATTGTACAATTATATACTGCATAGAACTTATAACTGTTGAGAAGAAATAACTAACTATCTAATCCTCCTTTAACTTATCTTTAATACTTTTAGGTAATTTCTATCTGGTTTATCACATGTTGACATCTTCATATATAGCATGCACCTAAATTTCCGACAAATAAAATGTGAATCAGTGTAACAAGTTATACTATGTATGTGGGGTGCAACTATAATGTTTACAACTAAGATAATAACATACAAGCATCAATATTAAGAACTGGCATATTCTTTACACATTTTAACCCTTATTGGATATGTTTTCTTGGGCATAATCAGTATCCCCTCTAGGGCGTGTGTACATCACCCATTGATATGTGTCAGCCTAGGGTTTAAAATATTATCATTTACTTATATGGTGCTCATTTCGGCATTATAGTTGAACATTAATTATATAAACAAATAATAGTTTTTTTGTCAAATCAGTCCTCGAAAATCATTCGTAAAAACATCAGAAAACTATATCTGTGGTATGCATAATCTTAACCATGCACCTTGACGGTGAGCCATGCAGATTATTATGTAGAATACACTTTAAGAATAGTATCCAATCAAGAAGCAAATCAAGCAATCTGCATATATGTAAATCCTAAAGTTTTACCATCTCATTAGTCATATTAAACCCTATTTGGTTCTAATCTAGGGTTTAGGTTTTGGATAAGGAATAAGGGCATTAACCCTATTTCCCTTGCATATTTAACATTAGGTAATCCCTAGTTACTAGATCCATCTTATCCATTCACTTAGATCACTTAGATTAAATATGTTCATTAACAACATAGTAAGTTTGGATCTTTATCCCTCATTCCACATATTAATGATTAACAACATTAGAGACCTTAATTACGTTATCATTATTACCATCATCACAATTATTATCATTAAGGTCAAAAAAATCAGATAACATCATAAAAGAAAGGTTGTTAATGTTTTCAACATTATATAATACCCATATCTTGGGTTCTTATCTATATTTTACATTAAAGATTGTATCTTTATGTATTTTTAGACAAGGAATTTTAACTACATATCATTGCCAATTTCTTTACATTCCTCTGGTTGTCCTGATTATTTTTCATGTATAATTTGTCCTAATATGATCATCCTATTAATTACTAATAATTTTTGCAAAGAAAATGTGCTCAGGACCAATGAAAGCATGACACATCAACGAATCCATTTTTCCTTTCTTCAATTTATGGGTCGGCTTGAATATGGGGAAAGAGCTTTGTGCCCCTCCCCCTTGAATGTGCGTTGAGGGGCAATTGAGTCATTTCACTCTGACTTTCTTTTCACCTCATGACACAACCTGTTGCAGACCCTATACGGCTATCATGCTAGAGCCAACACCTCTCCCACCTCGGTCCTATGATTTAAATACTTGTAGGCACTCATGGCCAATCACCCACCATGCGTCAGAGCTGGGACACTCGCTGACACCATTGAAGTTGATCAAAAGCAAACCAATCTAGTCTGTCATTGCTACATGTTGTGATTGAGGGAAGTACGATGAACATGCCGATTTACAGACCCTATTCAATCGCCCTTACACCACGCTTGGGAAAGGGAGACACATAGAAAGCCTTCCACTTCCTTTCCAGGTCCTAGATCCCATTGTCTTCCTTGTATGAACCTGCTTCATCGTTAACATGAGGAAATAGTGCCGCCAGTTCTCTTAAAGCATCACTGGGTTCTGTACCACCTAGGAGTTGTTCTTTTGGGTTGCTTCCTAAGTGAAAGCCCTTAATGAATATATATATATATATATATATATATATATATATATATATATATATATATATATGTATATATATATATATACTGTACGTTTGTGAGGGTGAGAGGAGAGATCGATAGGGTTTTAGGGTTCTAGGTGAGGTAAAAGGAAAATCCTTCCTAAGTTTCAACATAAAACCCTAATATGAAAATTAATTATTTCTATCTCTCTATGACCCACTTTCTCATTATACTTTTAGGAAAATGCCATCCACATTATTATCATTTTTTGGGGTAAGGATTAGTCCACAATTAATCCTTTTCATACTGGAAACTCAACTTTTGAGACAAAACTAAATATTTATTAAATAATTTACTTAGGCCACAAGACATCCTGAAACCCTCTATATTTTCTATCAACTCTTCAATTGGGATTATCTCTCATCTAAAATTTTCTAGGATATATGTTTTGGGCACGAAATTCCCTTTTGCCTATTTAGTTTCACAAGGACTTATATGTGCACTTTTAATTATGGGAATTTAAATAAATCACTTTTCTGTTTTATTTTTACTCCAGTAGGCTCTATATTTTAAAGGAATCTTTTCAATAACTACATTTTTGCTTAGGCATGATTTGGTGTCAAAATACAAGGATCAAAAACCTTTTTCTTTCCACTTAAGTAAATCATTTATTTTCTTTATTTTAAGCATCAAGCAATTCCTTTTTCCCTTCAAACTAGGAAAAATATCATATTTAATGTATTTTCTTATTGTGTGCACTATTAGGCCAAACAAAATAAATAAATTGTCTCTAGAAATAGATCTTCAACATAATTTCTTTAAAAAACAATTATCCATTATTCTTGGCAACATATTGATTACTGGATTTTCTTTCTTTCTTTCCCCTCATATTTATTATTGGATTATTGAAAGAATATCAAATCATGAAAATTACAGTGGTGAATTTACAAATCAAATCCATACCAAACTTTCTACTAATAGTTCAATATTTGTATTCAAATACATGTATAAATTTATGCAAAAATCATGTGATACTAACCTTTCCCTCATATAAGAATTTCCTCCTCAAAATTCATCAATCATCCAGGTTGACGGTACGAGGAAATTATCTCTTACATTGGTTATTCAATATCTCATAAAACCATCATCTTTTATTTATGTGATAATCCCTTTTTATTTCTTTAAGTTGTTCCACAAGGTCCTATTTGTAAAGCAAGTAGTCTCATTGGCCTCACTTGGTCCCTGGGTCAAGCCCATGCAACAAAAATGATTAACATCATTAATCCATCAATAATAATATTGGAGAAATTTATTTATCAAGTCATTCTTTATATTTATATTATTCAACTTTACTAAAATTGAGGTTATAACATTCACCCCTCCTACAAAGTTATTTTGTTCCCAAAATTCACACTTAGTAAGCTAATGGTGAATGGTAACTCATCTTAATTGCAAAACTTAGGGTTAGAAACCCTACTTAGACATCTTTTAGTGACATGAAAAATCCTCACATCATACTAAGGTTGGTACTTGAATTCAATCAACATTCTTAGTATTACACAATTGCATCTCTTGGTGACTACAATTTCCATTTGTGATCTCAAATTCATTTGGTAATTATCTTTTCACCTGGGTTCCCAACCTATTAGTCATTTATTTTCACACAAGGGTGAGGTAACACCTTCAATTTTAGGTTATGTCATTAAGTTCACTTTAGGTATTTGTTCTCATTTGTCATCTTTAAGCATAACAAGTGTCTACCCAATCTCTCCTCCTCATAATGAGATGAAATAAGCACTTGATTGCATCCCAAACACAAATTTCATCCCATTCTAAGAGTAGATACGGTATATTCACACATTACCTCAAAATTTCATATTTCAGATTGAAACATTCTCAATATGAATCTAAACTATACATACTTCTTTTTTTAGTCTCGTTATTCTTATATTTATTGAGGTCAAATATCTTTTCCACTCTTTATTTTGTACACTATCTATTCCTCCTTTAACTTATCTTTAATACTTTTAGGTAATTTCTATCCGGTTTATCACATGTTGATATCTTCATAATTAGCATGCACCTAAATTGCTGACAAATAAAATGTGAATCAGTGTAACAAGTTATACTATGTATGTGGGGTGCAACTATAATGTTTACAACTAAGATAATAACATACAAGCATCAGTATTAAGAACTAGCATATTCTTTACACATTCTAACCCTTACTGGATATATTTTCTTGGGCAAAATCAGTATCCCCTCTAGGGCTCGTGTACATCACCCATTGATATGTGTCATCCTAGGGTATAAAATATTATCATTTACTTATATGGTGCTCATTTTGGCATTATAGTTGAACATCAATTAAATAAACAAATAATAGTTTTTTTGTCAAATCAGTCCTCGAAAATCATTCGTAAAAGCATCGACAAACTATATCTGTCATATTCATAATCTTAACCACGTACCTTGACGGTGAACCATGCAGATTATTATGTAGAATACACTTTAAGAATAGTATCCAATCAAGAAGAAAATCAAGCAATCTGCATATATGTAAATCCTAAAGTTTTACCATCTCATTAATCATATTAAACCGTATTTGGTTCTAATCTAGGGTTTAGGTTTTAGATAAGGAATAAGGGCATTAATGACAACCTCTAGGGGTGGGGGTGAATAGAGTTTTATAGAGATTTTAAAGTAATTTAAACTCAAACAACCAAAGTAAAGATTAAGAAGAGGAACACAGGTGTTTAGAGTGGTTCCACCTTAGCAAATACTAAGGAGTCAATCCACTACCCGGTTGCTTACCCAACCGGGATTTTGAAAGTACTAAATTTTATTACCTCTCAAGGATATTACATAAAATTTACAATACTTTCCAAACACCCTTTGGACAGCCTTCGCCTTGAAGTAGTCTTGCCAACCTCGAAGCAGCCTTCCTTGAAGTAACTTCAAGCTCCCCCTTGAAGTAGCCTTCCTCCCGAAGTAGCTTCCCGTCAAGACAGCCTTCTGAAGTAGTCCAAAGTTCCTCCTCTTCACCACGAAGAGCTTCACCCTCTCCAATCCGCAACCTCCTACCTGGAGTAGCAAGGAGAGTACAAGTAATACTAGGAACAAGAAAGAAATAAGAGAAAATACAACTTATCCTTGAAGCTCAAGGCTTGATTTGCCTAGATCAAGCGTTTGGATTTTCCTAGCCAAGATGATGAACTTGTGATTGCTAGGGTTAAGAAAATATAGCCTATAGGACGAGCTTGAGCTAAGAGGAAAGTGGCCAGTTTATCACAATGCTCAATTCACAACAGATTGCACAAGAGGGCTCAAGTATTTTCTCAAGTATAGCAAGTGTATCAAGTGAGTTCTAGTGTCCTATGGCTTGTCCTATTTATAGAAATGGCCTAAGTATGCTTAAGGACGTTCTAGATAACTTCTAAGGGTTTCTAAGTGCTTAACTAGCCGTTAGATACAAGTTTGTTGCTTTTGCAACGGCTAATTACTTTACTCTGCAGTTTCTGTCAGAGATCGTCTCGGTCGAGAAATTGTCGACCGAGACACCTACTCGGTCGAAGTTTTGTCGACCGACAGGCTCTCTGGATCAACGTCTATTTTCAACTGCCAACTAACTTGTCAGTTGTGTCTAACGGCTACTTTGGATCTTTCTCGGTCGAGGAGTTTGTCGACCGAGAGTGTCTCGGTCGAGGAGTTGGTCGACCGAGATAGATCCTGTTTTAAGATTTCAAGTTAGGCATTAATTATGTGTGTGAGTGTGCATAGGTGATCCTATTGAATGGATGACTAAGGTGTTTAGCTAGGGAAAATCCAATGCTTGATTTACATGCGATTCTAAGTACTTGTACATTATATTTCTGTACAAGTTTTTACAATGATTACATTTGCATGAAAATATAAATACTTCTTGTTGAATTTCCCTTATAGGTTTGTCATCCTGCACACTCAAGTAGCTCGTCAGATAAATAAGAATGAAATGTTTGTCATAATCAAAACAAAGGGATTTTATAGATGTCCATTTAGCCAACAATCTCCCCCTTTTTGAAGATGACAAACATTTCCAAAATATAAATAAAGGAAATATAAAACATATAAATGTCATACCTTTAGATTGCCATTTGTAACTTTTCCTCTTGTTTATAAAATGTGTGCTTATTATTCCCAATGAATTATGGAACATGAAATCCAGTTCATTTGGGAATATAGCAACTTTCAATGTAAAGCCAAGAGTATATTTATGAAACTCATTGATTGAATTTGTCATAAATACTAAGTTATAGTTTTATATATCTCTCCCCCTTTGTCATTTCAAAAAGATAACCGTTTTAATAAAAGCTCCCCCTTAATTAGATATCCCATCAAATCTAATAAAAAATGTCCATTGAAAAGCCAAAATGATACAATTAAACAATTATTCGTGTTAAGAACCGCAGATATCAAAGAAAACATCTTCCAAAGGAGTAATAAGCAGTTGCTTCCTAATGCTGTTGAATTGATCTAATGGAAGCGGTTTTGTAAAAATATCAGCCAATTGATTTTCCGTATCAACATGATGAAGGGAAACATGATTCTTTGATATGTGATCCCTTAAGAAGTGATGACGGATTTCAATGTGTTTTGCCCGGCTGTGTAAAATAGGATTATGTGCTAAGTTTATGGCGCTCGTGTTATCACAAAAAATAGGTGTAGATGAAAGTTTAAAACCATAATCGCTTAAAACCTGTTGCATATAAAGTACTTGAGCACAACAAGACCCGGCTGCCATATATTCAGCTTCAGTTGTAGATAGGGCAACCGTATTTTGTTTCTTACTAAACCAAGATACTAAGGCTCTTCCTAATAAGAAACATCCACCACTAGTACTTTTGCGATCAAGTCGACAACCAGCATAATCCGCATCAGTATATGCTTTAAAATCCAAGGATTGTCCTTTTGGATACCATAAACCGAAACAAGTAGTGCCAGCTAGATATCGAAGAATTCGTTTAACCGCAAGAAAATGAGATTGCATAGGTTGAGATTGAAATCGAGCACAAAGACCAACGGAAAACATAATGTCCGGTCGAGAAGTGGTTAAATATAGCAAACTACCAATCATAGCTCGATATAAGGAATCATCAATAGGTTCCCCATTTTCATCTTTATCAATTTTGATAGAAGTAGCCATAGGAGTAGTAGCATGTTTGCATTGATCCATCCCAAAGCGTTTTAAAAGTTCTTTAGTGTATTTTTCTTGGCTTATGAAAATTCCTGCAGGCGTTTGCTTAATTTGAAAACCAAGAAAAAATGTTAATTCACCCATAAGGCTCATTTCAAATTCTTTTTGCATAATGTCACTGAATTGTGTGCATAATAAATCATTTGAAGCTCCAAAAATAATATCATCAACATATATTTGCACAACTAGGAAATCAGATGCATATGTTTTGAAGAATAAAGTAGAATCTGAATTTCCAATAGAGAAACCATTATCAAAAAGATATGTCTTGAGCCGTTCATACCAATTCCTAGGTGCTTGCTTTAGACCATAAAGTGCCTTTTTAAGTTTATAAACATGGTCACCTTTTTCTGGTATTTCAAAGCCCGGTGGTTGAGCAACATAAACTTCTTCTTGTATGATGCCATTGAGAAATGCACTTTTGACATCCATTTGATATAGCTTAATGTTTTTATGGGCAGCAATAGCTAGTAACATCCTAATAGCTTCAAGTCTAGCTACGGGTGCATATGTTTCATCAAAATCTATTCCTTCTTGTTGATTATATCCTTGTGCTACTAATCGAGCTTTATTCCTTATGACTTCTCCTGCTTCATTGAGCTTATTCCTAAAAACCCATTTAGTTCCTATGATGGTTTTGTCTTGTGGTTTAGGAACTAAATCCCATACATCATTTTTAGTGAATTGATTTAATTCTTCTTGCATGGCTATTATCCAGTAATCATCCTTAAGAGCTTCGGATATCTTCTTAGGTTCAATGATAGAAACGAAAGCCATGTTTGCAACATCTTTGAAGGAAGACCGAGTTTTGACTTTATCATTTGGATCTCCAATAATTTGTTCTTGGGGATGATCCTTGATAAGCCTAGGTGTAGGTTGTGTTTCAACTTGGGGTTCCGATATAGGAATTTTCTCACTATCATTGGAAATGGTTGTATTTTCGAATTGATTAGTGAGATCAATGATATCTAGATGTTCAGATTTTGATTCTTCATGAAAAGAAATATGAATGGATTCCTCAACTTTTCTAGATATAGTGTAATATACTCTAAAGGCTTTGCTAGAAGTGGAATATCCCAAGAAGAATGCTTTGTGTGATTTAGAATCAAACTTGTCTCTATCATCTTTGGTATTTAAAATGTAGCATGTGGACCCAAAAGTATGAAAGTAGTCGACTCGAGGTTTCTTAGAGTGTAGTATTTCATATGGAGTTTTCTTCAAATGAGAGTGAACAGTTACTCTATTAAGCACATAACAAGCAGTGTTTACGGCTTCAGCCCAAAAAGGTTTTAGGTGTGTTGTGTTCAAGCATCATGGTCCTAACCATTTCCTGTAGGGATCGATTTTTCCGTTCTACTATACCATTTTGTTGTGGGGTACGTGGAGCAGAAAAATTATGAGTATACCCTTGAGATGTACAAAAGGTCTCAAATGTATGATTTTCAAATTCGCCACCATGATCACTTCTAATGGTACATATTTTATGTTGTAAAAGATTTTCAATCTTAGAACAAAATTGCATAAAGACATGAATAGTATCATCTTTAGTTGCAATAAAATGTACCCATGTAAATCTACTATAATCATCTACAATAACAAAACAATATATTTTACCACCAATAGATTGTGTCCTCATTGGTCCAAATAAGTCCATATGAATTAATTCTAAGGATCTACTGGTGCTAAGTACATGTTTTGATTTAAAAGATGTTTTGGTTTGCTTTCCCATTGAGCAAGGTTCACAGTTTTCAGCTTGATCAAAGGACAAAGCAGGTAGTCCACGAACAAGATTATATTTCACTAACTTTTTAATAGTGTGTGAACTAGCATGTCCTAGCTTTTTATGCCATAGCTGTAAGGTATTTTCATTTGCAAGCAAGCATTTGCCTATTACTGATTTCATAGAGTTTGGTTTAAGGATATAAAGATTTCCAACTCTATTTCCTTCATAAATGACATTTGTAGTGTTTTCTATCAACAACTTGCAGCAGGTTTTGTTAAATAACACATCATAACCACTATCACATAGTTGACTTACGCTAATTAAATTGTGATGCAATCCATCAACAAGTAGAACATTTTTGATTTCAAGATTTGTTCCAACATTACCTATTCCAACGATCTTGCCCTTACCATTGTCTCCAAAGGTGACCGTTCCACTTTTCTTTTCTTCAAAACTTTGAAATGAGTCCTTGTTTCCGGTCATATGTTTGGAGCAGCCACTGTCAACTACCCATTCCTGCATTAGAATGTAGATTTTGGTACCCATGTGATGGTCCGATAAGGTTAGAAACTTTTTAATTTCTTATGTGTATAAAAGTTCTGATACAGAAAACCAGTCGGTCGACAATTGTTCGACCGATTTTTGTCTCGGTCGACAATTTGTCGATCGAGCAGGTTACTGTATCACAAGTAAAAACACAGAAAATTTCTCGGTTGACCAATTTTCGACCGAAATAGGTGCTGTAAATTTTTGATTTGTTAAAGACATCCAGTCGGTCGACAATACTTCGACCGACAGAGTTTCTGTTTCAGCAATTTCAGAAAAATAGTAACAATAAGCATAGCACCTTTTGTTGAGATAAGACAATATAAATAGCAAAATTAAGCATTTGGTCATATCTCAACTACATTCCATTCTTCTAAGTTTGGGGTTTTGGGATCCAAACTAAATCGGACTCCTTAGTCTTGTAGGGGCATGAAAAACAATAATGTCCAAGACGTAAGCAGAAATGACAAGTAATAGAGTCAATTTCATTTCTCTTTCTAGTCATTGTGTTCTTGGGTATGAACATAGTTTGAGTCTTTTTGGGTTGGTTTTTCTTTGGAACATATCCCAAACCTTTTCTTCCATTGAAAACATTTCCAACTTTCAATATGTTATCAAGAATATCTTTTCTCCTTAACTTATAAAGTTCTCTTTGTAACGTAGCAATGTCATTCATCTTCTTATGTATATCTTTTCTTGCTTGGTCTAAATCAGAAAACAATGAATCTTTTTCTTTCACAATATTATCATAGTCCGAATGGTTGCACAAGATAGGTTGAGTTTGATAATCTTGTAGTTTAGCTAGCAAATCAGTCTTTTCTTTTGATAGAAGATCAACATTGGTTTCCAAATTGAGTAGCTTTCTAGTGCAATCATCTAAAGATGTTTTTAAAGATACATTTTCAAGATCAATGTTGTTCTTTTCATAAGAAAGTTCATCTAATTTAGCAATGAGCTCATTATTTGATTTTATAGCTTTCTTTAGTTTCTTCTTGGCATCAACATACTTATCATGAGTTTCTTGTAAACTAGTAATTAACTCTTCTTTAGGAAGATCAATAAGGCTTACCTCTTGAGAGTCTTCATTGTCTTCTCTTGCCATTAGACATTCCACATTTTCATCTCCACTTTCACTATCACTCGTTTCATCCCATGCCGCTTTATAAGCTTTTTCTTTCTTCTTATGTGAGCTTTTCTTTCCCTTCTTAGCTTTGGGACATTCATTTTTGAAATGTCCTTTCTTTCCACATTCGAAGCACCTGGGAGTGGAAGAAGAACTAGAAATTTTATTAGATTTAAACCTTCTGTATTTCTTACCGTTGACTATCAATGCTTCTTCTCCTTCTTCTTCACTGGATTCCTCACTCTCTTGTGAGAGAGCTTTTGATGCTTTGAGAGCCACGTCTTTCTTTGACCCACGTTGATGCTCATGTTCTCTTCTCTCTTCCTCTTCTAGGTCTACCTCATGAGCTTCTAAGTTTCCGATGAGCTGCTCCATTTTGAGGCGAGTGAGGTCGTTTGCTTCTGCAATAGCTGTCACCTTTGGTTTGTACTTTGGAGGAAGAGATCGAAGTATTTTTGACACCTGATCTTCCTCAAGAACAGGTTTTCCTAAAGCACTCAAACCATTAACAATAGTAGAAAATTTTGAATACATTTCACTAATAGTTTCGTTTGGATCCATACGAAAATGTTCAAACTTGGTTTTAAGCAAACTAACTTTAGAATTTTTAACTTGAACAATACCCTCATATGTTATAGATAATCTATGCCAAATGTCATATGCGGTATCACAATTTGATACTCTATTAAATTCACCTACTGAAATGGAACAATATAAAATGCTTACTGCCTTTGCATTCATTTGGGCCATTTTTACCGTATTAGCATCCCATACTGCGAAATCGTCTTGTGGGAGTGTGTATGGTGTAGATACCATTCTCCAAAGATCCCAGTTGATTCCTTGGAAGTAGAATTGCATCCTTCTCTTCCAGTATTGATAGTTTGTCCCGTCGAATGCCGGAGGTCTAGCAACGAGCGTTCCTTCAATGTTGAGGTGGTTGAGCACTCCATCACCCATTTCTTCAAGACCGTGTTAAGGTTCCTTGAAGCCCTGCTCTGATACCAATTGAAAACCTCTAGAGGGGGGGGGGGTGAATAGAGTTTTATAGAGATTTTAAAGTAATTTAAACTCAAACAACCAAAGTAAAGATTAAGAAGAGGAACACAGGTGTTTAGAGTGGTTCCACCTTAGCAAATACTAAGGAGTCAATCCACTACCCGGTTGCTTACCCAACCGGGATTTTGAAAGTACTAAATTTTATTACCTCTCAAGGATATTACATAAAATTTACAATACTTTCCAAACACCCTTTGGACAGCCTTCGCCTTGAAGTAGTCTTGCCAACCTCGAAGCAGCCTTCCTTGAAGTAACTTCAAGCTCCCCCTTGAAGTAGCCTTCCTCCCGAAGTAGCTTCCCGTCAAGACAGCCTTCTGAAGTAGTCCAAAGTTCCTCCTCTTCACCACGAAGAGCTTCACCCTCTCCAATCCGCAACCTCCTACCTGGAGTAGCAAGGAGAGTACAAGTAATACTAGGAACAAGAAAGAAATAAGAGAAAATACAACTTATCCTTGAAGCTCAAGGCTTGATTTGCCTAGATCAAGCGTTTGGATTTTCCTAGCCAAGATGATGAACTTGTGATTGCTAGGGTTAAGAAAATCTAGCCTATTGGACGAGCTTGAGCTAAGAGGAAAGTGGCCAGTTTATCACAATGCTCAATTCACAACAGATTGCACAAGAGGGCTCAAGTATTTTCTCAAGTATAACAAGTGTATCAAGTGAGTTCTAGTGTCCTATGGCTTGTCCTATTTATAGAAATGGCCTAAGTATGCTTAAGGACGTTCTAGATAACTTCTAGGGGTTTCTAAGTGCTTAACTAGCCGTTAGATACAAGTTTGTTGCTTTTGCAATGGCTAATTACTTTACTCTACAGTTTCTGTCAGAGATCGTCTCGGTCGAGAAATTGTCGACCGAGACACCTACTCGGTCGAAGTTTTGTCGACCGACAGGCTCTCTGGATCAACGTCTATTTTCAACTGCCAACTAACTTGTCAGTTGTGTCTAACGGCTACTTTGGATCTTTCTCGGTCGAGGAGTTTGTCGACCGAGAGTGTCTCGGTCGAGGAGTTGGTCGACCGAGATAGATCCTGTTTTAAGATTTCAAGTTAGGCATTAATTATGTGTGTGAGTGTGCATAGGTGATCCTATTGAATGGATGACTAAGGTGTTTAGCTAGGGAAAATCCAATGCTTGATTTACATGCGATTCTAAGTACTTGTACATTATATTTCTGTACAAGTTTTTACAATGATTACATTTGCATGAAAATATAAATACTTCTTGTTGAATTTCCCTTATAGGTTTGTCATCCTGCACACTCAAGTAGCTCGTCAGATAAATAAGAATGAAATGTTTGTCATAATCAAAACAAAGGGATTTTATAGATGTCCATTTAGCCAACAATTAACCCTATTTCCATAAAACCATAGGGTTTGTGAGTTTGTGAGGGAGACAGGAGAGAACGATAGGGTTTTAGGGTTCTAGGTGAAGTAAAAGGAAAATCCTTCCTAAGTTTTAACATAAAACCATAATATGAAAATTAATTATTTCTCTCTCTCTATGACCCACTTTCTCATTATACTTTTAGGAAAATTCCATCCATATTATTCTCATTTGTTGGGGTAAGGATTAGTCCACAATTAATCCTTTTAATATTGGAAACTCAACTTTTGAGACAAAACTAAATATTTCTTAAATAATTTACTTAGGCCACAAGACATCCTGAAACCCTCTATATTTTCTATCAACTCTTCAATTGGGATTATCTCTCATCTAAAATGTTCTAGGATATATATTTTGGGCACGAAATTCCATTTTGCCTATTTCTTTTCCCAAGGACTTATATGTGCACTTTTAATTATGGGAATTTAAATAAATCACTTTTCTCTTTCATTTTTACTCCTGTAGGCTCCATATTTTAAAGGAATCTTTTCAATAACTACATTTTTGCTTAGGCATGATTTGGTGTCAAAATACAAGGATCAAAAACCTTTTTCTTTCCCCTTAAGTAAATCCTTTATTTTCTTTATTTTAAGCATCAAGCAATGCCTTTTTCCCTTCAAACTAGGAAAAATATCATATTTAATGTATTTTCTCATTGTGTACACTATTAGGCCAAACAAAATAAATAAATTGTCTCTAGAAATAGATCTTCAACATAATTGCTTTAAAAAACAATTCTCCATTATTCTTGGCAACATATTGATTACTGGATTTTCTTTCTTTCCCCTCATATTTATCATTAGATTATTGAAAGAATATCAAATTATGAAATATGTAGTGGTGAATTTACAAATTAAATCCACACCAAACTTTCTAATAATAGTTCATTATTTGTATTCAAATACATGTATAAATTTATGCAAAACTTCATGTTATACTAACCTTTCCCGCATATAAGAATTTTGTCCTCAAAATTTGACCAATCATCCAGGTTGACGGTATGAGGAAATTTCCTCTTACATTGGTTATTCAATATCTCATAAAACCATCATCTTTTATTTATGTGATAATTCCTTTTATTTCTTTAAGTTGTTCCACAAGGTCCTATTTGCAAAGCAAATAGTCTCATTGGCCTCACTTGGGCCCTAGGTCAAGCCCATGCAACAAAAATGATTAATATCATTAATCCACCAATAATAATATTGGAGACATTTATTTATCAAGTCATTCTTTATATTTATATTATTCAACTTTACTAAAATTGAGGTTATAACATTCACCCCTCCTTAAAAGGTATTTTGTTCCCAAAATTCACACCTAGTAAGCTAATGGTGAATGGTAACTCATTTTAATTTCAAAACTTAGGGTTATAAACCCTACTTAGACATCATTTAGTGACATGAAAAATCCTCACATCATACTAAGGTTGGTACTTAAATTCAATCCACATTCTTAGTATTACACGATTTCATCTCTTAGTGATTAAAATTTCCATTTGTGATCTCAAATTCACTTGGTAATTATCTTTTCACCTAGGTTCCCAACCTATTAGTCATTTATTTTCACACAAGGGTGACGTAACACCTTCAATCTTAGGTTATGTCATTAAGTTCACTTTAGGTATTTTTTCTCATATATCATCTTTAAGCATAACATGTGTCTACCCAATCTCTCCTCCTCATAATGAGATGAAATAAGCACTTGATTGCATCCCAAACACAAATTTCATCCCATTCTAAGAGTAGAGACGGTATATTCACACATTACCTCAAAATTTCATATTTCAGATTGAAACATTCTCAATATGACTCTAAACCATACATACTTCTTTTTTTATTCTTGTTATTCTTATATTTATTGAGGTCAAATATCTTTTCCACTCTTTATTTTGTACACATTTCCTCTTATGATTTCATTACTTGTTTATATCTTTTATGCTCAAACCTCAGGTATTATGAACCTTAGCCACTTCCTTGTGGTATCTTGGGTAATAGGTACTTTTTGGAGTGATCTTATCCTTATGCATCTGACGAGTGTCCCTCACATTCACCCATTGGCCACATGAACATCATGAAGGTAGCTAATCTCCAGAGACATGGGCCTTGGGAAAATCATAATTGTTACTTCCTGACCAGATGGTCTTGTGCGTTCAGGGATCAATCAACTCCTAATCTCATCAGTCCATGTACATTTAACACTCCTTATTTGACCTTAGGATTGACTTTGGGCTCTACTATTCTCAAGGTTTCATCACTACCACATTATTTTTGTATGAAATGCTTTAAACCATATTTCTTCCATATCTTATAATGCTCATTATTAACTATGTCCCATCATTGGACTCATGGCAACATTTTATGGTGACATTTCTTTTCTGGACTCAGTCTCATATGGTCAGCCACTTCCCTAGTGACTTTTCCTCATGTTCCTTAGAGATGATATACTTGGGTTCATAGAATCACACTCAATATATGTGCTTCCAACTTTTATATTGGGTGACATTCATGGGTACCTCAATCTTTAAATTGATTTAGTCATCTTACCTATCTAGGGAAGGTCCTAACCTAGGGTGCCTTCATAGATCATAGGAGGAAGTTAGGCTTCTCTAGCCACAACATGACCCCAATGTCTAAGATTTTTCCTCCCCCCATAGGGGGTCTTCCCATTCTTGTGTTGACCCACCCTGGGTTGGCACACTAGCCTGAACAGTTTCATATTTCAATCTTTATTATTATTATGACTTCTCAACCCTTGTTTTCTCAATATATGGGATACCCTCTCATGGGGTTATAGTCCCAATAGACTTTCATGCCTTCCCGTCCAGGCTTGGTATTCTTACGGTCTTCCCATCTGGGCTTGAAACTACATATACCATCCTATCTGGACTTGGTATTCCATTGGCCTTCCCATCCCAGCTTGGCACTTCATATACTATCCTATCCATGCTTAGTATTCCATTGGCCTTCCCATCCTGGCTTGGTCCTTTAGCAACCTTCCCGTCTGGTCTTGGTTCACAATCATTTTCAGAATGACTAAACTTCCATAGATAGTAGTAAGACAATCAAAAAGTTATATTAATATTTACATTTTTATGTATAGCCATTGGTCATTTATGTCTCTCATGTACATTCCAATTTCTCTTTTTTTCACATGCATCATGCATACATTTCTCCATATCATGCATGGAAATCTTTGTCATATAGACTTATTTACATTTTCCTTAATTCTCATTAATCTTACCCTAATTAGGGTTCATGTGGGTAGGGCTTCCATTTTACCCATTCTACTCCCATTTCCCAAGATTAGGGTTTGGGTTCAGGTTAGAGAGACTACACCCTTCCGCTTAGGGTTTCTATGTCCCTTGACCCACTAGGGCTTTTCCTAACCAACCCTAGTTCAATCTAGGGTTACCCAAACAAGGAAAACACACATTTTTCTTCTCTTTACTTTATCATTAATTCCACATGTACATTATTATTCCACAATACTGATGGAGCTAAAACTTACACCAAAAGATTACTCTTCCAATGGAAGTCCTAATATGCACCAAAACCCTAGGGAGTTGATGTTCTCTCTAGGTTTACCTACAACTGGTGCTAGATAAATGCTCCAACCCCACAAGAGTGTGGAAGCCTTATCATAGTACAGATTTAGGATCGAACCCAAAGGACAACGTTAAGAATCTGAGTGTCTTTTTCTTGTTTCGTATCAATCTAAGTTAATCATCTAAGACCAGAAGTTTGATTTGAGTTATTTAACCTAAAATATGCAAAAGTAAAGGCAAGAATAAAAACTAGTTTAAGGATTAAAAACTAAGATTAGCAGATGATGATGGATCACTGGGGTGATGTGGGTATTCACCACCACTACACATGAATTGTACTTGTACCAAACGTAGCAAGACTTGTAAGCAGGACACATGGATGTTGTACAATACCGATGTCTTATAGGACAAGAGTAATGCATACATCCTTCACGGGTTGAGTAACTCTCATCCGGTACGTATCTACGTGTCAATGAAGATATGTAGTCTCCGAAGAGAAAATCTTACTCAACCTCGTGAAACGTGCATCGGAAAACTAACAAGCGAGCGATAATTACCAAATCGATTAGTATCCTTATAGACTATCCCTCTTTCGAGGATATAGCTACGAGAAACGTGAGAGTGTTGCAACGTCAGCCATTCCTGAACGAATGGTCAAGTACTTTGCACCACTCTCTCCTCAGAGTGTGTTCCTCGACCTGTCAAGGTCGCACTTTTGTACGTCAACTGATTCCATTTCATAGTACAAAAGTACAACGATGGAGGTGAGTTTACTCCACTCCTTAGAAAGCGTTCCTAGATACCGAAATGGGTGCGCAGTGGATACACGCACCAGAAACCAAAACTAAATTGGTATTCGAGTCTCAAGAGCGGTCGTAGACAAACCACAACGAAAGACAATAGATGCATACAAGAACGCGGCCAACATTCAAGCATGTATGAAACGATTTAGTATTGAAACAGAATGATAACATCTTTTTAGTACAAGATACAAAACACGGGCATCGGGGCTAGTCCCCGCACCCCAGTGGATGGAACTACTCGCTCCTCATAGAGGGAGCAACAAAGAAAGAGAAGAGAGAGAAAGAAAGCATCGTCGGAGCAGAAGAGTAGATCTATGACAGCCCGGTGTAGATCGTCGCAGTCTCCGGGACTGCTCTGTCGTGGTCGATGTCGTCCGTTTCTCCGCCTCGATCTTCGGGTCAACCTCCGGAATAGCAAGAGTAGGATGAGGTGGAGCTATGGTGTGAGCAATGGTGAGATGGTGATGGAACAGCCTACTATATCTGCGCCCGGACTGGCTGCTCACCGGATCTGGACTCAGGATGGGATTCTGAGGCTGTGGGTGAAGTTTGGTCGGAAACGGTGCTCGGGCAATCTGGCAGCGTTCTGGCCTTGTCTCAGTCCGGCAACCTTGGGCCGTAGTGAGATGGGATTTTATAATGGGGACCCTTGGGGTCCTATTTATAGGCACTGGACTGGCTCTCACATTTTTTTGTGTGATTCTAGACCGAAAATATCTTATCCAAACGGTTTACATTTTACTCTCTTCCATTCGGCTTCTGTTCTCTCGGTCACCCTTTCTCAGTGTGCATGCATGCACTCTTCGCGGTCTTGATACTTACTTCAGCCCTCGCAGTCTCGATGCTCACCTCAGCCTTCGCGGTCTCGATGCTCACTTCAGCCCTCGCGGTCTCGATGCTCACTTCAGCCCTCGCGGTCTTACCTTCTCTCGGTCTTGCGTTGCTTCTTCTCCTCTCGGTTTTGCGTTGCGCTCTTCACGGTCTTGGTCTTGACAAAGTGCTGCATGCACTCTTCACGGTCTCGGCTTTGACAAAGTGCTGCATGCGTTTTTGGCTGTTTTAGCGTGCATGCATATCATGCATTCCTCGCACATTGGTTTTGATCATGCACTCCTTGCGATCATGCACGTGGGAATAACTCTAAAAGACATGCATGCGAGGAGCGCTCGCCTTTGAAAGTCCAATCTTGCATGCGTGATCAGCATACATGTTTGATGTTTGCTTCAAGAGAAAGAAGGCAAACAGTCTTTGCTAAATCCTTCATGCATTCACGTGAACTATTCAATGGATTCTTCTCCATTTGATTTGCACAATCTCCGCAACCCAGCAAACGGTCTTCTTATAGCAAACGGTTGCTTGCACAACTTTCTAACTCAAGCGATCTTCGGTTATTGTATCATACGATCTTCGAGTGCATGCATACGTACAGCTCAAACGGTCTTCGGCTATTGGTCTTTGATTTGGCAGCGAGCAAACGGTCTTGCATGTCCTCATACTCAAACGGTCTTGGGACCGCATGGGCTCATATGGTCTTGAGACCGAATGGTCTCATACGGTCTTGAGACCGCATGGGCTCATACGGTCTTGAGACCGAATGGGCTCATACGGTCTTGAGACTGCATGAGCTCAAACGGTCTTGAGACCGCATGGGCTCATACGGTCTTGAGACCGCATGCGCTCAAACGGTCTTGAGACCGCATGGGCTCATACGGTCTTGAGACCGCATGAGCTCAAACGGTCTTGAGACCGCATGGGCTCATACGGTCTTGAGACCGCATGGGGTCAGGACCGTATAGCGCTCAAGACCGCATGGATGAAACCAAAAGGATCAAGATCGACTAGCGGTGATCTGCAGAGGGAAAGGGGAATGTGTAAGAGAGAATATCATCGAATAAACTAGTGATTAGAACTATTTAGGCAATATTTGCAAGGAATTAGTGAAACACTCAAGGTGAACCAAAGCGAGGGTAAATCAGTCAATATGAGGAATAAAAATCCCCATAATTGGTGACTGTGCAGATGAATATGGAGGATTCATCACCACACCGAACTTGAGCGTTACTCGTCTCGAGGAATGGAGAAAAACTTAAGATAGTCGACAAAAAGCTCGTTCGTCTCGTAATTACCTCATCTGCATGTAAGTGTCAGAATTTTCATGAGAAAAGAGAAAAGGGAAAATGATACAAAACAAAATTAGGGCAAAAATGTCGAAAATCCTTAGAATTGGTGATTGAAGGTGGATCTGGAGGATTCATCGCCACACCGAACTTAAGCGTTACTCGTCCCGAGGAACGGAAGACTTAAAACAGTCGCCAAAGAAATTGTTCATCTTGTGATTGCCTCATCCTATTATCAAATCGTAATTTTATTCATGGCTCGGATGGATACAACATCAAAGCTTCCTTAGATCACGGAATACATCTTGTGATATCCTCATTTCTGAGTTTACTTTACTAAAGTACTTCCTTCTCACTCTCTGTTGTATCGGTCATGTTAAAGAGTTTTATGGGATTTTGAATAGACCCACAGAATCAACAAAATGCATATGATCTGTCATTGGTGTTGAAAGAGGAGAGAATGGGGGTGTGATCAAAAGATAAGAATCTCTCCTCTAATTGAATCAAGACTCTTAAAATTAATTGACTCATAGAGATACTTTGAATGATTTATGCACAACTCTGGTTGGCTTAGCCTTACACCCGATTTTTTTCTTTTTCTAAAGGTAACTCAGAAGTGTGTATAGGTTGGCTTAAGGCTTTTGGCTATTTTACCTCTTTGAGGGGAGGTAAGGGGTTATTTTTGTATCCTTAGGATCTCACTACCGGTCACGACACATCTGCCTTCATGAGGGCAGCTAATGTACCGGCCGGGCAAGACCTTTATCGGTTATCCTTATTCAGGGCACAACTCTCATGTTTTTATTCACACTCTGGCTTTTATTCATTCTCACCTAGCTTAGGACAAAGGGTATTTTTGGATTTTTTTCATATTTGGGCTGCCAGGCCTCTTTTTGGAATCGGGGTAGATTTTTCACCAACCTCGGTATGTGCACAAACATCATTGTATACTCTTTGAGAAGGTGGTACGCCCCTGTTATGTATTGAGGGGTATGGAAGAAGCGGTAGTGGAAAGAGGGGTGTGGTGTACCACACCGAACTTAGAGTTTTGCAGAGGTGTGGTTTACCACACCGAACTTAAAGTTCGGCAACGTTCTAGTTTTCACTAGAAAGGAGTGTGGCGTGCCACACCGAACTTAAGACTTTGGCATGGTTAGTGAACAGAGGGGTATGAAAATGAAAGAAGAAGTGTAGAAGAGAGTTTGGATCATGATGCAGTTTGCTTAGCGATTCCATGTGACGGGTCTCTATTCTCCATCACACTCTGCTCCAAAAGAGACATGATGAAACATCAAATGAGAAATCCATACAACAGATCCATTAATCAGATAAAGGCGTGATGTATTTGATCTATCTCAGCCTTATTGAAGTGTATCATCTTTTCCTGTTTGAGATATAACATTAGGATTCATAGACAAATCAAAATGAAAAACATGCATTGGCTAGTTTTAAGTATTCTTTTCCAGGAAATTTGCAACGCAAAAGAGGTGATGATCACAGATTCATAAAGCAAAAGTCGACTAGGTAAAGGCTTTATTTTTAAAAAACTAACAAAAAGGCGGAAAGAATTATGAAAAAGAAACTAGAATGGAAAAGCAGGAAGCAATAAAGATAGAGGGTGGAGTGAAAGTCATACCACCCGCCATCCACCTCGAACTCATAAATTCATTCATTTCTGAACAAATATTAGATTCGAGGTGGAGGGGAAGGGTTGTGCGATGTTAACCAGGCGGTCCTCTTAGTTGGAAGAAGGTCCGGCTAAGATGCCTTGCGATAGTTGGTGCCGAAAATAAGGAAGTGGTCTGAACAACTTGTTGGCTGGGAAGTTGTGGCAACTTGAACGAATCTTCTAGATGACTTGGATGCACCTCACTTTGACCTCGTTGTCCTTCCAGAAGAATCCAGAGACCTTCCCCCATCAGCGAGGGAGGTGGAACATAAGCAGTCGAAACTAGAGGTCTATGCGAGAAATCAAGGTTATGCCCACTTGTGCCTTCCAGTTGTGGCTCACCCTCGAAGTTCAAAGTAAAACTACTTTCTTCAAAATCTAGGGTAGTTGATTGAGGGTCGGCTACTTGAACTTCCTCATGTCTAGGATCAGGTGGTGGGTCCGGTTCTGGCTTCATTTCATCACCTGGGTTTTCTTGTGTAGGATATGGTGGCCAGGGTGATGTTTCCTCTTCAAAGGAATTATTTTGAGAAGTATCATCATCTTTATCAATATTGAATTTGGTAACAGCGTCGTTCCTCTTTTCAAGGTTTTGTTCGGAATTTTCTTCGTAGAACATCCTTAATTCATCCAAGTAACTAGAAGAGGATTTGACTGGTAGAATGAACTCTTGCTCAGGTGAGGAAATCATGGGATCTTGAGATAGGGGTTCCAGTGATGTCTCTTCATGAGAGGGATTAGTCCTTGACATATCATTTTGAGGGCTAAAATCCCTTGACGAACCCGTTTCTTCAATATTGGGACTGATACATTGTTGTTCCAGTTCTTGTTCATAACACTCCTCTAGTTCAATTGAGTGCTTGGGAAGAGTTTCTATGAGAGGAATGGAAACTAGCTCAGGTAATGGATAAATCTCAGTTTCATGAGTGTTAGAGGGGGCTTCTTCATAGGGATGAGTGGCTATAAAGGGATAGGTTTGTGGCTTGATGTCATCCCAGGGGTCCTTTTTTTCATTACAAGAGTTTATGATAATATCATAATCCGTCCCAAAGTCAAGAGATGGTTCATGTTTCTCTTCATGGTGCACTTTCAACTCGTTCAAGTGACTAGAACGAGATTCAATAGAAAAATCATGTTCTTGTTCGAGGGCTGGCTCCGTCAGAACTCCTGGTGGTGGTGTCATCTCATGGGAAGGACCCATTATAAGATTGTCATCTTGAGACCCCTCATCCTCCCTTTATTCTGTTTCATCATCAGTGAGAATGGTATGGTTCGTCTCTGGGTCAGGATCTTGGTCAGTCCCATCCTCGAAGTTTGTTTCTAGATCAGCCGAATGATCAGAAATGTCTTCATAAGGAAAAACCGGATCCTTTTCCAGTAATGGAATCATTTGAGTCTCTTGCATAAAAGACGTCTCCTCATCTAAATCAGTCTCATATTCATCTATGTTTGACTGAGAAGGAGTGTAGAGTTCGTGTAACATAGACCCTTCTTCATTGGAATTCAACGACAAGACAGTTGAAATTGAAGAACATTTGTCATATAGGGAGTCAATCATTGATGGTTGTCCCTCAATCTGTATGGACGGATCTGAGTTTATGGGGGGAGAAGATGGATAATCATTAAAATTTGTTCCCAATTTATCTCCCAATTGAAGAAAATCTTCATATTGGTTACTCATGCTTTCATCTAAGAGCATAGTGCAAGAGTCATTATCCGAGTCAGACTTCGGCTCGAAGAATGATTCTTTTTCCTGTGGTGTGGTGAAGGTATCATCCTTGAGTTCAGTCATTGGTTCTGAGGATGATTCCCCACCCTGTACTGGCACTTGAAAATTATTGGGAGGCACATTCCACATGATTTCGTAGTCATCATCATAATTTGTTGCAACATGTGGACTAGAGATGTGCTTAGTTAAATTTTATGGCTGTCCTGCATGTTGCTTAGGAGCGTTGACAAGTTGCATAAGTTGATTAAGGTCGGCTATCAACTTCTTGGTCGTGGCTATCTGATCAGCTAGTTGTTGAGCCACCGATGTTTGTAAGTCACGTAGTTCCTCCATCAATATGTGTTGATTTTCATGAAAAGGCTCTTCATGGCACCCGTTTGATTGATGTTGATAATAAATTCCCTCATCATAGTATTGATTTGAGTTGCTTTCCAATTGCCCTCCTGTATTGCAGTCTACGCCTTGAAATCCGCCATAGTTAGGTTTCTCGTAGTAGCCTCCGGGGTGATATGGAATATAACTTGCGTTATATCCATAGTTGTATGGAATGGTTGCTCTGAGTTTCCCGACTATATGATTCATGATTACTTGACGCAAGGCCATCACGTAGAGAGGATGAACGTTGAAACAGTTGATCGATGCATGAGAATAGTCTCCACAGAATTGACAACTATTAGTTGGTGGCACTGACTGCTTCATTTTGAAGAGAATTGGTACATGAAATCAAAGAAAGAGTTTATCAAGTTTGACCAACCACTTCAAATCCAAGATGATATGCAAGATTAAGTCATTTACTTTTTAGGCTTTTGAAAAGAAAAAGAAAACCCTAGAGAAACCTAAATTGACACAAAATTTGAAAAAAAAAACGATCCTTATACCGTTGTCCCCGGCAACGGCGCCATTTTTTGATGGAGCTAAAACTTACACCAAAAGATTACTCTTCCAATGGAAGTCCTAATATGCACCAAAAACCCTAGGGAGTTGATGTTCTCTCTAAGTTTACCTACAACTGGTGCTAGATAAATGCTCCAACCCCACAAGAGTGTGGAAGCCTTATCATAGTACAGATTTAGGATCGAACCCAAAGGACAACGTTAAGCATCTAAGTGTCTTTTTCTTGTTTCGTATCAATCTAAGTTAATCATCTAAGACCAGAAGTTTGATTTGAGTTATTTAACCTAAAATATGCAAAAGTAAAGGCAAGAATAAAAACTAGTTTAAGGATTAAAAACTAAGATTAGCAGATGATGATGGATCACTAGGGTGATGCGGGTATTCACCACCACTACATATGAATTGTACTTGTACCAAATGTAGCAAGACTTGTAAGCAGGACACATGGATGTTGTACAATACCGATGTCTTATAGGAAAAGAGTAATGCATACATCCTTCACGGGTTGAGTAACTCTCATCCGGTACGTATCTACGTGTCAATGAAGATATGTAGTCTCCGAAGAGAAAATCTTACTCAACCTCGTGAAACGTGCATCGGAAAACTAACAAGCGAGCAATAATTACCAAATCGATTAGTATCCTTATAGACTATCCTTCTTTCGAGGATATAGCTACGAGAAACGTGTGAGTGTTGCAACGTCAGCCATTCCCGAAAGAATGATCAAGTACTTTGCACCACTCTCTCCTCAGAGTGTGTTCCTCGACCTGTCAAGGTCGCACTTTTGTACGTCAACTGATTCCATTTCATAGTACAAAAGTACAACGATGGAGGTGAGTTTACTCCACTCCTTAGAAAGCGTTCCTAGATACCGAAATGGGTGCGTGGTGGATACACGCACCAGAAACCAAAACTAAATCGGTATTCGAGTCTCAAGAGCGGTCGTAGACAAACCACAACGAAAGACAATAGATGCATACAAGAACGCGGCCAACATTCAAGCATGTATGAAACGATTTAGTATTGAAACGGAATGATAACATCTTTTTAGTACAAGATACAAAACACGGGCAGTGGGGCTAGTCCCCGCACCCCAGTGGATGGAACTACTCGCTCCTCATAGAGGGAGCAACAAAGAAAGAGAAGAGAGAGAAAGAAAGCATCGTCGTAGCAGAAGAGTAGATCTGTGACAACCCGGTGTAGATCGTCGCAGTCTCCGGGACTGCTCTGTCGTGGTCGATGTCATCCGTTTCTCCGCCTCGATCTTCGGGTCAACCTCCAGAATAGCAAGAGTAGGATGAGGTGGAGCTATGGTGTGAGCAATGGTGAGATGGTGATGGAACATCCTACTAGATCTGTGCCCGGACTGGCTGCTCACCGGATCTGGACTCAGGATGGGATTCTGAGGCTGTGGGTGAAGTTTGTTCGGAAACGGTGCTCGGGCAATCTGGCAGCGTTCCGTCCTGGTCCCAGTCCGACAGCCTTGGGCCGTAGTGAGATGGGATTTTATAATGGGGACCCTTGGGGTCCTATTTATAGGCACTGGACTGGCTCTCACGTTTTTTTGTGTGATTCCAGACCGAAAATATCTTATCCAAACGGTTTACATTTTACTCTCTTCCATTCGGTTTCTGTTCTCTCGGTCACGCTTTCTTAGTGTGCATGCATGCACTCTTCGCGGTCTTGATACTTACTTTAGCCCTCGCGGTCTTAATGCTCACCTCAGCCTTCGCGGTCTCGATGCCTTCGTGGTCTCGATGCTCACTTCAGCCCTCGCGGTCTCGATGCCTTCGCGGTCTCGATGCTCACTTCAGCCCTCGCGGTCTTACCTTCTCTCGGTCTTGCATTGCTTCTTCTCCTCTCAGTTTTGCGCTGCGCTCTTCACGGTCTTGGTCTTGACAAAGTGTTGCATGCACTCTTCACGGTCTCGGCTTTGACAAAGTGTTGCATGCGTTTTTGGCTGTTTTAGCGTGCATGCATATCATGCATTCCTCGCGCATTGGTTTTGATCATGCACTCCTTGCGATCATGCACGTGGGAATAACTCTAAAAGCCATGCATGCGAGGAGTGTTGGCCTTTGAAAGTCCAATCTTGCATGCGTGATCAGCATACATGTTTGATCTTTGCTTCAAGAGAAAGAAGGCAAACAGTCTTTGCTAAATCCTTCATGCATTCACGTGAACTATTCAATGGATTCTTCTCCATTTGATTTGCACAATCTCCGCAACCCAGCAAACGGTCTTCTCATAGCAAACGGTTGCTTGCACAACTTGCTAACTCAAACGGTCTTCGGTTATTGTATCATACGATCTTCGAGTGCATGCATACGTACAGCTCAAACGGTGTTCGGCTATTGGTCTTTGATTTTGCAGCGAACAAACGGTCTTGCATGTCCTCATACTCAAACGGTCTTGGGACCGCATGGGCTCATACAGTCTTGAGACCGAATGGGCTCATACGGTCTTGAGACCGCATGGGCTCATACGGTCTTGAGACCGCATGGGCTCATACGGTCTTGAGACCGCATGAGCTCAAACGGTCTTGAGACCGCATGGGCTCATACGGTCTTGAGACCGCATGAGCTCAAATGGTCTTGAGACCGCATGGGCTCATACGGTCTTGAGACCGCATGAGCTCAAACGGCCTTGAGACCGCATGGGCTCATACGGTCTTGAGACCGCATGGGCTCATACAGTCTTTAGACCGCATGGGGTCAGGACCGTATAGCGCTCAAGACCGCATGGATGAAACCAAAAGGATCAAGATCGACTAGCGGTGATCTGCAGAGGGAAAGGGGAATGTGTAAGAGAGAATATCATTGAATAAACTAGTGATTAGAACTATTTAGGCAATATTTGCAAGGAATTAGTGAAATACTCAAGGTGAACCAAAGCGAGGGTAAATCAGTCAATATGAGGAATAAAAATCCCCAGAATTGGCGACTGTGCAGATGAATATGGAGGATTCATCAATTACTTGTACATTATTATTTCCACATTACATGTACAGTAATTGGCGGAGCATGCCTTAATTTTACTTATTCTCAAAAACTTTAACTTTAGATGAGGAGAACTATTCCATTAGGTTGCATTAAGAAAGAGGATGAGAAGTGGATGAAATATGTGAGAAGGAAACCAAAATGTATTTTACTTCGGGTAAAATCATCTGACATTGGCCACATAGGATGCACGGGTTCGGGAGTCCTCGTAAGACGAATAGCCATGCGGAGGGAAATTTTTCCAGGCCCCATTCGTGGTCCTTTATAGACACCATCATCTTTAGAAAATTCCCTAATGATTCCCTCATATTTCTACAGATTACTTGAAATTATAAACTATTAAATATTATTTTGGAAAATATGGGGATATGATACAAATGTAACAACTTCACTTTTTGGCAACCCCCAATTCAGAAAGGCCAAAGAGATGAAGCCATTACTTACCAAATTTTATCCAAGATCCAGATTTATCAAATAATAAATAATAGAAAACAATTTCATTTATTCCAAATATTGTTTACAAAAATGTACAATGACATTCCTCATATAACTAATACTTGTTGAGAAGAAGTAACTAGCTATCTAATCTTCCTTTAATTTATCTTTAATACTTTCAGGTATTTTCCTTTTGGTTATCACATGTTGACATCTTCATAATTAGCATGTACCTAAAACCCGAACAAACAAAATGTGAATTAGTATAACAAGTTATACTGTGTCCGTGGGGTGCAACCATAATGTGTGCAACTAAGATAATAACATACAAGAATCAAGTATTGCACATAAGAACTAGCATATTGTCTACACATTCTAACCCTTACCGCATATATTATATTGGACATGATCATTGTCCCCTCCAGGGTTCATGTGCATTACCCCTTGATATACGTCAGCCTAGGGTTTAGAACATTATCATATACTTATGTAATACTCATATTGGCATTATAGTTGAACATTAATTAAATAAACAACCAATAGTTTGTTTACTGAATCAGTCCTTAGAAATCATTCGGAAAACATCACAAAACTATATCTAGGGTATTCATAATCATAACCACATAGCTTGATGGAGAGCCATGGAGATTATCATGTAGAATACACTTCAAGAATAGTATCCAATCAACAAGCAAATCAAACAATCTATGTATATGTAAATACTAAAGTGTCACCATCTCATTAATCACATTAACCCTACTCGGTCCTAATCTAGGGTTTAGGTTTTGGAGAAGGAATAAGGGTACTAAACTTATTTCCATTGCATATTTAACATTAGGTGAAACATGGTTACAAGATCCATCTCATCCTTCATTTAGATCACTTAGATCAAATATGTTCATTAAAAACATAACAAGTTAGGATCTTTAGCCCTCATTCCACATATTAATGAATATGCACAGTAGAGACCCTAATTGCCTTATCATTATTACCATCATTGCATTTATTATCATTATGGTGACACCTTGTGTGACACAAAGAGAAATTATGCAAAACTAATCGTGGAAACAACACTATGCCAGCGGATTACCAGAAAACATAAAAAATTAAAATAGATATCAAAAAAGCACCATAGGTTGAAAATTGTCACATATAAGTCCACAATCATACATCTGGATCACATAGAACATATCATAAGGTGTTTACATCATGGTTTCCAACATTCGTATCAACAATCGTCACATGGAGAACATGTTCCACATATATAAACATGTACATCTGCATAACTATATAGAACAGACACACATGCCAGAAACCTTCTGACGATAACTTAACTACTAAACACATCAAAAACACCCCCAAGACTTGAGTGTACATGGACGACTCTAGGAATCTACATCAAAAGACTAGAAACACTTCCAACATGCTCAACTACTGCTCTAATGACAACTCTTCCTCAACTACACGATCACCACCTCATCGTGCGAGACCACCTAAAAGATGTGGAAACCCAGAGGGTGACAGACCAAACTTCCCAATGAGATATATAACTCTCTGCCAACGTCTATTATATACACATGAATATAGCAAACGAGAACAGGAAGTAAACTTATTAACATGTTTAACCGATTCAACGAGTGATATCATCAAGCCAGTTATTGTCATCTAAAAGTTTAGAAGGAATATGAAGATCATTTATATTTACTACCAACTATATTGTACAAAACCAAGAATTACTCATCCCATATTTTCTTATTTGATCCTAATCAAATATGGTACATGGATAGTTATGTATTTTATTATTCCCTGAGGATTCAAGTTGTACCAGTCAAATCCAACTGACCACTACTAAGTAGAAATCAGTGCCACACAAGGACAATGGAAGAGCCATAATCCATGACCTCACCAAACCTCTGGGTTTGTACACAAGTACATGGAAGAGACATACAACCAGCAACATATAGTCAAACTATGAAATTTCCTAGCCCACCTAAGTACATGTAACAACACTAGTTAAAATTGTGCTACAGCCCATAGCTGCAGTCATGCCAGGGTATGGCCCGCAGCCAATCCTGTGAAACCTCATAAGCATCATGTCATTGAGCTACAGCCTGCATCCATACTCATGTCAGGGTATGGCTCGTAGACAATCCTATGAATGCATATAATCAACAATATATGACTCTAAGCATTCACTAGGGAAAGCATGTCTCACCATCCAGAAAGTGTTGACACTGAGATGGATCTATAGAACATGGAAAACCTACATGATTAAGTTCTACTTGATTAGTTTAGTCAAGTAAGAGTCTTTTATAATCAATTAAATTATAATGTACAAATCCATGACAAACTCTACAAAGATAAGGGCATAATACAACTCCATAAAATATAAAATGTATAAGGTGTGAACTTGTCATACTATTACCACATGAAACATGTAACACTATTATTCACCACATCAGCAATGCCAAGGTCACATACTACAGGTTATCAATCCCTCAACTCATCTCTGGGAAAGTCATCTCATAATAAGCAATAAGCCACTGACAAGTTGTAGGACCAATTCACATAATTCATGTTATCACAAGTTCCTCAACATGCCTCATGAAGTTGCATTCAACATGTTTCATATCATAGTCACCATAGCATACACTAGCTACAATTATCAAGCTCATAACACTTGCATGGTTAGAAGTTCATAACCAAGATAGATAACATTACACACCATAGCCCTTCCATGAATGAGAAAGAAGCAGGATCATTGGACATTATTAGGGTTAGGGTTCCTTCTTAGCTGATTAGGGTTTGCAAAGCTAGATTCAACCATCAACCCTAGATTCACCACCTCCCATCTTCCAAGGTATATTAGGGTTATGGAATGTAATTAGAGTTGATTTGATATTAACACAAATGGCATATATATGGCTTATACATTACTCATACAAGAGTACCATTATGTATCCAAGCATACCTCTCAACCACTATCATCATCATGTGTCGCAACCACCACCTAAACCATGTCATGACCACACCATCTAGGGTGTCTCGACCTCAAGTCTAGGAACATGTCATGACCCAAGATCACCTGGTCATGACCTCTTTAAAGGGTATGCCATGATCAAAACAAAGGAAACAACCCAATCAAAATACGGGTTAATGAGACCACCAATATTAAGTGTTACGACCTAAAAAACACTAGATTCAACCCACCAACAAGAGGATAATCTCAACCAAGATTAAGTATGGTCACAACCAACAAGGAGATGGTTGTCTTGACCATCCTAATAATTGGTATCTTGGTCTCAAAATAGGAACAAACCTAAGTGAAAAACTGTGATCATCAAGAAGGAAAAACCCATGCAAACTATTATCAAAACCCTAGGTCATGAATCATGAAACCACCAAGAAAGGGTCTCATCCAAGGGAGAGAAAACCGTTATAAAGGTATCTAAAATAGAACCTAAGCTCCCTTCAACATCTAGGTACACTAACACCATGCATGAGATCAAACCAAGGTCAAAAGATAGGGAAGAACCTCCATAACATATCAAACACAAATAGGGGTGCATGTAGATTAAAATTTTAGATTTCTACCAAACCAAGCACGATATCTACACCAAACAAGTTCTAGAGATTATCATTATCTACTAGAATGATAAGGGAGAATTTATAGAGGAAGTAAAGTAGAAAACATGCATAAAAGAGGGAATGAATAGAGCATTTTAAGTGTTATATGGCATGCCTTAAGAAGATCACCAACAAGGATTCCAAGCTCTAAACACACAATCCAAGGGTTGGAGAGCCTCCACAAAAAGCTCCACTCTCAGCTACAAGATCACCTCAAGAAGCAGAATGCACCAAGGTCAAACATAAATTAAGAACAAAGAGCCAAAAAGCTCTAAGTGGATCCAAAAGAGAAAGGGAGAAAGAGAGAAGAAACCCTCCTCACAATTGGGTCTAACTTGTCAAAACGTGGTCTATGACCCTTTTGACGAGGAGTTTCTCTCCCAAAATGACCTCCATGGAGGATCCACGGTCTAGGACTGGAAAACATAGGAAGATGGAGGTAGGAGATCAAAATAAATGCCATCAAGGAAGATAAACACTTACCAAGGGTTGAAGATGGGATGTGATCACTATAAGAACCACATGCAAGAAGAGTTCAGTCACCAAGATCTAAGATTGAATCTCCTTGTTCCACCAAGATCCAAGAACAAGAAAAAGAGAAGGAAGAATATGGAGGGCCGAAAGGGTTACAACAATGGGAGATAAGGGGTTATATAGGTGGAAGATGCGAGAGAAGGTAACAAATTATGTGTCAACACTCCAAGGTACCAAATGGACACTTGTCCATTCAAAAGGCCAACATGCAACCACTCTAGCCTAATATGCAAGACATGGTGATACACTCTATGTTGGGTCTCAACCACCTTTGTCACGCACATGGTCTTGTTTGTGACCCTTCCATGGTTCACCATCCATGGTCATGACACACACTGCATCATCACCACTTGGTCGAGACACGGGACCACCTCAAACCCTAAGTCGAGATATCATATAAGAGGGCAACCATCTCGACCCAAGACCAAAAAAGACCACCATGATCGTGACCCCACCATCTATAGGGGTTGTCTCAACTACTACACCCACCAATCCAACTCTAGGATGCAACCTAGGTCAAAACAACACACTATATATGCATAGGTCGAGACACTCAACACTCATAGAAACCCTAATGACCACTAAGGGTGACACTCCTCGACCAAGACTCAGACAAGGAACCCACTTCTTTCTCTATCATATGTATTATGTCAAGAAATATAAGTAAGTCTCTAGAGGTGAAAAATTGCACATCAACCCCTTCATTTGGGTAAATTGCAATTTGCACCAAAACTAGCACATAAAGCACAAACAACATCCAAACAAACTCAAACTAGAAACTTAAGCTCTACACAAGCCCTAATTACATTTCAAAAGATCAAATCAAGATCCTAAGAAACTTACTTGAGCCAAACAAATAGGGTTACCCCAAAACCCAGGACAAGGGTCTCACAAGCCATAAACCCCTAACAGGGATTTCGCCCCCAAAATCCAAGGAAAAAAGAGACAGATACTCCCTATGTATATCTTCTTCAAGCTCCTGCTGGAGTCAACCAAAATAGATATAAAGTAGATACAGACATATCAGAATGAAATAAATTCATACGACCTATCTCAACTTGTAGGTTCACCTCTACTTCTGATTGAATCAAGGCATAAAACTTAGCCATTCCCTGTCTAAAGAAACCAACCCGCAACACCTGTACACATCCTCATTCTCCACCACTGCTAAACTACTATCTCTGTGAGCCCTACTGGCTCTGCTTATCTATTGAGTGACCTTATCACCTTTTAATGGACATGCTGACCTCTTATGTCCACACTAGTAGTAGGTCCTGGTCTCAAACTGTGGCCTAGATGACCCCGTCACTGATACTGATGCTATGTTGAGGGGCTCCACTAGGTGTAAAGATGTGGCTTCTAACCTTACTTGGCAACCACTACTGAGCTAGTGGTGCAAAAAACCTAGGCTTCTTAAGGCCTCCTAACGTCTGTTATTAGTACTGTGTCGGTCTCTTCTTGGCACCTTACTCACACTTCTCAACTACATGTCTCTCTATCCTTCGATATTTCTCCATGAATGTGCCAAAATGCTCTATGTTCTCTAAGGCTGCTTCCGACATTTTCCGCTCTACATGTAACCCTTTCTCAAAGCATCTGATTTCCACTTGATCTGTAGCGACCATGTGAGGGAAAAACCTCAACAACTCCATAAACTTCACCTCACACTCACTGATCATCACCTTGAACTCCCCAAATAAGGTCTAAAAGGTAGGATTAACCACCACTACAGGGTCTAACTAGGGCATCTGAGGCACCCTCTCTCATCAACATGTCTCCTTACACCTTCTCCTAGTGCAGCAATACCACTCTCAGCAATATGTTCTTGGTGTTCTCCAACCATCTTTTAGCTTGTCTTCTCCTTCTACATAAGCAGACATCACTATAAGATAGACTGGAGGATACAAGAGCAGAAAAAAAACCCTAGTCCTAGGTCCATGTAAACTCAACTAACCGAAAGCTCTGGTACCACCAAATTTGACGTCCTGTGCCACATAAAGAGAAATTACTCAAAACTAATTATGAAAACAATACTAAGCCAACAGATTACCAGAAAACACAAGAAATTAATATATCATAGAAGCACCATAGGCTGAAAAATTTCACATATAAGTCAACAACCTGACATCTGGATCACATAGAACATATCATAATGTGTATATCATGGTTTCCAGCTTTCCTATCAACAACTATCACATGGAGAACATGTTCCACATGTATAAACATGTACATTTGTCGTAACTATAAAAGAAAAGGCACACATGCCAAAAAAAATCATGATGATAACATGACTACAAAATACATCTAAAACACCCCAAGACCAAAGTGTACATGGACGACTCTAGGATTCTACACCAAAAGACTAGCAACACTTTCAACCTACTCAGCTACTGTTGTGGTTGCTACTCTCCCTCAGTTGCACGATCACCATCTCGTCATGCACAACCACCTAAAAGACATGGAAACCCATTGGGTGAGACCAAAAGTCCCATCGAGAGATATAACTCCTTGCCAATGACTATTATATGCACATGCATACAACAAAGGAGAATAGGAGGTAAACTTATTAACATGCTAAATAGATTCAGCTAATGATATCAGCAAGGTAGTTATTGTCATCTAATAGTTCAGAAGGAATATGAAGAACGTGTATATTTACTACCAACTATATTGTACAAAAGTAAGCAAGGCCTCATCAAATATTTTTTGTATTTGATACTTTGCAAATATGCTACAAGACTATTATATATTATATTATGCCATGTAGATTTGAGTCATACCACTCAAATACAACTGACCACTGCTAAGTAGAAATCAGTGCCATACATGGTCAGTGGAAGAGCCAGAATCTATGACCTCACCAAAGCTCGTGGTCAATACATGATTACATGGCAGAGACATACCAATCAAATGCAATTAGTGACATATAGTCAAACTGTAAAAATATCCTAGCCTACCTTGGTAGAGGTAACAACACTTGTGAAAACTAAGCTACGACCCATAGCCGCACTCATGCCAGGGTATAGGCTGCATCCAATCCTATGAAACCTCAAAAGCATCATGTCACTACTACAGAACCTACCTTTAGTGTCGGTTATTTAAAGCCTTTAGTGTCAGTTTCTAAGCGACACCTATGTGGGCGAAACTAAAAGTCCACCCATCAGGCGTCGATTCCAAAATCGACACCCAAACTCTTCGTGCGCCACTGAAAATGTGCCATCATGGGACTATAGGCATTGGTTATTAGTTAAAAACCGACGCCCAAACCCTTCGCGCCACAGAAAGGGCGCCATCTTGGGCACTATCAGTGTCGGTTATAAGTAAAAAACCTACACCATATGTCTTCGCCTCATGGCTGTGCTGTCCAGCACGGCCGTGGTGTTAAGGAAATAGATGTCGGTTTATTGTAGGAAAATCGATGCCCAAACCCTTCGCGCCACAGAAAGGGCGCCATCTTGGGCACTATCAGTGTCGGTTATAAGTAAAAAACCGACACCATATATCTTCGCCCCACGGCCATGTTGTCCAGCACGACTGTGGTGTTAAGGACATAGATGTCGATTTATTGTAGGAACACCGACACTATATCATTATGTGTCAGTTATTTACAAATAACCGACGCATATTGGTTTTTTTTCCTGTCAGTCTGCAGACCTGCTGTGGCTGGTCGCAGGATGAGAAACATGTTCAGTTCAGTTATGAACTACAGGTTTTACGACATCCATTGATATCAGCCGACAACAGGCCGCAAACCTACAAAATTAACAATAAAAAAGTAGCACATCATTTAGCAATGCAACCTGCAGTTCCATTTTATTTTCACACATTTATAAACATTCACACATGCTAGCAATCTGTAGTTCCATTCATTCACATTCACACATGTAGAAACATTCATATAGCAACCAACACTTTCATTCATTTTCACTCAGACACATGTAGAAACATCCAGACATGTAGAAACATTCACACATATATAATTTAGAAATTCATTTACAAAGTATCATTGTTTAGTCATTATTCGCTATCAGGACCCCAATTATATTTTAAAGCCCCCACTAATTGTATGGTTCTTGCCCATTCTTCTCTTACTTCATTTAATTCTCCCATTGTATAGGGAGCATTAACATTTTGTAAGTCCTTTCCTATAATGGGGTCAGCTTTAAACACCTGTAAAGAGAATGATGTATATATATAATTAATGAGCTATAAATAAGATTGATATATTTCGATCATATTATCTAATGAGACTATATAATACGTGAGCAATACATTCGATATCCAGTACGACATGTTTGATAATCATGTGCATATATCGCATGACATAGTATCCACATGCCCATCTGTTGTCTTGTGTAGCACACTATAAATTGAAACATACAAAATATTAAAAAATACAACTAATTAAGCATTTTTCACATAAATAATATATACATATATTGTAGTCGGGAACTTACTTTCACGTTCTTCCAAATTATTGGCTGGTTCTTTTTGTGGGGACCTTTCCTCCAGCCTTTTTGTACTCCTCAAAACCCCTATATGTTAATGTAACACAGAACATTGCAATTAAATAGTAATGTAATAACATATGTTAACAGATATGAAAAATGAAATATTTCTCACCGAAATATTGCCATTTTCATTATGTGTACAAATCTTGTATTCAATTTACCCCCCTTAGGATCTAGATAATACACAGTGAATGTCTCGGGGGCAATAACCAATAACTCCCAATGCCTACCCTTAGAGGAAAAATAGTTAAAAATTAATAACTCAAAATCCACAATAAAATGTAATTTTCTTAAGTCCAAATTATAATAAGCAAAGTAAACTTACTCTACATTGAATGGAGCCATTATCACCGTCTTCTTTTTTACAGCAAAATTTGAAAAAGACTCACAGCAGTATTGTTGAACTGATGTAGGGTCTTTAGCTACTAGACTAATCAAGGATGGAATAAAAAACCCTACATGTTCGAATCCAAAATATGCACATATGTTGTCTAAGTAGCTACAAAATATGTATTAATTACGCATGCATTAATAAATAAGAAACCAGATCACCAGATCATACACAAGGTATATGGATGAATAAAGAATATCTCACCTTATCCATAGCTCTATCACAGATGTATTTAGCCAAGCATATCGAAACAACTCCAATATATCTTGTATAAATAGTTTTGTTTCGTATGACTGACCTGTAGAATCTGAATCAGAAGAAACAGTTATAGGGGAGTTTATATCATGTTCCCCTAACCATACTGCCATACCCCTACAGTTAGGACCTAATGGGACAGGTAGGTCCTGTGGAACCCAACTAGGTAATGCAGGAGGTGAAAGTGGAGGCCTAGATGATGTGGGTGTCTTCTTTTTAACCTGTATATATATATAATTTCAGATCAACTGCCAGCATATACACACACTAACAATTGAACGTAATGTAAATTTACCATACCTTATCAGTAAAGAAGACATCCGCTTTTAGCCACAATATCACTCCGCCTACTACCTCACCAAGTGTTTCACAATCTGGGTGGGCATATGGCAGTGGAAGATCCATCCACTGGGGGAATATATGTATCGGGCTCACCCGAATCCAACCAGCTGGTACTGGAGACCCGTGACACGTTTCCCCTGGTAGGGATGGGTAAGCCGACGCCTCTGCCATGACATATTCTTTACTTTTTAGACGGCATGTCTTCAACCCCTACAATTTTTTGTGTAAAGAATGTTATATACATATATACATATCATCTTTTTTTGAAACGACTACAATTTCATATATACGTATCATCTTGAATTAAAAAACTAGTTACTATGTCATAAAAATACTTACAGTGGATGTGCTAGGTGGTGGTTCTACAGGATTACTCCCAACCTCTGCAGTAGGAGTAGGAGTAGATTCTGCAGTAGGTATTGTCTGGTAAGTGGCAGTCTGAGATGCCTGCCACTTTTTCATTGCTTCTTTGAGTTTCATGTCAAATAGCTTATCCACCTATACATGGATAAAAGAAACGTCAAATTTTAATTTTTGAATTCTCTTTTACAGTAACATTATAAAGAAAGAATATGTTACCTCTTCTTGTGAAAGTCCCTCTTTTGGGACATGTTTGCACTGGGATGACCCAAAAAACGATTTGATGCCCACACCAGCGCCTGCAGCCCTAACACGTCCAGGATGCTCTGGGTTACCCAGAGCAACTGTCAACTCATCCTTTGTTCCCTCAGGGATGAACTTTCCTTGTTTCCTCAACTCGTGCAGCTCGCGCTAATCGCCAAAACAAAAATTTGTACTTAAGTAAACAACACAAATAATCAATATTCGAATGATTGATGTAAGAGTTGTATTTTACCATTTTTGCATCCGCCTCAGCAGTTGCGGCCTTAGTTATTTCTCCCTTCTTATTTTTTCTCCCAGCTATCCAGACATCATGGCGAGTCAGAGGTGTGCTACCTATGGTAGAGGACTCCTGAGTAGCAGCAGACTGAGCAGCAGTAGCCTCAGCCTGTAGTCTTTGGCGAACGCCTGCATACCCCTTTGGACCCATTATGTGGTCATGCACATTCAGTACACGCCTTGATCTTTGTGCTTCACTGAGGGCCTAGTTAGTATGCAAATTAATGATTTGGTTAGTAACACTAAATGTTAATCTTGAATAAGTGAATACAACATATATTAATTAATGAGATTGAGACTGACGCCTAATACCTTGAATTCATCAGTTTGTCTTGAAGCGACAAACGCGTCCCATTCTTCTTTGTCCAGGAAGTTCCACTGTTCAGTGGCTGTCTTCTTCCTCTTGTCGGCTTCTTTTATGTATTCTCTGGTGAGATTTGTCCTATAGTTCCTTAGGACTCTCCCACAACGTTGCATCATGCATTTATGATGCAGCTTTTCATCCAATTCAAATATACTCTGCAAAATAGAATTGCTGTTAACTAGTATCCAAAAATTTAGTAATCTACAAAATAGAATTGCAAATTAATAATAACTCACGCATAAATCCCTCCATATTAAATCTTTCTTATCCTTAGAAACTTTATGCCAAGAATCTAAGAGACAACCGCAATGGCTACGAGTAACAAACCCAAGATATGAAATAAATGAATTGCGATTCACACCACATGTATTTCCTGCATTATCGAAATCCACAACAAGTTTGGGTCCATTGCCCTTTTGCACAATTAAATTCTTCATCATAGTGATGCCCCTTCTCTTGTCAACTTTTTGGTGTTGTTGATCAAGTGCCTCAAGTGCTTCAAATAGTACCTGTGCATCATCAACCTAAAATTTGACAAAATAATTCACATTTACAAGATATAACTATAAATGGACATATAGATATAAATATATGATATATTTTTAAAACTTACATTGTGAGGCGGCGCATTGATGTCCTCACCCTCACGGTAGTCATCAGAATGGTCATCAGGAGTATGGTCAGCCATCTGCAAATTCACATTCAAATTGTAAAGTTCACATTGTAAAGTAGTAATTCAAAGTGTAAAGCTCACATTGTAAAGTTCACATTATTACAACAAAGTATATATCACAACAAAGTTGTAAAGCTCTATGATCAAAGAGAAAACAAGTATATATTACAACAAGATTAGTGTGGGCTCTGATCTCCAAACCACGATATAAACACGATTTAAACTTAGCGGAAGTGAATCGATTAACAACGGAAGACAAAAATCATGAGAAATTAAAATTGTTCGAGACAAGAGCTTGAATCCATAAAGCTTCATTCATAAAAGGAGATAAACTGTTTACATCTCATGAAAATTACTTCTTGAGTAATTATATACAACAAGATACAAAATCTCAAGAACTCATAACCAAAAGACTCCAAGACCTGAGAGTATAGAGGACACATAGGACTGACTCTAACTACACCACATGGTAGGCTAAATCTCCACCTGAGATTTACTGCTGCTCCTGGTGCTGCTGCTGCTGGGACTGGTCACCTGTAGACCTTTTCCTCTATCCTCGACGTCCGCCTAAAAAGTTGAAGTCTACGGGGTGAGACAATTGTACATAATTGTCCCAGCGAGAGTTATAACTCTCCGCCAGAAGCTTTATTATAACATCAAAGAATAACATAAGCAGTAAAAGCTTACAAAGTATTCAATAGCAGATACAGTTGTATACAAGAGCTCAACATATATCAAGCATGAAGAACATATGCACTATACAGTGTAACATCAATCAATTAGCTCATAGTTACCTTTAACAGGTATACTACGCTGTAGATTATGTTTTTCAAACATTCTTATTATTATGCCCTGTGGAGATGAGGTTTACCACTCATACCCCAACCAATCACTGTTAAGTGCCTTAGTATCATACTAGGTCATCGAAAGAGCAGGATTCTCATGACCTTCACCTTCCTCAGTCAGTAAGAGGATCACGTGTAGGACATCTTGTGTCTCTACTATTATAGCTCACCAGGGTAATCTGGTCCTTCGCTATTTTAGAGTTACAGTGGCGTTCTGTACTCTCTTCGTCATCAGGAGATTTCATGTTTATCTTCACTGATACGGATATCTATGTTTTCCTCGTCATCAGGAGGTTTCATGTTTACCATCCACTGATACGGTAAGAGTTTTGTAGTGAAGGATTGACGTATTATACATCTACATCAAATTCCTACACTAGGATGTAAGGTTCTACACATCCATATACCCCACATACTCAACAGTATGTGATGCAGGAGTTCCCGTAGGAAAACCTGTTTTACCATCATTTGATCTCTGACAATGATGGATCTATGATCAGGGCTCTACATTTCACTTGATTAGTTAGGTGCATTCAATATTCATTTACATCATACATTGTTCTTCAAACAATAACAGTAGCATAACAGCTATGAAAGTAGAATACTAAATGTAACAAACCTAACTCACATCAATCATCATTTCTCAGTATACTCATCACAAGTCATCTCTAAAGCATGACCTTGATGGTATTCATGGCTCTTACAACCCATTAAAACATAGGATGCCACTGAGAAGGCATCAAGATATTTTACTATTCATAAAGCTAACAACATGCTTTCAATGAATATAGTATCATCATTCATACCTGGATATGATCACCTTCATATCAGAACCTGCATGGTTAATTCAACTGATAAAGGTAATTCAAAACAAGAATATACTTTCCACTCTGGTCATAAGAGCTAAGTTCTCTGATTCTCATCAATTAGAGTTTGCTACTCATATTGCATGTCATCACCCTTGAATTAGGGTTTACTATTTACATGTCATCACCCTTGAATTAGGGTTTACTATTCACATTACATGTCATCACCCTTGAATTAGGGTTTACTATTCACAATATGGTGAATTGAACTCATAACATCATCATGTATGAGGAACATCATCATTGATGCTCTCAGATTAGTTTAAGATTCATCATTTATCATAATTAGGTTTCCATGATCTCACATAGGTGGATCATACCCTAATCATGCACATTCATGTGTATTGAAGGTACTTTACTTGAATTTCCATCATAAAAGGGTACTTTCTCTTTCTTAAGATACTTTCTCTCTCCTCATACTTGTAGATGGTGATAACACCAATCTAGATTAGGTTGGGTTAAGTCCACTTTGATTAACATAGACCAAATCACCACTATTGAGTGATTAGGGTTTGATTAGAACAAGGTTTCACTCAATTCAACCTTTCAAGGGTATTATGGTAAATTACACATTGATCATCATCATGGTTTAATTTACTAACCACTTGACCCTTAATGTCTTTTGGTATCATTAGGGTTTAGGTTGAACAACTATTAAACCATTTAAGCCTTCCAGGCATTAGGCAGACTTAACTTCAAAAGTATCCAATAGGTTTCACACCTTCAACCTTCATACAATCTTGAGGTCGAATGCCCTCATTCGATCTTGAGGTCGTATTCCCTCATTCGATCTTGAGGTCGAATGACCTTATACGGTCTTGAGGTCGAATGACCTTATACGGTCTTGAGGTCGAATGACCTTATACGGTCTTGAGGTCGAATGACCTTATATGGTCTTGAGGTCGAATGACCTTATACGGTCTTGAGGTCGAATGACCTTATACGGTCTTGAGGTCGAATGACCTTATACGGTCTTGAGGTCGAATGCCCTCAAAAGCTCAAGATCGTATGGACCTCCAAGGTGGTTCAAAGGGTAAACTCGATTAGGGTTTCCTATGTTGAAGCCATGAATTGGTCTCAAGCTTGCTAACCACTTACCAATTGAGACAATTAGGGTTCGCCTTAACCAATTGGTCACTCAATTGACCCTCAATTGATATCCAATTAGGGTTGGAGTTGGTTCAATTAAGGTCTATAAACGTTCAACCATCAACACTCAACAATGTGAATCAAATCGAAGTTGAACCCATCAATTGACCTCCAATTGGGCTCAAACTTGGCCCAAACGGTCTTGGGATCGTTTGGATATCCTCCCAACGGTCTTGAGACCGTTTGCCCAAGAATTCATCAAAATCTAGATTGATTTGATAGGGGTTGAACCTTAATTAAGTCACAAATCAGCAATTTGATTATTTCAATAACCCATTGTAATTGGGCCCTCAATTGATCAAATTACCTTAACCCTAGACCTCCAAACGGTCTTGGGTTGTCACCAAACGGTCTTGAGACCGTTTGGATGAGTTCCAAATCGTCTTGAGACCGTTTTCCCATCCATCCTTTGGACTCTAGTGAAAAGTCATCAAGGTTTGATTTATTGAGTTGATCATTACATCAATACTCAATTGCAATGTAATTTGGTATCTTTGTACCTTCAATTGGTTAACAATACTTGACCCCAGACCTCCATACGGTCTTGGGTGATCCCCAAACGGTCTTGAGACCGTTTGGATGATTCCCCAAATGGTCTTGAGACCGTTTGGGCTAATCAACCCAAAATCTCAAATTAGCTCATTGTGATTTCAGCACTGATTTCAATTAGGGTTTGCCCTAGTAATCAACATTCAACTCTTAACTCGTTTGGAATTAGTCCATAAAATTTGGTGAGTTATTAACTAACATCATTATGAACAGTAATCTCATACGGTCAACGCTTAGTCAACCATCTTATACGGTCTTGAGACCGTTTTCCCAAAAAGGGCAATTTAAGCAGATTGAAAATCAGAACTAAATTCAATTGAATTTGCTAATTGTTTTGCCTATATCTCACGATTCCTTTGGAGTTAACCTCTCAAATTTTTTGGGTGATCAACCTACATAATTTTGAACAGGATTCCCATACGGTCCACGCTTGGTCAACGCGGCCATAGGGTCTTGAGACCGTATGCCCTCATACGACCTTGAAACCGTTTGCCCACCAAACGGTTTTGCAAACCGTATGGGAAATTGGTTGAGGTCATATGGTAAAGTGAAAAACTGTGGATAAGCATAGGAAATAACGCCCTCATCTTCTAGCTCAAGAACAGAAACAGTTCCTCACGGATTTGCTTGCAAGAAAGGAAGGGAAGATAGGGAACAAGAACTAGCAACTAAAAGCATAGAAAAGATGTATATAACAAAGCATAGGTTTAGAGTTATAAAACCCGCCTAAAGCTTGCTCCTTGAGCTCCAAGCTTTCAAGCTCCAAGCCTTTAATGGCGTCCTAGAAGCTCCACAGGTCGGCCAAGGTGACTCCTCCAAGAAAAGTTGAGAAGAGATGGCTAGAAAGATAGAGCTAAGTGAGCTAGCCATGAATTTGACCTTGAATTCGAGTTTCATCCAAGAATTTAAGAAAAAGGAAGGATCCAAACCTACCTTGCACTCCCCTGGTCGTCCTCCTGAGCTCCAGAGCTCTCCTTAGTTGGTTTGAGCAAGGGGAACAATGAAGGAAACGAAAGAAACATTCCTTTGCTAAGTGAGGAAAAGGGCTTATATACTTGGGGTGGAATTTCAACATAGGCACATATGTTTTCCTCACTTTCAACTAAGTCCCTCCTTTCTTCTTTGCTCGTCCCTTCTTCTTATTTCTAAGGACAAACTTCTTCTAAGGTCAAGAAATGAAGGCAAAGAAGATCAACCTATTACTAAAGCACACACATAAAAGGCTATAGTACTTACACCTTGATTATTCAATCATAAAGGTGTTTTTCATTATATGATTATTCAATTGAAATGACTTCTTCATCATTTCTTCTCTAAATGATGACAAGAGTCTTACAATATATTTTTATATGGTGTATTTTACAAGTTGCACCCCTCAAATTGGGTAAATTGCACTTTACTCCAATTTAGGGTTTCAAGCACAGGGATTGCTTCCACAGCTGCACCTTAGTGCTCAAGCTTGGGAAATCCCTCAAACTTTACCATAATCATTCTTATGATGTCTCAACATCAGAGGAACATCTCAACATGTGCAAATTGCAAGTTAACCCTTCTAACTGGGTAAATTTCACATAGGTCCCTGTATTACAAAACAATCAATTCAACATTGTTTAAAAGGGACAGAAAAGGAAAAGTATGTTCCTCAGGAACTTAATTACATGCAAAAAGATAATCACCAGTATCTTAATTACATAATTAGGCAAAACACCTAGGGTTAACTCATAACCCAGGTCAGGGATGTTACAATTAGGGTCTAGGGTTAACAAATACATGTGATTTCATTCTTATATATAATAAATGTACATGTACCACCTATCCCATCCTTGAACACCTAATCTCACTAGTAAGTGTATAATGTGTATTGGGTATTCAAGAAAATTTCGGCAGCATTTCCCCGCTTTTCTCCAAGTACATATGTACTTAGAGAACAAATGGGGAAATGCTGCCGAAATTTTCTTGAAAACCCAATACACATTATACACTTACATCCTAAGCGAGATTAGGTGTTCAAGAACAGTCCCAAACTGGGGACTATCCCAGATTTACTCCTAATGAGTAAATCTTGGATGAGTTTCTAGGCCAACAAATAATGTGTTGTCATTCTTATACCTAAAATCCTAGTTCTTCAAGTTAGGGTGATTATTGATGTCTTTAAAAGCATGATTGGCAATTTAGGGAAAAGTTCATCATTTACATTCCAAGCATGTCACTTGTGTGCATTACAGTTCATCATTAAGCAAGAAGGGTGATTAGGATTCTCACCAAGAATGGGTTTTGATTTTCTATACAATTTTATAAAAAAATGCACATGTATGCATATATATACTATACTTTTTGGAACCTTTATACATATCTGAACACCCTAAATAACCATACTAAACACCCAAATACTTTATAACACAACTATAAAACAATGATTATAGCTAAACTATTAAACAATAGACTTGTCACACATAAAACACCCTATACAACTATAAAACAAAAAAGTATTAAGATATGCATGATACAATAACTATTTTGCATCACATTACAACACACTTATCATTGATATCTTACTAACTTATTGCTACATTTACATATCATCACTTGATCAAAAATTACAGCAGTACATTTAACCAAAGTATGCATTCTTAAATCTAGCTATGTCATGATTAGTTACATGTAATTTACTTGGATATACAGCAGTACCCGATTACTATGTCTTACATACAAAGTATGCATATTAAATTAACTAAGTCTTATCATAGAACATGATTAGAACATTAAGTAAATGATTAAATCATAACAAAATCAGTACATAAATAACCAACAGCAACCACGATCGTGTGGGCTGGCACGGCCGTGGCTGTGTTGGCCAACCACACGGCCGTGTTGGGTAGCACGGCCGTGTGGTCGACCAACACAGCCACAGCCGTGCCAGCCCACATGGCCGTGGTTGCTGTTGGTAAGGAGAGGGAGAAGGAAGAAGAAGAAGAAGAAAGGAGGCCTACTGTTGGTAGCAGCGTGGAGACGGAGGCGGCGGTGAGCACACCAGCGGTAGGAGACGGCGCGGAGGCAGGCGAGCAGAGAAGGAGAGGCGCCGGTGTCGAGCAGAGAAGGAGAGGGCACCGGCAGAGAAGGAGAGGCGCCGGCGTCGAGAAGAGAAGGGGAGGGAGGCGGCGAGGAGTGGCGGCGAGAAACTGCAGCAGCAGGCGGCGAGCGGCGCCGGCGAGGAACTGCAGCAGCAGGCGGTGGCGAGAAACTGTAGCAGCAGGCGGCGAGTGGCACCGGCGAGGAGCATCGGCAGAAGGGAGAGCAGTAGGCGAGGAGTGGCACCGGCGGAAGAGAAATGGTCGGAGGACCAAACCCTGAGCATGAGAATGAATGAAATAGAGAAAGGGGAAGAGTCGGGCTCTTTCGAGCGATTTAAGTTAACATTAGGTGTCGGTTTTTTAAAAACCGACACTGAATGTTTTTATTGTCGGTTTTCAACAAACCACCGACACTAAAGGGAGGTGAAAATTTTCGCGGTTAATCGCGCGAAAACACAACGGTGTCAGTTATTGTCACAAAACCGACGACTAAAATTGTACAAATTTCTGTCTCACAGAAAATCTTTAGTTGTCGGTTCCTCCATTAAAAACCGACGTTGTATGTCAATTTTGGAGGCATTTTTTTCGCTGGAAATTTTTTTTTTGGCAGTTACTTTTAGGTTTCGGTTTTTTAATAAGTAACCGACACTTAATAAAAGCGGTACCCATGTCTGGTCGCCCTTCATAGATTGGATGTCGGTTTATGTTATCAACCGACACTGTAGTGTTCAAGTGTCAGTTTATTTATACAACTGACACCTTGAAAAGTGACTTTATAAGCCATTTATGTAGTAGTGTCACTGAGCTATGTCCTACAGATGCACTCATGCCAGGTTATGGTCTGCTGCCAATCCTATGAATGCATATACTCAACAGTATATGACTCCAAGTTTTCACTAGGGAAAGCTCATTTCACCATCCAGCAAGTGTTGACACTAAGATGGATCTATGGCATAGTGCCAAACTACATCATTCAGTTATACTTGATCAATTAAGTTAATTAATTGTCTTTTAGCATCAGTCAAATTATAATGTAAAAAGCCATGACAAACTCTACAAAGATAAGGCATGATATAACTCCAGAAGATATAAAATGTATAAGGTGTGAACTTGTCATACTATTACCACATGAGACCTATAACACTCTCATTCACCACATTACCAATACCAAGGTCACATACTAGGGGATATGAATCCCTCAACTCATCATTGGGAAATGTCATCTCATAATAGGCAATAAGCCATTGCCAAGTCTTAGGACCCATTTTCATCATTCCTAATATCACAAGTGCCTCAACATTCTTCATTTAGGCACATTCAACATGTTTCATATCATAGTCACCATAGCATACACTAGCTATGTTATCAAGCTCATAACACCTGCATAGTTAGAAATTCATAAACAAGATAGAAAACATCACACACCATAGCCATTCCATGAAACAAAAACAAGCATGATCATTGTACAGTATTAGGGTTAGGGTTCCTTCTTAGCCGATTAGGGTTTACAATGCTAGGTTCAACCATAAACCCTAGATTCACCACCTCCCATCATCTTAGCGTATATTAGGGTTAAGGGACATCATTATAGTTGATTTTATATTAATCCAAATAGCATATATATGGCTTATACATTACTCATACATGAGTAACATCATGTATCCAATCATACCTCTCAATCACTATCATCATCATGTGTAGCGACCACCACCAAACCACTAGGTCACGACCACACCAACTAAACTATGTCATGATTGCAACATCTAGGGTGTCTCGACCTCATGGATAGCAACATGTCATGACCCATGAACACGTGGTCACAACCTCTTTCAAGGGCATGTCACGACCAAGACAAAGGCAACAACCCAACCAAAATAAGGGTTAACTAGACCACCAACATCAAGTGTCATGACCTAAACAACAGTAGGTTCAACCCATCAACAAGAGGAGAAACTTGACCTGGATAAACTATGGTCACGACCAACAAGGAGATAGGTGTATCAACCATCCTAAGGAATGATATCTTGGTCTCAAAATAGGAACACAACTGAGGGAAAACCATGATCATCAAGAAGGAAAACCCATGCAAATGATCATTAAAATCCTAGGTCATGAATCATGAAATCACAAAGAAAGGATCTCATCCAAGGGAGATAAAACCATGATCAAGGTATCCAAAATAGAACCTAACCTCCCTTAAACATATAGGTAAATTAACATCATGCATGAGAGAACTAACAAGTTCCAAAGATAGGGAAGAACATCCATAACATATCAACCACAAAAATGGGTGCATGTAGATTAGGGTTTTGGATTTCTACCAAACCAATCAAGACATCTCCACCAAACAAGTTCAAGAGATTATCATTATCTACTATCATGATAAGGGAGAATTTAGAGAGGGAGGACAATAGAAAACATGCATAAAAGAGTGCAATAATAGAGTAGGATAAGTGTTAAATGACCTACCTTAAGAAGAACACCACCAAGGATTCTGAGTTCCAAGATCAAGAGCTCCAAGCACACGATCCAAGGATTGGATAAGCTCCACCAAAAGCTCCACTCTTGGACACAAGATCACCTAAAGAATGAGAAGACATCAAGGTCAAATATCATATTGGAAAAGAGGGCCAAAAAGCTCTAGGTCGGGCTAAAAGAGAAAGGGAGAAGGAGAGAAGAAACCCTCCTCACAATTGGGTCTACCTCATCAAAACATGGTCTATGACCCTTGTGATGAGGAGTTTCTCTCCCAAAATGACCCCCATGGATGAACCATGGTCTTGGCTGAGAAAAGAGAGGAATATGGAGGTAGGAGATCAAAAGAAACACCTTCAAGGAATGTAAACACTTACAGAGGGTTGAAGATGGACTATGGTCACCACAAGCACCACATGCAAGAAAAGTTCGGTCACCAAGCTCCAAGATCGGATCTCCTTGCTCTACCAAGATCTAAGAATAAGAAAAAAAGAAAGAAGAAGATGGAGGGATAAAAGGGTTACAAGCATGGATAGATAAATGGTTATATAGGTGGAAGATGAGAGATAAGGCAAGGGATGATGTGTCAACACTCCAAGGTACTAAAGGGATACTTGTCCACTCAAACTTCCAACATTCAACCACTCTAGCCTAACATGCAAGACATGGAGATACACTCTAGATTGGGTCTTGAGCACCTTAGTCACCCACATGCTCACGATCGTGACTTTCCCATGGTTCACCATCCATGTTCGTGACACGCACACCATCGTCACCACTTCGTCGCGACACACACACCGCCATCACGGAACTTTAAGATGATTTAAGATGGACTTTTAAAAAATTAGCAAAAACTAGGATTCAAACTAGAGTTTCACAACTGATGAAAGCTATATAACCACCATGACAAACCCAGTCAGGTGAAGCTAGAGTATGGGAGGCCATGACTGATGGGAGATTCTCTGTGCAATATGTTTATCAAATCCTCTACACACAAGGGGACATTTATGTTGAAGGTGAGTGGAAGAACTTGTGTAAGGCAAAGGTAGAAGCCATGGTTAAGATGTTCATGTGGGTGCTATGTCATGGAGGCCTACTCACTAATAGCCAGAGGGTACAAAGACACTTAGTGTCTGATAGTATTCTATGAGAGGTGTAGACTTGGAAAGAAACTCAACTACATTCAATCTGTGACTGTAGCTTTGCAGCAAAAGTAAGGAGAGGACTATTATGAAATGCGCCACCAACATGCTTGAAAGTAGTGAATGGATAACAAACCAATTGATATAGGATAACCCACTCTGTCACCAATTCATGATAGCATGTTGGCCCCTCTAGAATGTGAGGAACAATCATTTTTTCGAACACAAGATTAAACCAAGTATATATCACATAGAGTTCATTTTCAAGGAGACATAGTGGATAGAACAAGTGTGGCACTCTGAGGATATAGGTACTACACAATTTATTGAGATGAAGTAGCTAAGACCTTAGCCATCTTTCATCTAAATCAAAATTGATGCAGCATGGACAAGAAGGAGAGCAGTGGGAGTTGTGGTTGGAAGAGATGTAGAAGGGAGGTGGATTGGAGGGCATAGTCGTCAGATTTCCACGAAATTAGCCACCTATGTTGAGCTTATAGTTTTTGACATAGTTTTTGAACTTGCAAGCTGAAATAACACCCAGAAAGTAGAATTTGTAACTGACTGCAAACTGGTTGTGGAAATGCTTGAAAGAAATCTGGTTCACTATCCAAAGTACACTAGAATTCTTGAGATGCTACAAACCAAGATTAAAGAGAGAAGTGATTGGATGATCAAGTATGAAAATAGAGCATGTAACAAGGCTGCTAACACCTTGGCTAAGCATGTCTTAAAATAAAATATGTCTAGATTTGATTGTGTAAGACCTCCAGACTGGGTCCTAACTCGGTTGGAGGAAGATGAATGCAATGGTATTAGTACTACCATGTTTAATTTTTGTTCAGAGTTAGACGTGTAATATATTTCCATTTTGACTCGTAAGAGGAGGGCGAGATGAATAAAATAGCCTCCTGGCTTCCCCACCCCCCAAAAAAAACTATATATAAAATAAATGTACATATATATAAACATAATTTATAGGAATACTTTATTTTGATTTTTGTGAGGGGGGAACCTTGATTGCCCTCCTTCCTCCACCACTTACTCCACCACTTACAATTTATACCCTCATTCCTTTTGGAACATAGATAAGATGAGATGAGAGAAATAGCCGCAAGTCAGAAAATATAAGAAAGTTGCAGCCTTTTACTATATACGTGATGGAAAGAAAGAAACCAAGAAAAAAATAAGAAAGGAGGGAAAGGAGAGAGAGTGACAATGGTTTGGTTGTTTTCTCCTATCTACACCAACTTTTTTACCACAATTTATACTCTTATTCTAACTAGGTATTCTATACAAGTGAGTATTATTTTTAGGTGAATTTTTAGTGTGGTGACATACTGACTTCATATAATATGTATCTCTTCTTTTGTTCTGTATTCCTCATATTTTAGCTTAAAATTTGGGATGCACAATGTAATCTATTGATTAGCAGTTTTCTCTGTCGGATTTTGCTTTTGTAGGTTTCCCCTCACACAATATGGACATTTTCTACAAAAATCTTGATATTCTCTGTGGTAGCTTGTTCGTGTTTACTTTATCTATGTTTCTATAAATATTTTACCTATTACCTTATTGCACCATGTTTCACATATTGAATATTGTGTATCTCATCCACACATATAAATTATTCCTCTACATCTTTTTAGCTACAATGACCCCTTTACCTTCACAAAATGTTCACTGAATGAGACCCACCAATCCACTAACTCACTGATTATATGGATGCGTGGAGTTGTCATCTACTGGTTGGGGGTAATGTACGAAACACTTCTAATCAGCTTTACCTTGATCGTTGGTCTCGATGACATCTAGTGAGATATTTATCAGCACACATCTTCTGACTATAATCAAGGCCTGAACATAGGTCGTGTTGTGGTCTATTGTGCTTGATCATGATCCATACGTAAGTGTTGTTTCTCCATAGTTTCTCATTACTATCCCCTTTTTCAACCTTTGGATGTTGTTCATGCATGTGAATTTCTACCCACCCTTATATTGAGCATGAGGTGCCGACAATCAAGAGGGTGCCACATCACAATTTATGGTGTCTAATCGTGGCAAAAGGCTGACCCTGCCCCAGAATCCACAGATTATGAAGGTATTATGGTGGCTCTATCATCTTAAACCTTTGATCCCGTGACTTAATGTTTAACAAGGCCAAGATCTTCATCCATCCCTTGTGAGTGTTGTTTTCCTCTGAAGTTGAAGTTGCAATATTGATAGACATGTAGTAGGTGGACGTGTGCTTTGAGAATTCCAAAGAAATTAATTTGAGTATTTGAAAGAAATTATTTGATTTTTCACTTGTTTTCAATTAAACAAAATCATATCATTCAATTGTATGAATGGAAAGAATTTTTCAAGTTAAACATCATAAATACTCCATTATTTAACAAAATAATATATATGTTGCCAATTATTGTTTTCTTAATTATTTTAGCAACAATGGTTTTGTTTCTATCGCCAACAATACCATCATAATTGCGTTTACATATACTTGAAACAGACAACTCTAAGATACTAAAAATCACCTTTTTTTAAACTATTGTATCTCTTTTGAATACATTAATATTAGCTAGTTATGCATTTACATCACATTATTCATTAACAAACCATTTGATGATTAAATTGCTTTTTTTCTGTGTCAGGCTGAAAAATCTAGATCTATTACTATTGGGCCAGCGGCCCATTAGTTCCAGCCATTGTTCTGAAAAGCGGTAATCGGTGTACGGGCAGAGAGGGTACCGAATAGAGTATATACGGTATGCGGGAGTATAAGTGGGAGAATATTTAGTTTTAATCGGTTTTGATTTTTTTTAATATTAATCATAAATATATGTAAATTATATATTGACCATATAATAATGACAATGATAAGTAATTAGAAACATTAATAAGTAATGGACTAATATTGAATTCATATGTAGTTAGAAACATTGATGAAATTCAAGAAGAAAACATTGATAAGTAATTACAAACATTGATAAGTCATAGACTAATATCACATTAATAAGTAATTATAAACATTGATAAGTAATAGACTAATATTGCATTAAAAAGTAATTAGAAACATTGATAAGTCATAGACTAATATTACATTAATAAGTAATTAGAAACATTGATAAGTAATAGACTAATATTGCATTAATAAGTAACTTGAAACATTGATGAAATTAGAGAAGAAACATTGATAAGTAATTAGAAACATTGATAAGTAATTAGAAACATTGATAAGTCATAGACTAATATTGCATTAAGAAGTAATTAGAAACATTGATGAAATTAGAGAAGAAAATATCAACGATAAGGATCAGTTCAATAAACATTAACTATAAACTTATTGAGAAAATATGAGGAGAAAACCAAATATGTAAAGTGGAAGAAGAGAATGTAATTGTAATGATCAATAGTAGTATTAGCAAAAATTAATGTAAAAAAAAATTATTACTAGCATTTCATTTTGAAAATCGCCGATTAATCGGCTGATTATTCCCCCGAATGGCTGATTATTCGGTCCTGGACCGATTATAGGTCGATTATTCATATTCGGAGCGGTAGACCCCCAAAACCGATTATTCGGCCGGTTATTCAGCCAATTAGGCTGATTTTTTGAACACTGGTTCCAGCCCATGTTGCGCAGCCCTTTTGGGCATGACTGCTGCCGCCGGATGGGTATTAATACCCATGCCTTGAGACAAGGCAATTGAAACAGGAGAGCCGCTAATCAAGATAGCTGCAAAGAAAAAAAGGGCAGTCGTTGATGTTGTTTACTGCTGCTTCGTGATGGAGAGAAGAGGAGTCAAGGAAGAAGAAAGAAGAGAAAGGAAAGAGGGTGGCACCACTCTTGTTCTCTTTCCCAGTCTACACTGAGTTCTCCATCACAACCTACGTTCTTGTTCTGTCTGGATATTCTTTACAAGGAGGTGTTTTTCCAGGAGGCCGTTTGGTGTGGTGACGTATTGGTTTGGTATTATCTGTATCTCTTCCTTTTGCTTTGTATTCCTCAAGTTTTGGGTCTAAACTTGAGACGAACATTATAATCTGTTCATTAGTGGATCTTCTCTGTCAGGCTTTGACCCTGTGGTTTTACCCTCACACATTGTGGGGGTTTTCCACATAAATCTCAATGTTTTTGTGGTTGCTTGTTTTCTATATTATTTTTGTGTGCCTAGTCCACACATGTAGGTTATTCCACATTTTTTTGGCCTACATCAACCCCTTCAAGTGGTATCATAGCGTCGGTTGACTACGTGGACTAGATGGATAGCACAAATAATATGGTGAAATTGACGGCATCAAACTGGCCAACGTAGAAGATAAAGATGGAGGATTTGCTTTACTACAATGATCTTTATGAACCGGTTCAGGGAGATACAAGCAAGCCAACAGATAAAAAATAGGAGGATTGGACAAAGATGAACAAAAAATGCATGGGCTTCATCCGATGTTGGGTTGATGAGTATGTCTTCCACTACATCGCCAATGAGACCAGTGCCCACTCTTTGTGGAAGAAGCTCGAGTCGTTGTATGAGAGGAAGACTATACGGAACAAGGCATTTCTGATTAAGAAGCTCGTCAATCCGAAGTTCAAGGAAGAAAACAATATATCAGTGCACTTGAATTATTTTAAGTGCATGGTGAATCAGCTAGCCACGATGGGTTTGTCACTTGATGACGAGTTGTAGGTGCTTCTACTTCTTGGTTCTTTACCTAAGAGCTGGGAGACCTTGGTGATTTCTGTTAGCAACTCTACTCCAGACGGGAAATTGACTTTGGATTTGGTGTCCAATACCTTGATGAATGAAGAGACGAGACGACACAGCTCAATAGAGATGTCAGTTTCACATGCCCTTATTGCTCAGGACAGGGAGAGGAGTTAGAGTCATGGCCAGGGTGGTGACAGAGGAAAGTCAAAGCATAGGTCAAAGTCCAAAAGTAAGGTAGTTTGTCATTACTACAACAAGCCAGGTGATATACAAAAATTCTATAGGCAGTGCAAAAAGGAAATTAAAGAAGGAAAGCAGAAGGTGACAGATGATGATAGCAACAAAGTTGCAGTCGTTACATATGTCAAAGAGGTTCTCACATGTGGAGTTGCCATGGGACATTGTCTACATATCAACAACAACACTGAGTGGGTGTTGGACACTGGTGGTTCATACCACATCATTCCTCACAGACACTTCTTCTTCTCCTACAAGTTTGGGAATTTTGGAATGACAAAGATGGCCGCTAAAAGCTATGCGAAGATTCATGGGATTGGTGAGGTGCGCATTGAGACCGAGTTGGGTTATACCATCTTGCTAAATAAGGTTAGACATATTCCTAAAGTTGATTATAACATCATTTCTGGCTATGGTATCGACATTGAGGGCTTTAAATATCATTTTGCTGACTTGAAAACTTTTGTTACCAAAGGACAGTTGGTCATGGGTAGAGGCAAAGTTTTTTGCACTTTGTACAGGATGAATATAAAGGTTTGCACTGACAATGTCAATGCTGTGGACAGTTCAGGTTCTCCAGATTTATGGCACAAGTGACTTGGACACATGAGTGAGAGAGGCTTACAGGTGCTTGTAAAGAAAGATTTGATCTCCTGTGGTAAGAATTTGATTCTTGACCCCTGTGAAAGTTGTTTGCTTGGGAAGCAAAAAAGGGTTCAATTCAGTGCTTAGTCTGAGAAGAAGTCTAATGTGTTAGACAGGATTTATTTTGATGTTTGTGGTCCGATGGAAGCCAACTCCTTGAGTTGAAGTATATTCTTTGTTACTTTTACTGATGATGCATCTAGGAAAGTGTGGGTCTACTGTTTGCAGAGGAAAGATTAGGTCTTTGATACTTTCAAGAAGTTCCATGCCATGGTTGAAAGGGAGATAGGTAAAAAGCTTAAGTGTCTTCGTTCTGACAATAGAGGTGAGTATACTTCCAAGGAGTTCAGGTCTTATTGTGAAGGATCTGGCATACAGCATGAGAAGACAGTTCCTGGTACCCCACAACACAATGGTTTGGCTGAAAGAATGAACAGAGCCATTATGGAGCGAGTCAGATGCATGATGAAGAATGTAAAGCTACCTAAGGAGTTCTGTGCAGAGGTTGTAAACACTTCTTTCTACTTGATTAACAGGTCACCATCAGTTCCTTTGGATTTTGACACTCCAGAGAGTGTGTGGACAGGGAAGCCAGCTTCTTATTCTCACCTTAGAGTGTTTGGGTACAAGGCATTTTCACATGTTCCTAAGGAGCAGAGGCAGATGCTTGATGACAAATTTGTTCCTTGTATTTTTGGTGGCTATGGTGATGAGCAGTTTGGTTACAAGCTTTGGGATATAGAAAATAAGAAGATAATTAGATCTAGAGATGTGATTTTCTTTGAGGACCAGATGTTTTCTGATGCAGTGACGATAGAGCCTGAGCAGGTACAAGGTGATACTGTGATTGATGTGTCAGTTGCCTCTCCAGTCACCAGAATGTTGATGCAAACCATGTTGAGGATGATGAGATCCCACATGATGATATCGCAAAGGATGATCCTGGTACAAATTGCGTCCATGATGAGGAGGTTCTTGAGCAGGGGGACCAACCTCAACCAGTAGATCCAATAGGTCCACAACTGAGGAGGTCTACTAGAGAGAAAAGGGCATCTACTAAATATTCTGATACAGAATGGTCATTGATCACATAAGAGGGGGAGCCAGAAAGCTACGAGGAAGTAAAGTCTCATCAAGACAAAGATAATTGGCTGCATGCAATGCAAAATGAGATGAACTCATTGAAGAAAAATGATACCTATGAGTTGTGAAAACTTCTTGAAGGCAGAAAAGTTTTAAATAACAAGTGGGTCTTCAAGGTAAAGAAAGATGGGAATGATAACACTATGAGATACAAAGCTAGACTTGTGGTGAAAGGCTTTGGGTAAAAGCAAGGTGTTGACTTTGATAAGATATTCTCTCTAGTGGTGAAGATGACTTCCATTCACATAGTTTTGGGCTTGGCAGCTAGCTTGGACCTTGATATTGAGCAGCTTGATGTGAAGACAGCCTTCCTCTATGGTTAACTAGAGGAAGAGACTTATATGCAGCAACCTGAAGGATTTGCAGTGAAAGGTAAAGAACACATGGTTTGCAGATTAAAGAAAAGTCTCTATGGGATGAAACAAGCACCAAGGTAGTGGTACAACAAGTTTGATGCTTTCATGCTAAAGCAAGGTTACCATAGGATAGAGACAGATCATTGTGTTTACTTTAGGAGATTTTTAGGTGACAATTTTATTATTCTCTTGCTTTATGTTGATGATATGTTGGTTGTTGGAAAGGATGCTCAGATGATTGCCAAGCTGAAGAAGGAATTGTTTAAGTCTTTTGACATGAAAGACTTGGGACCATCCAGACAGATTCTTGGCATGGACATCAGGCGTGACGGGAAAGAAAAGAAACTTTGGTTGTCACATAAGAAATATGTTTAGCGTGTACTTGATAGGTTCAACATGAAGGGGGCGAAGGCAGTTGAGACTCCCTTAGCCAGTCACTTCAGACTGAGTAGAAAACAATCTCCTTCTACTGAGCAGAAAAAGCAAGAGATGGCTCACATACCCTACTCTTTTGTAGTAGGAAGTCTTATGTTTGCTATGGTGTGCACTAGGCCTGATATTGCACATGCAGTTGGTGTGACTAGCATATTTTTATCTGACCCTGGTAAGAAGCATTGGAATGCTATAAAATGGATACTCAGATATTTGAGAGGCACATCTAGTGCTTGCTTATGCTTTGGAGGGGCACCACCAGTTCTTACAGGCTTCACAGATGCAGATTTAGCAGGTGATCTTGATCACAGGAAGTCTACCTCAGGGTTTCTATTCACTTTTGCAAGGATAGCTATTAGTTGGCAGTCTAAATTGCAAAAGTGTGTTTCTTTATCAACTACTAAGGCAGAATATATCACATCTTGTGAAGTAGGGAAAGAAATAATTTGTCTCAAACGTTTCTTACAAGAACTGGGTTTGACACGGGATGAGCATGTTATTTACTGTGACAGTCAAAGTACCATGGACTTAAGTAAGAATTCTTCTTTTCACTCCAAGACAAAGCATATTGATCTGAAATACCATTGGTTGTGTGAAGCCATCAGTGATGACCAGTTGAAGCTGAAGAAAGTTCACATCAACGACAATCTTTCTAACATGTTGACAAAGGCAGTTCCTACAAAGAAGCTTGCTATTTGTAAGGAGTTTTCCGGATTGGACTCCATTTGAGGAGTCAGGAGGATAGTCTCTCCTTTGGGCATGAGGGGGAGATTGTTGGGCCAGCGGCCCATTAGTTCCAGCCCATGTTGGGTAGCCCTTTAAAGAATGATTGCTGCCGCTAGATGGGTATTAATACCCATGCCTTGAGACAAGGCAATTGAAATAGGAGAGCCGCTAATAAAAAAGTCCACAAAGAAAAAAAAGGACAACCACCACTACTATTTACTATTGCTTCGTGACAGAGAGAAGAGGTGTAATGACCCCGTCTCCCGGTAACCCCAAATTGAGGGAGACCCAAAGGTCATAGTTGTTATCTCAATTAACAGAATCAAAGGTTTGACAAATAATCCATAATAATAATGAAATTCTACCAACTAAAGTGAAAGGTTGTAATCTAATTTAACTTTGCATACCTTTTAAAAACTTTGGTAATCTACTTCTATCCACAGCTTGGATCTATTCTATCTAATCCTCCTTGCACTTTATTTCTTATTTCCACAATGTGTCATTTTACTGTTTGTTCTTTTCAACTTTGTACCTAAAACGCCGACAAACAAAATGTCGGTCAGCATATCGAAATATGCTGGTATGTGGGGACAACTAAAATTCACAGATATGGCTAACAATCTAAATATCACAACTAAGTTAATTAACAAGCCAATTTATGATTTTAATGTGAAATTCTCCACCGTCTTTTCCCTAACCCAAACATACCCCTTTTGGGTTTCTCTTTTGCCAATGACTTAAGGCCACCTTCTCAATCCTGAGCTTGGTACCTGGGGTCACCTCTCATAGTGCCCATTAGTCATTCTATAAATACCACCTTCTCAATCCTAAGCTTGGTGTCTGGGGTCACAACTCATGGTGCCCATTGGTCTTCCCTCCTGGGTTTGACCTTTAGCATCATCCATCAGGGTGGAATGTAGGTGTGAGAATACACACTTTTATTATTATTGTGATAATCATAGTGACTTTATGATTTTGCAAGTATGAACATCCAAACTGTTAAGTTGCATTCAATGCGATGAATCATCCGGGAAACTCTTCGGGAAACTAATGTGATTAACCATAATTATCCACATACCTGTCAAGCTGACTTGATTGTAGAAATAATTCAACCAATTAAGAAACCAAGCAAGCACACACCCAGTTGATCCTGAAATAGGCATCCAATTTTTCTTATCATTAATCATTCCATCATGGTCTATTAAACCTAGCTCGCTTCCTAGGGTTTCTTGTAAGGACTCTAACCTTCATTTAAGATTTATCATGTTTGCTTTGCTTAACCCTAATTCTTAGTTGCTTGCTAATCACCTTTAATGGTGATTAGGGTTTGTTTGTGCTTTGTTGAGAGCTGGAGGTGGTACTTGCAATTTACCCAAACCTACGGTTGATGAGCAAGTTTGTCACCTTGAGAGGTGTTCCTCTCTCTCCTTGATTCCTCTAGTGTTGAGAGGAAGGGTTGGGCTCGTTGCTTTGGGCTTGGTTGAGCTTGTTGGGCCTTGAGATGCCTTGCTTGAACCATGTGTCAGCCTAGGTGTGTCGCCCAGGGAGTGATGTTGGGCATGGAGATGGGGTGTGTCGCCCATGGACCCCTTTGACCCTTTGACCTCGTTTGTGTCACCACTAGTGGACACTTGGTGCTTGATGCTTGCATGTGGAAATGGCCTTGGACATGTGTTTAAGGCAAGTTTGAGTGGTGGCATTGCCCATGGACAAGTGTCCCTAAGTGGGTGAAACCTTGCCTTGCCTTACCTTGGTTTCGCCTCCATCCTTTCCTATATATGTGTTTCCTTTCTCTTGCTAAAGATCCCTTTAGTTCCTTAGTTTCCCCTCTCCCTTGGTGCACGACACCTCTTCCTTTGCAAGCTTGGTGTCCGATCCATATCTTGGAGTCTTCTTCTTCCTCTAGTGGTGGCTGAACCCTAGAGTGCCTTGCTCTCCTTCATGTGGTGGTGCATAAACTTGGAAGCTTGGAAGCTTGGAGCTTGCTTAAGGAGGGTTACATAAATCCTAACCCTAACTATACTACCTTCTTCTATGTTCTTGTATGTCTTATATGATCATAATCGGCTATGTATGTTTCTAGTTAAGTTTCTTGCTTAGTTGGACCTAGTTGGCTGAACCATGTTTTTAGGGTTTTCTTGTTGAGCAACACTGCTCTCCCTCCTTGTTCTAGAGAAGTGAGCTTGAACTCTAGTGATATGGGCAATACCCCTCTCTCGTTTAAGTTGAGAGGTGAGCTTGTGTTCTAGTTCCTTGAGCAACACCTTTCTCTCACCATGGATTCGAGAGGTGAGCTTTGTGGTGGATGTAGACCTATGTTGTGGTTCATCCTAGTGACTGCCCAAGTTGTGATAGAGGTTGTGCAAAACCCCTCTCTCTTGGTTGTTGAGAGGTGAGCCGATCTTCTTGATCAATTTAGGGTTTGGTGCCCTTGTGCTTGAGGTTGATGATGACCTTGTTGAGTTGCATCTTGCACGATATGGCTTGGGGATGGTGTTGCCCGATACCCTTCTTTGGACTAGAGTCATGGTCGACATGTTGAGGTTGTGTTGGGCATCACACCTTGGTTCTTGCCTTTGTGTCGGGCGTCATACCTTGTTGAGTGCCCTGCCCGATACACTTAGTTTGGGTAGTGGCTTGGTGCCATCACACCTTGAGCGTCATGGACCTATGTAAACTAGTCTTGTGTTGGGCGTTACACATTGGTTATTGCCTTGTGTGTTGAGTGATAGATGAGGCTAGTTTGGTTGGACGATAGGCTACTCCCTGGTGCCTTGCCTCGATAGATGATGTGTGGTTTTTGTGGACGTTTTAGGGTTGGCCTGGGCGCCATGGCTTTAGCCGTCAGTATGGTTGTCGCCCGTTGCAACCCCTAGCACCTTGTGCACAATACACCTTGTGCATGATACCCTTGTGCACGATACACCTAGTGCACAATACACCTAGTGAACAACACACCTGTTGCATGACATGCCCCATAGACCTAGCAGCACGATTAGGCTTGTGGCCATTATACCTTGGTTGCACGATACACTTGGTTGCATGACACCCCTTAAGGTGGTAGTCGTTATCCTTGATCGATACATGGATAAATGCTTGGGTGATATGAGGGAGTCTACCCTTCATGATACCACTTCTAGTGAGAGTACCCTTCCCGTCACACTCCAGGTGAGGGTAGCAGACACTCCTAGTGAGGGTCATGTTCCTTCTGGAAGACCTATATGCTAGATCTTTTTCATGACCCTTGACATGTTTGATAGTAGTGAGGTGGTTGATATAGTAGATCACACCTATGTTGACTTGACATGACATTACATGTGTTCATGATCATTTTGAATTATATGTATAATGCTGAGTAAATGATAAAGTATATGAGATGCTTTACATGATGATCTGACCTATGTCTATGGTCACAGGTGTGAGGCATGAATGATATGGCATGCAATTATCAATGTTTGATAGTATGATCCTTCTGTTAATCCAGGATGGTTTTAGATATCTTTATGAATGCATATACTAACCATGCAGGTGTTTTATGTGGATGCATAGCCAGGTAAAGGGCTATGAGGTATATATGTATATGAATAACACTGATTTGATGGTCATTCTTGATGATGAGATAACTTGCATCACCGATATGATGTGTTTGGGTCCAAGGACCAGAGTTTGGCTAAAGTGCCTAAGTTGAGGTGTTATCCTCTGATGATGATCTGGGATTGCTATCCCAAGTGATGAGAATGCCTTATGAGGCAGTGGTTTCTTATCCCGGAATAACATGATGGTGGTAACAATAAGGTATATTTATGTTATGCATGTGTTACAACCTAGTTTCCTCAATAATCCACTTAAAATATACTAACTAATCACAGTGGAACATATCATGTAGTTTGCCCTTGCCATAGATCCATCATCGTCAGGAGCTGGTGATGGTGAAATGGGTTCTCCTACGGGTTAACCTGGAAGAGCATATTATTGAATATGTGTGGTTTCTCCTAGCCAAAAATGAGGAGGTAAGAGTGCAACTTCGGTTGTAGACTCCAGAGTGCAGTTTCAGGCCCGTAGCTCAAATACAATAAGAGCATGGTGAACAGGCCCATGGCTTAGGATTTGTGATATGGGAGAATGAATGTGTTCATGGATCAGAGCACGGTGATCATTCCCGTGGCTCAGTTTCACTAGTGTCGATACATGTACCAAGGTGGTCTAGGTAGAGGGTAGCCTGACCCTGTGACTGAGGCCACTCAAGCACGAGACTGCGGTCCTACTTTGGTTCTCATGCACTCACCACGAGGTGGGAGGTCGTGGAGTCTGGCTCTTCCATTGACCTTGTATGGCACCGACTTGGGTTTCACAACCAAAGGTTGGATTTGAGAGGTACGGCTCACTTCCTCAGGGCATAATAAATCATAATCCAGCCGAATAGTATTTATTGCTTAAGGCAAAACACGGAACATTGATTGAGGCCTTGCTTGTGTAGTTGATCTTGTTATGCTTTGCAGTTACTTATACGTCCCTTATGTTATGTGGTAAGATCTTATAAATCTTATCATGTCAATCATGTTCCATAAAGAAATACTTGGTTATATGCCTTTTTTACACCTTGGTAAGCTTGATGGGATGAATAGCTTGGCTTAGTATGCTGCTCTTATTCTACGTGTTATCAGTTATCTGTTGTTATTGCTTAAATCTTTCTGAGGTTTTTGGTTTTTGCGGGGAGTTATGTTTCTCACTGGGACTGTGTGTCTCACCTCGTTGGTTTACAACCTTTTTAGGTGTTCACGCCAGACGTGTTGGTGGTCGCAGAGTTATGACCGAGCAGCAAGACGAGCACTAGAAGGCAAGATATGAACATGCTGCTATTTTGGTTGTTTTGTAGTAGATTCTTAGAGTCATCCCTGTACTCTCAGGTCCTTGGAGGCATTTTGACGTTGTTTCACGATGTATAACTATTGAAGCTTTGTCTATCCTGTTGTTGGTCGGATGAGGGTTGTTATGTACATATAAATAGGTGATGAACTTGTGTGACGACTAGACAGCTGACCTCCTAAGCTGTGGGCACGTATCAAGACTTGTAAATGTTTACATAACATGTTTCCTTGCACGATGAGGATCTGGATGTAATAGTTTCTTGGTTTATCTGCTTTCTGAAATCGGTTTTAATTAACCCGTGTTTTTGGTAATTAGTTGTTTATGGTGTTTTTCACACGTTTTCGCGTGGCACCTTGTTGTCTGTGTGATAGAGGGATGTGTCGCAACAAGTTTGGTATCAGAGCTCTAGGTTCGCTGAGTCTATAGGGATTTAGGACTAGGTTGTGTCTGTTCTTGTGAGTTTTCCAAATTTTCTTACAATCATCTTCTGCCCTCAGCGGAAGAAAAAGCCAAGATGTCTGAAAACCATGAAGAACATGCTGCTGAGAGCAGTGATGCTGCATCAGTTGATGGAGCTATAGGGCAGGCACATGGAGATCAGGTGCCTGAGGTCCCCCAACTTGACCCAGCCATTCTCTAAAACCCTGCCTACCAACAACTTATGGGGTAGATGATGGCTACGATGAATCTCATGGTAGAAAGATTTCCAGTGCCTCCGCCGAGAGCACAGGCTCCCCATGGTGAAACATCGGGTATTGGGAAGACCTTTGAGCGGCTTTGCTGAGTCGGAGCTTCAGACTATGCTGGGACGGATGATCCAGCGGATGCAGATCTGTGGCTGACAAGTATTGAGAAGGCTTTCCGGATCCTCAACATCCCCAAAGCAGACAAAGTCAAGCATGTTGTCTACCTTCTGAAGGGTAGTGCTGGTCACTGGTGGACCATCGAGGAAGAGAAGCGACCTGGTAAGGTGATCGGTTGGGACATTTTTCGGCGTGAGTTCATCAGCCGATACTTTCCGAAGACGTATCTGGATGATAAGATCAACCAGTTTGAGCGCCTGCGCCAAGGAACGATGAACATCACTGAGTACGAAGCCAAGTTCATGGACCTGTTGAGGTTTTGTCCTCACATGGCAGCTACAAATGATGAGTGAATCAAACGTTTTGAGAAAGGCCTGAGTGCTGAGCTGACAACACCTGCTTCTGCATTAGAAAACCGTGAGCATTTTGCCACGTTTGTGGAATCTATCCGGAGGATCGAACGGTCAGTTATGGAGAAAAAAGAATCCATGTCTAAGAAGAGGCCTGTACAGTTCCAAGGACAGAGGTTTGGTGGCTTCAAGAAGCCAAGGTTTTCAGCACCTTCCGTGATGAGAGGTTCCAGTGCACCGTCATAGTGGTCTCCGAGTAAGGGAAGAGGATATGTTTCTTCACCATCAAAGGCACATAGTACAGCTTCTGTAGCAGTGATAGGGCCATCTAGGCCACAACAGCGAGACCAGTCATGCCATCTGTGTGGTCAGATCAGGCATTGGAGGTCAAATTGCCCCAGTAAAGATGTTGAAGTAACAAAGCAACTGAGGCAGAATCAACAAGGGGCAGACCGACAGCAACCCAGTAGTAGCAAAGGGCGAGGATGTGGTCAAACATCACAAGCAGGATCATCTTCTCAAGGAAGCAGAGGACGTGGATAGCAAGCAACGGCTCGATTCTATGCTATGAGTCAGCTGTAGGCGATAGTCAACCCGCGAGTGGTGGCAGGTCAGCTGGAGTTATTTCATTCTGATATGTCTTCTTCTTGCTTTATATCTATTCTGGTTGACCCGGGTGCTACGCACTCATTTATCGCACGATCTATGCTTGATAACTGTATGTTACCTATTAGTTGTAAGAAAGGTAGCTTGTTGTTAGAAACCCCTCTTAATGGTTCCTCGATGCTTCGAGAGGAGTGCACATCTTGTGTTTTATCTTTCTCGAGACACAAGATACAATTGGATCTTATACCACTTAATATGCATGGTTTTGATGTAATCCTTGGGATGGATACCTTAGAGAAGTATAGGGTTGTTTTGTATTGTGGTTCCAAGAAGGCAATGTTTGATGTTTGTGGAGAGAAGTGGATCTTCTAAGGAGATAGAAAGATTCTTCCGACGTGTCTAGTATCAGCTATGGTGGCAGAAAGGTTGTTACGGCAAGGATGTAAGGCATTCTTAGCTCACGTTGTGGATACCAAGGCGAAAGGCCCTAGCCTTAAGGAGGTGGCGGTTGTCCGAGATTTTGCGGATGTGTTTCCTGATGAGTTCCCCAGTGTTCCTCCACCTCGAGAGATTGATTTCAAGATCAATCTTGTCCCAAGAACACATCCAGTTGCACAGACACCGTATAGGATGGCTCCAGTAGAGATGGCAGTACTAAAGAAGCAGTTACAAGAGTTGTTGGAGAAAGGTTTCATCTGACCTAGCACGTTGCCTTGGGGTGCTCCAGTGTTGTTCGTTAAGAAGAAGGATGGATCAATGCGACTATGTATAGATTACCGGTAGTTGAACAAGGTCACGATCAAGAACAAGTACCCATTACCAAGGATAGACGATATGTTCGATCAGTTGTGTGGTGCTATAGTGTTTTCAACGATCGATCTACGGTCCGGATATCATCAGTTGAGGATTAAGGCGGATGACATACCAAAGTCAGCTTTTAGGACAAGGTATGGTCACTATGAGTTTGTGGTTATGCCGATTGGGCTAACCAATGCACCTGTTGCATTCATGGACATGATGAATCAAGTGTTCCATCTTTTTCTAGATCACTTTGTTGTAGTATTTATAGATGGCATCTTGATCTACAGTCAGGACAGTCAGAAGCATGAACAACATCTTCGACAAGCATTGACTCTCCTTCGCCAGCACCAGTTGTATGCCAAGTTTGGTAAGTGTGAGTTCTGGTTGAAATAGGTAACTTTCTTGGGTCATGTGATATCCACAGAAGGAGTTAAAGTGGATCCAAAGAAGGTGGAGTCTGTTGCAGAATGGGAATAGCCAAAGACGCCGATAGAAGTTCGTAGTTTCTTGGGTTTAGCAGGATACTACCGGAGGTTTATAAAGGACTTTAGTGTGATCGTGTTGCCAATGACAAAGTTGACTAAAAAGGATGTACCTTTTGTCTAGAATGATCGTTACTAGCAAGCTTTCCAAAGTTTGAAGGAGAAGTTGACTAGTGCTCAAGTGCTAGTGCTGCCAGAGCCTGGGAAAGGCTATGTTGTTTTCAGCGATGCTTCCAAGAAAGGTTTAGGTTGTGTGCTGATGCAAGAAGACCATGTGGTTTCTTTTGCTTCGCGACAGCTTAAGAAACATGAGGAGAACTATCTGACTCATGATTTGGAGTTGGCAGTGGTAGTTCATACGTTAAAGATTTGGAGACACTATCTTTACGGGGAAGTGTGTCAGATCCTTACGGATCATAAGAACTTGAAGTATATCTTCTTGCAGAATGAGCTAAACATGTGACAACACAGATGGATGGAGCTAATCAATGATTACGACTGCACCATCAAGTATCACCCTGGTAAGGTGAATGTGGTAGCTGATGCGCTTAACCGAAAGTCTTCTTCTCTTTCTTCAAAGAAGGTACAGTTGAGTTTCTTGGTATGCCATAGATGGGATATGTTTATTTCCTTGCGACAAATGAATGTCCAGATGGAAGTTTCCTTGTTAGCAGGAGTTTTGGCACATATGAAAGTCAAGCCTACGTTGAGAGAGTAAATCAAATATGCACAACAAACAGATGATACAGTGTAGTTGATCAAGTCAAAGTTTGACAGTGAAAAGCGTGATGGGTTTCATGAGTCTGAGGATGGACTAGTTTTCCATCATGATAGGATGGTGGTCCCCAATGTTGATGATCTTAGGAAGCTAGTACTTGAAGAAGCACACACGTCGATGTATGCTATGCATCCAGGAGTCACCAAGATGTATCATAATCTGAAGGACCTGTATTGGTGGCCTGGCTTAAAGAAAGATGTAGCTGAGTTTGTGGCTAGGTGTGCGATTTTCCAGCAAGTCAAGGCAGAGCATCAGAAGCTGGTAGGTACGTTGCAACCCCTACCAATACCATAGTGGAAATGGGATCATATAATCATGGATTTTGTAGTTGGTCTGCCCAAGACAACTAGGAATCATGATTCCATTTGGGTAATAGTGGACCGATTGACGAAGTCTGCCCATTTTATACCTGTAAAGACAACGTATACAGCTGAGAAGATTGCTCAGGTATATGTAGATGAGATAGTACATTTGCACGGTGTGCCAGCAATGGTAGTTTCCGACAGAGGTTCTCGGTTCACGAGTCATTTCTGGGAACAGTTGCACAAAGCGTTGGGAACACAGCTAAGGTTCAGCACCGCTTTCCACCCACAGATAGATGGACAGTCTGAGAGGACTATTCAGACTTTAGAGGATCTTCTTCGGGCTTGTGTTTTGTAGTTTGTAGGCAGTTGAGACGTACATCTCAGTTTGATAGAGTTCGTCTACAACAATAGTTATCAGCGGAGCATTGACATCGCTCCTTAGGAGGCCTTATATGGCAGGAAGTGCAGATCTCCGTTATGTTGGTATGAGTCTGGTGAATATCAACTTTTGGGTCCTGAGTTAGTATAGAAGACAACATAAAAGATCAAAGTGATACAGCAACAGTTGAAAGCGGCACAGGACAGGAAGAAGTCTTACGCAGACAATCGTCGATGACCTTTGGAGTTCCAGGTAGGAGACAAAGTGTATCTTAAAGTCTCTCTATGGAAAGGTGTGCTGAGGTTTGGCCGAAAGGGTAAGCTAGCACCCAGATATATGGGGCCATTCCCAGTCATAGCATGTATGGGCAAGGTAGCTTACAAGTTAGAGATTCTGCCAGAGTTGCACAGGTTGCATCCAGTGTTCCATGTCAGTATGTTGAAGAAAAGTCATCCAGATACAGGAATAGTGATACAGCCAGTCGAGGTTGAGCTTGATGAAGATGTGACCTATGAGGAAGGTTCGGTGGCAATCCTTGATAGGAGAGTTAAGAAGCTGAAGAGGAAGGACCTAGTTCTTATGAAGGTTCTTTGGCATCATCGTGGCGTCGAGGAAGCCATGTGGGAGCTTGAGGAAGAGATGAGGAGGAAGTACCCCTCACTTTTCTCTTCAGATTTTGAGGACGAAATCCCTTTGTAGAGGGTTATATCTTGTAAGGACCCTAACCTCCGTCTAGGGTTTATCCTGTTTGCTTTGCTTAACCCTAATGCTTAGTTGCTTGCTAATCACCTTTAATGGTGAGTAGGGTTTGTTTGTGCTTTTTTGAGAGTTGGAGGTGCTACTTGCAATTTACCCAAATCTAGGGTTGATGAGCAAGTTTGTCACCTTTAGAGGTGTTCCTCTCTCTCCTTGCTTCCTCTAGTGTTGAGAGGAAGGGTTGGGCTCGTTGATTTGGGCTTGGTTGAGCTTGTTGGGCTTTGAGATGCCTTGCTTGAACCTTGTGTCGGCCTAGGTGTGTCGCCCAGGGAGTGATGTCGGGCATGGAGATGGGGTGTGTCTCCCATGGACCCCTTTGACCTCGTTTGTGTCACCACTAGTGGACACTTGCTGCTTGATGCTTGCATGTGGCAATGGCCTTGGACATGTGTTTAAGTCAATTTTGAGTGGTGGCATTGCCCATGGACAAGTGTCCCTAAGTGGGCGACACTTTACCTTGCCTTACCTTGGTTTCTCCTCCATCCTTTTCTATATATGGGTTTCCTTTCTCTTGCTAAGGATCCCTTTAGTTCCTTAGTTTCCCCTCTCCCTTGGTGCACGACACCTCTTCCTTTGCAAGCTTGGTGTCCGATCCATATCTTAGAGTCTTCTTCTTCCTCTAGTGGTGGCCGAACCCTACAGTGCCTTGCTCTCCTTCTTGTGGTGGTGCTTAAACTTGGAAGCTTGGAGCTTGCCTAAGGCGGGTTACATAACTCCTAACCCTAACTATACTACCTTCTTCTATTTTCTTATATGTCTTATATGATCATAATCGGCTATGTATGTTACTAGTTAAGTTTCTTGCTTAGTTGCACCTAGTTGGCCTAACCATGTTTTTAGGGTTTTCTTGTTGAGCAACACCCCTATCCCTCCTTGGTCTAGAGAAGTGAGCTTGAACTCTAGTGATATGGGCAATACCCCACTCTCATTTAAGTTGAGAGGTGAGCTTGTGTTCTAGTTGCTTGAGCAACACCCTTCTCTCACCATGGGATTCGAGAGGTGAGCTTTGTGGTGGATGTAGACATATGTTGTGGTTGATCCTAGTGACTTCCCAAGTTGTGATAGAAGTTGTGCAAAACCCCTCTCTCTTGGTTGTTGAGAGGTGATCCAATCTTCTTGATCAATTTAGGGTTTGGTGCCCTTGTGCTTGAGGTTGATGACGACCTTGTTGAGTTGCATCTTGCACGATATGGCTTGGGGATGGTGTTGCCCGATACCCTTCATTGGACTAGAGTCATGGTCGACATGTTGAGGTTGTGTTGGGCGTCACACCCTGGTTCTTGCCTTTGTGTTGGGCATCATGCCTTGTTGAGTGTCCTGCCCGATACACTTAGTTTGGGTAGTGGCTTGGTGTCGTCACACCTTGAACGTCATGGACCTATGCAAACTAGTCTTGTGTTGGGCGTTACACCTTGGTTCTTTCCTTGTGTGTTAAGTGATAGATGAGGCTAGTTTGGTTGGATGATAGGCTGCTCCCTGGTGCCTCGCCTCGTTAGATGATGTGTGGTTTTTGTGGACGTTTTAGGGTTGGCCTGGGTGCCATGGCTTTAGCTGTCAGTATGGCTGTCACCCGTTGCAACCCCTAGCACCTTGTGCACGATACCCTTGTGCACGATACACCTTGGGCACGATACCCTTGTGCATGATACACCAAGTGCATGATACACCTAGTGCACAACACACATGTTGCACAACATGCCCCATAGACCTAGTTGCATGATTAGGCTTGTGGTTGTTATACCCTGGTTGCACGATACAGTTGGTTGCATGACACCCCTTGAGGTGGTAGCCGTTATCCTTGATCAATACATGGCTAGATGCTTGGGCGATATGAGGGGTTCTACCCTGCCGGATACCACTTCTAGTGAGAGTTCCCTGCCCATCACACTCCTTATGAGGGTAGCGGGCACTCCTAGTGAGGGTCATGTTCCTTTTGGAAGACCTATATGCTAGATCTTTTTCATGACCCTTGACATGTTTGATAGTAGTGAGGTGGTTGATATAGTAGATCACACCTATGTTGACTTGACGTGACATTACATGTTTTTGATAGTAGTGAGGCATGAACAATATGTCATGCAATTATCAATGTTTGATAGTATGATCCTTCTGTTAATCCAGGATGGTTTCAGATATCTTTATGAATGCATATACTAACCATGTAGGTGTTTTATGCGGATGCATATATAGGTAAAGGGCTATGAGGTAAATATGTATATGAATGACACTGCATTGATGGTCATTCTTGATGATGAGATAACTTGCATCACCGATATGATGTGTTTGGGTCCGAGGACTAGAGTTTGGCTAAAGTGCCTAAGTTGAGCTGTTATCCTCTGATGATGATCTGGGATTGCTATCCCAAGTGATGAGAATGCCTTATGAGGCAGTGGTTTCTTATCCTGGAATAACATGATGGTGGTAAAAATAAGGTAGCTTTATGTTATGCATGTGTTACAACCTGGTTGCCTCAATAATCCACTTAAAATATACTAACTAATCATAGTGAAACATATCATGTAGTTTTCCCTGGCCATAGATCCATCATCGTGAGGAGCTGGTGATGGTGAAACGGGTTCTCCTGCGGGTTAACCTGGAAGCGCATATTATTGAATATGTGTGGTTTCTCCTAGCCAAAAATGAGGAGGTAAGAGTGCAACTTCGGTTGTAGACTCCAGAGTGCAGTTTCAGGCCCGTAGCTCAAATACGATAAGAGCATGGTGAACAGGCCCATGGCTCAGGATGTGTGATATGGTAGCATGAATCCGTTCATGGCTCAGCGAACGGTGATCATGCATGTGGCTCAGTTTCACTAGCGTCGATACCTGTACCAAGGTAAGCTAGGTAGAGGGTAGCCTGACCCTGTGGCTGAGGCCACACAAGCACGAGACTGTGGTCCTACTTTGGTTCTCGTGCACTGACCATGAGGTGGGAGGTCGTGGAGTCTGGCTCTTCCATTGACCTTGTATGGCACCGGCTTGGGTTTCGCAACCGAAGGTTGGATTTGAGCGGTACGGCTCACTTCCTCAGGGCATAATGAATCATAATCCAACCGAATAGTATTTATTGCTTAAGGCAAAACACAGAACATTGATTGAGGCCTTTCTTGTGTAGTTGATCTTGTTATGCTTTGCAGTTACTTATACGTCCCTTATGTTACGTGGTAAGATCTTATAAATCTTATCTTATCAATCATGTTCCATAAAGAAATACTTGGTTATATGCCTTCCGTACACCATGGTAAGCTTGATGGGATGAATAGCTTGGCTTAGTATGCTGCTCTTATTCTACGCGTTATCAGTTATCTACTGTTATTTCTTAAATCTTTCTGAGGTTTTTGGTTTCGGCGGGGAGTTATGTTTCTCGCTGGGACTGTGTGTCTCACCCCATTGGTTTACAACCTTTTTAGGTGTTTGCGCTAGACGTGGTGGTGGTCGCGGAGTTGCGACCGAGTAGCGAGACGAGCAGTAGAAGGCAAGAGATGAACATGTTGTTGTTTTGGTTGTTTTGTAGTAGAGTCTTAGAGTCATCCCTGTACTCTCAGGTCCTTGGAGGCATTTTGACATTGTTTCACGATGTATAACTATTGAAGCTTTGTCTATCCTGCTACTGGCCGGATGAGGGCCGTTATGTACATATAAATAGGTATTGAACTTGTGTGACGACTAGATAGTTGACCTCCTAAGCTGTGGGCACGTATCAAGACTTGTAAATGTTTACATAACATGTTTCCTTGCAGGATGAGGATCTGGATGTAATAGTTTCTTGGTTTATCTGCTTTCTGAAATCGGTTTTAATTAACCTGTGTTTTTGGTAATTAGTGGTTTATTGTGTTTTCCGCATTTTTTCGTGTGGCACCTTGCTGTCTGTGTGATAGTGGGATGTGTCGCAACATTTCTAGTCCACTTTTAGGGTTTCCATTGCAATTAGGGTTTCACTTCATTTATACTATTTTACACCCTAATTTTATACAATTACTCATAAACCCTAATTATCTCATCTATTCCTCTTAAAAGATATTAAGGCTACCTCTTAACAACATATAACTTTAATTTAAGATTAAAGGCACAATTAAACATCAAATAAGTGCCTTATGCCTCTTTTCATTAAAACTACCAATTTTATCCTTTTAATTCATGACAAGATCTTTAGGCCTATTTATCATCTTTCATTCCTTCCAAATTAACAAATCATAGTTCATTATAATCTAATTCACATATAAACTCATTAATTCCACCTTTATCCATTAGAAAACCCTAATTATTATATTAAGGGTATTTATCCCCAATTAGGAACCTTTATACTCAAAATAGCTTAGAACTATCATATCTCAACTTTAACCATGAAATTGAATAATTAAAGTCATTAAGAGTCACAATTACTATCATTAGGGTTTCAAGGCCCATTAAAGCATATTCATGCACATGAAATTCTAAATTAAACAAATTATGTGCAGAGTTCACCCTTTTTTGTTCTCAATGTACTATTTTACAATTAACTGGTTAATATCAACTTTAGTCATCCATTAAACCCTACTAAATACATTAATTATCTCAAAATAGGGTTTCTTAATCATTAATACATTAAAGTTGATATCTTCCCTTAGTTTTCGAATTGCAAGAGGAATTAGCTTCTAAATATATATTTAATGGATTCCCCTCATTTTTCTGAGCAACTTTCATATTTTATGTGCATTCATCTGAGCTACTAATAAGGAGATACGATTTTTGCAAATATTTACTTACTTGAGCCAATGGGAGGCTGCCACGTCACCCTTTCCCATGCAACATGGCTTGCTTGGAAACATAACAGATTGACCGTTCTGCCTTTACCTAAGTGGTCGACACTGTGTATCACAGAGGGGAAAAAACATCAAAAACTCCTAGTTCATCTTCTTCCTCACAACCCCTTCTTGGTCGCCTACTATAGCCGCTCGCGGTCCACTCCTTCCCCCTGGGTTCGAGGGTCGCCGCCAATGGCCGCTCCAGCTTTGCTGCACCTTGGCACACGCAAGGCACCCCCAAGTCATGACCAATATGGCCGTTCTCGAGTGAAAACAGCTTGCGGTTGTTGCCGCATTTGCTGCAGTTTTGCAGACCTATGGCAGGAGCTGCTCGAAGACAAGGGCGGGGGTAAGATAGCTGATCCATCTTGGGTTGTCGTGCACGCTTCCTGCCTCCATCAAGACCACAATACAACCCTTTGTTGCTCCAAGGATAGAACTACACCCTCTTGGTTAGGGTTTGTACGCAAAGAATAAGAAGAAAATGGGGGAAGAGAGAGAGAAACATGTGGGATATCCTTTAGGCTTGACCATGGGCTCTTCCCTTATATAGGGGAGGGTATCCATGCCCCATCACACTCGCCCACAAAGAAATAGGGTCCTTTCCCAATAGCAATCCAATTCCTTTATTTAGAAGCAACCTTCTCTCTCCTAATTATCCTTTTAATAAACCAAGTTCATGGGGCAATTAGGAATTCAAAAATCCTCTCCCATATTCTCTTTGTACTTGCCTTTTAATCCATTGGCATGAATTTCTATTTTCTTTTAGTAGAAAATACCTCCTTTTTAATAGTGCCACAAAATACATTAATTATACATCACAACATTCTCTTATTTTTTATTAATGGTATTTTCTCTTTCTTTTTCTCCATTAGGGTTCCTTGGACCCCAAGAAACTCTAATATCTCAAAATCATTTTTAGTGGATACTCATTATCCTTCTAGATGCATCTATATCCATTATTTCTCATTAACTTACTTATTTCTTGATTAAACTATCTCTTTTTGAGGATTTCTCTTTATCTCTCTTTTTATTTTCCTTATTTGGATTCCTTTTAACATTAGGAACCTTATGGATACGAAAATCCATCAAGAATAACTCAATCATACCTCTTTCCACTTATTTTCCACATTTTATCATTGTTTTCAATTTCTTTCTTAATAAAGAAATATTTAATTGATCTTTTCTTTTCTTGTTGCATTATCTTTGCAACTTTGGACTCCTTGGAACCCAAGGAACCCAAGAGGCATGATATCCATATTTGGATAACATTCCTTTGCCTTCTAGAGGTTTCTACATCTTTCTTTTCTCCATTTCTTATTAATAATGGAGTTTCTTTTATCTTATCCTTGTTATTGGGCCCAATAGCCAATAAAGCCCACAAAACAACCAATAAGGCTATTGTAAACGAAATCCATTTACTCAAAACAAATTATATCATTATTTTTTCAAATATCTTTAATAGGAGAAATTACATTTCTCACCAAAAGAATCGAAAAAGTGGGGTTGTAACATCCTTCCCCTCTTATAGGAATTTTGTCCTCAAAATTCCATCAAGCAAACAAACAAATAGGTTAAGCCTTTCATATGTCCATCCTAGCTTCTATGTGGCCTCACCCTTTCCATGGTGCTTCCCAAGAACCTTATTCATTTCATGTTCTTCCATCTAAGTTCTTTCTTACCTTGGTATATCGTACCCTCATAGGTGACTCAGGACATTTCAGCCTCTCATCAAGTTGAATAGGTTCAGGGCTTAGCACATGGCTTGGGTGCCTCACATAGTTCTCTAGACCAGACTCATGGAACACATTATACATCATGTTATCCTTATGGGTAAGGCTAAACACAACCATCCAATCCATCTCAAATGGACCAATATATCAGGCACTCAACTTTCTCAGTTGTAGCTGAGAGGGGTCAGATTTTCACATCGCATATTCCCCCACAGTGAACTGCATGTCAGTCTATTTTGCATCAGCTCACGACTCATGTCTCCCCTGGGCTCTCTTTCGGCCATTGTACGATCAAAGCGACTTCATCTGCACACACTATGGTTCTTTCTTGACCTTCGCGAGGTCCCTCCACCAACATCATCTTAATGAAGTGGTGACCGACACAACCTCCTTTACAAACCTTCTTTACATCCCGACACTGGATATGGTGGTTATCATCACATCTTACAGAAGATAAGAATTGTCTCCATGTATCACCCTAGATGAGCACACATGCACTCATCAGACCCTCTAGTCTAGATCATACTATCCATTAGTTAGAGTGATAAACTGTACTAATATTGAGTTCTTCACGTATCTACTTCCACCTTATGGAAATGTATCTTTCAAGAACTTTTGAACTCACATCATGGTGTAATTGAACCATCTCTCTTATAGTTCAACCGGATCCATCCCTTGATAGTATTCTTTCTTTCTCATGTCATCTAGGTAAGGCGAGCTACAATAACCCGTATTGCATCTTGACCTTCATTGGTCTAGGGGAGACTTACCACAACATCCATAGTGATGAACTCCCATTCCCTCTCTGTTACAACCCCAGTTCTTGGGTTCAATTGGTGAGAAATGTAATTTCTCATGATAAAGATATTTGGACAAATAATGATACAACTTGTATTGAATAAATGGATTCCATTTACAATAGCCTTGATGATTGCTTTGTGGGCTTTATTGGCTATTGGGCCCAATAACAAGGAATTTCAATTAATTAATGAATAATTGAGAATTTGAGAAAAGAAAGATGTGGAAACCTCTAGAAGGCAAAAGTATGTAATCCAAGGATCGATTTCGTGCCTCTTAGGTTCCTTGAGTGCCAAGGAGTCCAAGATTTCAATAAGAAAAGAAAATATCGAATAAGTATTTCTTTATTAAGAAAGAAATTGAAAACGATGTTAAAATAAGGGAAACACGTAAAAAGAGGTATAATTGAGTGGAATTTCGTATCCTAAGGTTTCCTAATGTTAAAAGGAATACCAATGAGGAGAATAAAAGAGAAATAAAGAGAAATCCTCAAAAAGAGATATTCTAATAAGGAAATAAGTAAGATAATAAGAAAATAAGATAAAAGATAAGTAAAAGGCTAAGGAATATTACTAAGATGGGATTCTGAGCCATTAAGGTTCCTTGAGGTTCAAGGAATTCAAAATAATAATTTAATGGTAAAAGAAATAGAAAAGATATGGGAAAATATGAATAATTAGATCATAACTTGCAATCAAAGGAAAGGGATTGTTTCCTTGAAATAATAATCCCAATTTTTGTAATATGGAAGATAAAAACATGAAAAAGGTTCCCTCCAAATTTTAAGTGAAAAGGAGTTACGAATTGGGAGTTATGAATTTTCCAAGTTATCATTGAATTAGGAATATAATTCGAATTAATTGGAAATTTATTTCCTTTTGATCAAACACGCGTGATGAGGGCCATTAGATTTAGATCCAACGGGTGTTGCTCATCGTCTAGAATCCCAGTGGGACGTGAACTCTACATTACAGGGGGATTTTCCCCATGGAATTTCTCACAATCAAGTGCATCTATACTTATGATTCTTGTCCCATTAGGTTCGAGAAATCCTTGCGAAGGATCTAGACCCTAGTTTTACCAGGTTTTGACCTAACCTCATGAAACACTCTATTGGGCTAGTTGTCTAGTTCGTTTAGGATTGGGACTCCTCATAGGGATGCCCCATACCCTATAAAAATGGTATCACAAGATCCCTCTTGAAGTTGCGATCATGTACGGCTGGTTATCGAGCTCCAAAGCCCTCTATTATTCCTGATCGTCTTGGCTCTGGCGAGGTCGCCGCCGCGGCACCACCACATTCTAAAGAACAAAGGAAGAGGGAGACAATGAGCAGTGTTCATCAGATCGTGGTACACGGTGGGCCAAAGTGAGATCTAACGATCTCAGGAAGAGTGCGTACCTTTTGTTCGCTGAGTGGAGCACTTCGACGCGAGTCGTTGGATCAAGCGTCCACCGTGAACCCCAGAGCATCTGACGATCCACCACCAATGGCCACGCGCGCTAGCAAGCTAGTAGAGCTGATCAACCACGGATGCTAGATCAAGGTGTGGACCATAGGCACACCGATCAAATGGCTACGAAAAAAATGGTATTTTCGTCTCTCTGCTAATTAAACTAGAAAAAGGGTTTTTCTTGCGAAATTGATAAAAATAACTAGGAACCTCTAATGGGAAAAAATTATATATGAAAGTTGTGTAGAAAAATATGTGGAATCTGATAAAAGTACTTGGGGAACCTATATCTGTTCCGTTTTGCAAAAGTACTCTAATTTTCTAATAATATGTACTTAAAATTAATGAGAAACCCTAATTGAACATAAAGGGTGCATTAAGGGGCCAATTTGATAAGATTAACCTTGTTATTAATAGAAGTAGTTGTTCATCCATTTTGAAAGCAAGGTTTCCTAATTTAAAGAGTAATAACCCATAAAAGAAAGATAATTTCAATGGAAACCCTAATTTAGCGAAAAGAAGAAGAAAATTATGTTATTTCGGATTAAGGAAGTAATTTGCCAAGATATGATCTTAAAACTGACATGAATATTAAAATAAAGGTTTTAAGTGAATTTGATGAAATTAGGATTCTTAATAACTAAGGATTGAGGCAAAACCCTAATTTCCATAAAAACTCTAAAATTGGAATTGAAATCCTGAGTAATGTGATGAAATTGGATAAATATTGATAAAAGGAAATTGGTACTTTTATTTTAGGATTTATATTCCTCATTTCTTGCTTGAATGGGTTTCTCTGCATACTTGAATCTTTCTTGAAATCTACAATCAAATGTATGTGGTTACGCCTATGAATACCCTGAATTAGATTCTCGTGGATATTCGAGGTTTTATCAATGACTTGAATTAAACTGTTGGATGCATTTAATTCTTGCAATATATAATGTGAATATGACTATCACCTAAGATATGTGCCTACTAGCTCACATCCTAGTCCCCTCTGTAGCTTTATAGATTGACCTAGTAAATGTCTACCAATGGGGTAGGTCCATCAGGTCATTAAATGACTTACTAAATGGCTACCAATGGGGTAGGACCATCAAGTCATCATGAATCAGGGATTGGGCTACCTTCGAGTAGGGACATGCAACTCCATAACCCTAGGAATTGTCTACCTATGTGGTAGGACCATGGGGGTAAGGATCTACCATATGATAGAGGTAGTATCCATGTCCACTGCAGGGACGGTACAGAGATAGGGGATAGGCAAGGATTGAGTAGTATTGCTTAAAACGTAATCTTAGATGTTAAATGATATTTGGTTGATTACATTGTTAACATAGTTGCACAATTATTGTTTCCCCCACATACCATCTTCTTGCTGACCGACGTTTTTTTTGTCGACGTTTTAGGTACAAATGAAAAGAACAAACAGTAAAGTGGCATATGTAGAACTAAATGAGAAATAACGTACACAGGAGGATTAGTTATATTAGTATCTTCATGGATAGAAGTTTAGAAATCCCAACTTCTAAAAGGTAAGTAAAGTTTTTATTTTATACCAGTTTTCAGTTTACTAGTAGAATTTCATAATTATTATTGATTATTTGTCGAACCTTTGATCCAGGTTATTAGATAACGGCTCTGATCTCTTAGTCTCCCTTAAGTGGGGGTTACCGGGAGATGGGGTCATTACAATTGGTATTAGAGTCAAGGTTCCTCACTTAATCTTTAATAATTATTAAATTTTACAAATTATGTAGAACCCAAGGGAGTTATTAGAGGATTATCCGAAAGATAGAGGTGTCTAGAAAAGGATCACGATCGGGGGCTGGCTATATTTTCATCCGCACCGCTAGTCGGAATACGAGGACTCCCGGATTGTGTGACTGCCTGGCCGATGTCTTAGGATATTACTCAAAATAAGATACCTTTAGGACTCTCTCATCTGGTTTGTCCCTCCTCAACTCAAATTCTATTAAGGACCTTAAGGATTAGGGTTTTCTCTCTTTTCCTCACCCTCTTGAGGTATGGGTAAGGTTGATAAGGATTAAGGAATCCTCCACGAATTTAATAAAAGCATGTAAATAAGATGTCATGGACATAAGCTTAATAGAGTAAGCGTAAAGAATAGATACACGCTTAGGTTGTATGACACGAGTTGTCATTGCCCTCATGAGAGACTTGGGGATAGACCTCCTTGGCAGGAGGATGAGTAGAGAGAGTTAGTCTTGGGGGTAGGGACCTCCATTAAAAGTAGAGACCTAGCACATCCTATAAGGATGATGTTAACCCTAACCCTATGTGGAGGTTAGAGAGAGAGATGACATGATGAGTTAGATGTCATAGTTGACTGGGTGTTAGGATGGACATGTCTTTGGATTGCCATACGAGCCATGAGAGGTTGGATGACCTAGTACCTTTGGCAACCCAACCCTGGGAAGGGTCGTGCATGATTGAGTGAAGGATAGCTCCTTCATGGATGAGGTTAGAGAAGAACCTATGGAAACACCATGATCTTATATGAGCATGGCATAGTATGCACCCAGAGCACATCATGTAGTACCGGCAGTAGGTCGAAACCCTGGCCAAGGGAGCATGTTGGATAGCTGATGAGATAAGCATAAGGAATAATGGATAACCTTGAGTAAACATAAGTGTGAACATAGACTTCACCAGGTAGGGATATGCTTGTGAGCTTGATCCAACTTCATGGAGAGAGGACCTCTAGTTGTAAGGCTGGATGTGGAGTTAGCTCTAGAGAGAGAAAATAGGACCGAGCAAAAGGTTGGAAACTTAGATTCCAAGACATGAGGAACAGTGGGGAGTTAAGGATGATGCGATCTAAGTGGGTGATAGTGGATTCCTTATGCCTGACCCCTGGGGGCTGATGATGTCTTAGTTATATTGAGAGGAACCAAACCCTAGAGAGAGGATGATGCTTCTGGTACCTATGGTATAAGTGATTACCTACTGGATGAGATAAAGAGTGCTTTAGACCCTGAGCAGGTTTAAGTAACCAGTGGTGAGGTTGTATACCTAGTTGGTTGTCCTAGAAGAGGACTCAACCCCAAAGTGTTGCTCGAGTAGAAGGATCATGGAAGTACATGACACACCTTGGACATGCTTGATTCGTGGTTAAGAGATTGAGCATGTGGTTGGACAGCCAAAGGCGAACCTAGGGTTCCTAGGCCTAAGAGGGGAAGCAGTGTATCCGATGCTCATGATGAGATTTGAATCTCTATAGTTTCGAGCACGGTACTCCTCATGTGTAGAGGAAAAGGAAACCCCTTAAGTTAAAGGTAGGTTTGATGAACCCCTCACAACTAAGTTGACCTAATGTTGAGGAAAGAGAACAAGTATGACCTAGCATGGTTTAATAGGTGATCTGCTTGTGCCTTAGTAGCTTCTGGGTTAGGCATGTTCATGTGAATGTAAACCCTAAGGACGGTTGTGACCTTGTTGTCAAGAGTTGTAGTTTCCTCCCATCCTGGGAGAGGAACCCTTTGTTAGTGTGTATACCAGTCTTACTAGTTTTGAGGTAACCTAAAGAAGTTTCATAGGATCTTAAGAAGCTAAGTGAAAAGTACATGGAATGAGAATGAACCTATAGACCCATAAATAATCATCTCTATGTGCATGTGGATGTGTTACCATGGAGGTAACCGGTATGGGGCCTGACCAAGGTAGGCAGGTCGCCATGATCCCTGTGAAAGGATGAAAGTCAGTGCATGAATGCAGAAAGAGAGATGATGAATGCTTGGGTAAGGTTCTAAGTTGAACATGTGCTATAAGAGAATCCTAAGTCTATCCTAGGGTCAGGTAGGGATAAGATCGATGGTAGTAGGAGTTGCCTAATTCCCTAGTTGCACATGACCATAGGGTCGGGAGGTAACAGCTATCATTGTCTGAGGGCCATGGGTTAGGAGATTGATCACCTTCATGAACTCATGGGACCCAAAGGGCAGATGAGTAGGGCACTCTCTGGATGCATAAGGGAAAAGGGATGACCCCAAAAGTGTCGGCACCCTATAGATCTAGAGGAGATGACCAAGGATTGTGTTTGGACCAAATAGGTTTCAGACCAGTTTACCATGGAAGTAATCTGTGATATCAACATGATTGTGAAGTAGAAACATAAGTTTCACGTCTCAACTTAGCTTTGAAGGTATACTGGCAAGGTGGGATGTGCCATCTCTACTCTTGGAACAAGAAGAACTTTGTGTTTGGACGGTCGCCAAATACTTATTTATTCTTGTAATGGGAGTGAGAGATGGGATATTATGCATGCCATACACCAAGGATAAAAGATGATGTGAGTTGGAACGTTGCTACGAGGTATGAGGACAGATATGATAACATAACTTGGTGGAGTGAATGATACATGGGAAGGTACAAACGATAAGAGTATTAAGATAATCACCTTGTGAGAATGTTGTAACATGAGCTATGTGGAGATATAGCTACCTAGTTTGGCTAGAAGAGGTTGTTAGGCTAACCCTAAGTTTGGAAAGAAGATGTGTTTTGGCTAACACTCAGATGTAATGAGATAGGTTGAACAAGTTAATGATTGTTTGGTTAGCCAGTCTAGTCCATAATATAGTGAAAGGATGGTTGTAGAACCTCAGATGTACTTCTTTGGATAGGAAGGTAATCAAACCTTGATGAGAGTGGTTTAGTGTTTCTGAGGAATCGATATTAAGGAATCATGATATATAGGAAATCATGATTTTAAGATCACCACACACCATGAAACTACAAAGATAATAAGTGATAGTAGCACTTTGGATGCTTAAAACAAAGTTGCATATAGCATGTGGCCATGCAAGATAGGAGGCGAAGGATGAACACCAGTAACCCAGTACATGGATATAAAGTATAAAGAGTCCCTAATAGGGAATGGGAGTTCATCACTACGGATGTTGTGGTAAGTCTCCCTTTGACCAAGAAGGTCAATATGCAATATGGGTTATGGTAGATCGCATTACCTAGATAACATGAGAAATAAGGGAGTACTATTAAGAGACAGATTTTGTTGAACTATATAAGAGAGAGAGATGGTTCAACCATACCATGATACAAGTTCAAAAGTATGACCTAACGGTTCACTTCCATGAGGTGGAAGTAGAAACATGATGAACTCGATGTTGGTATAGTTTATCACCCCTTACTAATGGATAGTATGATCCAGACTAGAGGGTCTGATGAGAGCATGTGTGCTCATTCAGGGTGATACATAGAGACAGTTCTTAAGATGTGATGTTAACCACCATAACCTTTATCGGGATGCAAGAAGTCTTATAGAGAGGATGTGTCGGTCACCACTTCATTAAGATGATGCTAGTGAAGGAGGCCTCGTGAAGGTCAGAAAAGAAACATAGTGTGTGCAGATAAAGTCGCTTTGATCGTGTAATGGCTGAGAGAGAGAGCCCATTGGTGACATGAGTCACGAGCTGATGCAAAGCAGACTGACATGCAGTTCACTATGGGAGAATATGTGATGTGAAAATCCGACCCCTCTAAGCTACATCTGAGAAAGTTGAGTCCCCGATATATGGGTCCATTTGAGATGGATTGGTGGAGATGGTTGTGTTTAGCCTTGCCCCTCAGGATAACATGATGAATAATGTGTTCCATGAGTCTGATCTAGAGCACTATGTGAGGTACCCAAGCCATGTGCTGAGCCTTGAACCTATTCAGCTTTTGAGAGGATGAAATGTCCTGAGTCACCTATGAGGGTACGATATACCAAGGTAAGAAAGAACTCAGATGGAAGAATATGAGATGATGAAGTTTCTTGGGAAGCACCATGTAAAGGGTGAAGCCACATAAGAGCCATGATGGACATATGAAAGGCTTATCTTGAATTGTTTGTTTGCTTGGTGGAATTTTGAGGGCAAAATTCCTATAAGAGGGGAAGGATGTTACAACCCCAGTTCTTGGGTTCAATTGGTGAGAAATGTAATTTCTCATGATAAAGATATTTGGACAAATAATGATACAACTTGTATTGAATAAATGGATTCCATTTACAATAGCCTTGATGATTGCTTTGTGGGCTTTATTGGCTATTGGGCCCAATAACAAGGAATTTCAATTAATTAATGAATATTTGAGAATTTGAGAAAAGAAAGATGTGGAAACCTCTATAAGGAAAAAGGATGTAATCCAAGGATGGATTTTGTGCCTCTTAGGTTCCTTGAGTGCCAAGGAGTCCAAGATTTCAATAAGAAAAGAAAATATCGAATAAGTATTTCTTTATTAAGCAAGAAATTGAAAACAATGTTAAAATATGGGAAACAAGTAAAAAGAGATATAATTGAGTGAAATTTCGTATCCCAAGGATTCCTAATGTTAAAAGGAATACCAATGAGGAGAATAAAAGAGAAATAAAGAGAAATCCTCAAAAAGAGATATTCTAATAAGGAAATAAGTAAGATAAAAGATAAGTAAAAGGCTAAGGAATATTACTAAGATGGGATTCTGAGCCATTAAGGTTCCTTGAGGTTCAAGGAATTCAAAATAATAATTTAATGGTAAAAGAAATAGAAAAGATATGGGAAAATATGAATAATTATATGATAACTTGCAATCTAAGGAAAGGGATCGTTTCCTTGAAATATTAATCCCAATTTTTGTAGGATGGAAGATAAAAACATGAAAAAGGTTCCCTCCATATTTGAAGTGAAAAGGAGTTACGAATTGGGAGTTATGAATTTTCCAAGTTATCATTGAATTAGGAATATAATTCGAATTAATTGGAAATTTATTTCCTTTTGATCAAACACGCGTGATGAGGGCCCTTGGATTTAGATCCAACGGGTGCTTCTCATCGTCTAGAATCCCAGTGGGACGTGGACTCTACGTTACAGGGGGATTTTCCTCATGGAATTTCTCACAATCAAGTGCATCTGCACTTATGATTCTTGTCCCATTACGTTCGGGAAATCCTTGCGAAGGATCTAGACCCTGGTTTACCAGGTTTCGACCTAATCTGATGAAACGCCCAATTGTGCTAGTTGTCCTGTTCATTTAGGATTGAAACTCCTCATAGGCACGCCCCATACCCTATAAAAAGGGTATCACATGATCTCTCTTAAAGTTGTGATCGTGTACGGCTGGTTATCGAGCTCCAAAGCCCTCTATTATTCTCGATCGTCTTGGCTCCGGCGAGGTCGCCGCCGCAGCACCGCCGCATTCTGAAGAACAAAGGAAGAGGGAGATGATGAGCAGTGGTCGTCGGATCGTGGTACACGGTGGGCCAAAGTGAGATCTAACGATCTCAGGAAGAGCGCGTACCTTTTGTTTGCTGAGTGGAGCACTTCGAAACGAGTCGTTGGATCAAGCGTCCACCGTGAACCCCAGAGCATCCGACGATCCACCACCAACAGCCACATGTTCTAGCAAGCTAGTAGAGCTGATCAACCATGGATGTTAGATCAAGACGCGGACCATAGGCGCACCGATCAAACTACTATGAAAAAACGGTATTTTTGTCTCTCCGCTAATTAAACCAGAAAAAGGGTTTTTCTTGCAAAATTGATAAAAATAACTAGGAACTTCTAATGGAAAAACTTTATATATGAAAGATGTGTAGAAAAATACGAGGAATGAGATAAAAAATACTTTGGGAACCTATTTCTATTCTGTTTTGCAAAAGTACTCTAATTTTATAATAATATGTATTTCAAATTAATGAGAAACCCTAATTGAACATAAAGGATGTATTAAGGGGTCAATTTGATAAGATTACCCTTGTTATTAATAGAAGTAGTTGTTCATCCAATTTGAAAGCAAGGTTTCCTAATTTAAAGAGTAATAACCCATAAAAGAAAGATAATTTCAATGGAAGCCCTAATTTAGGGAAAAGAAGAAGAAAACTATGTTATTTCAGATTAAGGGAGTAATTTGCCAAGATATGATCTTAAAAATGACAAGAATATTAAAATAAAAGTTTTAAGTGAATTTGATGAAATAAGGATTCTTAGTAACTAAGGATTGAGGCAAAACCCTAATTTCCATAAAAACCCTAAAATTGGAATTGAAACCCTGAGTAATGTGATGAAATTGGATAAATATTGATAAAAGGAAATTGGTACTTTTATTTTAGGATTTCTATTCCTCATTGCTTGCTTGATTGGGTTTCTCTACATACTTGAATCTTTCTTGAAATCTGCAATCGAAGGTATGTGGTTACGCCTATGAATACCCTGAATTAGATTCCTGTGGATTTTCGAGGTTTTATCGATGACTTGAATTAAACTGTTGGATGCATTTAATTCTTGCAATTTATAATGTGAATATGATTATCACCTAAGATATGTGCCTACTAGCTCACATCCTAGTCCCCTCTGTAGCTTTATAGATTGACCTAGTAAATGGCTAACAATGGGATAGGTCCATCAGGTCATTAAATGACTTAGTAAATGGCTACCAATGGGGTAGGACCATCAAGTCATCATGAGTCACGGATTGGGCTACCTTCAGGTTGGGCCATGTGACTCCATAACACTAGGAATTGGCTACCTGTGTGGTAGGACCATGGTGGTAAGGATCTACCATATGATAGAGGTAATATCCATATCCACTGCAGGGACGGTACAGAGATAGGGGATAGGCAAGGATTGAGTAGTATTTCTTAAAATGTAATCTTGGATGTTAAATGATATTTGGTTGATTACATTGTTAACATAGTTGCACAATTATTGTTTCTCCCACACACCAGCTTCTTGCTGACCGACGTCTTGTTTGTCGGCATTTTAGGTACAAATGAAAAGAACAAACAGTAAAGTGGCATATGTGGAACTAAATGAGAAATAACATACACGGGAGGATTAGTTAGATTAGTATCTTCATGGATAGAAGTTTAGAAATCCCATATTTTAAAAGGTAAGTAAAGTTTTTATTTTATACCAGTTTTCAGTTTAGTAGTATAATTTCATAATTATTATTGATTATTTGTTGAACCTTAGATCTGGGTTATTAGATAACGGCTCTGATCTCTTAGTCTCCCTTAAGTGGGGGTTACCGGGAGACGGGATCGTTACACTCTCGGGGACTCTTTATACTCTATATCAATACACTAGGTTATCGGTGTTCGTCCTTCCCTCTTGTCATGCATGGAAACATACCACATGCCACCTCATCTTAGGCATCCAAGGTACTACTATCACTTACTATCTTCGTAGTACCACGGTGTATGGTGATCTTAAATCATGATCTCCTGTATGTCATGATTCATCAAGATTGATTCCTTGAAAACCCTAAACCACTCTCGTCGGGATTTCATTGCCTTCTTTTCTAGAGAAGTGACGTGTATTTTACTACGCGCTTAAACGCAAGTATACGCGTCGAGTAATATAGGCCTTGTCAGGCCCGAGTCGAACTCAGGGATACGTGAATTATTGGAGACTTCTACTAACTAATCGCAATCAGCTAGACCGATTTACAAAGTAGGGTTTTGTTGTTCAAATTGAAAGAAAATAAAAATCAAACAAAGAAAACAATCGATTAAAGGTTAATTTAATCAATTAAAAGGGATATCTTTAGGATGGCGGTTTCACCGCGGGTCAACATTGTATTAGATTTCATATAATTCCTCACACTTCTCTCTCTATCCGGGTAGTGGTCTGAAATGAGAATTACCCACTGTCGTGGTGTAATCCACTACTTAGATTTAGGTTGATTCCATCGTCATAGTAATCATTCCCCTAAACTAAGCGCATTAAGATCGGTTCCTCAGTTCCCACCATTAATTTTACAACTCCTTTGTCAAGGGTTTTATTAATTAATGTAGAATTCATCTCTTTTCAACCGTTAATCCTTCTGTCGAAGTGATTAAGGGTATTAATTTATTATTATGGTGATCAAGCATAACAATAGCAATAGAGAAAACGAATTTATACCACGGATATGAGAGAAAAATATGAATTATCAATCTAAATTCATCATACAATGTATCCCCGGGCTACTCCCGGTCCTAAAGATTGAGGGTTTTAGCCTCTCATGTTCATCTTACACGAATACATGGTAGAAATTGGGGAATTCATAAAAAAAACGTGAACTAGATGGGAAAAACCCCTGAACGAAGAAGAACCGGTGGATCCTTGGCGTAGAACACAAACTTTCCCCGCCTGTCGGTGGTGGAAATTGTCTTCGGCAGCGTCCGAATCAACCGGGATGAGCTTCTCGGCCTCCGTTCTCCTTTCTCTCCTCCTCGGCACTCGTGCAATCCAAAAATGAGATAATCCCACGTCTGGGTGGCCGTCATTAGGTATAAGTCCCTAATTAGGTCGTTAAATAACAACAGCCGTCCGATCGAGATCAAAACAGATCCAACGCATATCTGCCGGCGTCGATACCATTGACGCGGGTCGATGGTATCGACGAAGCGGATTAGCGGCAGCTTTCCTTTCTTTTATTCTGAGCGCCTGTGGTGATCTCGATACCATCGACTTGGGTGTCGATGGTATCGACTCCTTTAGCGTCGGTTGTTGTTGTTTAGCGACGCCGTAGCTCTCCATGTGTCGATGGCATCGACTTGGGTCGATGGTATCGACTCTGTGCTGCTCCTCTCGTCTGGCAATCTGTGGCTTGGTCGATGGTATCGACTTCCGTCGATGGTATCGACGGAAGCAGATACTCGTTCTTCCTGAAATTTCACAATAAGACCAAGTAAATCCACACAAATTATGATAATATGATAAATAATGCTCAAAATGGTAAAACAAAGGGGATTTGATATAATATGATGGCAAAGACCAAATTAAGTGAATTATGCAATATTATCCATGAAAATGAGTAATTAAGGCACAAAACTCATATAAAATAGGTCTATAAATGCGACTCAAAATCATCGCATCAAACTCCCCTAAGCTTAAACATTGCTCGCCCTCGAGCAACTAATCCTTAGAATAGAATTGCAGATGTCAACTAACAATCAATACATCACCCCATATTCCACATGACTCCCACTGAACGTTCTCAAACCGGCCTTTCCTAATCACAGAACAGTAATTACCCTACAGGTGACAATAATCATCAATAAAAGAAATTATCTTTCAAACTGATGAACACTATCACATAAGGCAGTTAACATAATAAAATTTGCCGATTCAGCATTAGTGCATCTTGTGATCACCTACACTACGTTGCTCGCCCTAACTACCATCTACATGGAAGCAGTTCTCTTGATAAACATGAGTGAGGAGAAAATCACGGTGGCCTACCAATCCGAGCAACGGGTGGATGGAATGGGTGGTTCATGGAAGAATTTGGAAGTATTACACAGTTTCAAAATGCATACAACAAAATGCCCTAAATGATGCAAATGCACATTGAAAATGCCCTAATGCTTAAAATTGGGTGGAATGATGCATGCACTAACCTTCCACCTCAAAAAGAGATAGAAATCTAATTAAGCCACATCATGTACTCAGTTTCCTTGTTATGTAAGTGATATCATGTTCCTTTCTCCCTCTTATTCCATTTCCTTCTAAATTCTCTTTTTTTCATATTATTATTTTTTTTTCAAATTTCAGATTTTTTTCTTTTCCTCTTAGCCCACATATCCATAATTGCTTAGAGATACATGTGTTAGGCTATTTTCTTCATGATTGGAAATCTTTTACTATTGCGAGGGTATGGGACAATTTAGATCACTTTTCAAGACAAACTGAGGTACATGGTGTACTTATGCGTGAAAATCATGAAAGTTATGAGTGCAACTACATGACATGCACCTAAAGGTAATGTGCATGAATCACTATACATTTTTTTCTCGTTTTATGCAAAAGTATGAAAATAACAATGCAAATCCTATCTACATGCTATGCACACAAAAGAAGTTAAACTGTACTTTACTTCCAATTCTTTGGTGGATTAAGGAAAAATATGAAGTGGAATGATCACAAGATTAAGTTACTGAACCTTAGAAAAATATCATGTGTCCCTCCTTACTGACATGTGTAGTAGTTCAAAGGGTTCTTTCTCGTATATCCAATTAAGGTCTCATTACCATTTGATTAGGTTAGGCTTAAACAACCGTTACTATCCACTTTTCAGGAGTCAATGGGGGTGTGAGTATGATATATTGCTTCAAAGTTGACATAATCAATCATTTTCATAGGACAAGTTCCCCAAGGACAACCAAGTTAAGCTATCCAAAAGACCCAGAAATTTTTAAATTCCCTTAAATTTCCCATGAAAAGAGCAAGATGACAATTTGTTTAAGACATCCACGATTACACTAGATAGATGTGGATCCTAAACAAACACTAAAATTGCAAAAACAAATAACAAAGCAAAAACTAAAGAAAACTAAAGAAAAGATAAAAGATAGAGCTGTTCCAGCCACCCCCCTAAGCTTGAATTCGACTATGGCCTCATAGTCAAAAACCAACTTAAGGGTGGAACAGTGATACCAGATCAGTCTGATGGTGGTGGAGGCGGGTACTGCCAGGGTCGTGGGGTCCGGATTTGCTCTGGATGATGTGACTTCATTTGACAAATAACCCCGTCTTGAATAACTGACACCGACACTGCTGTGTACCCGTCGATACCATCGACGGAAGTCGATGGTATCGACTCGCTGATTAGGGCAACTGCCTCGCGAGTCCGGCCGCCGCCTTTTTCACTTGAAAATGTCGATACCATCGACAGACCCGTCGATGGTATCGACTTCACTGAGTCGATTTCTTCTGAAAATCTCCAGAGATCTCGATGGTATCGACTGGCATGTCGATACCATCGACCTTTTATTGCGACCTGTCTGTGACCATGTCGATACCATCGACGGGATCGTCGATAGTATCGACTCAGTGCGATTTTTTTGCAGCTGTCAACCTGAACCCATGTCGATACCATCGACCAGTGTGTCGATGGTATCGACCCTGCCTGTGCCTGCACATTAAACAAACGGATCAAGGTATCTTCTTTACACTAAAATTCACACGAAATAAAAGCAATCTACGACTATAACTAAACTACCCTAATGTACCAATGGTTGCGTTGCCTCCCAACAAGCGCCCTTCTTTAGCGTCTTAGGCTAGACGGTGTGACAATCATCATCTTTTCACCTTGGGAACTGGGCTTAGAGGATCATTCGGTAATTTGAATTCAACACGATCTCCTCCAATGCCCAAAGACAGAGTACCTCTCCCTAAGGCAGTCACGACATCTGTCGTTGCTTGAAACGGTCTTCCTAGAAGAATTTCACAGCTTTGGAGTGGTGGCATATCCATGACGACAAAGTCCACAGGGAATATGAATTTATCCACTTTGACGAGAACATCTTCACATACTCCATAGGGTCTCACTGTAGACCCATCTGCTAATTCAATTGTTGCAGCCAACTTCTTTATCTCTTTTAACCCCAACTTTTGAAATGTAGCCAAAGGCATGAGATTTATACTAGCGCCGGAATCACATTGCGCTTTAGAAACATGTTGACCACCTATCGAACACGGAATGTAAAAACTTCCTGGGTCCTTTCTCTTCTGTGGTGAACTCCCGTGAATCATCGAGCTCACCGTCTCATTCATCCAATAAATTTCATCGTCTTTTAACCGCCTCTTCTTATTAATGATTTCCTTGATGAACCTCCCATAGGCGGGTACTTTCTCGATCATCTCCACTAATGGAATATTGATGTGGAGTTTTCGAAATATCTCCAGGAATTTTTTAAAGTGATGATGCTCTTTCTTTGACTTAGAATTTACCGGATCCGAAACATCAGCTGCAGCAACACGCCTGTGAGGTGGCACATAAGAGCTTTTCGGGGGTACCTCCCCTAAGCTTGCTTCAATCATTCCCTCGGACGTGGGCTTTGGCGAGACATCATCAATAGTAGCAGCTTGTTGTGGTTCCTCTCTCGCCTCAGATGTCTCCACATGTACACAAACAACCTGCACCTGCTCCTCTTGCCTAGATGGAGATACCATACTCACAACTCTCTCTGATTTTCTGAAGAAATGGTTTCCGCCCGGCAATCTATAGTAAGTGCGTGGATACGGTATCGCCGGTGTTGCATTCACATTGAAAGTCATTTTTCTTTCTGCTACAGCTTCTCGCACCTGAAATTCCTCATTTCTTACCACCGACATGTACTTAACCTGATGATGTGCTTGGGCCACGTTCGCATTCTCCGCTGGTTTCCGTTGATTGGCGTGCTTGATGGCCGCCACTTCATTTGAAATCTGTGCCACGGTGGTCTCTAATGCCCGCATCTGTGCTCTATGGCTTTGCAGCGTCTGCCCAAACTTGGTTAGAATATCACCTTGAGATTGCAATTGTTTTCCAAACATGGCCATCATCTCTTGGTTTTGCTGGACCATTTGAGTTAGTAATTCAGTGTTCTTATCCTCGGTTCTTTATCGTGGTTTGGCATCCGGATCCTGCAGAAAATTATTCGGATCCTTCCATGAAAACTTTTTATCCTTTCTCCATGCATAGTCATTGTTTCTATAGCCCTGTTGTTGCATGAACTTCACTTGGGCTTCCTCATCCTCAGATGCATCTTCCTTAGTTAGCAGCTTCTTGGCTAGAAGATCTAACTTATCGTTCAGCTCCCTAACTGTTCTGGATTCGCCGGCAGCCTTGACATGTTCCACTGCACCTCTATCACCCCATGATTGCTTCCTAGCCATGTTCTTTAATATCTCCCAGCATCTTGTATCAGTGTTGTTCAAGAAAAATCCGGAGCCAGCCGAGTCCAAATTGCTTCTATCATGCTCGGAGAGAGCAAAGTAGAAGATCTTCACTTGGGTTTCCTTGTCTAGTCCATGGTGTGGACATCTCCTCAACATGACCTGGAATCGCTCCCAAGTCTCAGAATAAGTCTCACCCGCCTGTTGGGTGAAATTGTGGATCTTCCGGATCATATCATTGGTCTTCTCAGGAGGGAAGAACCTCTCGAAGAAAACCTCCACCATGTGATCCCATGATTCAACAAACTCGTCGTCGAGGTTATGAAGCCACTCTCTTGCTACTCCAGCCAAGGAACTCGGGAATAACTTGAGGTAGAGCACATCCTGTGGAAATCGATCTATCTTCACCATATCACAGTTCTCCACGAACTGGCTGATGTGGGCCACTGGATCTTCATTTTTTAATCCGTGAAATGCGTTTGATTTAACCAGGTTAATCAATGCTGGATCGATCTTGTATGTTGGAATGTTTAGCCCCTGTTTCTTTATAGGCCCCTTTGATGCCGAGGAAGAAGACGCCTTGATCTTCTCCCATATTGTCTGTGCTTCAGCCATTACTTCTTCTTGTTCTTGCTCAGATTCAGAATGTATATCACTGTGGTGTTCCTCCTCGTAGTAGTCCTCGTCCTCTGGTCCCGCAGATGGAACCTCAGGTGTGCAATTCACGTAGTCTCGACTACGTGTGTGCACCATGCAAAGTACCTGAAATATGGAAATAGGGGTTCAGTACAATGCTTTGAACGAGTCAACACAATTATAGAGGAATAAAGGAATTTTTGAAATTGTTCTAAAAATAAATAAATAAAATGTGGCCTAGAATGGCCGCTCTTAGCACTCAAAGTGCCAATAATTCGCCGTATCCCCGGCAACGGCGCCAAAAACTTGACGTGTATTTTACTACGCGCTTAAACGCAAGTATACGCGTCGAGTAATATAGGCCTTGTGAGGCCCGAGTCGAACTCAGGGATACGTGAATTATTGGAGACTTCTACTAACTAATCGCAATCAGCTAGACCGATTTACAAAGTAGGGTTTTGTTGTTCAAATTGAAAGAAAATAAAAATCAAACAAAGAAAACAATCAATTAAAGGTTAATTTAATCAATTAAAAGGGATATCTTTAGGATGGCGATTTCACCGCGGGTCAACATTGTATTAGATTTCATATAATTCCTCACACTTCTCTCTCTATCTGGGTAGTGGTCTGAAATGAGAATTACCCACTGTCGTGGTGTAATCCACTACTTAGATTTAGGTTGATTCCATCGTCATAGTAATCATTCCCCTAAACTAAGCGCATTAAGATCGGTTCCTCAGTTCCCACCATTAATTTTACAACTCCTTTGTCAAGGGTTTTAATAATTAATGTAGAATTCGTCTCTTTTCAACCGTTAATCCTTCTGTCGAAGTGATTAAGGGCATTAATTTATTATTATGGTGATCAAGCATAACAATAGCAATAGAGAAAATGAATTTATACCACGGATATGAGAGAAAAATATGAATTATCAATCTAAAATCATCATACAATGTATCCCCGGGCTACTCCCGGTCCTAAAGATTGAGGGTTTTAGCCTCTCATGTTCATCTTACACGAATACATGGTAGAAATTGGGGAATTCATAAGAAAAACGTGAACTAGATGGGAAAAACCCCTGAACGAAGAAGAACCGGTGGATCCTTGGCATAGAACATCAACTTTCCCCGCCTGTCGGTGGTGGAAATTGTCTTCGGCAGCGTCTGAATCAACCGGGATGAGCTTCTCGGCCTCCGTTCTCCTTTCTCTCCTCCTCGGCACTCATGCAATCCAAAAATGAGATAATCCCACGTCTGGGCGGCCGTCATTAGGTATAAGTCCCTAATTAGGTCGTTAAATAACAACAGCCGTCCGATCGAGATCAAAACAGATCCAACGCATATCTGCCGGCGTCGATACCATCGACGCGGGTCGATGGTATCGACGAAGCGGATTAGCGGCAGCTTTCCTTTCTTTTATTCTGAGCGCCTGTGGTGATCTCGATACCATCGACTTGGGTGTCGATGGTATCGACTCCTTTAGCGTCGGTTGTTGTCGTTTAGCGACGCTGTAGCTCTCCATGTGTCGATGGCATCGACTTGGGTCGATGGTATCGACTCTGTGCTGCTCCTCTCGTCTGGCAATCTGTGGCTTGGTCGATGGTATCGACTTCCGTCGATGGTATCGACGGAAGCAGATACTCGTTCTTCCTGAAATTTCACAATAAGACCAAGTAAATCCACACAAATTATGATAATATGATAAATAATGCTCAAAATGGTAAAACAAAGGGGATTTGATATAATATGATGGCAAAGACCAAATTAAGTGAATTATGCAATATTATCCATGAAAATGAGTAATTAAGGCACAAAACTCATATAAAATAGGTCTATAAATGCGACTCAAAATCATCGCATCAAGAAGTGCATCTAAGTTTCTATCACCATCCTTTTATTATAATAAGGCCTAGTTTGGCTAACCAAACAACTACTAACTTGATCAACAGACTTAGTTACATATGAGTGTTAGCCAAACATATCTCCTTTTTCAAGCTTATGGTTAGCCTAACAACCTCTTCTAGCCTATAGCTAAACTAGGCAGCTGCATCTCAACCAGAGCATCCATTACCACTTCACATCCTTAGGTGTTAGATAATGTTGAAGACATACGCCTTCATGTATTCCACTTATCATCTCTTTTCAAACTCTAAGTCTATATTCATTAAGCAAACTCTGAGCTCATCCTCTTGGTTTTCAAACTCGACCTTGTATAACTTGCAAAATCCACATAGCTCATGCTAAAAACATCCTTATAAGATGACTACCTTATTTCTCTTAGTGTTTGTAAACCATCCATGTATCATTCACTCCACAGGGTATGTTATCATCTCTGTCCTCATACCTCATAGCAACATTCCAACTCACATCATCGTTTATCCATGGTGTATGGCATGCGTACTGTCTTATCTCTCACTCTCATAACATGAGGAAATAAGCATTTGGCTGCAGTCTAAGTATGAAGTTCTTCCTGTTCTAAGAGTACAGATGGTACATCCCACCTTGCCAATACACCTTATGTCTCAACATCACAATCGTCTCGATATCCATGTTACTTCCATGGAAAACTGGTCTCAAACCTACTTGGGTCCACACACCATCCTTGGTCCTCTCCTCTAGGTCTGTAGGGTGTCGACATTTTTGGGGTCATCCTTCTTCCCTTATGCATCTAGAGAGTGCCCTCCTCATCTGCCCTTTGGGTCCCATGAGTTCATGCAGGTGATCAATCTCCTAACCCATGGCCCTCAAACAATGATAGTTGTTACCTCCCGACCCTATGGTCATGTGCAACTAGGGAATTAGGCAACTCCTACTTTCATCGGTCTTATCCCTACCTCACCCTAGGATAGACTTAGGATTTTGTTATAGTACATGTCCAACTTAGAACCTTACCCAAGTCTCCATCATCTTTTCTGCATTCATGGGCTAACTTCAATCATTTCATAGGGTCATGGCGACCTACCTACCTTGGTCAGGCCCCATACCGTTTACCTCCATGGTAACACACCCAAATGCACTTAGAGATGGTTATCTATGGGTCTATTGGTTCATTCTCTTACTATGTACTTTTCACGTAGCCTTCTAAAATCATATGAGACCTCTTTAGGTTACCTCAAAACCAACAAAACTGGTATACACCCTACAAAAGGGGCCCTCTCCCAGGATGGGAGGAAACTACACCTTGATAACAAAGGTCACAAACATGCTTATGTCTAGGGTTTACATTCACATGATCATGCTTAGCCCTAGCAAGCTACTAAGGTACACAGCTAACAAGCAGACCACCTACTAAACCATGCTAGGTCACACTTATTCTCATCCTCAACATTGGACCAAGAACAACCTTCCCATGTCACCAACTTAGTTGTGAGGGGTTCATCAAACATACCTTAAACTTAAGGGGTTTCCCTTTCCTCTAAACATGAGGAGTACCATGATCGAATCTATAAAAACTCAAATTTCATCATGAGCATCAGGTACACCACTTCCCCTCTTAGGCCTAGGAACCCTAGGTTCACTTTTAGATGTCCCACTGCATGCTCAAAATTCTAACCACGAACCAAGCATGTAAAAGGTATGACATGCACTTCCCATGATCCTTCTACTTGAACAACACTTTAGAGTGGAGTCCTCCTCAAGGACAACCAACAAGGTATAAGGCCTCACAACTTATTACTATACCTTTCCAGGGTCTAAGGAATTCTTCTTCCTATCCCTATAAGGTAAACACCTATTTGCACATAGGTACTAGCAACCTCATCCTCTTTCTATGGATTTGGTTCCTCTAAAGGCAACCAAGATATCATCAGCCTGCAAGGATTATGCATGAGGCAACCACTATCACCCACTTAGGTCGCATCATCCTCAACTCCCCATTGTTCCTCATATCTCTGAGTCTAAGCTTCCAACCTCCTTGCTTGGGTCCTGCTCTCTCTCTCTCTCTCTAGAGCTAACCTTACAAACAACCTTACTATTAGAGGTTCTCTCTCCATGAAGGTGGATCAAGCTCACAAGCATACCCCTACATGGGTGAAGCCTACGTTCATCTTAGGTTTTCTCTAGATTATCCATAGATCTTTATGCTTATCTCATAAGCTATCCAACATACTCTCCTAGCCAGGGTTTTAGCCTATTGTCAGCACTACTGACGTACCCTAGGTGCATACTATGCCATGCCCATATAAGCCCATCAGGTTTCTGTAGGTTCTTCACTAACCTCATCAATGAAGGAGCTATCCTTCACTCTAACATACACGACCCTTCCCAGGGTTTGGTCACCAAAGGTACTAGGTCATCCAACCTCACATGGCTCATATCATCATGGGCATCCAAAAGCATGTCCACCCACACACCTGGTCTATTATGACATATAACTCATCGTGTCATCTCTTTCTCTAACCACCACTTAGGGTTAGGGTTAGCATCATCCTCAAAGGATGTGCCAGGTCTCTAATTATAATGGAGATCTCTGCTTCCAAGACCAACTCTCTCTACTCATCCTCCTGACAAGAGGTTCTAGCCTCAGGTCTCTCCTGAGGGCATGACAACTTATGTCATACGACCTAAGCATGTATCTATTCTTTAGTTTACTCTTAAACTATTAAGCTTATGTCCATGACATCTTATTTACATGCTTTTCATTAATTTGGTGGAGGATTCCTTAAGCCTTATCAAATTTACCCATACCTCAAGAGGGTGAGGAAAAGAGAGAAATCATATTCCTTAAAATCCTTAATAACATTAGACTTGAGAAAGGATGAACAAGATGAGAGAGTCCTAAAGGTATCTTATTTCGAGTCAGATCCTAAGACATCGGAAAGGTAGTCACACTAATCCGAGACTCCTCGTATTCCGAGTAGTAGTGCAGAGGAAAATCTTGCCAGCCCCCGGACGTGATCCTTTTCTACACACCTATGTCTTTCAGAAAATCCTCTAATAACTCCCTCGATTCTATGGAATTTGTAAAATTTACTAATTATTAAAGATTAAATTAGGAACCTATGCTTTGATACCAAATGTAACGACCCCGCCTCCCGGTAACCCCCAATTAAGGGAGACCTGAAGGTCAGAGTTGTTATCCCAATTAATAGGATCAAAGGTTCGACGAATAATCAATAATAATTATGAAATTCTACCAATGAAACTGAAAGGCTGTAATAAAATTTTACTTTGCATACCTCTTAAAAACTTTGGTAATCTACTTCTATCCACATTTTGGATCTATTCTATCTAATCCTCCTTGCACTTTATTTCTTATTTCTATAATGTGTCATTTTACTGTTTTTTCTTTTCAACTTTGTACCTAAAACGCTGAAAAACAAAACGTCGGTCAACATATCGAAATATTCCGGCATGTGGGGACAACCAAAATTCACAGATATGGCTAACAATCTAAGTATCACAATCAAGTTAATTAACAATCCAATTTATGATTTCAATGTGAAATTCTCCACCTCTTTTGCCCTAACCCTGGCATACCCCTTTCGGGTTTCTCTTTTGCCAATGACTTAAGGCCACCTTCTCAATCTCGAGCTTGGTGTCTGGGGTCACCTCTCGTAGTTCCCATTAGTCATTCTATAAAGACCACCTTCTCAATCCTGAGCTTGGTGTCTGGGGTCACCACTCATGGTGCCCTTTGGTCTTCCCTCCTGGGCTTGACCTTTGGCATCATCCATAGGGTGGCATGTAGGTGCGAGAATACACACTTTTACTATTATTGTGATAATCATAGTGACTTTATGATTTTGCATGTATGAACATACAAACTGTTAAGTTGCATTCAATGCGATGAATCGTCTGGGAAACTCTTCGAGAAACTAATGTGATTAACCATAATTAACCACATACATGTCAAGCTGACATGATTGTAGAAATAATTCAACCAATTAAGAAACCAAGCAAGCACACACACCCAGTTGATCCTGAAATAGGCATCCAATTTTTCTTATCATTAATCATGCCATCATGGTCTGTTAAACCTAGCTCGCTTCCTAGGGTTTCTAGTCCACTTTTAGGGTTTCCATTACAATTAGGGTTTCACTTCATTTATACTATTTTACACCCTAATTTTATACAATTACTCATAAACCCTAATTATCTCATCTATTCCTCTTGAAAGATATTAAGGCTACCTCTTAACAACATATAACCTTAATTTCATATTAAAGGCACAATTAAACATCAAATAAGTCCATTATGCCTCTTTTCATTAAAACTACCAATTTTATCCTTTTAATTCATGATAAGATCTTTAGGCCCATTTATCATCTTTGGTTCCTTCTGGATTAACAACTCATAGTTCATTATAATCTAATTCACATATGAACTCATTAATTCCACCTTTATCCATTAGAAAACCTTAATTACTATATTAAGGGTATTTATCCACAATTAGGAACCTTTATACTCAAAATAGCTTAGAACTATCATATCTCAACTTTAACCATGAAATTGAATAATTAAAGCCATTAAGAGTTACAATTACTATCATTAGGGTTTCAAGGCCCATTATAGTATATTCATGCACATGAAATTCTAAATTAAACCAATTACATGCACAGTTCACCCTTTTTGTTCTTAATGTACCGTTTTACAATTAACAGGTTAATATCAACTTTAATCATCCATTAAACCCTACTAAATACATTAATTATCTCAAAATACGGTTTCTTAATCATTAATACATTAAAGTTGATATCTTCCCTTACATTTCGAATTGCATGTGGAATTAGCTTATAAATATATTTTTAATGGATTCCCTCATTTTTCTGATCAACTTTCATATTTTATGCGCATTCATCTGAGCTACTAAAAAGGAGATATGATTTTTGCAAAAATTTACTTACTTGAGCTAATGGGAGGATGCCATGTCACCCTTTCCAATGCAACGCGACTTGCTTGGAAACTGTGGGCTCTGATCTCAAAAACCACGATATAAACTTAGCGGAAGCGATTCAATTAACAGCGGAAGACAAAAATCACGGGAAATTAAAACTTTTCGAGATAAGAGCTTGAATATATAAAAACTTCTTTCATAAAAGGAGATAAACTGTTTACATCTCAGATAATTACTTCTTGAGTAATTATATACAACATGATACAAAATCTCAAGAACTCAAAAGCAAAATCTCAGACCAAAAGACTCCAAGGACCTGAGAGTACAGAGAACACATAGGACTGACTATCTAACTATACAACTCAGCAGTCTGAATCTCCACCTGAGATTTACTGCTGCTCCTGATACTGTTGCTGCTGATATTGGTCACCTGAAGATTGATTCCTTCGCCCTCGACGAACACCTAAAAAGTTGAAATCTACGGGGTGAGACAATTTTAAATAATTGTCCCAGCGAGAGTTATAACTCTTCGCCAGAAGCTTTATTATAGCAACCAAGAATAACATAGGCAATACAAGCTTTAAGGTAATCAGCAGCAGATTGTTATCAATTAGAACAACAACATTTAAGGAATATGAAGAACATGTATACTAATTAATGTATCTTCAACCAATGTATCTCACAGTTCAACCTAAGCAGATATGCTACGCGGTTGATTATGTTTTACAAACATCATTATGCCCTGCGGAGATGAGGTATACCGCTCGTACTCCAACCGATCACTATTAAGTCGCATCGGTATCATACATAGGTCATCAAAAGAGCCGGATTCTTATGAACTCATCTTCCTCAGTCAGTAAGAGGATCAACATGCAGGACATCTAGTGTCTCTACTACTATAGCTTACCAGGGTATTCTGGTACTTCGCTATTAGAGTCACAGTGGCATTCTGTACTCTCTTCGCTACCGAAAGATTTCTTGTTTATCTCTCATCGATGCGGTATAAAAGATTTCCTCGGGAGATTAGTGTTACATCACCCCGGCATAATACATAGTGAAGGATTGATAGATTAAGATACATCTACATCAATTCCTATACTAGGATGTAAGGAAATTCACATCCATATTACCCCACATATTGAAAAGTATGTGCTCCAGGAATCCCCTTAGGAAAACCTGTTTCACCATCATTTAACTCCTGACAATGATGGATCTATGATCAGGGCTCTACATGGTATGATTATACTTGATTAGTTAGGTACAATTTAGTATTCTTTTATCATCATACATGTTTTCAAACATTAATCATTAGCATAGCAGCTATGAAGGAAGAATACTAAATGTAACAAGCCTAACTCTCATCAATTATCATTTCTCAATATTCTCATCACAAGTCATCTCTTAAAGCATGACCTTGATGGTATTCATGGCTCTCACAGCCTATCAATCTCATAAGATGCTATTAACAAGGCATCAAGATATATCACTATTCATAAAGCTAACAACATGCTTTCAATGAATATAGTATCATCATCCATACCTGGATATGAGCATCCTCATAAAGGAACCTGCATGGTTAAATCAACTGATAACAGTAAATAACTCATTTAAAGAAGTTGTATCTCCCTACTCATACAAGAGCTAGGTTTCCCTGATTTTCATCAATTAGGGTTTACTATTCACATTACATGTCATCACCCTAGAATTAGGGTTTACTATTCACCTCATGGTGAAATGATCTCATAACATCCTCATGTATGAGAAACATCATCATTAAAGACCTCAGATAAGATTAAGATTCATCAATTATCATAATTAGGGTTTCCATGATCTCACATAAGTGGATCATACCTAAACTTGCACATTCATGTATATTGAAGGTATTTTACTTGAATTTTCATTATAATTGGTACTTTCTCTCTCCTCTAACTAGTAGATAGTGATTACACCACTCTAGATTAGGTTGGTTTAAGTCCTCATTGATTAACACAAGTCAACTCATCACTATCATGTGATTAGGGTTTGATTAAAACAAGGTATCACTCAATTGAACCTTTCAGGGGCATTTTGGTAATTTACCCATTGACCATCATCATGGGTCAATTCATTAGCCACTTAGTCCCTTAACATCTTAGGTTACCATTAGGGTTTAGATTAGATCATCATTGAACCATTTACACCTTCAAGTGATTAAGTATAATCAACCTTGAAGGTCTCCAATTAGTTTAGGGTTTAACCTTCAACCTTCAACCCATTTGATTCTTAAACGACCTTGAACTTGTTTAATCTCAAATGACCTTGAATCCATTTGAACCTTAAACGAGTGTGGACCCACGTAATCTTAAACGGGTGTGGACCCATTTAAGTCCAAACGAGTGTGGACCCGTTTGAGCCTAAACGAGTGTGAACCCGTTTGAGCTTAAACGGGTGTGAACCCATTTGGACTCAAAAGAGTGTCGACTCATTTGGACTCAAATGAGTGTGAACTCATTTGGGCTTAAACGAGTGTGAACTCGTTTGGTCTAAAATGATTGTGGGTCTACTTGGGTTCAAACCGCATGAACATAAAAGGTGACACAAAGCTTATGCTTGAATAGGATTTCTTATGTTGAAGCTTTCAATTGGCCCAATCCATGTTAACCATATACAAATTGAGAAAATTAGGATGAGCCTCAATCAACTGGACACCAAATTGACCCTCAATTGAAAGACAATTAGGGTTAAATCTAACTCAATTAGGGTTTCCAATCGGCTAATCATCAATGTTCAACAATACGATTCAAATCAGAGTTGAACCTATCAATTGACCTCCAATTGGGCCCAAACATGGCTCAAACGGTCTTGAGGTCGTTTGGATGACCTCCAAACGTTCTTGAGACCGTTTTACCAAAGTTTGACCAAAAACCAAAATGATTTGATAAGGGTTGAGCCCTAATTAAATTAAAAATCAGCACTTTTCATCAATTTATCAACATCTTGTAATTGGACCCTCAAACCATCAAATTTCTTTAACCCTAGACCTCCAAAAGATCTTGGGGTGTCACTAAACGAGTGTGAGATCGTTTGGATGAACCCCCAAACGGGTTTGAACCCGTTTGGATCCTCCAACCCAAAACTCAACAAGATCTATAATTAAAATCAGCAATTTCAACCCGATTAGGGTTAGGGTGTTGAAGTGCCTTCAACTCTCAATTGGTTAGGAATTCGATTATAATTCTTTGTAGGAAAGAAATTCAATACATTATGAACAGACCCTCAAACGGTCGTACCTTGGTCAACCCTATGAAATGGTCTTGCGGTTGTTTTGATCCAAACGATCTTGCAGGATCGTTTGAGATCAAACGGGTTGAACCCGTTTGACCTTAAACGAGTTGCACCCGTTTGGACCAAAAGGGTTCAAGGTAGTTTCATAAAGTGACCTAGGAATCCACGCCCATCATCCTCAACCTATGTTCAGGTCGGTTCCTCCACCGTTTTGCTTGCAAAAGAGCAAGGAAGAAGAAGAGGAACTAATCATAGAAAACAAGAACAAAAATATGCATAACAAAGCTAAGAGTTAGAGTTATAAAACCCGCCTCAAACGTGGTTCCTAGAGCTTCCAAGCTTCCAAGCTTCAAGCCTTTAATGGTGCCTTGAGCTCCACAGATCGGCCAAGGTCAATTCTTCAAGAAAAAGATGGGGATGGTCGGCTAGAACAAGGAACCTAAGTAAGAAAACTAGCAATTCAACCTTGTAATACGATTTCCTCCATGAATCCAAGCTAGAAGGTGGTGTTATCTTACCTAGAACAGGTTGGTCATCCCCTTGAGCTCCTGAGCTTTGCTTTGGCCGGTTGAGAAAGATAAGAAGTGAGGAAGTGAAGGAAAACGTTTGCTTGGTTTGGAAAGAAAGGTGCTTATATAGTTTAGGCTGATTTACACCATAAAGACCTCTAGAACTTTGAAATTCTCATCCAAGTCCTTTCTTATTTAAGGGAACGTCCAATCTCATCTAAAATTATGCAAAGCTCATGAAATCTCAAGATCTAGGGGTAAAGAAAGCCAACTTTCAACTAGGGTACATACATGAAAGGTTAACAAATTCACTAACAAATTCACTAACAAATTCACTCGGAGTTTATATCCCCGAGCTTTTACCAAAACCAAGTGCAACAATACCACCCGCAAGCAGACGGATCTTATCGCAGTATAGTTGAGGATCGAACCCAAAGGACAACGTTTTTAAGAATCTTTGTCAGTTAGATCTAGCTTAAGTAAGACTAATATTTAGAACAATAGGTTGATTTGGGTTTGATTAAACTAATTGCAAGAAAGTAAATGCGGAAAGAAAGATGAGTTTAGATCAATGATATGGAATCGCTGGGATGGTACCGGGTTTGACCACCGCTACACTCACAAACATACTCTTTTGCAAACAAACCAGGCACGATATAACACTCCAAATAGAGCTGCTGCAGAACCCCCCATACGGGCGTTAGGTCCGCGTAAGCATCACCACAGGCAGCCGATTTCTCATCGCCATCCGGATCACATGTCTTACGGCTCTGAAGATACAGAAATCCACGGAGGTTGTGAACCCCCCATACGGGCGTTAGGCGCACAGAAGCGTCACCGAAGGCTAGATGGCTCGTCCCCTCGCGGATCATACACTTACGACCTCGATGAAATCCCATCCTATTTCTAGTTTGGGAGGCAGCCGCGTTAACTGATAAACAAGCAGGAAGGTGACATGCGAGCAAACATCGACGTTTAGCAAGATGATGCAAAATCCAACTAAGGTTGTGAACCCCCTATACAGGCGTTAGGCGCACAGAAGCGTCACCGAAGGCTAGATGGATCGTCCCCTCGCGGATCATACACTTACGACCTCAAGGAACCCATCGGAAGTTATCGTCAAGGGTCAAACATGCTAAACGACGTTCCAACCCATGCCTTGAAGTTATCGCAACATAGGAACCCATGCATTGAAGTTATCGCAACATAGGGAGCACAAAGATGAAAACACGCACATAACCAACCTACAAGCTTAACGATAAACGACAAAATGAAGAGTTATATACATTGCTATGGAAAGTTTAACAAAAGAACATGGTTTGCATGGGCAGCGGGGCTAGTCCCCGCACCCCAGCGAAAGAGGACTACTCGCTCATGATACGAGATACAAGAAGGATAGGAGAGAAAGATAGATCCGCCATGAGCTCGGTGCAGAGGGTGGACGCAGCTCGGTGAAGAAGATGCGCTCCTTGCACCGTCTTCTTCCTCTTCTTGGCCTCCTTGGACGCAACACCAGCAGTAGATGGAGTGGAACTTGATCGGTGTGGTGCTCTGGCAGCCTTTCGGCGTCCGGAACCGATACCTCAAAATGGGGACCCTGGGGGTCTATTTATAGTTTCAGATCTGATCCCAAACGGTTTGGATAGGTTGCTGGAAATATCTTCTCCAAACGGTTTGGAGACCGTTTGGGCGCCAAACGGTCTGGAGATCGTTTGGGCGCCAAACGGTCTTGACACCGCTTGGGCACCAAACGGTCTTGAGACCGTTTGGGCATCAAACGGTTTGGAGGTCGTTTGAGAGCCAAACGGTCTTGCTTTGATCGGTCCTGGATTTGGCGTGGTCGCACGGCTTTAGTTCTTCAATCGATCCTTGCGCTTGCATCGAACGGTCTTGGGACCGCGCGGGACCAAACGGTCTTGGGACCGCGCGGGACCAAACGGTCTTGGGACCGTTTGGGACCAAACGGCCTTGGGACCGTTTGGGACCAAACGGCCTTGGGACCGCATGGGACCAAACGGTCTTGAGACCGCATGGGACCAAACGGTCTTGAGACCGCATGGGACCAAACGGTCTTGAGACCGTATGGGACCAAACGGTCTTGAGACCGCATGGGACCAAACGGTCTTGAGACCGCATGGGACCAAACGGTCTTGGGACCGCATGGGACCAAACGGTCTTGAGACCGCATGGGACCAAACAGTCTTGAGACCGCATGGGACCAAACGGTCTTGGGACCGCATGGGACCAAACAGTCTTGAGACCGCATGGGACCAAACGGTCTTGAGACCGCATGGGACCAAACGGTCTTGGGACCGCATGGGACCAAACGGTCTTGGGACCGCATGGGACCAAACGGTCTTGAGACCGCGTGGACTTCTTGGGCAACTGGTTTCGTCTTGTTCTTTGTGTATTCCAGCAAACGGTCTTGAGACCGCATGGATCCAAACGGTCTTGAGACCGTTTGCATGGAGTTGCCTGCTACACCTGCATAAAATGAAAGATATTTAGTTAAAACCTTGATTATTGAATCACTGAGTAGTTTTGTGCATTATGATTCATATTAGGGTGAAAAGATGTGGAATAGATATTAAATTGTTCCAAAAAGGTAATTGAAAATCATGATGAGTATGCACTCATCAAAACACCCCGAACTTAAATCGTTGCTCGTCCTCGAGTAACATAAAATTTGAAACTGTTGCCTGATGGAATACTTTCGATTCGTGTGATTTCTTCATCTTCACATCACAAATGTTTTCTTTTTGCTCAGTATGAGTGAGTACCTCAACTTCCTGGGACCACGAAACACGTCTTTCCATAGCTTCGTTCCTGAGTTCGTTTCCCAACAACGCTTCCTCCCCTCCTTTTCCAACACCAAGCATGTCGAAGAGTTTTGTAGGAGTTCAGAGATACCCGTAGAATCAACAAGTATGCATTTGATATGACACTGGTGTAGTTCAGGATGGTAGGGCATGTATTGTTCCCTTAGGTAGAAAAAGGAGTGAAAGGTGGTATGGAAAGAAGAAGTAAATTTCTCCTCTATTCGACTCGAGATTTTTATTTGTTTTGCAATTTCATTTATTGCATATTTTTTTGTGTGCGCTATGGCATCTTTTGTTGCAGATCTCTCCTCTATTCGACTCGAGATTGCATTTATTTTGTGTGCACTTTGGCATCTTTTTATTGCAGATCTCTCCTCTATTCGACTCGAGATTGCATTTTTGGTGGTACGCCCCTATTTATTGGAAGGGGTATGGAAGAAGCGGATATGGGGAAAGTGGCGTGCCACCCCGAACTTAGGGTTTGGCACAAGTTTGGCTATTTTGGTGGTATTTATGGATGGAGGGATATGAAGATGATAGAAGAAGTGTAGAAGAGAGTTCAGATCAGGATGCAACTTGATTTACAATTCAAAACCGGGTTATTCTCTTTGTCATACTCTGCTCAAATAATGACTTGATGCGGATCCGGTGGGGTTTCTGAGCCATTGTTCCACTAGTCAGTTAGGAAGCGCGACGTGTTTGATCCCTATCAGTTTGACAGATACTTATCATTATGTAAAAAGAATTATGGTGTTAGGAATCATAAGTTTCACAGGATGATTTCAGGCAAGTTTCAAAAGTCAGTCTTCTTGAGGATTTGCTTTGAATAAGGAGGATGTTATGATAGAAGATGCATAGCAAAAAGTTAGTTACATTTTTATCAACAAAAGACAAAATTTCATCAGGTATCTGTTCAAAATTTTGAAAAATTTTATGATAGAGACATATTGAATATGAAAAGAGGGTGTGTATGTGGAAGTGGAATACGTACCACCCACCCTCCACCCCGAACTTAGAGATTTGCTCGTCCTCGAGCAAACCCTAAATTCAAGATGGAGGGGAAAGGAAACACCAGGTATGACTGCCGAGAATGAATTCATTCTGATCAGCACCAATCCGATCTCGTGTCCTGAAAGAAAAACTCTCTCATAAGGCAAATTTTATTTAAGGAAAATTTAACTATAAGGAACAAAATTTGAAAAGGAAAAGTAAAATAGATTTATTGGTCGGGTTGCCTCCCGACAAGCGCCTTTGTTTTATGTCGATGGCTCGACAGAGTTCTTCGGAATTATGGTGGGTCCTTTGGATTGCTGAATTCCAACATCATTTCGGTGCCTTTGTCAGCTGGTGTGAAGTATCTTTTCAAGCGGTGACCATTTGCTATAAATTCGCCAGACCCGTCGCTCCATAAAGAGAAAGCACCATGGGGAGAGATGCTTTTGACGATGTAAGGTCCGCACCAACGTGAGCGGAGTTTTCCTGGGAACAATTTTAATCTGGAGTTGAAAACTAGAACTTGGTCTCCCACTCGTATGTCTTTTTGTTTCAGATGTCCATCATGCCAGAGTTTTGTACGTTCTTTGTAGATTCGTGCATTCTCATAGGCTGTCATTCTGAGTTCATCCAGCTCATGGAGTTGCAGAATTCTGGCTTGACCCGCTTGTTTCATATCGAAGTTTATTTGTTTAATTGCCCACCATGCCTTATGTTCAAGTTCGACTGGTAGGTGGCAACTCTTTCCATATATTAATCGAAAAGGGGTAGTCCCAAGGGGAGTCTTATAAGCAGTGCGATAAGCCCATAAGGCGTCGTTGATTTTTGTCGCCCAATCTTTTCGATTATGTCCAACGGTTTTCTCAAGGATAGCCTTAAGTTGTCGGTTGGAGACCTCTACCTGTCCACTAGTTTGTGGATGATAAGGCGAAGCTATCTTGTGTGAGACGCCATATTTTCGTAGAAGAGCTTCAAGGCTTCTTTCAATGAAGTGGGATCCTCCGTCAGATATCACGGTTCTCGGCACTCCGAACCGTGGGAAGATAATATCTTTGAATAGTTTGATGACTGGTTTTGAATCACAAGTGACGGTTGGTATAGCTTCAACCCATTTGGAGACGTAGTCCACCGCCACAAGGATGTAAGAGAATCCATTAGAAGATGGGAATGGCCCCATATAGTCCACTCCCCAGACGTCAAATATCTCGACTTCTTGCCATAGATTCAGTGGCATTTCGTCTCTCTTGGTTATATTGCCAGCTCTTTGACACTTATCACATGATATGACAAAATCATAACAGTCCTTGGATAAAGTTGGCCAGAAAAATCCACATTGCAAAACTTTTAAGGCAGTCTTTTTAGAGCTCATATGCCCACCCACGGGTCCTGAGTGGCATTGTTCCAAAATAGAATGGGCTTCTTCTTCGGCGACACAACGTCTATACAATCCATCTGCACAGAGTTTGAAAAGATATGGTTCATCCCAATAGTAATGCTTCACATCATGCATAAATTTCTTCAGAGCGTTCCCGGTGTATTGAGGATGGATGACTCCGGTGGCAAGGTAGTTTACTAAGTCTGAATACCATGGTTCGAATCCTAAGACTCTCATAAGCTGATCATCTGGTAGAGAGTCGTTTATCGGAATCCCTTCAGCATCCAGAGTGTGGATGCGACTCATGTGATCTGCCACGACATTCTCCGTCCCTTTTTTATCTCTTATTTCTAGGTCAAATTCTTGTAGAAGGAGTATCCATCTGATCAGCCTTGGCTTAGCATCTTTCTTTGTCATAAGATAACGGATAGCAGCATGGTCAGTGTAAACGATTACCTTCGAACCAGTAAGGTAGGATCTGAATTTGTCGAAAGCATAAATGACTGCTAAAAGCTCCTTCTCAGTAGTAGCATAATTCCTTTGAGCTTTGTCGAGGGTCTTTGATGCATAATAGATCACATAATGTTTCTTCTCTATGCATTGTCCTAAGATAGCACCCACCGCGTAATCACTGGCATCACACATAATTTCAAAGGGGTGGTCCCAATCGGGAGCTCTAATGATGGGAGTAGTTGTAAGGGCTTTCTTCAGCATATCAAAACTTTTGACGCATTCTTCATTGAAATTGAAATCAGCATCCTTTAAAAGTAGATTATTCATCGGCTTCGTTATCTTGGAAAAATCACGTATAAACCTTCTATAGAATCCAGCGTGACCAAGGAATGCGCGAACTTCTTTTACATTTGTGGGGATTGCCAGTTTAGAGATGACTTCTATCTTGGCCTTATCAACTTCAATTCCTTTATTACTAACCTTGTGGCCCAAGACGATGCCTTCCTTTACCATAAAGTGGCATTTCTCCCAATTTAGCACCAGATGTGCTTCTTCACAACGTTTGAGGACCATGGAGAGAAGCTTAAGACAAGAATCAAAGGAGTCACCATATACGGAAAAATCGTCCATGAAAACCTCCATAACTGTTTCAGTAAGCCCTGCAAAAATGGCAGTCATGCAACGTTGAAAAGTTGCAGGGGCATTACACAGACCAAAAGGCATTCTTTTAAAAGCATATGTCCCGAAGGGACAGGTGAAAGTTGTTTTTTCTTGATCATCTGGATGTATGGGGATCTGATAGAATCCAGAGTATCCGTCCAGGTAACAGAAATATTCTTGATGGGCCAATCTTTCCAAAACTTGATCGAGGAAGGGCATAGGAAAATGATCCTTCCGGGTGGCCTTGTTTAATTTTCTATAATCAATACACATCCTCCACCCAGTCACTGTTCGGGTGGGGATGAGCTCATTGTTTTCATTTCTTGTGACAGTAGTACCTCCTTTCTTGGGTACAACATGAACTGGGCTCACCCATGGTGAGTCCGATATCGGGTATACTGTTCCAGCTGTAAGGAGTTTGATGATCTCACGACGAACCACTTCCTTCATATTCGGGTTCAACTTTCGTTGATGCTCGATCGTTGGCTTATGGTCTTCCATCATGGGGATTATGTGCATGCACAAGGCTTGACTGACCCCTGTGAGATCACTTATTTTGTAGCATATGGTTTTCTTGCTCTCCTTTAATACCTCCAGAAGTTGCTCTTATTGTTTGATCATTAAACCAGAGTTAATAATGACAGGACAAACTTTGAGATCGTCTAAAAACATATACTTCAGCCCTTCAGGTAGGTGCTTCATTTCAGGAGGTTCTGGTTTTTCACTGATTTCTTCTGGGGTTTCGGTAACCTTTAATTCTTCATAGGTAGCTTCAGGATTTCCTTTAGCAGAGTCGGGAGGTTCAGTGCAATCCTTATCTTGTTGGTCAGTAGGTTCATCATTAAAAAGGTCATATAGAGAAATTTCCAAGGGATCGCATGACTCGTGATATTCTTGAGTAAGTTGTGACATCTGCTCAACACAATCTATCAGATAGACTTCCTCCTGTATACTCGGTCTTCTCATGCTTTCAAAAACTTTGAACTCCAGAGTTTCTTTACCTAACCTGAGCAGTAAGGTTCCGGCTTCAACATCGATAAGGGCTCTAGCAGTGGCGAGGAATGGACGACCAAAGATAATAGGGTATTTGGTGTCTTCTTTTATGTCCATGATGACAAAATCACATGGGACATATGCGTCTTTGCCTACCTTGACCGGGATGTCTTCGAGAATTCCTAATGGCTTTTTTACCGAATTATCCGCAAGTTGAATTGTCATAGCAGTTGGAAGCAATTCTTCAAACCCTAGTCTCTTGCATAGACTGAGAGGCATAATAGAAATACTCGCGCCAAGATCTGCCAATCCTTTCTTGCATGATGAGTCGCCAATGTGACATGAGATTCCAAAGGATCCTGGATCTTTTTGTTTCTTAGGCATCTTGCTTAGTATGATATCTGATGTGGTAGCAGCCAATTTTACAGTTTCATATTCTTCAGTGATGTACTTCTTGGTGAGAAGCGACTTTAGATACTTGGTCCAGGCTGGTATCTCATTAAGAGCATCTAGGAATGGTATATCAACATGGAGCTTTTTCATAGCCTCTTTGAATTTGATGAATCTAGTATCAAGCTTGGTTTCCCTCAGACGGGACGGGAAAGGAACACGAGGCTTATATACAGGAATATCCGGTTTAGGTGTCTCTACTTCTTCATCGATAGATTTATCAGAACTTCCCTTATCAGTATTTCTTTCCTTCGGTTGTGATTCTGGTGTTGTCGAGTTTTGGTCCGTCAAAGGTTCATTCTCCTCAGGGATATCCATAGTTGTTTTTGTTGGGGGATCCAAATAACTTTTCCCTGATCTTGTGGCGATAACCTTCAGCTGCTCCAGATGTTTCAGATTGTTCTCAGGTTGTCCGGCAAAGACTCCAGCTTGTGGCTTAATACTAGCAGCAAGTTGAGCTAGTTGAGTTTCAATAGCCTTCTGTTGGGCTTGTTGATTGGCTATCATTGTTTGTTGTGTTTGCAATAACTTTTCAATGGTAGATAGCTTGTCATCAGAAGGGATGGATCCTGTTTGACCTTGTTGTTGGTTCAAGCTTTGATACTGAGAGTTATTCTGATAATTATTATAGTTTCTGTTCTGAAAGTTTCCCTTGAAGTTTCCTTGATTCCCAAAGTTCTGTTGCTGGTTAAACTGATACCCAGATGGGCCTCTTGGTTGATTATTTGGAACAAATTGATGCGAGTTCATAGCTCCTGAAGGATTTCCGTACTGGAAGCCTAGGTGATTCCTATTTTGATTCGGATTGTAATAGTTCTGCCCAGGGTTGGTGTTAATAGCATTAAGATTTTCCATCTGGAAATTATCTCCTTGCCCACAGGCGTTGCTTAAAACTACATCATAGAGAACATTGCATGATAGTGTGGAATGGTCAGTGCCTTTGCACGCTTCACAAAACAAAGAAGTGGACTTGACTTGTTCTGGTTGCCTAGTTGGAGAATGTCCTCTTCCAATCGCAGCAAGGGATGATTCTATGTGATCTTGCTTTGCAACCAAGACTTTCAAAGTTTCAGCTATAGATTTGTATTCTGGGATAGCATCAGCCATAGCTACCTTTAAGACTCCTTTACCAACAGATCTGACCCAGTTGGCTTGATTTTCTGCTCCCAGGGTGACTACTCTCCATGCGCTGTCGTAACTTTGCCGCATGAAGTTCCCTCCAGACGAAGAGTCAAGGAACATCTTAACATCATCTTCCACACCCCTGTAGAATATCTCTATCAGCTGGTTCTTAGGAATTCCATGGTGTGGGCATTTGCATAGGAGCTCCTTGTATCTATCCCAAGCTTCGGAAAGAGTTTCTCCTGGGACTTGAGTGAAATTTGTGATTCGTCCCCTGATCTCATATGTAAGAGATGGGGGTAGAACTTTTCCAGAAAGGCGTTTTGAAGCTGCTCCCAGGTGGTGATGGGTACATCACTCTGTAGTGAGTTGTACCAACTAATGGCTCTATCAGCCAGAGAGTACTTGAAGAGACGGAGTCGAATAGCATCATCAGAGACTCCATTTTGCTTCGTCATAGCACACAGGTCAATGAATCTGAGAAGATGACCTTGGCTGTCTTTAGCTTGTTTACCGTAAAATGGGTTGTTTTGAAGCAAGGTTATCCAATGTGCTCTAATCTCAAAGTTGGCAGCTTCGATGGGAGGAGGCTGCACCGGATGATAGACATTTGCGGCCTTTGGGATAGAGAACTCTCTAAGATCCTTCTGAAGTTCCGCTGCCTGCGTTGCTGCCTGTGCTGCTAAGATCTCCTGTTGAACCGCAACTCTAGCTTCTTGCATGAACCTTTCTCTCTGCGCATTGATGGCTTGAGCCACCCTACGGGCTACTTCTTCTTCTTGCGCCATTCTGGCTTGATTCTCTCGGATCTGACGATGGAAGGTTCTATCGATTTCGGGATCAAAGCTCGCAGTCAGTCCGAGACTATCCGAACGGTGCATACACTAATCGTCAAAGAGCACCTGAAATTTGAAAAGGTTTGAAAGTGAGATCCTTGGTGTAGAATAAAGATCAAAAAGATGAGCGATAGTTTCAAAAAGAAAACAAAATCCTAGATTAGTCTTAAAAGAACTAGATTTGACTGACTGATTCCGTTGTCCCCGGCAACGGCGCCAGAATTTGATGTGGCTTTTTGAATGCACTAACAAATTCACTCGGAGTTTATATCCCCGAGCTTTTACCAAAACCAAGTGCAACAATACCACCCGCAAGCAGACGGATCTTATCGCAGTATAGTTGAGGATCGAACCCAAAGGACAACGTTTTTAAGAATCTTTGTCAGTTAGATCTAGCTTAAGTAAGACTAATATTTAGAACAATAGGTTGATTTGGGTTTGATTAAACTAATTGCAAGAAAGTAAATGCGGAAAAAAAGATGAGTTTAGATCAATGATATGGAATCGCTGGGATGGTACCGGGTTTGACCACCGCTACACTCACAAACATACTCTTTTGCAAACAAACCAGGCACGATATAACACTCCAAATAGAGCTGCTGCAGAACCCCCCATACGGGCGTTAGGTCCGCGTAAGCATCACCATAGGCAGCCGATTTCTCATCGCCATCCGGATCACATGTCTTACGGCTCTGAAGATACAGAAATCCACGGAGGTTGTGAACCCCCCATACGGGCGTTAGGCGCACAGAAGCATCACCGAAGGCTAGATGGCTCGTCCCCTCGCGGATCATACACTTACAACCTCGATGAAATCCCATCCTATTTCTAGTTTGGGAGTCAGCCGCGTTAACCGATAAACAAGAAGGAAGGTGACATGCGAGCAAACATCGACGTTTAGCAAGATGATGCAAAATCCAACTAAGGTTGTGAACCCCCTATACAGGCGTTAGGCGCACAGAAGCGTCACCGAAGGCTAGATGGCTCGTCCCCTCGCGGATCATACACTTACGACCTCAAGGAACCCATCAGAAGTTATCGTCAAGGGTCAAACATGCTAAACGACGTTCCAACCCATGCCTTGAAGTTATCGCAACATAGGAACCCATGCATTGAAGTTATCACAACATAGGGAGCACAAAGATGAAAACACGCACATAACCAACCTACAAGCTTAACGATAAACGACAAAATGAAGAGTTATATACATTGCCATGGAAAGTTTAACAAAAGAACATGGTTTGCATGGGCAGCGGGGCTAGTCCCCGCACCCCAGCGAAAGAGGACTACTCGCTCATGATACGAGATACAAGAAGGATAGGAGAGAAAGATAGATCCGCCATGAGCTCAGTGCAGAGGGTGGACGCAGCTCGGTGAAGAAGATGTGCTCCTTGCGCCGTCTTCTTCCTCTTCTTGGCCTCCTTGGACGCAACACCAGCAGTAGATGGAGTGGAACTTGATCGGTGTGGTGCTCTGGCAGCCTTTCGGCGTCCGGAACCGATACCTCGAAATGGGGACCCTGGGGGTCTATTTATAGTTTCAGATCTGATCCCAAACGGTTTGGATAGGTTGCTGGAAATATCTTCTCCAAACGGTTTGGAGACCGTTTGGGCGCCAAACGGTTTGGAGATCGTTTGGGCGCCAAACGGTCTTGAGACCGCTTGGGCACCAAACGGTCTTGAGACCGTTTGGGCATCAAACGGTTTGGAGGTCGTTTGAGCGCCAAACGGTCTTGCTTTGATCGGTCCTGGATTTGGCGTGGTCGCACGGCTTTAGTTCTTCAATCGATCCTTGCGCTTGCATCGAACGGTCTTGGGACCGCGCGGGACCAAACGGTCTTGGGACCGCGCGGGACCAAACGGTCTTGGGACCGTTTGGGACCAAACGGCCTTGCGACCGTTTGGGACCAAACGGCCTTGGGACCGTTTGGGACCAAACGGCATTGGGACCGCATGGGACCAAACGGTCTTGAGACCGCATGGGACCAAACGGTCTTGGGACCGCATGGGACCAAACGGTCTTGAGACCGCATGGGACCAAACGGTCTTGGGACCGCATGGGACCAAACGGTCTTGGGACCGCATGGGACCAAACGGTCTTGGGACCGCATGGGACCAAACGGTCTTGAGACCGCGTGGACTTCTTGGGAAACTGGTTTCGTCTTGTTCTTTGTGTATTCCAGCAAACGGTCTTGAGACCGCATGGATCCAAACGGTCTTGAGACCGTTTGCATGGAGTTGCCTGCTACACCTGCATAAAATGAAAGATATTTAGTTAAAACCTTGATTATTGAATCACTGAGTAGTTTTGTGCATTATGATTCATATTAGGGTGTAAAGATGTGGAATAGATCTTAAATTGTTCCAAAAAGGTAATTGAAAATCATGATGAGTATGCACTCATCAGGTACATACATGAAAGGTTTCCTTACTTAAACTTAGTGAATTTTATGTACAAAGGTCATTTTTCTTATTTGATTATTCATTGATGTGTCCCTTTCACCATTTCTACTCTAAATGATGACAAGAGTCATAAAAGATGTTCTAGATGGTGTATTTTACAAGTTGCACCCCTCAAATTGGGTAAACTGCATTTTACTCCAAATTAGGGTTTTTAAGCATAAGGATTATTCCACAAGCTGCATCTAGATGCCCAGTGCTTGGGAAATCCATCATGTCTCATCATATTCACTCATATGATGTCTCATTATCAAAAGAACATCTTAACATGTGCAATTGCAAGTTAACCCCTTAACTGGGTAATTTGCACATAAGCCCCTGCATTACCAAAATAATACTACAACTTTGTTTAAAAAGGACAAAATTAAAAGTATATGTTCCTGAGGAACTTAATTACATGTCAAAAGATAATCACCAGGGTTTGATTACATATTTAGGCAAAACACCTAGGGTTATCTCATAACCCAAGTCAGGGATGTTACAAATTATCCACCCCTTTCAAGGATTTCGTCCCCGAAATCGATAAAGCATACTAGGAGAAAAGAGCAGGGTATTTCCTTCTCATCTCATCCTCTAGTTCCCAAGTGGCTTCTTCGACACCATGGTGATTCCAGAGGACTTTCACAAGGCTTATATCTTTCTTCTTTAGCTTTTTAATTCTATTATCAAGGACTGATACTGGTCCTTCCTCATAGGTTACATCTTCATTCAATTCTACTTCCATAGGTTGTAGAATTGACTCGGTGTCAGAATGACATTTCCTCAGCATAGAAATGTGAAACACAAGGTGTAACTTCTACAACTCTTGAGGTAGCTCTAGTTTATAGGCTACCTTTCCAACCCGTTCAATGATTGGATAAGGTCCCATAAATCTAGGTGCTAACTTTCCTTTCCAAGACGAGACCTTGAGGTACACTCTGTCTCCAACCTGGAACTCTAACGGTCTACGGCGCTTATTATCATATGACTTCTGTCTATCCTGTGCAGTCTTAAGCTGTTGTTGTATAACTTTGATCTTCTCTGTAGTTTGCTGCACAAGATCAGGACCTAACAACTAATTTTCACCAGTCTCATACCAACACAAAGGGGATCTACAACGTCTACCATACAAGGCTTCATAAGGTGCCATATCAATACTATGTTGATAACTATTGTTATAGGCAAACTCTATCAAGCTTAGGTGTAAATCCCAACTTCTGGTAAATTGGAGAACACATGCTCTCAACAGGTCTTCCAAGGTCTGTATGGTTCTTTCTGACTGTCCATCAGTCTGTGGATGAAAAGTCGTACTAAACCTTAGCTTGGTGCCTAAGGCTCTGTGTAGTTTCTCCCAAAAGCGACTTGTAAATTGGGGACCTCTATCAGAAACTATGGTGACAGGAACTCTGTGCAAACGCACTATCTCTTGAACATATAACTGGGATAACCTTTCAGCAGAATAGGTTGTTTTGACAGGTAAGAAATGTGTTGTCTTAGTCAACATATCAACAATTACCCAAATGGAATCATGTCCTTTTTTTGTTCTAGGTAGACCAACAACGAAGTCCATGTTTACATGATCCCACTTCCACTGTGGTATGGGTAAAGGTTGCATTGTTCTTGCAGGCTTCTGGTGTTCAGCTTTAACTTGCTGACACACTGGACACCTCAGAACAAACTCAGCTACATCCTTCTTCATCCCAGGCCACCCATACATATCTTTCAAGTTTCGATACATCTTGGTGCTTCCTGGATGCATAGCATAGATTGAAGAATGAGCTTCTTCCAGAACTAACTTCCTCAAGTTATCCATATTCGGCACTATCATCCTCCCATGATAACATGCTACATGATCATCTGAGTCGTAGAAACCATCTCGCTTCTCATTTCCATACTCTGATCTAATCTGCTGAACTACAGCATCAACTTGTTGTGCCTCCTTAATCTGCTCTCTTAGGGTAGGTTTAATACGCATCTCAGCCAACAACCCGGCTAACAATGACACCTTCAACTGTACATTGTCTTGCCTTAAAGAGATAAGCATATCTCTCTTAGAGCATACTAAAGAGTTTAGTTGTGCTCTATCCATGGTTGATGTTGTTGATTTCCTACTCAAGGCATCTGCAACCACATTGGCCTTTCCTGGATGGTAATCAATTGTACAATCGTAGTCCTTGATTAACTCCATCCAGCGATGTTGCCTCATGTTAAGCTCATGCTGAGAGAAGATATACTTAAGATTTTTGTGATCTGTGAAAATCTAGAATGTCTCTCCATAGAGATAATGTCTCCAGATCTTCAGGGCATGAACCACAGCAGCTAACTCCAGATCGTGTGTCGGATAATTCTCTTCGTGTTTCTTAAGCTGTCATGAAGCAAAAGAAATCACTTTCTTATCCTGCATCAACACGCATCCGAGTCCATTCTTGGAGGCATCACATAAAACTATGTATCCTTTTCCTTGCTCAGGTAACACAAGCACAGGTGCACTTGTCAACCTCTGCTTCAGCAACTGAAAAGATTGCTGGCACTTATCACTCCAGACAAAAGGAATATCCTTCCGAGTTAACCTAGTCAAGGGTAAGGCTATAGAACTGAAATTCTTAATAAACCTTCGATAATAACCAGCTAATCCCAAGAAACTTCGAATCTCCGTTGGTGTCTTTGGTTGTTCCCACTGTAGAACATATTATACCTTTGTAGGGTCAACACGAATACCTGAGGCAGATATCACATGTCCAAGAAAAGATACTTCCGGCAACCAGAACTCACACTTGCTAAATTTAGCATATAGCTTATGTTTTCTTAGCAGAGTTAGAGCCTGTCGGAGATGCTGTTCATGCTGCTGAGCATCCTTACTATAAATCAGAATATCATCTATGAAGACGACAACACACTGATCAAGGAAAGGTCGAAAAACTCTATTCATGAGTTCCAAGAATGCAGCCGGTGCATTGGTTAGTCCAAACGACATAACTGTGAACTCATAGTGACCATATCGTGTCCTAAAGGCAGACTTGGATATGTCACTATCCTTAATACGGAGTTGATGATATCCAGACCTCAAGTCTATCTTTGAGAAGACTGTTGCACCACGCAACTGGTCAAAAAGATCATCAATCCTCGGCAACAGGTACTTATTCTTTATTGTTACTTTATTGAGTTGTCTATAATCAATGCACAACCACATTGACCCATCTTTCTTTTTAACAAACAAAACTGGAGCACCCCACGGTGAAGTGCTCGGTTGGATAAAACCTTTCTCAAGCAACTCTTGAAGTTGTTTCTTGAGTTCTGCCATCTCAGCAGGCGCCATCCTATACGGTGTCTGGGCTATAGGTTTTGTATCTGGGATCAAATTGATTTCAAAATCAATTTCCCAAGGCGGTGGTATACCTGGAAGTTCTTCAGGAAACACGTCCTTGAATTCCCTGACTATAGGAACTTCAGCAGGGTTGGGACCTTCTTTGGTAACATCTACTACATGTGCCAGGAATGCATAACATCCTTACCTCATCAGCTTGTTAGCAACCATAGCTGATACAAGACAGGTGGGCAGAATCTTTCTCTCTCCTTGAAAGATCCATGTGCTGCTATCATTAGCAAACATAGCCTGTTTGGATTCACAATCCAAGACAATTTGATACCTTTCTAAGGTATCCATCCCGAGTATTATATCAAATCCTTGCATATCAAGTGGTATAAGGTCCACTTGAATGCGATGATTAGAAAAGAAGAGGATGCAGGGAGAGCATACCTCTTGCAAAATGGCAGACCCACTCAACGAAGTCTCCAAAAACAAGCTATCTGCCCTATGACTAATTGTCATATTGCAGTTACGAATCACTCTCCGAGTGACAAAGGAGTGCGTAGCACCTAGGTCAATCAGAACAGATACAACATAGGATTTAGACATATCATAATATAAAAGTTCCATCTGACCTGCCACTACCCGTGGATTGACCACTGCATCTGGTGGGTTCATAGCATAGAACCTTGCTGTCGCCTGGTGTTGAGGTGGTACTGATGATCCAGCTTGAGACGCTTGTCCACGTCCTCAAGCTGCTCCTTGAGATTGCCTTCTCTGTGATCCCTGTTGACTCTGTCTCGGAGGCTGTGTCACACTGACAGGCCTAGATCGGCAGTCCTTCATCAAATGTCCCACCTTCCCACAGTTGTAACAGCTCTTCTCCAGTTGTTGTGGTCTGGGTGGTCCTGTAACTGACATTGATGCTGAACTGTGAGTCTCTTATAGTGGTAGGCTTCGTCCCCTGCCTCTACTCGGTGTCCACTGTGTCTGAGCACTAGTTCTGGGTGGTGGAGGTGTAGGTGCAGAGAATCTAGGCTTCTTAAAGTCTCTAGATGAAGAACCCTAGAACTGCGGATATCTTTTATGGGTTTGTCTCTTCTCGACTACGGATTTGTCTATCCTTCGGACTGACTCAACGAAGGTAGCAAACCTCTCCCGATTCTCTAAGGCAGACACGGGAGTAGTCAAGTCGGCGTTTAAACCCTTCTCGAACCTTCTGATTCTTTCTTCTTCTGTGGCAGCCATGCGCGGACAAAACCGCAATAACTCCATGAACTTAGCTTCATACTCGCTAATGTTCATCATGCCTTGCCTCAATCTCTCAAACTGAGAGATCTTCTCGTCTAGGAAGGTCTTTGGAAAATATCTATTGATAAATTCCCGACGAAAATCTTCCCACGAGATCTCCACTCCAGGCCTCTTCTGCTCTTCCATGGTCCACCAGTGACCAGCACTTCCCTTGAGAAGATAGACAGCATGTCTAACCTTCTGAGCTTCTGGGATGTTGAGGATTCTAAAAGCTTTCTCCAACTCGGTTAACCACAGATCAGCATCTGCAGGATCAGCTGTTCCAAAGTATTCAGTTGCTCCGACACGACGAAGTCACTCGAACGTCTTACTGATACCTTGTCCTTCAGGCTGGGCAGGTGCCCTAGGTGCAGGCATGGGCATCATGTCGGTGATGTGTGTCATAGCAGTCATAAACTGCCCGAACATAGTTTGAACAGCTGGGTTTCCCATGTCAGCTGGTTCAAACTGAGGTGGTTCTCTGGGTGGCTCAGGTACAGGTTGTTCTATCTCTGGGTTCCTTGCACCTTATTGGGGTGCAGCAACACTACTTTCTGCCACATACTCCTCGTGTTGTTCAGACATCCTTAATTATCTTCTTCTCCTGAGGAGCAGAAGACTCTATTAGATATGAAAGAAATACTAAGGATAGACTCGACATCCTAAGTCCTATGTCTCTGTAGACTCAGCGAACCTAGAGCTCTAATACCACTAATTGTGGGCTCTGATCTCCAAAACCATGATATAAACTTAGCGGAAGCGATTCGATTAACAGCGGAAGACAAAAATCACAGGAAATTAAAACTTTTCGAGATAAGAGCTTGAATCTATAAAAACTTCTTTCATAAAAGGAGATAAACTGTTTACATCTCAGATAATTACTTCTTGAGTAATTATATACAACATTATACAAAATCTCAAGTACTCAAAACCAAAATCTCAGACCAAAAGACTCCAAGGACCTGAGAGTACAGAGAACACATAGGACTGACTATCTAACTATACAACTCAGCAGTCTGAATCTCCACCTGAGATTTACTGCTGCTCCTGATACTGCTGCTGCTGATATTGGTCACCTGAAGATTGATTCCTTCGCCCTCGACGACCACCTAAAAAGTTGAAATCTATGGGGTGAGACAATTTAAATAATTGTCCCAGTGAGAGTTATAACTCTTCGCCAGAAGCTTTATTATAGCAACCAAGAATAACATAGGAAATAAAAGCTTTAAGGTAATCAGCAGCAGATTGTTATCAATTAGAACAACAACATTTAAGGAATATGAAGAACATGTATACTAAGTAATGTATCTTCAACCAATGTATCTCGCAGTTCAACCTAAGAAGATATGCTACGTGGTTGATTATGTTTTACAAACATCATTATGCCATGCGGAGATGAGGTATACCGCTCATCCTCCAACCGATCACTATTAAGTCGCATCGGTATCATACATAGGTCATCAAAAGAGCCGAATTCTTATGACCTCATCTTCCTCAGTTAGTAAGAGGATCAACATGTAGGACATCTAGTGTCTCTACTACTATAGCTTACCAGGGTATTCTGGTACTTCGCTATTAGAGTCACAGTGGCATTCTGTACTCTCTTCGCTACCGAAAGATTTCTTGTTTATCTCTCATCGATGTGGTATAAAAGATTTCCTCGGGAGATTAGTGTTACATCACCCCGGCATAATACATAGTGAAGGATTGATAGATTAAGATACATCTACATCAATTCCTACACTAGGATGTAAGGAAATTCACATCCATATTACCCCACATATTCAAAAGTATGTGCTCCAGGAATCCCCTTAGGAAAACCTGTTTCACCATCATTTAACTCCTGACAATGATGGATCTATGATCAGGGCTCTACATGGTATGATTATACTTGATTAGTTAGGTACATTTCAATATTCTTTTATCATCATACATGTTTTCAAACATTAATCATTAGCATAGAAGCTATGAAGGAAGAATACTAAATGTAACAAGCCTAACTCTCATCAATTATCATTTCTCAATATTCTCATCACAAGTCATCTCTTAAAGCATGACCTTGATGGTATTCATGGCTCTCACAGCCTATCAATCTCATAAGATGCTATTAACAAGGCATCAAGATATATCACTATTCATAAAGCTAACAACATGCTTTCAATGAATATAGTATCATCATCCATACATGGATATGATCATCCTCATAAAGGAACCTGCATGGTTAAATCAACTGATAACAGTAAATAACTCATTTAAAGAAGTTGTATCTCCCTACTCATACAAGAGCTAGGTTTCCCTGATTTTCATCAATTAGGGTTTACTATTCACATTACATGTCATCACCCTAGAATTAGGGTTTACTATTCACCTCATGGTGAAATGATCTCATAACATCCTCATGTATGAGAAACATCATCATTAAAGACCTCAGATAAGATTAAGATTCATCAATTATCATAATTAGGGTTTCCATGATCTCACATAAGTGGATCATACCTAAACTTGCACATTCATGTATATTGAAGGTATTTTACTTGAATTTTCATTATAATTGGTACTTTCTCTCTCCTCTAACTAGTAGATAGTGATTACACCACTCTAGATTAGGTTGGTTTAAGTCCTCATTGATTAACACAAGTCAACTCATCAGTATCATGTGATTAGGGTTTGATTAAAACAAGGTATCACTCAATTGAACCTTTCAGGGGCATTTTGGTAATTTACCCATTGACCATCATCATGGGTCAATTCATTAGCCACTTAGTCCCTTAACATCTTAGGTTACCATTAGGGTTTAGATTAGATCATCATTGAACCATTTACACCTTCAAGTGATTAAGTATAATCAACCTTGAAGGTCTCCAATTAGTTTAGGGTTTAACCTTCAACCTTCAACCCATTTGATTCTTAAACGACCTTGAACTTTTTTATTCTCAAATGACCTTGAATCCATTTGAACCTTAAATGAGTGTGGATCCACTTAATCTTAAACGGCTGTGGACCCATTTAAGTCCAAACGAGTGTGGACCCGTTTGAGCCTAAACGAGTGTGGACCCGTTTGAGCTTAAACGGGTGTGAACCCGTTTGGACTCAAATGAGTGTGAACTCGTTTGGACTCAAACGAGTGTGGACTCATTTGTACTCAAATGAGTGTGAACTCGTTTGGGCTTAAACGAGTGTGAACTCGTTTGGTCTAAAATGATTGTGGGTCTACTTGGGTTCAAACTGCATGAACATAAAAGGTGACACAAAGCTTATGCTTGAATAGGATTTCTTATGTTGAAGCTTTCAATTGGCCCAATCCATGTTAACCATATACAAATTGAGTCAATTAGTATGAGCCTCAATCAACTGGACACCAAATTGACCCTCAATTGAAAGCCAATTAGGGTTAAATCTAACTCAATTAGGGTTTCCAATCGGCTAATCATCAATGTTCAACAATACGATTCAAATCAGAGTTGAACCTATCAATTGACCTCCAATTGGGCCCAAACTTGTCTCAAACGGTCTTGTGGTCGTTTGGATGACCTCCAAACGATCTTGAGACTGTTTTCCCAAAGTTTGACCAAAAACCAAAATGATTTGATAAGGGTTGAGCCCTAATTAAATTTAAAATCAGCACTTTTCATCAATTTATCAACATCTTGTAATTGGACCCTCAAACCATCAAATTTCTTTAACCCTAGACCTCCAAAAGATCTTGGGGTGTCACTAAACGAGTGTGATATCGTTTGGATGAACCCCAAATGGGTTTGAACCCGTTTGGATCCTCCAACCCAAAACTCAACAAGATCTATAATTAAAATCAGAAATTTCAACCCGATTAGGGTTAGGGTGTTGAAGTGCCTTCAACTCTCAATTGGTTAGGAATTAGATTATAATTCTTTGTAGGAAAGAAACTCAATACATTATGAATAGACCCTCAAACGGTCATACCTTGGTCAACCCTATGAAACGGTATTGGGGTCGTTTTGATCCAAACGATCTTGCAGGATCGTTTGAGATCAAACGGGTTGAACCCGTTTGACCTTAAACGAGTTGCACCCGTTTGGACCAAAAGGGTTCAAGGTCATTTCATAAAGTGACCTAGGAATCCACACCCATCATCCTCAACCTCTGTTCAGGCACCGTTTTTCTTGCAAAAGAGCAAGGAAGAAGAAGAGGAACTAATCATAGAAAACAAGAACAAAAATATGCATAACAAAGCTAAGAGTTAGAGTTATAAAACCCGCCTCAAACGTGGTTCCTAGAGCTTCCAAGCTTCCAAGATTCAAGCCTTAAATGGCGTCTTGAGCTCCACATATTGGCCAAGGTCAATTCTTCAAGAAAAAGATGGGGATGGTCGGCTAGAACAAGGAACCTAAGTAAGAAAACTAGCAATTCAACCTTGTAATACGATTTCCTCCATGAATCCAATCTAAAAGGTGGTGTTCTCTTACCTAGAACAGGTTGGTCGTCCCCTTGAGCTCCTGAGCTTTGCTTTGGCCGGTTGAGAAAGATAAGAAGTGAGGAAGTGAAGGAAAACGTTTGCTTGGTTTGGAAAGAAAGGTGCTTATATAGTTTAGGCTGATTTACACCATAAAGACCTCTAGAACTTTGAAATTCTCATCCAAGTCCTTTCTTATTTAAGGGAACGTCCAATCTCATCTAAAATTATGCAAAGCTCATGAAATCTCAAGATCTAGGGGTAAAGAAAGCCAACTTTCAACTAGGGTACATACATGAAAGGTTTCCTTACTCAGACTTAGTGAATTTTATGTACAAAGGTCATTTTTCTTATCTGATTATTCATTGATGTGTCCCTTTCACCATTTCTACTCTAAATGATGACAAGAGTCATAAAAGATGTTCTAGATGGTGTATTTTACAAGTTGCACCCCTCAAATTGGGTAAACTGCATTTTACTCTAAATTAGGGTTTTTAAGCATAAGGATTATTCCACAAGCTGCATCTAGATGCCCAATGCTTGGGAAATCCATCATGTCTCATCATATTCACTCATATGATGTCTCATTATCAAAAGAACATCTTAACATGTGCAATTGCAAGTTAACCCCTTAACTGGGTAATTTGCACATAAGCCCCTGCATTACCAAAATAATACTACAACTTTGTTTAAAAAGGAAAAAATTAAAAGTATATGTTCCTGAGGAACTTAATTACATGTCAAAAGATAATCACCAGGGTTTAATTACATATTTAGGAAAAACACCTAGGGTTAGCTCATAACCCAGGTAAGGGATGTTACAGAAACATAACGGATTAACCGTTCTGCCCTTACCTAATTGGTCGGCGCTATGTAGCATGGAGGGGCAAAAACGTCAAAAACTCCTAGTTCATCTTCTTCCTTGCGACCCCTGCTGGATCGCCTACTGTAGCCTCTTGCAGTCCACTCCTTCCCCCACTAGGGTTCGAAGTTCATCGCCCATGGACGCACCAGCTTCGCTGCACCTTGGCGCATGCAAGGCACCCCCACGTCATGACCAATATGGCTGTTCTCGAGCAAAAATAGCCCGTGGTTCCTTCCGTGTTTGTTGCAGTTTTATAGACCTATGGCAGGAGTTGCTCGAAGACAAGGGTGAGGGTAAGATAGACGATCCATCTTGGGTTGTCATGGATGCTTCCTGCCTCCATGAAGACCACAATACAACCCTTCGTTGCTCCAGGGATAGAACTACACCCTCTTGGTTAGGGTTTGTACCAAAAGAACAAGAAGAAGATGGGGGAAGTGAGAGAGAAACATGTGAGATATCCTTTGGGCTCGACCATGGGCTCTTCCCTTATATAGGGGAGGGTATCCATACCCCATCACACTTGCCCACGAAGAAACAGAGTCCTTTCCCAATAGGAATCTAATTCCTTTATTGAGAAGCAACCTTCTATCTCCTAATTATCCTTTTAATAAACCAAGTTCATGGGGAAATTAGGAATTTGAGAATCCTCTCTCTTATTCTCTTTGTACTTGCATTTTAATCCATTGACACGAATTTCTATTTTCTATTAGTAGAAAATACCTCCTTTTTAATAATGCCACAAAATACATTAATTATACATCACATCATCCTCTTATTTTGTATTAATGGTATTTTCTCTTTCTTTTTCTCAATTGGGGTTCCTTGGACCCCAAGAAACTCTAATATCTCAAAATCCTTTTAAGTGGATGCTCATTATCCTTCTAGATGCATCTATATCCATTATTTCTCATTAACTTACTTATTTCTTGATTAAAATATATTTTTTTGAGGATTTCTCTTTATCTCTCTTTTTATTTTCCTTATTGGGATTCCTTTTAACATTAGGAACCGTATGGATATGAAAATCCATCAAGGATAACTCAATCATACCTCTTTCCACTTATTTTCCACATTTAATCATTGTTTTCAATTTCTTTCTTAATAAAGAAATATTTAATTGATCTTTTCTTTTCTTGTTGCATTATCTTTGCAACTTTGGACTCCTTGGATCCCATGAAACTCAAGAGGCACAAAATCCATATTTGGATAACATTCCTTTGCCTTCTAGAGGTTTCTACATCTTTCTTTTCTCCATTTCTTATTAATAATGGAGTTTCTTTTGTCTTATCCTTGTTATTGGGCCCAATAGCCAATAAAGCCCACAAAACAACCAACAAGGCTATTGTAAACAAAATCCATTTATTCAAAACAAATTATATCATTATTTGTTCAAACATCTTTAATAGGAGAAATTACATTTCTCACCAAAAGAATCCAAAAATTGGGGTTGTAACAAGATGAGTCAAGGAAGAAGAAAGAAGAGAAAGGAAAGAGGGTGGCACCGCTCTGGTTCTCTTCCCCGTTCTACACCGAGTTCTCCATCACAACCTACGTTCTTGTTCTGTCTGGATATTCTCTACAAGGAGGTGTTTTTCCGGGAGGCCGTTTGGTGTGGTGACGTATTGGTTCGGTATTATCTGTATCTCTTCCTTTTGCTCTGTATTCCTCAAGTTTTGGGTCTAAACTTGAGACGAACATTGTAATCTGTTGATTAGTAGATTTTCTCCATCGGGATTTGACCCCATGGTTTTTTCCTCACACATTGTGGGGGGTTTTCCACGTAAATCTTGGTGTTCTTGTGGTTGGTTGTTTTCTATATTATTTTTGCATGCCTAGTCGATACATGCATGTTATTCTGTATTTTTTTGGCATGCATCAACCCCTTCAATTACAACTTCCAAAGGGAGCCTTTTGCTTATTATAAAAAACCCTCTTCCAGTGCTCCATGTGCGCATCAAACCAACAACATTGAACTAATAAGCCGATGATACTTACTAGTTGAATGCATCACAGTTGAGTTATTTAGTTATAAGGTACCCCATTCACTAATGGGAAATTATTCATACAACACCTCATCCACCAAAACTCACACCCATATCTCGGGAATACGCGCAGGACACAATTAGCACGCATTGTGTGTCTCAAATTTTAAAATTTTTCATTATTGCTTTGTGATAGGAGAGAGATAGAATAATTAGTGTTAGTGGATGGAGAAAGTGCATTGGAAAAGAAAGGAAGATAGTGGAAGGAGAGAGAGACTGTAATTAATAGACACAAGGTGGTAGTGGATGGAGAGATATGGATGAAGAGAGATGGAGAGATAGAGAGAGAGTGTCAGAGAATAATTCATACAGACACTATTAGCATTGTGCACGTATAAAGTAAGTATTGTAATGCATATTAATGAGCATTGTTTAATTTAAAAATATGTATAGTATTTATAGTACTTGTTTATAAGTAATATTTATTTTAAAAATGCTCAGTGTAGTATGTATAAATATGAAATGCATAAATATTATATAAAATATATATATAACTTATAAAACATGATGTACACAATTATATATAGTAGTATTTAGTATTTATATTGGTACAAGTTTGATTTAGAATCGGTAGTGTTCTTAATGACTTTTATCACTAATAACAACTCCTTGTATAGTTTTTATCCTCTAGTCGTCTCGAAACTCTTCGACTTCTGACACTGTGCTAAAATTTTCTTTATATAGTACCAGACGTTTTGTATTATGTGTTTACGCTAATCGAGATCTGAGTGTAAATCTTAGTGGAAGAGGTGTGTTCTATATGATTACTCTTCACAAAATCCACCGGGTGGTCAATATAAAAACACTTTGAAACAACCACATATGCACGATGGTCAGAACAATAGTATATGGGTAGAATCATTGTTTGGTGAGCTGTTTGAGTACTAAAATATTTTGCAAGTCCACGCCACCCTCCATGATGCACTATGAAAAGACGACACAGAGAATCCTCTTTCTTTTAACAATAGAAAACGACGAGTATAGAGCGACACCTAATGGTCTTTCTTCTCCTTCCCATTCCTTTTGCAGCGGAGGACAGTCCTTTGTCTACTCATCTCTTCTCGCGCTTTCCATTCTTCACCTGCGGATCTTGTTCTACTTCTGTTCTCACACATCGTCCCTCTCTAGCAGACTGAATCGTACGTCCAGTCCCTTACCCCAACCGCCTGGTTGGTGGAGACAATATGGCAGACAGCATAGAAGAACGCAGCTGCAGCGCGCGGGGCCGTCTCCTGATCTCCTCTGGCTACCTCCCCCTTACTTTGGGCATGATCGCCATCAACATCATGTTTGGCGCCATCTCGATCCTAGCAGGCAAACTCCTCTACTCCGGGGTGGAACCGGTCTTCTACATCATGGTCAACAATCTTGCCATGTTCATCATCCTTTTGCCCTTCGCTGCAATCTTTGAGAGGTATACATTTGGAGGCAGAAGAACTCCTCTCTTTTACCCGATCCCGCTCTGCCTTTTACTAGTAAACATCTTAATCGGTCTCCTGTTTGCCACATGGGCCATGACATGCAGGCGCAAATGGCCGGATCGGCTAAATGCCAAACTGGTTTTACACCTGCTGCTCCTCTCCCTCTTTGGGTAAGTACATCATCTACCAAAAGGCAAACGATGCAGTAGACATCTGCTCATTTTTCTCCAAAGATAATTATACACCCATCTAAGCTTTCATATTCTCCGCCGATATAACTAATAAGGAAAAAAACCTAGCACAGTTTGTTATACAGAATGTCCTAAATAGAACATTTGTGAAAGTAATTCTGATAATAATCCATTTTGACTAAAACGTCAATTGAAGTGACATTTTCAAAACTATAGGTAGAACTTGGCGCTTTCTAGTCCGTGTGCCTATATTGAGAAGTAACTTGCGGGAGATGCTGATAAGGCATTATTTATACAAACGTGTACTATTTTCTTTTCCAACTAATTAATACGTGTATTTTTCTCATAGTGGACAAACGAGCTGTATTTATATATACCCGAGCTGCTTTTGTACAAAGATATTTAGAGGCCATTACTTTTCTTTAAAAAAAAATAGTTTCCGTTTTCCGACGAACTTATGCAGGGCGTCACTGAATCCGGTTCTTGACCTTATATGGGCATTCAAAGGACGTCCCCAGCTGTTTCATCCGCTATGTCCAACCTCAGCCCGGGTCTCATCTTCCTCATCGCATGCTGCTTGAGGATTGAGAAGTTTGACCAAAGTGCAGGTACAGCTACGCCAAGGCCACCGGCACGGTGCTGTGCCTCGCTGGTGTCATCGGCATGACCCTGTTGCAGGATGGCAGGGATGATCCCAGTGTATCTACTTCTCTGGCTCGTATTGCCGGAGTCTTTGGATCTGGGCCTAGCCAACAATGGATCGCTGGCTGCATATTCCTCTTCTCTGCTGACTTCATTCTGTCCTGCATTACAATCCTCAAGGTTGCTGCTACTACCCACAAAATTCCACCAGCAACTGCACTCAGGGCATGCTTGGTTTGCTGATCAAAATCAAAGTTGTAATTAAGTAATTGCTTGATCGCCGCTCCATTGCTATGCAGGCTTCTACACTGGAATATCTGCCGGCACCCTTGTCCCTGACGGCCATTATCGCCTTGATGAGCGCAGCCTTCTTGGTCGCCATGCAGCTCCTCTCCAAAGGGAAACTGGACCCAGGGAACTATAATATCTCCACCGCCATGTTAGCCACTTATATCTTGTTGGTAAGATTGTGAAAACCGTGTTGACTGTATTGCTGAATAGGTTGCACCGTTTGTTCCAGGACGTGGTTTTTTGTTATTTTATTCTGCTAATTCTTTTGTTCTTCCAAAATTGTACTTGCCAAAGAGACTGGTGTTTTGACGAGCGCGAGTTACGGGTTCCACATGTGGTGCATCCACAAACAAGGGCCGGTGTTCGTCTCCATGTTCAACCTGATCAAAACTGTCACCGCTGGTGTCCTCTCCCCTGTGTTGTTGGGGAGGTTCCTTAGTTTAGGTAGTTTGGCAGGAGTGCTTGTGATGATAATTGGCTTGTACACTGTACTATGGGCTAAGTGGAAGGAATGTCGTCTCCCCATGTTGGTTGATGGTGACAGGGATCGTAATGAGGAGATAGATGGCCATATCAATGGTGGCAACTTGAGGATGCCCTTGCTTAGTTGAAGGTGACTTCCAACTCACAAAAGCTACATTGTTACCATCATATCTGTTCGTCGTCTAACATGGCGAGAAAGGACTGTGCTAAAAGCAATTATGATATAAACTAGTGACTGCACTTGCTCTGCACGTGAGTGTATAAATACAAAAAATTTGTAAATTGATTAGCAGTGTAAAATTTTTACATGAGATGTACGTTTTTATAGAAAAAAATTATTTAGGAAAGGAAATTGTAGGTTTTCACTCAGCTGGATTTTTAATCATTTGGTTTCACTATACAACGATGCATATTTGTTGAATGTGAAATGTTCCTATTTGTAAATAACTCGTATTGTGGTATTAAGTAACTTGATGTAGGAGACGCCTTTTTTAACCTACAAATTTCATTATATGCTTATGCGGAAGCCAGCTTCGCGTATCTCTTTGAAAGAGATCTAACCATGGGATGAAGCACATAAGTAGACTTACTTCTTTCATATATTCTTGATACTTGAATATTATTAGTTTAACCGTGAATCTTTGTAATGTTGCCTATTAGAGAAGAAACTATTTCATGCTTGAATAGTTATCTTAGTATTTAACGGTTGTCAAAATTATTTATTGTAACCATTTTTTTCTGTGATAACTAAGTTGTTTTAAAATCATCACAAATATCACCTTAATGAGTAAAATAACAAAAACATGTACATGTTATGCTTAAATATTTGGTAAAAATAATATATAAAATCTCCTATTGTAATAATTAATTAATAGTTATTTATTTTGTTCAATTATTTTGTTGCTGATGAAAGAAGTGTATGTGGTTGTGGAACCACATTGCTTGCTAATATTTCCTGGAGTGCAAGCACATGAACAAAATGCTGACATATCAGAAAATAATTTCTCTTAATTCATTATGTTATTTTATTTTCATGTAATATCTAAATATCCAATATCTTGAATTTTTCTAGACATACTACAGGTTACAAATACAATTTTTAAAGATGTGCATTTCCTAGTCACATATGTAACAATATATTTACATGTGCAATGGTTGTGATTGTGAGTAATCACAAACTACTTTTAATAGTCAGCCTCAATTATCATAGCAAATAGCATGCAATTTCTCAAAGTTTCGTAATGCATTATATGGTTTGTACAATTCTTTTGTATAAAAATCTCGATTGTTTTATTCATTTAAATAATACATAGAATGAAAATGTAATATTTTCCTCCTATATCACGTAAGAACATGTGAAATAAAAACTATTTGCCATTTTTTTGTAGTTTTAAATAAACAAATATTCTCACTTAAGTCCGGTCAGAGTAGCCTGGCTGGTTGCAGCTCGGTAAATCTAGATGAAGGACACGGGTTCAAAACGCCTAACGGTGCTCTGCGAAAGGCACTCCACCCTAACTAGGCACGGGAGGGGGGGGGGGGTGATCGGGCGACACCCTCTCATGCCTCGAGTGTTTACGTTGTTTAGGGGGATCACAAAAGTGACGCTTCTATGGGGGCGGTTCTCTCATAAATCAAAAAAAATATTCTCTCTTAAAAGAAGAAAAGAAACATATATTATATATACAATCATGTTAAGGTAAATCAAGAAATAAGTGGCTATGTATATATTAGATCAAAATAGACTACTAAATAATTGAGATAAAATAAAATTACACTTATCTTAACAAGTAACATTTTTTATTAATTACCACAAATAAAAGTATGTGTAACATCCCTGACTTGGGTTATGGCTTAACCCTAGAAGATTTGCTTAAGAAAGTTATTTAAAAACTTGTTCTAATCTTTTGAAAAGTAATTAAGACTCTTTGTGAAATTCATTTTCAAGTGTGAGCTTTATTGCAAACTATTTGTGCATTATATAATAATCTGAGTGAAAAGTTCAATTTATCCAGGATGAGGGGTTACATTGTAATATGTCATATGTTGAATGTCACCTAAGTATTTTAAATATAATAAGAGAGAGAATGATGCTAAGTGGTGGCTTTTGGAAAGCCTAAATTCTAAGCATTGAGCTTATTTGAACAATGCTAGTGCTTTGTGTACCAATTATAGTACAAATTGTTATTTACCCAAAATATAGGGTTGATATGCAAATTACAACCTCTAGTGTGTCCCTACTCCCTCTATGTATCATTTATAGGAGAAAGAAAGAAGGATACGCCATGATTGAACCATCTTTGAGTGATGGTACTCTTAGTGATGAAAAGACCATGGAAGTTGTATAGTTAAAATCTTTGTATGAGCTATATCGAGTTGTAGACTTAGAATGGGAGTCCCTATCAGCCAAGGGGCTATAGAGGGAGTCTCCTATTAGTTTGTGGACTCTTATAGAAGGCCATCATGACCTAAGAACCTCAGAGAGGTGATCCATTATGGGTTAGATGTACCTTGTAAAAAGTGTATCAGTTTGCTTTATTTGTGAGATAATGATGAGATATCTTATCCAACAATATAAGGAATGGCCGAGACATTATCTCTAGATTATCCTCTAGACTTTTACATGTCAATATAAATGTAAGAGCATGCATTTACATGTGTCAACCATGCATGGCCATGTGTCACCTAGTATCATATGGTGAAGACACCTCTTATACATTTGCTTTCATGAACCCCAAGTATATATACTTCTCCTTCCACCTACTTATGGAAGTTTATGAATCCCACAACTTTCTTTCTTGGATATATCATACAAACCATAGATATAGTGCATATTATCTCAAGGAGCAAGGGAAGCTCAAGCACCAAGCTTAAGGTAAGGCCATGGTCATCTTCAACCTTGGTTGAAGTATGATTTCAGGTTATAGATATTCCTCTCTTTTCTTTTTCACCATGTTCTTAACTATGGTGATTTCTTGTATATGGAGGAATTGTGAACGAGCCTTGGACCTTAGATAAGCTCATATTCAACCTTAGGAATCTGAAGCTTTGGAGATTGGAGTTTTGAAGTTGTTCATAAGCCAGGTTATATAACTTGAACCCAACCATGTTATTATTCACCTTCAATATTGTTGAACTTGATGATCTACTTTCAATTTCAAAATCTTTTGATTAATTTATGTTCCTTTGAGTTCCAAAAGTATCTTAGAACTTTTGTCCATGATCTAGAATAGTAAGAACAAGAATCTAGAGGTTGATGATGATGATATCATCAAGGCTCAACCCGATATGGGTTGAAGCCCCTCTAACCCGATATGATGGAGTGAATACACCATTAGCATGATATTGTGATGGGTAGGTACCTCTTGCACATTATGATCATGAAGTGCACACCTTATGCATGATATGTTGTTAAACAAACACTATGTGCACCATGTGAGATCAAGTCATGCACCCTATGCACGATAGGGAACCAAGCATGAACTCCAACCCGACATACCAAACCCTAGATGATAAGTAACCTGACATGTTGAGATGAGCACACCAGACACACGATATCGTGAGGAGTGTATATCTCATGGGAGATATGATTGAAACATATACATACCATAAGCATGATCAAGGGTCAAGTATTTACCCCCTACACGATATGGTGTTAGGATTATATTTTAACCTGATATGGGTTGAAACCCTAGATGGTGATGAGAAACTCGATATGAAATCCAAGATTTAGTGTAACTCGATACACTGGTGAGTGATACCACATGAATGATATGAGCGATACCCCATAAGCGATAAGAGTAAAACCTATATATCCCTTGTGCACGATAGGAAGTCAAGTCCATACCTCATGGACGATATGTTATCAAGTGCACACTTTAACTAATATAGTATTGAAACCCTAGATGATGGCATGAAACCTGACACACCCCTATCAATTTGTGATGGGTTGTTTTGAAACACTCAACTAGATATCTAGCTTATCTTTGGGACTGATTCCATTGAAGGAATGAAAGAATGTGAGTATAAGGGTCTACCCGATATGGTAACCCGATATGTAAACCAACATGGAAACTCGATATGGAATCCAACATAGAAACCTGAGATGGCATTATGCATGTGTTACTTGAATGATACTATGACGAGGCATATTCCCTATGCCCGACATGGTGCACACTTTGTGCCCGATATGGCATCAAGCATTCAACTTATACCCGATATGAGGTCAAGCATCTAGCTCTTACACAATATGGGGTCAACTTGAGAATGATAAAACCTAAGTGATAACCAACCTGACATGGGTACATGATATGGAACTAGGGGATACACCCAAAACCCAATATGGTGATGTGGTTATACCACATACCCAATATAGATGCCCGACATGATGATAAGGGTGCATCTTAGGTATAATGTGGTGGCATACATGTATCTTGATGCCCAATATGGTGGGAATACCTCAAACCAGTGTGTCTGGTTGAGTGATGTATATGGTGATTTGTAACTCCATGCAACATTAAGATGCAATAAATTAATGCAATTGGATAGTTGTAACTAAGTGCTCTCAATATCCTAGTAGGGGATGAAAGAGAATCTAAGATTCGAAGTATACTCATATAATGAGTATATAGTGATACTCATGGTATGAAAGGAGTATGAATTAGGGTTAACCTTTTATTATGTGACTTTGAAACTCTAAGTGATTATTAAAGGTAAATCTTAAATGAATGGTGATGTTATATACTTACAACCTTAATTTTTTAAATTGAGAAATCCTAACCCTAATAATGGGAAGGATGTATTTCTTTTATATCACATAGTGATGATGTGAATTTGAAACCTTATTTAGTTAAAATAAGCAATCCTAATCCTAATAATGGGATGGATGTATTTCTCTTGAATTGCATAGTGATGACATATATTGTTAGAGTTTTTATCATGAAATGCAAACTATTCAAAAATCACGAGATGATGAACATAGCCAGTTATGAGCTATGATGTTTTATACGGTACAAATTTAAATGAGCCTTGTGAGCCATGTTAAATATGTGTACAACAAGTATAATGATTATACAATATGATCTCTTAAAAGATAATTGTTGCCTAGTGAGAGGTGACAAGATATTTAATGAACCATGTGAGATATGTGAAATATTTGTACATCAAATGTGTTGAATACCTTGGTCTGAGGACCTAGTGGTAATAGTTACTTGTTACTGAGGTAACAATGCTTAGTGGTGATCTAAGGGTTTGAATACCCAGATCCAGTAATCATGATGATGATGATGATGTGAAAGGATGAGAATTACCAGTATTGTGATAAGGGATGAGATCCCGAGTGTTATACATTCAAAGTTTTCCAAAGATCTTAAAAGTACTACACCTTTCTTTATAGTATTTGTTATAATTCATGTTTGAAACTTGGTTGATGCTAATAGAATATTATAATGTACCTAATTAATCAAATTAAATATCATAATGTAGTGCCCTGACTATAGATCCATTCAGTGTCAAAAATTGTTGATGGTGAAATGAGTTTAACTCAGAGAGCATATTTTTTAATATGTGGGGGTGATGGATGAAGTATATCCAAACATCCCAATGAAGAATCAGTGTCACACCTTCCTTATTTATCATGGGATGATGTGAATCTCTCGACCAAATAAGAAATTGATGTGTAAATCCTTCTTCATTTCTAAGTGGTATCGGGATTGAAGTAAAAAATCTCCTGAACAAGTGAGGAATTGATGTATAATATTCCTTAATCTTATAATTCAAGAAAGCTAAGCGGTCTTCTCCTAAAGAGAGTACATGCTATGGTAGTAACTCTATAGAGAAGATGTCGTTATACCCCGACATGCTATTTGTAGATGACACGAGATGTCCTGCCAGCAGCTGACACGAGATGTCCTTCTAAATCTAAGTGGTCTCATACTGACCGAGACAGGTGAGGTCTTCACAGTCGGCTCTTCCATTGAACTTGTATGGTACCGATTTTGACTTACTAGTGGTCGGTTGGAGCATGAACAGTATAATTCATCTCCTCAGGGCATAAGTGTGCTTGTAATATGTAATCAACCGTGTAGCGTATTTGCTTAAGCATCGAATACGGAAGACAATGGTTGATGTACACTCCTTCTTATACATCTTAGTTAAATAGATGTTATTCATGTTTATTTATATACCCTTGTATAGTGAATAGATGATTTATTTCTCTACCATAGGTAGATGCATTATTTTAAGAGAAATGATTACTCTATTCTTCTTATAACAGTGATTAATCCTTCTTATAAATATTAAAGAACCTCTGGTCAGTTTTATAATGCTTAACTTTGATAATAATATAGTCAGTGGAGACTGGGACAATTGTCTCACCCCGTAGGATCCATAATTTTTAGGTGGACGTGCATGAGGAGGTAGAGACCTTACTGCAGAGGGAGAACAACAGTTGGGACAGCAGTAATAGCTCAAGTTGAGTGTATTGTATGTCATGTCTTGCAGATAGAAGTCTTATGTGTCAAGTCCTTGGAGTCAGTACATAATGGTTTCATGAACGATCAGAGATTTTGGCTTGTATGCCTCGAGGTTTTATGTTGCTTCAATATATGTTTTGACAGAGCAACTGTTATATGTTGTCTGTGAGATGAGATGATATAGTGCATGTACTATGTGAATCATGATATATAAAAGTTTTGGATCTCTCAGTGAGAGTTTCCTAGTATTGGATCTCCTTGCAAATGGTTTTATTTCTTAGTGATTTTTGTTAATCCGTTGTTTATGGTTATTCCCCAATTATTACTGGTGATGGCTTAATTTGTTTTGGGTCATCACAAAGTTTTGGTATCAGAGGGTAAGGTTCGCTGAGTCTATAGAGACATAGGACTAAGGTGTTGAGTCTGTTCTAGTGTCCTCCAGCATATCTTATAGTGACTTCTGCTTATGCAGAAGATAGAGTAAAGTTTAAAGATGTCTGGAGAACACAAGGAACACATTGCTGAAAGCAATGTTGTTGTACCAAGAGAAGGTGCAAGGGATCAGGAAAGCGAAGAACAAATGTCTGAGAATCCCCAGGTTGATCCAACCTTAATATAGAACCCTACTTTTAATGCTCTCACTAGACTGGTTATGACAACATTGAGGTGTATCGATGATCAGATACAAGCAACACAACCTACATTACCAATTCCCAATGATTAAATTTTGGGTTCTAGCAGGATTTTTTATCAACATAGTTAAAATGGAGCAGTGGAAAATGTCGAAGGAATTAGGTTACGACACAGAAACAAAGTTTGCTACAGGTGTAGGCAACCAGGACATTTTATAAAGGACTGTCTAGAAAAGGATAATGAGGTAGAAATTAAGAAAATATCTATCCAAACTCGGGAACAGATGCCTAGTAGTTCTGAAAAGGGGAAGTTTTTGGTGCCACCAATGTAACAAACGTCTAATGCACCACACAGTGGCTACCGAGAAGGGTAAAAGTACCTAATGTTCCACCAGTTAGAACTCTTGATGTAGCTTCTACATCAGTAAAAAGGCCGATGAGACTAGGGGATGCATATAGGACATGTTAGGGTTGTGGATAGATTGGGCATATTAGACCCTTTTGTCTGAAAAGAAAGGAGGAAATGACCCAACCACCAAGGTAGAGTCAACAAGAATCTCAAAGGCAATGGTTTAGCAATGGCACACGAGGACATGGACAGGCGACCCGAGCAGGTCCATCTGCACCAAATGATAGAGCACAATGTTGGAATTAGGCAACGACAAGATTCTATGCAATGAATCAGCTTGAGTCAGTAATCAATCCACAAATTAACACAGGTTAGATGAAATTGTGTCATTCTGATATGTCATTTCATGATTTTATCTATTAAGTATGAGAAAGTAGTTATTGTTGAGCTTCCTTTGATTAGTCCTATGAGGACATAAGGAAGATAAGAACTTACATTCTGCTCAGTAATCTTTAAAATGCTTTATAATTTTTTTATCTGTGTGAAAGAGGATGAGGTGTAAAAGTGATGCCTGGAAAAATCCAGGGATGTTAAGTCCTATAATTTGGATAAGTATGAAAAGTAAGGTATATGATATTAAACAAGGTGCATACTACCTAATCTCAGTACTTGTATACCCTGGTCAGGTATTCAACTATTAATGGCAAGGTAAGTATGGGATACTTAGATTGTTATCTTTCTGATTACTCTAACCAAGTAGTCATTTTGAGACAATCTAAAGAGAATAGTGAAACTAAAAATATGGCATGGATATTTCTTTCCCATCCCAACTGCAATGAAATAGAAACTAAGTTTATCTCAAACCAGTCTGTGTGTATGAGGAAGTAAAAAGTATTATCCTCATGATAAGAGAAAACGAACAAGGAAGATGATTCATGTTCGATAAAGAATATGTGAAAAGTAAAGATCTTTTCTATGATTTGGAAATAAATAAAGTCAAAAAATGACTCATGAATAGTTGAAAGTTAATGCAATAAACAAGGAAGATGATCATCTTCTTTCTTTGGTAGACAACCCTAAGTGATGATGGGGTGATAAGAGGAATATGTTTTCATATGTTCTTTCCTTATAGGGAAATGATAATTAAGTAAGTCTTATGACACTTGATGTGCATGGGTTAGAAGTGTTCTTTTGATGGATACTTAGAAAAGTATCAGTTCATCTTGGACTCTGGTTCCAAGATAAAGTTATATGTGATAAGTAATGTCCCAAGATAAAAAAAAAGGTCTTATTATATGATTGGCTTTGGTAATAACAATAGGGAGATGGATATGATGAGGATATGATGTGTTTTTGGCACATGTAATGGATACCAAGGTAAGGAATCCTAGTATCCAATAACTTTCAATGGTATAAGAACATAAAAACATGATTCCTGATAAGATGAATCATGTTTGGCTACCTAGAAGGACCATCTTTGAGATAACTATAGTATGAATATCATATGTTAGGGGTTTTAGCTCTGCATAAACATGACATCATTAAGTATGTATCAATTGAAGGAACAATTATAGAATTGTTTTGGGAAAAAGCTTATCAAGCTAAAAATAATTCCTTAGAATATCCCTATCTAGATCTGTTGAGGCATGACATCTAGAGATACCTCAGAGATAAGTTCTTCCTTGATAAGTAGCCTCTCCTTATGGAAAGGAAATAGACAGCTAATGGGATAGTTGGTAGAAGTCATAAGGAAGTTTGGTATTGTGTCAGTAGATTAGAATGGCACAATAGAAGTATGATAAGATTGGTAGTCTCAAATGAGTGATAGGATGAAACTATTGTCTTTCCTTGGAGAAGAAATGCTAAACTAAGTGAGGGGGGTATGGTAAACTCCAGAAATTTCCATCCAAGATTTAATAGTTGATCCATTCTCATTCTTGGTAAAGTCCATCTTATTCCAATAGGAATAAATAGGAACAAATAAGCTTTAACTAACGTAATAAGAATCTCAATTATAATTCCAAAGACCCCACTCAAGGTTAAGAATCTTATCACATAAAGTTATAAGTTGAGAAGGTAACAAATCAGTGAGGTTTAACACTTGAGTAAAGTATGTATAGTACTTCTCTGACTTAGAAAGTGTTACCTGACAAAGAATTGACATGGTAGTCAATTATGAAAAGGACAGTTGAATATGTGTCATGTATAACAGATTCTATGATGACTCTAAGTGGAAGGACTTTGTACTGGTCAAAGTTCTATGACATCTTCATAACAATGAGATGTTATGTGGAGACTTGATGGTATGATGCATGAATAATAATTATTTTCCTTCATCCAGAATTTCGGGGACAAAATCCTTGTTAGGGGTTTATAATTGTAACATCTCTGATCGGGGTTATGTCTTAACCCTAGAAGTTTTTCTTAAGCAAGTTATTTACAAACTTGTTCTAATCTTTTCAAAAGTAATTAAGACTCTTTGTGAAGTTTATTTTCAAGTGTGAGCTTTATTGAAAACTATTTGTGCATTATATGATAGTTTGAGTGAAAAGTGCAATTACCCAGGATGAGGGGTTACATTGCAATATGTCATATGTTGAATGTATACTAAGTGTTTTAAATATCATAAGAGAGATAATTATGATAAGTGGTGGCTTGTGGAAAGCCTAAATTCCAAGTATTGAGCTTGTTTGAGCAATGATAGTGCTTTGTGTACCAATTTTGGTACAAATTGTAATTTAGCCAAAATATAGGGTTGATATGCAAATTAACACATCTAATGTGTCCCTACTTCCTCTATGTATCATTTAGAGGAGATAAAAATAAGGAGACACTGTGATTGAACCATTTTAGTGATGGTACTCTTAGTGATGAAAACACCATGGAAGTTGTATAGTTGAAATCTTTGATTGAGCTGTATTGAGTTGTAGACTTAGAATGGGAGTCCCTATCAGCCAAGGGGCCATAGAGGGAGACTCCTATTAGTTTGTGGACTCTTGGAGAAGTCCATGATGACCTAATCACCTCATGGAGGTGATCCATGACGCGTTAGATGTTCCTTGCAAAAAGTGTATCGGTTTACTTTATTTGTGAGATAAAGATGATATATCTTATCCAATAAGATAAGGAATGGCCGAGACATTATCTCTAGATTATCCTCTAGACTTTTGCATATAAATATAAATGTAAGAGCATGCATGGACATGTGTCAACCCTGCATGGACACGAGTCACCTAGTAGCATATGGTGAAGACACCTCTTATACAGTCTCTTTCATGAACCCCAAATATATATACTTCTCCTTCCACCTACTTATGAAATTTTATGAACCCCACAACTTTCTTGCTTGGAGATATCATGCAAACCACTTAGATATCATGCATAGTAGCTCAAGTAGAAAGGGAATCTCAAGAACCAAGCTTAAAGTAAGGCCATGGTCATCTTCAACCTTGGTTGAAGTATGATTTTGGGTTATAGATATTCCTCTCTTTTCTTCTTCACCAAGTTCTTAACTATGGTGATTTCTTGTATATGGAGGAGTTTTGAACAAGCCTTCGACCTTTGATAAGCTCATATTCAAGCTTAGGAATGTGAAGCTTTGGATCTTGGATTTTGAAGTTTTTCATAAGGTGGGTTATATAACTTGAACCCAACCATGTTATTATTCACCTTCAATATTATTGAACTTGATGATCTACTTTCAATTTCAAAATACTTTGATTAATTGATGTTCCTTTGAGTTCCAAAAGTATCTTAGAACTATTGTCCATGATCTAGAATAGTAAGAACAAGAATCTAGGGGTTGATGATGATGACATCATCAAGGTTCAACCCGATATGGGTTGAAGCCCCTCTAACCCGATATGATGGTGTGAATACACCATTAGCATGATATGGTGATGGGTAGGTACCTCTTGCACGTTATGTTCATGAAGTGCACACCTTGTGCACGATATGTTGTTAAACAAACACTTTGTGCACCATATGAGATCAAGTCATGCACCCTATGTACGATAGGGAACCAAGCATGAACTCCAACCCGACATACCGAACCCTAGACCATAAGTAAACCAACATGTTGAGATGAGCACACCATACACATGATATGGTGAGGAGTGTATACCTCATGGGAGATATGAGTGAAACATATACATACCATAATCATGATCAAGGGTCAAGTATTTACCCCCTACACGATATGGTGTTAGGATTATATTCTAACCCGATATGAGTTGATACCCTAGATGGTGATGAGAAACTCGATATGAAATCCAAGATGAAGTGTAACTCGATATAGTGGTGAGTGATACCACATGAACAAGGTGAGTGATACCCCATGAACGATAAGAGTAAAACCTACATATACCTTATGCAAGATAGGAAGTCAAGTCCATACCTCATGGATGATATGTTGTCAAGTGCACACTTTAACCGATATAGTATAGAAACCCTAGATGATGGAATGAAACCCGATACAGCCCTATCAATTTGTGATGGGTTGTTTTGAAACACTCAACTAGATATCTATATTATCTTTGGGACTGATTCCAATGAAGGAATGAAAGAATATGAGTATAAGGGTCTACCTAACATGGTAACCTGATATGTCAACCAACATGGAAACTCAATATGGAATCCAACATAGAAACCCAAGATGGTATTATGCATGTGCTACTTAAATGATACTATGATGAGGCACATACCCTATGTCTGACATGGTGCACACTTTTTGCCTGATATGGGATCAAGCATTCAGCTTATACCCGATATGAGGTCAAGCATCTAGCTCTTACATGATATGGGGTCAACTTGACAAATGATAAAACCTAAGTGATAACTAACCTGACATGGGTACATGATATGGAACTAGGTGATATACCGATATAGTGATGTGGTTATACCACATACCCGATATAGACGCCCGACATGATGATAAGGGTGGATCTTAGGTATAATATTTTCGGGACCCACTCTTTTGATCAGCACAAATACCAACCATTAGAGATAATCCCAGAACCTAAACCCAAATTATGAAATAAAACAATGAATTCTCGACAAAGGTGATTAAACAATATATGGAAATCACAAGCAAATTTTTTCCTTTTTCCTTTTTCTATCTTCACAAATTCATAAATCAATGTCACATCAAGGACATCACATTTATATATCACAAATCTTATTCAACTCCATTAAAATTAGAATTAAATCTTGTTCTCATATGTTGTTCAGTTTACATCAAAGACGTGTACATTGATAAACAAACTTAATCTACAACCCATCCCGGGAAAGAGAGAGTACATGGACATTCTAATCTATCTAGATTATGCTATTTATATCTTCCTTGTCATGACCTCTCTGCTGGATAGCAGTATACCTAAAAACATTTGGAACAACCTCATGAGACTCATATAGAGACCCAGTCAGTGGATATCTCCCACTCAAGCTAGGTACATGCATCAGCATCATATTAAGTATAATAAACTTAATAGAAACAAGTAGATATTGAAAAGTCTAGCAGATAGTTCTATCATAAGTCATTTCTAACTTATAATGGTAATCTAATCCAACAGATAAGGTAATCACTTAAACCAATTATAACTTTGAAACATCTTTTAAAGCATGTCTATGAACAAATCAACAGATACTTCTTAGTTCAGATTAAGAATCCTACGGCATGAGTAATAAGTCAAGTTCTAAGCATTTTGAATCAATACATAACAATAACATTATATTTGTGACACTCCACCAGCTAGACTAGGAACACATCATGCAGTCTTGAAGTTGAAGTACACATAATACATATCTACCGAGCAATACTATCAAATATCATGCAATCTAACTCATATTAAGAATGGATATAAACCCCATCATTTATAACTTGTCAGCATGATAGATCATAATATGAAATAAAAAATGTCCATAGCAACATGATTACTTTACACAACATGAAGCTTAATCAAGAATGACAAATCATCAAATAGTAGTACAAAGAATGTAATAATCATTCAAATCATGTTCTACACAGCTTATCATCTTTTATTCATTTGCCTTGAAACTACTTGGCTTGTACCTCATCAAGTAGAAGTCGCCACGCCTGATTCTCTTGTCAACAACTCACTGTCACTATATTAGGGTTTATCCAGCCACCCCTAAGATATCAACAACAGACCCTGGCCACCTCAGGTTTGCCTAAATAAGCTCACGTCCTCATCTCAAGTACACGAGATAGGAACCAGGAAAATAGTATATCACATATCACAGTATTTCACATATTTTTCATTTCACATTTCACATATTTCATTTCAACAGAGTCCATTCCATCTAGAAAAAGACTTTCACAGCAAGGATTTAGGGCTAGAGACAATCCAGATGACTCACTCCTAAATCCTGATGGTCTAACCTTTAAGGTCTTGATCCACACTCCAGAAATCCTTCTCATAATTCATCGATTACTATAAGAAGATTTGTTTTGTTTCCCCAGTGTGGTCCTCAGGGGAAACTCACGGTGTTCAGGGCACCTAACTAGATGTTCCATCATTTCACTTATTATTCATCTTACAAGAATTCATAACATCATATATCACATATGTGCATTCTTGTGTAACTAGAATAGCATGAAACAGATCAAGTTTATCAATAAGGACAATGATCAAAGCAAGAAGCACAATAAATATGTATATTGCAACACATGATTATTTGTATCTTCTACTTCATTTCATAGCAATCATCAATAGTGGGCTTTCTGCCATAGACATAATCTTTTTGTCCAGCATTTACCCCATCAGGGTTTTATCATCATCAGTGGGCTTTCAACCCTAGACATGATCTCATTATGCAATATTTACCCTTATTAGGGTTTCTCAATATTTAAGGAGTGCATATTAAATTCAATTTCAACATATTTCTTATCAGTTCATTGTATATCACTGATCTTAACAAATATTAGCAGAGGCATTAGAACTAGAAATAGTAAAAGAATATAGACATCATGTATCATTCATCATATTTAGAATAGATTTATCATACAACATATGCTTGTTCCATCCAATCTCAATAGATGCAAATAAATTGCATGCATATACATGCATAACAGACTTAGTTCTCTTCTTCTTTTATTTCACATTCTTCATACGGGTTACTAATCAACACATGTTGATTATCATTAGCATTCCATCAAAATAGTTCATTCTTGTAGTACAAGTATTCTATCAAATAGTCACAATACAAGAACAAATTCTTGTAAATCAATTCAAATACTTGAGTTTCATCTTTAGTTGAATTAAACTACAATTATGTACATTCCTTAATCCCTCACTTGATATTGTTATTCATTAGCACCATCTACCTCAGCATTTTAGGGTTAGAGTTTGTTTCTTAAATTCGTCTACTAATTCTCATCTTTTTCCTTCAATTTAATATTCATTAATCTCAATTTCTCTCATGTCATGTTCATTAAATTACTAGAACCAATCATTTTTCACTCACTTGACATACAATACTTCTATTTTCATTGATATCCATCAAAGTCTAGTTTTAGTATGTTTCATTCAATTTGCATTAAGCCACATGTAATTAATCAAAGCATTAAAGACTTCATCATAATAACTTCATTAGCTTCATCTTTAACTTGCCATCACCATCAATACATTTTTTTCTTCATATCATTTCTTATATTTAGATAAGTGTACCATGTCATTGACTTCTAATGTCATTCCCATAATCAACAATGATCATTCTTTATTATACTAAAATAAATGCATTAGACTTAGACGATATTAATAAGACACATCATATTCAATTGAAGTATTAATACTTTCAAATTTAGCATTTGATCACATTTACAACATCATATACAAGTTATAGCTTCATCACTCATAATATTCTTAATAATAAATTTTAGGATTTTCAAGAAGTCATTCCTTAGTTCAACATATCATAAGAATTATATCATTCAGTAATCCAATCATGACTCAAGGGTTCATTAGGGTTATTCACTAACATAGAAACCCTAATTTCCATTTCACACATTTCATTCATCAATCATAAGTATACATTGATCAATTGACTCATTTGATTCTCTTCCTCAACACAAATCCTAATCAGGATATGTGGTCATTCAAATCCATTAACATTCAACAATACACTTGTATAATATGATATAATACAATTCAAATATGAATCTATCCATGTTAATTCAATTCCAAGCATATCAGCCATTAGGCTTACATTTAGGCAAAATTTGCATGAAATAGAATTTTCATCTATCCGTAGGATTCTATATGGATCCTCAATCAATATATCATGAACTAATTAAGTTTTAATCAATGAAAAATAATCAAAATTAGTAGAAGTTGATCCCCTAATATCTTTCCCAAATCAAATTCAGTCACATACATATACAAGTAGGGTTTTTTTATTGTTTTAGCTGGATGGAATTAGGCTTTCAACATGAATACAAAGATTAGGAGGGAGAAAAACACTCACATCAGGTGCCAAGCACCTTACAAAAGTAGGTCAGCCTCTGAATTTTTGGAAACCCAATCAAACTCTCACACAAGAATCCAATTCTTTCTCCTCTCAACTTGGAAACCCTAGAAATGAGGATTAGAGAAGATTCACCATCAAATGCTATGCAAACTAGCTAAACTTACTTGATTTCATCATATCTTGGATAGAGAAACCTTAGGTCAACATCTCCACCACTTTCTCTACTCAAAACCCTAGATCTCCTCTCTTTCAAGAATTTCATTTATTTGACAGGAATGATGAGTTATGAGAGATCCTTGTGTGTTAGGTTAGTCATATAGACGAATTGAGGTTCTTAGAACATTTGCAAACAAACCCCTCAATGTATTTTTATTTTGCTCAGACTGGTTGGTCGGATGAGTTATAAACTCGAAGGAAACCACACGTTTTAGATATCAAACCTCATCCAAAAATTATGACACTTTAACCCAATGTATGAAATTGAGTTTTTAAGAAACATTAAAATTTTCAAATCATTTGGAGTTACCAACAAATAAATAAAAATCAAATACTACATTGTTATATTGTAGTCAACAGCGTGGTCGCTCGAGTTTGTCCTTCACAGAACTCGACCGACACCCCTCTCTGTAGAGATCAAAAATCATCCAAAAATTACACGAATTTAATATCATGTCTATAATGGAATTTAACAACTACGGTTAAAATTTTAGATTGGTTGGATATACGAATAAAAAGATAAAATTCAATTTCCAAACTACTATATAAATCTGAAAATATGATCAGTTGAGTTTGAAACTCGACCAACAAACAGGTCAGAACATTCTTCAAAAATTCTAATATTTTTCAAGAGTGTTTACATTTGATATATACAAATCATATCCAAATTTGAATTAAATCAGTGTTACACATAAAATAATAAAAATCATTTAGTGAGACATTATATTTATCAAATTATGTATTCATATGTCATCAAAACCCTAATTTGGGCCAATTAGGGCTTCCAAATCTTAACCCTAATTATGTGAATAAAAGTATGATTAAACTTTCTTGTTTTATTTAAAACATAAAAACTTAACTACCATCATTAATCAAGGTTTTAATAATGATCAACTTAATTAAGCATACAATCATCCAAGTAAACCCTAATTAGATGACTAATTTGAAAACGGGTCATTACAAATTCTCCCCTCCTTTTAGGATTTCGTCTCGAAATCCAAGAAAAGATACAAAATAATATCATATCATCTAATCATTCATCTCTCTCGACATCCAGTTAGAAAATATTCCATTTTATCTTTCTTTCGTATGACATCTTTTTTTTATATTAGATGGATATTTCATCCTATGTCATCATCATATCTCTCCTTGAGTATTATAAACATTTGAATCACTAATATTAGTAATACATCATTTATCAAGATCTGATTCACATCACCTTTCACATCCTTTTTTTTAATTTGATTGTGTATCTCATGGATTAAGATTATGACTCATTCACATATTATCATCTGCATTCATCAATTTCCTTTATAAAGAATATCATCTAGTGTGCATCTTAGTTCATAGCTTTTTCTCAGAATTTTAGATTTCATACTCAGACTCAAACTCATTAGAGATTATGTTCATAATCCACTAAGATTTCATCTTTCTTATATGAAATTTCATGTTTTCCATATGTTCCATATTGAATTATAAAATCCTTTACTCTTTCACCATTTTATCGTCATTCTTCTCTTTTTCATCATGTATCTTATTATACTACGAAACTATGTTCATTTGGATACTTGGTTAGGGAATCCAGAAGAAGTATAGTCGACAGTTCCATACTAGCTTAGCTCAATACCCAAATACTTGACCAGAGTATCTAGATACTGAGTTCAGTCAGTATGCACATCATTCAGGTTATATTCAACATCAACATTATCAATTAGTCCTAGATCCTATTGTCCCTGTAGACTCATCTAACCTAGGCTCTGATACCATGCTTGTTGGGACCCACTCTTTTGATTAGCACAAATACCAACCATTAGAGATAATCCCAAAACCTAAACCCAAATTATGAAATAAAATAGTGAATTCTTGACAAAGGCGATTAAACAATATATGGAAATCACAAATCTTATTCAAGGACATCAAAAGTAGAATCAAATCTTGTTCTCATATGCGGTTCAGTTTACATCAAATACATGTACATTGATGAACAAACTTAATCTACAACCCATCCTGGGAAAGTGAGAGTACATGGACATTCTAATCTATCTAGATTATGCTATTTATATCTTCCTTGTCGTGACCTCTCTACTAGATAGCATTATACCTAAAAACATTTGAAACAACCTCATGAGACTCATATAGAGCCCCAGTGAGTGGATACCTTCCACTCAAGCTAGGTACATGCATCAACATCAGATTAAGTATAATAAACCTGACAGAAACATGCAGATATTGAAAAGTCTAGCAGATAGTTCTATCATAAGTCATTTCTAACTTACAATGGTAATCTAATCCAACAGATAAGGTAAACACTTAAACCAATTATAACTTTGAAACATCTTTTAAAGCATGTCTACGAACAAATCAATAGATACTTCTTAGTTGAGATTAAGAATCCTACGACATGAGTAATAAGTCAAGTTCTAATCATTTTGAAGAAATACATGACAATAACATTATATTTGTGACACTCCTTCAGCCTAACCCGGAATACAATCTACATTCCTGAAGCTGAAGTACACATAATACATATCTACCAAGCAATACTATCAAATAGTAGGCAATCCAACTCATATTCAAAATGGATATAAATCCCATCATTTATAACTTGTCAGCATGACAGATCAAAATATGAAATAGAAAATGTCCATAGCAACTTGATTACTTTACACAACATGAAGCTTAATCAACAATGACAAATCATCAACTAGTAGTACAAGGAATGTAATAATCATTCAAATCATGTTCTACACGGCTTATCATCTTTTATTCATTTGCCCTGAAACTACTTCACTTGTACCTCACCAAGTAGAAGTCACCACGCCGGATTCTCATGTCAACGACTCACCATCACTATCTTAGGGTTTAGCCGGCCACCCTAAGATATCAACAACAGACCCCGACCACCTCAGGGTTGCCTAAAGAGGCTCACATCCTCATCTTGGGTACACGAGATAGGAACCAACAAAATAGTATATCACATATCACAGTATTTCACATATTTTTCATTTCACATTTCACATATTTCATTTGAAGAGAGTCTATTCCATCTGTACATAGACTTTCACAGCAAGGATTTAGGGCCAGAACCACTCCAGATGACTCACTTTTAAATCTTGGTGGTCTAACCTTCAAGGTCTCGATCCAAACTCTGGAAATCCTTCTCATAATTCATCGATTACTACAAGGAGATCTGTTTTGTTTCCCCAGTGTGGTCCTCGGGGGAAATTCACGATGTTCAGGGGACCTAACTAGATGTTCCATCATTTCACTTATTATTAATCTCTTTTACTCATCTTATAAGAATTCAAAACATCATATATCATATATGTGCATTCTCACGTAACTAGAATAACATGAAACATATTAAGTTTATCAATAAGGACAATGATCAAAGCAAGAAGCACAATAAATCTATATATTGCAACACATATGATTATTTCTATCTTCTACTTCATCTCATAGCAATCATGAATAGTGGTCTTTTTGCCATAGACATAATCTTATTGTCCACCATTTACCCCATCAAGTTTTTATCATCATCAGTGGGCTTTCAACCATAGACATGATCTCATTATGCAATATTTACCCTTATCAGGGTTTCTCAATATGTAAGGAGTGCATATTAAATTCAATTTCAACATATTCCTTATCAGTTCATTGTATATCACAGTTCTTAACAAATATTAGTAGAGGCATTAGAACTAGAAACAGTAAAAGCATATAGACATCATGTATCATTCATCATATACATAATAGATTTATCATACAACATATGCTTGTTCCATTTAATCTCAATAGATGCAAATAAATTTCATGCATATACATGCATAACAGACTTAGTTCTCTTCTTCTTTTATTTCACATTCTTCATACGGGTTACTAATCAACGCATGCTAATTATCATTTGAATTCCATCAAAATAGTTCATTCTCATAGTACAAGTTATCTATCAAACCATCACAATATAAGAACGCATTCTTGTAAATCGATTCAAATACGTGAGTTTCATCTTTTAGTTGAATTAAACTACAATTATGTACATTCCTTAATCCCTCATTTGAGATTGTTATTCATTAGCACCATCTAGCTCAACATTTTAGGGTTAGAGTTTGTTTCTTAAATTCATCTACTAATTCTCATCTTTTTCCTTCAATTTCATATTCATTAATCTCAACTTCTCTCATGTCATGTTCATTAAATTACTGGAACCAATCATTTTTAACTCACTTGACATACACTACTTCTATTTTCATTGATATCTATCAATGTCTAGTTTTCTTACGTTTCATTCAATTTGGATTAAGCCACATGTAATTAAAACAAAGGATTAAAGACTTCATCATAATAACTTCATTAGTTTCATCTTTAACTTTCCTTCACCATCAATACAATGTTTTTCTTCATATCATTTCTTATATTTAGATAAGTGTACAATGTCGTTGACTTCTAATGTCATTCTGATAGTCAACAATGATCATTCTTTATTATACTAAAACAAATGCATTAGACTTAGATGATATTAATAAGACTCATCATATTCAACTAAAGTATTAATACTTTCAACTTCAGCATTTGATCACATTTACAACATCATATACAAGTTCTAGCTTTATCACTCATAATATTCTTAATAATAAACTTTTAGGGTTTTCAAGAAGTCATTCCTCAATTCAACATATCAAAAGAATCATAGCATTCAGTAATCCAATCATGACTCAAGGGTTCATTAGGGTTATTCACAAACATGGAAACCCTAGTTTCCATTTTCACACATTTCATTCATCAATCATAAGTATACATTGATCAATTGACTCATTTGATTTACTTCCTCAACACAAATCCTAATTAGGATATGTGGTCATTCAAATCCATTAACATTCAACAATACACTTGTATAATACGATCTAATACAATTCAAATATGAATATATCCATGTTAATTCAATTCCAAGCATATCAGCCATTAGGCTGACATTTAGGCTAAATTTGCATGAAATAGAATTTTCATCTATCTTTAGGATTCTACATGGATCCTCAATCAATATATCATGAACTAATCAAGTTTTAATCAATGAGAAATAATCAAAATCAGTAGAAGTTGATCCCCTAATATGTTTCCCAAATCAAATCCAGTCACATACATATACAAGCAGGGTTTCTGATTGTTTTATCCAGATGGAATTAGGCTTTCAACATGAATACAAAGACTAGGAGGGAGAAAAACACACCTCAGGTGCCAAGCACCTTAAAAACATAGGTTAGCCTCTGGAATTTTGGAAACCCAATCAAACTCTCGCAAAAGAATCCAATTCTTTCTCCTCTCAACTCGGAAACCCTAGAAATGGGGATTAGAAGAGAAAGAGTGAGAAAAGGGGGAGATTTGATGTGATTTCAAATCAAATCAGAGGAGGGACAGAATCTTGACATGTTAGAGAAGATTCACCATGAAATGCTATGCAAAGAAGCTAAACTTACTTGATTTCATCATATCTTGGATAGAGAAACATTAGGTCAACATCTCCACCACTTTCTCTACTGAAAACCCTAACTCTCCTCTCTCTCAAGAATTTCATTTCATTGATAGGAATGATGAGTTATGAGATCTCCTTGTGTGTTAGGTTAGTCATATGGATGAATTGAGGTGCTTAGAACATTTGCAAACAAGCCCCTCAATGTATTTTTATTTTGTTCAGACCGGTTGGTTGGCTGATTTATAAACTCAACCAAAACTACACGTTTCAGAACTCAAACCTCATCCAAAAATTATGAAATTTTAACCAAATGTCTTAAATTGAATTTATAAGAGACAGTAAAATTTAGATTATTTCAAGTTACTAACAAATAATTAAAAATCAAATACTACACATCTATATTGCAGTCAGCAGCATAGTCGGTCGAGTTTGTCCTTCACATAAGTCGACCGAAACCCCTCTCTGTAGAGATCAAAAATCATCCAAAAATTACACCAATTTAATAGGGTGTCTATTATGTAGTTTAGCAACTACAGTTAAAATTTGAAATCAATTAGATATACCAATAAAAAGATAAAATTCAATTTCTACACTACTATATTAATCTAAAAATATGATCAGTTGAGTTTGAAACTTGACTAACAAACATGTCATAACATTCTTCCAAAATTCTGATACTTTTCAAGAGTTTTCAAATTGACATATACAAATGATATACAAATTTGAATTAAATCAGAGGTACACATAAAATACTAAAAATCATTTAGTGAGACACTATATTTATCAAATTATGTATTCATATGTCATCAAAACCCTAATTTGGGCCGATTAGGGTTTCCAAATCTTAACCCTAATTATGTGAATCAAAGTATGATTAAACCTTCTTATTGTATTTAAAATATAAAAACTTAACTACCATCATTAATCAAGGTTTAAACAATGATCAACTTAATCAAGCATACAATTATCCAAGTAAACCCTAATTAGATGACTAATTTGAAAATAGGTCATTACAAATATGGTGTCATACATGTATCTTGATGCCCGATATGGTGGGCATACCTCAAACCAGTGTGTCTAGTTGAGTGATGTATATGGTGAGTTGTAACTCAATGCAACATTAAGGTGCAGTAAAATAATGCAATTGGATAGTTGTAACTAAGTGCTCTCAATATCCTAGTAGGGGATGAAAGAGAATCTAAGATTCGAAGTATACTCATATAATGAGTATATAGTGATACTCATGGTATGAAAGGAGTATGAATTAGGGTTAACCTTTTATTATGTGACTTTGAAACTCTAAGTGATTATTAAAGGTAAATCTTAAATGAATGGTGATGTTATATACTTACAACCTTAATTTTTTAAATTGAGAAATCCTAACCCTAATAATGGGAAGGATGTATTTCTCTTATATCACATAGTGATGGTGTGCATTTGAAACCCTATTTGGTTAAAATAGGCAATCCTAACCCTAATAATGGGACGTATGTATTTCTCTTGAATTGCATAGTGATGACATATATTGTTAGAGTTTTTATCATGAAATGCAAACTATTCAAGAATCATGAGATGATGAACATAGCCAGGTATGAGCAATGATGTTTTATATGGTACATATTTAAATGAGCCTTGTGAGCCATGTTAAATATATGTACAATAAGTATAATGATTATACAATCTGGTAGCTTAAAAGATAGTTGTTGCCTAGTGAGTGGTGATAAGATATTTAATGAACCATGTGAGCTATGTGAAACATTTTTACATCAAATGTGTTTGAATACCTTGGTCTGAGGATCTAGAGGTAATAGTTACCTATTACAGAGGTAATAATGCTTAGTGATGATATACGTGTTTGAATATCCAGATCCAATAATCATGATGATGATGTTGTGAAAGGATGAGAATTCCCAGTATTGTGATAAGGGACTGAGATCCTGAGTGTTATAAATTCAAAGTGTTCCAAAGATCTTAAAAGTACTACACCTTTCTTTATAGCATATGTTATAATTCATGTTTGAAACGTGGTTGATGCTAAAAGAATATTGTAATGTACCTAATTAATCAAGTTAAATCTCATCATGTAGTGCCCTGACCATAGATCCATTTAGTGTCAGAAATTGCTGATGGTGAAATGAGTTTAACTTGGAGAGAATTGAATATGCAGGGGTGAAGGACGAAGTATACACAAATGTCCCAATGAAGAATTGGTGTCACACCTTCTTTATTATCACGGGATGATGTGAATCTCCCGACCAAATAAGACATTGATGTGTAAATCCTTCTTCATTTCTAAGTGGTATTGGGATTGAAGTATAAAATCTCCCGAATAGGTGAGGAACTAATGTATAATCTTCCTTTATCTTATAATCTGGGAAAGCTAAGTGGTCTTCTCCCGAAGAGAGTACATGCTACGACAATAACTCTATAGCGAAGATCTTGCTATACCTCGGCCTGCTCTTTGCAGATGACACAAGATGTTCTTCCAGCAACTGATACGAGATGTCCTGCTAAATCTAAGTGGTCTCGTACTGACTGAGACAAGTGAGGACGTGATAGTCGGCCCTGCCATTGACCTTGTATGGTACCGATTTTGACTTACTAGTGGTTGGTTGGAGCATGAATGGTATACTTCATCTCCTCAGGGAATAAGTGTGATTATAATATGTAATCAGTCGTGTAGTCTATTTTCTTAAGGATCGAATACGGAAGACATTGGTTGATGTACACTCCTTATTATACATCTTAGTTGAGTAGATGTTATTCATGTTTCTTTATATTCCCTTGTATAGTGAATAGATGATTTATTGTTCTACCATAGATAGATGCATTATTTTAAGAGAAATGATTACTCTATTCTGCTTATAACAGTGATTAATCTTGTTTATTAATATAAAAGAACCTATGTTTCATTTTATACTGCTTAACTTTGATAATAATATAGTCAGCAGAGAGTTATATCTCTCGCTGGGACAATTGTCTCACCCCATGGGATCCACATTTTTTAGGTAGATGTGCACGAGGAGGTAGAGACCTTACTGCAGAGGGAGAACAACAGATGGGATAGCAGTAACAACTTAGGTTGAGTGTATTGTCTGTCATGTCTTATAGATAGAAGTCCTATGTATCAGGTCCTTGGAGTCAGTACGTAATGGTTTCATGAATGATCAGAGATTTTGGCTTGTTTTCCTCGAGGTTTTATGTTGCTTCAATATATATTTTGACAGAGCAACTATTATATGTTGTCCTTGAGATGAGATGATACAATGCATGTACTATGTGAATCATGATATATAAAAGTTTTGGTTATCTCAATGAGAGTTTCTTGGTATTGGATCTCCTTGCAAAATGATTTTATTTCTTAGTGATTTTTGTTAATCTGTTGTTTATGGTTATTCCACAATTATTACTGGTGATGTCTTGATTTGTTTCGGGTCATCACAATATACATATACTATTTTGATAAAATTTCCTATCTATGATATTTTGGATAATATGTAGCACAAACTATTTTATATGTGAAAATTAAAATATTCAAATAAGTTACTCTATATGAATATACCCTACATCAATTAAGTGATTTTGTATTTTACCCAACTATTACAGTCCATGTTTGTGTTTGAATTCTACATCACTAACATATGAGGATATACCATGACACAAGTTCTTTCTGATCATATCATAATGAATACATACTAATATCTAAGCATTTTCTAGTTTTTTAAAATATATATAACAATAATATTTCAACAACAAAGTCTTTTTTTAATTCATTTATTATTGGAACTTGAAATGGGTTTTCTAACAGTTAGGCCAATTTTTTTTAATTACAAAAGAAGTGCAATATCTTAACAATCTTACAAACAGTGGTGCGTGATTCACCAAAAAAAAACAATCTTACAAACTGGATAGTAATATAGTAATAATTAAATTGTTCATTATTCCTGTAAAAAATTGTTTTTGTATAAGTTTCATAAGTTAAATTATGTTTCATACAAACATGGATTTTAGCTCTGGTGTAGGATAATGACATACTATGGATAATTTTTTATCAGTATTAAATACAACACATGTAGAGTGACTCAAATATAGAGCAATAGCCAGTAAAGGATAATGTAGTTGGCAATTGTGGCAATCTCTAATGAAGGGATCTAAATTTGTTCCACACGAACCACAATGATCAGGCAACCCCACCAACTCTGGGAGAGGTGCAGGAGTGAAAAATCATTCTCTTTTATTTCTATATACAATCACTCATTTGATTGATTCAAAATTCATATTCAAAAAATGCTTCTAAAATAATGCATCAAATTAAATAATATATACTATTTTATGATATCATAAGCATAAATTATAAATAAATTCATACTAACTAATCAAATAATAAAAGTACTTCAAATACAATAAAGATGGATAATTAATTTTAAAGTCTGGCAACTTGTTGTCTATAAACCAAATAATTAGTAGGATACATGATAGTGTTTTACATCATTCAAATGTTATGCTCTTCAATCATAGTTAGGGTTTTGTGATAATAATGAAGCACTTGCTTGTGGGGATACATTTTCTACTATTAAAGTCTTATGACATATTACCCTATATTCCATCTACATGAATGGATATAGTTGATATATAATTTTGTGTCATGTAAATGAATGTCTATAAAATATATTGAATTGTATGCTTGTGCTGTCGCAATTATTATCATTTCAAAGATATGGCAGAAGCTATTTTGGGCAATTACATTGGGAATGGTAGATTGTGAGAGATACACATATTTACTATTAGAATGTTACTAAAATACTATGGATCTATATTGCATGCAAACAAAAACTTCCAGTATAATGTATTATTCCTTTGACAATTCATGATACTTTTAGTTCTAAAAATCTAACATTATGTACAATTGTATAGTTGGGAATGTATGTGTCATATACTTTTGTTAACTCTATAAGGCATTGTTGATACAAAAATCTTTTTTGAATCCAAGACTTACATAGAAGGCATGAAAAGAACAATTGCCCAAGTTTTAGTTCAGATCAAAGTAATGAATAATCAAGTTAGAGACAACACACAAAAAATATGATTTGAACTATTATACGTCAATATTCATTGTTTCTTACATGAAATATATGAAGTAATGGAATAGTTGTTAACCAAAAATTACGTAAAAGAAAAGTTATGTGAGTTAAAAATAATCCATATTGTTGTCCTTGTTAGTGCTAGAATAAGAAGTGCATGATATCTTGCTAAATAAGTATCTTTTGTTTCTTCGCATACACTATATGTAGTAATTCATGCATGTACCACATATGCAACACTCTCCTTGTACTGATAGTAATTGATTAGTGAATAATGACACCGGTGACCATTTCTTAATAAATTTTGGTGATTCAATTGTTTATTATTAAGGAGTCGTACAAACAGCTAGGATGAAAATGACATCATGACATCTATAAAGGACACAACGTCACCCTTAAGTAGTCACTAACACTATATATACCATCACATAATGAAAGATCACACAGAAAATATTTATCATTATAAAATTGGAGTAAGAACATATCGTAGTAATCCTACTTACCTGTTGTTTGATGTTTCGTATACTTTCAGGATTTAAGACAAAGTCATTATTTGATTAGTGTCCACGTGATTGATTGTCAATGTATCCTATGTAGGTTGTTCACCTCGATGGCTCGGATGGGTGACCTGGGCAGCCAGGACTGGTCATCCTATTGCAGATTTTCCAACAACACTTGCCCCATAGATGCAGACAGAAACCACCAACTCATACATCAGTAGAGGATGGATATGTAGTTACTTTGGTTGTGCGGCATCCATCGCCGTTCTGGCTGCCTTCGGCCTTAGGCTTCTTGCCTATTCTAATATACTATTGCACCGTGCGCCAGTAGCAGCTTTTTGGATCAGATCCTCATCGTGGTTGTACGATAAAAAATTACAACGAAGGCGTATCAGAAGAGCAGGATGACATCTCCATCTCGGCCGCCTACAGTCCTCCGGGGCAGTGCGTGCTTAGATCTTCTCGTCCCTGATCTACCAGGAATTTCGGCGTATCTTATTCGTGGAATCGAAAGTGTGCCAAATCTCGCCAAATTTCAAGAGCCCAGTATATTGAACGGGTTTGTAAGGATAAATTTACTGCAAACGAGGAAACAAAGTAGACATGTATACCATAGGGTGATAATTCCAACTATTGATGGTCTCGTGAAGGGCGCACGACAAAGAGTCCAATGATAGGTGGATCATAAAGCAAGGACGGAGACGAACGCTCGTACTTCGTAGACAGATCCTCATCGTGGTTGTACATTCAGAAATTGAAGAAAATCGATGCTATTCATTCATATTTTGATAAAGTGTACAAACCTTATTTATACACAACTGCTTGTAAAGCAAATAAGAGAAATACATGGGCACGAGGCCTTTACATCAGGGAGTATTGTTGCACGTCGTCAGCTGATCCATTTTATGTGGACAAATGGTTGTGTGGAGACGTGCGATGGACCTCCACGTGAGTTGATGAAGTCAGCAGCCGTTGTTCGAAATTACAACTGAAGGCGTCTCTAGGAAATTCAGTATGTCATACCAGAAGAGCAGGATGACATCTCTATCTTGGCCACCTGCAGTCCTTCGGTGCAGTGTGTGCTCCCATCTTCTCGTCGCCGATCCACCAGGAGTCTCGGTACATCTTGGTTTCACAAAAAGGAACTAAAGATGTAGACTATAGGGTGACGATTCCTATTATTGATGGTATCATGAAGGATGGACGGCAAAGAGTCCAACGATAGATGGGATCATAAAAGAAGGACGAAGACGAATGCTCACACTTCGTAGAGTTGAATAGTAGATGTATTAGTTCACTACTAAAAAAAAAGATATAGGTGACATTCAAACATGTAAAGTATAAGTGAAAAGGTGACATGATTACCCATTACCAATAAAATGCATGTCAGCTATCAAGGGTGGCCTTTGTGTTGTGTAATCTATTGAAATGAATGTCACCTATTTGTAGTTTCCAGATTCTGAAATCTGACAATAGGTGACATTATTGAACATCACTCACATTTAATAATTCACATGCATTGATGTTACCTATGTCAGTGCACTGATATCAAAAAATAACATGCATTGATGTCACCTATATGGATTCTAAACCATGTAAAGAACAATACAAATGATACAATTAGACATGATCACATTATAGCTTATAGTAGCTCTTTACAGGGGGGTATGGAAGTACAGATTCATACACCACAAGTTTGAAAATGAATTGTATTCATATATCAAAATAGATAGTTACAGAAGGGGAGGATGTAGGCCTTGCCCCTTGATACATTTACAGAAAAGCAACTCGTTTCAGCAAGCACCTTGACAAATTTACAAAAAGCAACTTGTTTCAGCAACCAGCTTGGCATATTTATAGAAAATAATTTCATTTCAGCAACCACCATATTTCAGTTGTGTTAATTTGTGAAGGAGGGTGATTCGGAACATCAATTGTCAACCATGTGCATCCACCATGCTGAATAGGAAATTCCATCTTCTTCAGGCATCGATTTGGCTAGTGATTCAGAACATCAATGGTCAACTGTGTGCATCTACCATGCTGAATAGGAAATTTCATCTTCTTCAGGCATCGATTTGACTACTGTTGGGTATGGGTATATGTTCATATTATATGTGCATGTCATCTTGGATGCTAATTTGGCTTGTTGTTGACAAGAAGCGTACTATGTGCTAGAGGAGAAGTGTGTATAACATTGCTCTAATCACTCAGACAGGTGTTTACTGAAATACATAAATGGAGCAAATGAGAAAAAGGATACCACATTTAATATGCAAGAAACTAATCATGAAACAGAATTACTTTAATAACTAACTTGCATACTGAACTGAAAAACAAAGAATTCAACTGCCAACATAGGATATCTAGCTTACAATAGAATGATATGTCTAGAACTGAAGGGAATTATTTGCAGAAAATAAATTACTTCTCTATTATATTATTATCATATAGAACCGCATCCACTTCTAAGCTATATTTTCTAAAAGTGGCCCATCAGCAAAATCTAAGAACACGTAGTCTAAGGCATCATGCACACATTTATAGATGCCTGCTACAGTTTCTTACAATAAACCAATTGACAACGATTTAAATATATATTTCATCCATGTTCCTCCTGATCGGTCACTACTGTGAGACACGTGTTATTGATGATTCAAATAAACAAATTGATTAATATTGTAGTCAATATAATAAGTATACCAACTATCCTACAAATAAAAGAATCTCATAGACAATAATGTTCCTGGTTTTGGTTAGGGTCACATGTAAAAATAACAAAGCATGTGTCATGAAAGGAATAATGCCAAGACGATTGATGCTTTCAACAGTTGAGAGTCATTAACACTAGGGAGTTCCTCTTTCATATTACCTTCCAAATCTATGCAACCGTGTGATTGCCTCTGGCCATATTTTCTTCATAGGGATTTTTCAACTTACATACCTCATGTAGAATATCGAAGGTAAATTTGTATAGAGCTTGTTCCTTGACAGTTCTACAAAAGAATGATGGCATCCTTTGGTAAAGGATTGCCTACATCACACATACCTCCCATTGTCCCTCCTCGTGCAGCCATTGGCAATTTTGTGGCTCAACAAATGAAGATGAATTTTCTTGACCCGTTTGAAGTAGTTATTGGACCTAGTCGATGACAACGACGGATAACAGACACCACCCTCTCCTACACTAACAACCCACCAAGTGGCTACCATCACATAGATTGTGGGATTCGAGTGCATAACACCTACGTGAATGGTGTTGAGCTATATAAGGATGTCTCATGTGCATTCAGTGAAAATCTAGGACAACGATGCATAGACAACAATTATTATCGAGGTGGATTAAAGAACCCTGATTGGATCATTGAGTATTGTTTCTCAATTCCCCATAGGTGTGTCATAAACACACCCTCCATGAGAGGCATTGATTGCCACTAAAATGAAGGTCCCATCTCTAACTATGCTTCACTAGATTATGGGATTCGAGTGCATAACACCTACGTGGAGCTATATAAGGATGTCTCATGTGCATTCAGTGAAAATCTAGGATGGCGATGCATAGACAACACTTACTATAGAGGTGGATTGAAGAACCATGACCGGATCATTGAGTATTGTTTCTCAGTTACCCATAGATATGTCATAACCATGCCCTCCATGAGAGGCATTGATTGCCACTAAAATGACGGTCACATCTCTAACTATGCTTCACTAGAAGATATTCTTCTCACGAGGCTTCCATGTCCCATTTTGGATCAAAGAGGTCCTTAAACAAATGATAGTGGTTGATTTAGGAGGAAAAAGAACTTCAACACTAGCATAGAAAATGTATCATCAAAGGATGTCACTATACAAGATACTTATCCAACCCTCTTGTTCCACCAAAAAATATGCCAAGGAAGAAAGAAAATTCAAGGTGATATGTAAGGAAACACCTCTTGGAACCACCATCATAATCAAGGCAGTGAGGGCAGCAAACTCCTACTTCTCATGCTACAATGATTCAAGGTGAAGAAGTATACGCACGTCCTTCTCCTGAGAATGTAGAGTAGACACAACCCTCTGAAATAAAAATTGAAAGTCCACATATTCCAAACTTTGATACACTACCCATTAAATTTCCTAATGAAGTGATTGAGTTACAAGATGAGAATAGAGAAGAATAAAATCATCATTAATTGGAACCTCTTATCAAGCCAACACTCCTAGACTATGACTTAGTTTCCTGTTCTATCTTACAATGGGAAGATGTCAGCTGATTACGCGTCGTGCAATGACCATCATATTAAATAATGAATTCAACTTTGACTCAGAAAGATAATTTATAATGATAATCAAAAGGACATGTTTCTTATGGTACAAAAATGGGGATATATGTTAGTGCAGGTCATGCACTCTCTAGGGTCCCTTATAAATGATGACTTCAAAAACAACCACCCACTATTGGATGCCTACCCAATAAGCCCTCATATGGACTAGATCACTTTATAGATACTAATGTACTATGTGTATTATTTAATTAAGTTTTTACGTCCTCCATATTATTTATTATTATATTATAACTAAGGTTTTCTAGTATTGCATCAAACATCACCAACCATCTTAGAAACATCCTATACTCTAAAACAAATATTGTCATGAAGGGCTAGATTTTTAGTGGCATACAAACATATAAAAAACAGGCAAGAAGATTTTTTGTAGTTGACGACAGTGAACCTCAATCGATTATTCAATCGCATCCTCATCCATACCCCAAGATATGCCACCAACTAATGTGCTCAAACTTTAGGCATAATCTAGTAATCTTAACAAGCTTGCAATTGTTGTTGTTTCTTTCATATTCTTAGCTCACTTGAGTGACATTTCTATAATTAGGTAACTGGGGTAGCTAAATAGAAATGGAAATGCAAAAACCAATTAGAGAAGTAAAATAAAAGATTGACGATCGATATGCACCAGAAAAGTTGAAAAATAAGATAGCTTATAAGGAGTTTGTCAGTTAAACTTGCCTTGCAACAAAAAAGGACAAAGTCCATCCAGCTTCCCTTGCAAGTCCTAGTTTGGAGAGTGTCACTGCCTTCACGTGGAGACCGAGAGTTGTGCTAGTAAAGCATAGTAAATCATGAAGTTAAAAGGGGAGCAACATATTATCAAAGCAATTTGAAGACTTCTACAAAACCTACTACAACCATTGGATGTTATGAAGGATTCTATTACTATTAAAAGTTTCCTATGTAAAATTGTAAAGGAACTGTCATATTTAATGACATTTAGAGAAAGGGGAAAAGGCAGAAAGCTATTGCAAATCCCATCTTTGAGAGATTTAAGAACCAGTGGATGTTTCCAATCACTCTAAAGTCTAAACTTAGCATGACGCGAAGGTTTTTCACTTAGCAAAATAATAGGTCCCGAACAAGACATGTATGGGTTGTTCACTTAGCTAAATAATAAGCCCCCTACAAGAACAATAGCCAGCAATCTAGATTGTGGACTTGTCAATGAAGCATGTTTATAAGTGTTCCACAAAGAAACTATCAACATAGACAACATACCAAATAGTGATCACGCTTGCATGGTATTTGAGCTGACCCAAACCAAACATCTAAGTGGCCTTTCAAGTTCCTTAATTGCTACTTTGAGTGGCCCAGTTGTGAGGCGACGGTTAAAGTAGCATATGCCCTACCCTTAAAGAAGGGCTATGAAAAATGATCAGTGCTACTCACTTAATAGTGCAACATTTATTGCATCACTCTCACACAAAGCATCACATAAATCAAGGTTGTCTAGGCAGCCAGGAAATCAGGTGTGGTTGACTTGAGTAGTGTGTAAAATAAGATTGTCTACAGGTGAGTTGATTTTTTGCATAAAAGTCTTATATAGTAAGGCTAGAGTATGAAAATTGACAATGCGAGAAAGAATTAGCATTGTATTAATGTGACTACATTCACTACTTAGTGGTTCCAAACACTTATTAATATAATCCACCTACTTATCTATAACAAAAGACAAGTGAGTCATAAACGGCCATGTTATATGTATCAAACCAAGCTGCAATGTACATCTCTATAGCACAAGCCATGTGAGTCATAAATTTCAAACAGAAACATACATAAATTATAATGGAACCATAATAGTTATCAAAAGTCTAGATCATTTTACCTAGCCTTGATTCTATCAACAATGCACACCAACAATTATTTGGGATGACAATTACTATTTTATTTAATTATGAGGTCATATCAGAACATATCAGCTATACCATCTGCAACAGAGTCATCAAGACTTCAGTATATAATTAAAATTCTATCACACTATAAGGAAAGATAGTGTCTATAGCATGCTACATGTCAAAAGGAGTGTTCATAAAAAAGTTGATGAGAGAGACATATCCATATAGAACTATTTCAGAAGGTTCTCAACCTCTTTGAGGTACTTTTAGTAAAAAAACATAAATACAGTTTCTTCCCATCCAAATACCACTTCTGGAAACCCATGAGAACAAAATTGGCTTTCCCTTTCAACTAGAACCAGACATAAGAATAAATATATAGAAGACAAGCCACTGTATATGAAGGGAGAAAAATATCTCATACTAGGGAGTAAGAAGCAAATTTACATCAAATTGTTTTCTGACTGTGTGCAGCTTTCACTGTAAGACTGCCATCCATCTTTGTTTGGACTGCTAAGAGTAAGAGCTAGTTAGGAAAGGTCATGGAATGCTAGAGGCATAGCATTCTAGTGCAATTTTCTTGTCTACCAAGATGCCTAGGCCGGTGTTTTAGCCTTGTAGGTGTGTTCTATTGAGGATGTGCAATAACATGAATATTAGAGCAGCACTCTTGACGAGTCCTTTAGTTTTATAAAAAGTGGGTGAACATAGTGCTGAGTGGTGAAATGATATTTTGAATCCATAAATATTGAAGGGGGAGAGGTTTATGAGTGTGACACATTTGTTGTTTACCTTTTGTGTAGAGTCTTGAGCTTGGCTTGAGCGGTGTCATCCTGATTTTCACATCCAGCATCGGCCAGCGTCTAGCTCCCCATATTGTATGGTCATTCAAATAGAAACTCCGATCTAGAACCTTTTGGCAGTCTGATCAATTACCCATTGCCACCTTCCAGAATCATCTAGGCTGCAAGAGATTAATGTAAACCAAAAAGAGTCATAGCAAGGGTCACACATCATCTTTGTAACTCGAAGGCACATTAGAACCAGAAGGCATTTCGTCGAGCACGCGATCTTCGTCAGCACCACCACAAGGTAACAAGGAAACTACGGGATTAGAGTATATAAACACATAGAGGTTTAGAGGTGTGATGAATGAAAAGAACAAAGGAAGCCATTGTAGCTTACATGGGAGATGCACCAACGGAGGCGATGTCCACTGCCAGACGATGGTGGTTTAGTTCTGGGGATGACAAATGGATTGAACCTTACAAAGGTTCCCTGAACCTCCCATGGACTTCCTCAGGGATCTCCGCATACGATTCACTAGACGGAGTAGATCAATTGGACTAGTCTTCCAGATCGTGTGACTCGCCTGTGAAAAGGAAGTGAGTGGAGATGCGCATGCGGAAGAGGGGCGGGGGGTTGGAGGGTGATGATTCGAGGAAGAGAGATAGAGGAGTGATTGGTGTGTTGTGCACGAGTGGGGGAAATAGAGGGGATTGACCGATCGTTGGGTTTTGGTTGGGGTTACTAGAAATTTTGTGTGCCTTGAATTTAGTTTCATTATATTATATTTACATCCCCGTGATCTAGGACATATTTTTTTTTAAATGGGAGATATTGATTCATCTTGTCTCCCAGCAAGCTAAGCATGTTGTAGATTTACACTTGGGTCCCTGACAAGCTAAATAACTTTTTAAACGAGGATTGTCAAAGTTATACCCAACTAGTTTGACTTTGAAATTAATTATTGCATACTTAGATTTTCCAATATGTTTCTATTACATATCTTCACTACTTTGGTAGTCTATGAGAAGTTATGTAACTTAGTCTATATAAGTCAATCACATTGAGATTTTCATAGTACAAATTGAAATATCTCAAAAGATTACAATGGAGTTAGCTTAGGCCCTCATCATGTGAGTGCCCTCTCATGATGAGTCAGAGGTATTGCATAATGGAGGATGAGTATGCCAACGTGACCTCTGGGGCTCCATGACATGTGAGAACATTATGATGTATAGTTATCATTCTTTGAATTAGCAAAAGTTGGGCCCTTTGTATAAAACCTTGTGGATATGCTTTACATGACAAACATTTGATACAATAAATTCATGTGGATTCCTCAGGATTCTAGTTTATAGGGGAAACATTCTACATGAAGCTCATGGGTCCAAGTACACTATCCTTTTAGGATCTATGAAAAAATTTACAAGGACTTATAGAGGTACTTTTGGTGGAGACATATGAAGAATGATATAGCCATGTTCATCTAGAAGCGTTTTATTCTCTATGTATCATGGTAGAACTCTGAAGAATCCGGGTCTTTCTACAACCTATACCCATCCATGAATGGAACATCATCATCAACTTTGTGGTGGGTTGACCTAGTATCAAGAAAGATAGTGATGCTATATGGGTCTTAGTTGACTGCTTCACGAAGTCGTCTCACTTCATTCCGGTCAAGACGACTACCAAAGTTTGTGAACTTGTTGAGTTGTGAATCATGGAGTTATTAAGACTTCAGGGAATCCACATCTTTGTTGTCTTAGATGGGTGGATTCGGGATCGATCTGACCTGACCTAATTGTAAGCCCTCCTCAAAATGCATTTGTGAGGAGTTGTGACCCATATCATGATAGTGTCTTCTCATAGAAAGTCCCTAAAAACTCATTTTTGAGGAGTCATAGACCATTTTATGAGAATGTCCTCTCACAACAAGTCCACCAAAATGCATTTGTAAGGATCTAAGGCCCATATCATGATAGTTCCTTCTCACAATAAGTTCTTGAAAATGCTTCTATGAGGAGTCAGGTCTCATATCATGACAATGTCCTCTCACAACAAGTGTCTCAAAATGCATATTCAAGGAGTTGGGACCCATATCCTAACGGTGTCCTCTCACATCAAGTTCTTGAAAATATATATGTGAGGAATTGTGACCCATATCTTGAGAATGTTCTCTCACAACAAGTCCCAAAAAATGCTCTAGTTTTTTGTTCTTGCAACACTCATTTGAGGGCTTGCAACATTATCTAGTTGGGTTAGCTCTCGCTTGTTGGGATGATAGCTCTTGCATGTAGTGCTTGCAAAACTTGCTTGCGGGGATTGCAATGCTCGCTTATAGGTCTTGCAGTACTCCCTTGCGGGGCTTGCAGCTTTCGCTAGTTGGGCTTGCAACACTCCCTTATGGGGCCTACATGTCTCACCTCTGGGGCTTGAAGTTCTTGCTTGTTTCTCTTACAGCACTCGTCATGGCCCATATCATGACAATGTTATCTCATAGAAACTCATTGAAAATGTATTTGTGAGGAGTCGATCCCACATAATGTGAGTGTCCTCTCACAACAAATCCTTGGAAATGCAGTTGTGGGGAGCCATGGGCCATATCATGACAATGTCTTCTCACATGAAGTCACTAGAAATGCATATGTCAAGTGCCATCACTAGTCTAGAAACCACCTATAATGTTGTTAAAATACACTTATAAATTCAATTTTCTACTGAAACCTAAGTGGGTGCCAGTAGAGATAAGCGCCTACAACGTCAATTTTTTGTGGACACAGAAACTATTGACTAAGTTTTAGCCCCAGTTTCTATGAAATAGTGAGCAACTGCATCATCCATTGTTGGTGTTGAATTTGATGTTGTGATACCAAACCATGGCACCGCCGATTTGTAGCAATTTCTTATTGGGGTATGTGGTCTACACAAGCCACTGCCAAGTCAAAATATATTTGCAAGGATCCAGGTCCAATATCATGATAGTGTCCTATCCCAACAAGTATGTAAAAATACTTCTGGGAAGATCTAGAGCCCATATCATGATAATGTTCTCTCAAAGGAAATCCCTACAATGCTTTGATGATACATGTATGAGTTTGGGGATGATATGAGCATGGTCAGTTCAGTTTTTATGGTAGTCATCGCTCATTTGCAATAGTTTTTGATGGGGTGGGTGGTCGATGTAAGTCGTTGTTAAGGAGCAATTTACCAATATTGCTTTCTGAACTATTTTTAGAATGACTTAGAATTACTCACGGTGGGAATTTTTCTTACACATCACCTTTATAAATTATCAAATAAATGTATTCATACATCCTCAAAAAATGCATATGGTAGGAGTCATGGCCCATATCATGACATTTTCCTCTCACAACAAGTCCATTTAAATACATTTATATGGAGTTGTGGCCCATATCAAATAGTTTCCTTTTTCATCGAGTCCATGAAAAGTCATTTGTGAGGATATGGAGCCCATTTCATTAGTAGTGTTAGTCTGCAATAGATGATAAAGCTTATGGAGAAACCTCAGGCACATCTATATGTTTATGTTTATGGAGACATATGAAGATTGATATAGCCTCATTAATTTCAAACTGCCTTACATATCAGTAGATCAAGGTAGAGCACCAAAGACCTTGGGGATTTCTATAGCCTCTACCCATCCTTGAAAGGAAATGGAATAACATCACCATGGACTTTGTGGAGGGGAGGATGTGATGGACTGGACATGTCTCTATCTTCATGTAAGTGCTCTCTGTCTCAACTTATATCTTTTTCTTATTCTTGCCTTTGATTTTAGAATTAAATGTATCTTGATGCCTTTTTTATGCTCACTACAGTACCACCTCCGGTAACACCCAACCGTCCATGACCTGCTTTTGATCCACCTAACCCATGTCTAGTGGCATAGGGGAGCAAAGGGCCTCAAGACAGGACAAGAGCGGTGCTACACCCATATCATGGCATAGTCCTCCACAGCAAGTCCATGTATATGCACTTCTAAGGGACCATAACCATCATAATAATGAATTCTCACAAAAAGTCCATGGAAATGCTTTTAACAAGAGAAATGATAGATATAATGACAGTTCCCTCTGATAGAAAGTCCCTAGTATTGTCAAGGGTTCCATGCCACATGATAAATCACACTGCAAATGATTGGAATGCCAAGGTTACCTAGGGAGGTGGGGTCTTTCATGTTGAATGACGAAGTGACCTATCATAACAAGTTATCAAAACTCCATTGAACATGAGCTTAGACCATCCTCATGAGGGTGTTGTCTCATGATAAGTGACATGATTTACATAATAAAGGATTTTATATGCTGATATGACCAAAAGCATAGGGGTATTCCATGTAGAGTGAGGAAGCACCCTCTCATGTCAAGTCACCAAATTTCACTAGGGATTAGCTTAGGCCCTTACCATGTCAGTGTCCTCTCATGAAAAGTGAGAGAAATCATAAATTAGAGGATTGGTATGCCAAGGCGACCTAGGGAGGAGAACATGGGGACATGAGGAGGAGGGGAATTGAATGCCAGACAATGAAGTTCCCTCTCATAATGCCAAGGGGACATGGGAGGAGGGGAATTGAATGCCAGACAATGAAGTTTCCTCTCAGAATACATCATTGAACATGAGTTTAAGCCCACATCATGTGAGTGTCCTCTCAGGTGAAGTGAGATAAATTTTGTCACAATGGACTATATTCCAAGATGATCCTCAAAGTAGAGGCCTTCCATGTCATATGCAGAAGTGCCCTCTCATAAAAACTCCATGTAAATGCATTTGTGAGGATCAATGGCCCATATCATGATAATTTCCTCTCACATCGAGTCCCTAAAAATGCATTTGTGAGGTGCCATGACCCATATCATGACAATGTTGTATCACAATAAGTCTTAAAAGGTACATTTGGGACAAATATTGTGACAGTGTCATCTCACTCAAGTCCCTAGACATATGGAAGGAGTAAGGGCTCTTATCATGAGAGTGTTCTCTCATAGCAAGCCCCAAAAATGCATTTGTGAGGATCTATGGCACATATCATGATGATGTTCTCTCACAGTAAGTCCCCTCAAATGCATTTGTGAGGAGTCAGGCCCATATCATGATAGTGTCCTCTCATAGCAAGTTGGAAAAAATTCTTTTGGTTAGACTTGGAACCCATATCATGATGGCCCTCTCACATCAAGTCACCATATTTCACTAGGGATTAGCTTAGGCCCTAACCATGTCAGTGTCCTCTCATGAAAAGTGAGTAAAATCATAGATTAGAGGATTGGTATGCCATATCATGACAGTTTCATCTCAGAACAAGTCCCTCCTAATGCATTTGGGAGGTGCCACAACCCATATCATGATAGTTTCCTTTCACAACATGTCCCTTCAAATGCATTAAGGAGGATACATGTCTCATATATTGGCAATGTCCTCTCATAATAAGTCTCTGAAAATGCATTTGGGTGAAGTTTGGGCCCATATCATGACAATGTCCTCTCACGCCAAGTCCTTAAAAATACATTTGGGAGGTTCCATGGCGCATATGATAACAATGTCATCTCACAACCAACCCACAACACAAGATCGTGACCCACCCTCAGATCACAACATCACAACTGTAATAAAGGCAGCGTCGCAACTAGACCAAAATAGAGTGTCATGTCCAGAAGCAGAATGGACCATCACGACTGAAACAAGGCCAACCATCACAACCAAAACCATCCCAAGTCCTTGAAAATAAATTTGGGAGGTGCCATGGCACATATGATGATAATTTCATCTCATAGTAATTCCTTAAAAATGCATTTGGGAGGTGTTAGGTCCCCATATCATGACAACATCCTCTCACAACAAGTCCATGAAAATGTATTTGGGAGGTGTCATGGCCCATTTCAAGAAAAATGTTATCGAACATCAAGTTCCTAAAAATGCATTTGGGAGGTTCCAAGACCCATATCATGATAGTTTCCTTTCATAACATGTCCCTACAAATGCATTTGGTAGGTGTCAGGGCTCATTTCAAGACAAATGTTACCTCACATCAAGTCCCTAAAAATGCATTTGGGAGGTGCCACAACCCATATCTCACAACACAACGTTGTGACTGTCTCCACGACGCACATTGTGACTATAATAGAATGTGATACAACAATGTTAAAGTAAGGCACCACGACCAATGTTACACATAGGCTTTGCGACCAACCCACATCACAACATCGCGATCCACCCTCATAGCACAATGGCACGACTGTATCTAACATAGTGTCATGACCACACCAAAACGAAGTGTCGTCTCGTCCAGAAGCAGAATGGACCATCATGACTAAAACAAGGCCAACCATCACAACTAAAGCCATCCCAAGTCCTTGAATATACATTCTGGAGGTGCCATGTCACATATTATGATAATGTCGTCTCATAGTAAGTCCTCAAAAATGCATTTGGAAGGTGTCTGATGCCATATCATGACAACGTCCACTCATAATAAGTCCTTGAAAACACATTTGGGAGGTGTCATGGCCCATTTCAAGATAAATGTTATCTCACATCAGGTCCCTAAAAATGCATTTGGGAGGTGCCACAACCCAAATCATGATAGTGTCCTTTCACAACATGTCCCTTCAAATGCATTTAGGAGGTGTCAGGGCCTATTTCAAGACAAATGTTATCTCACATCAAGTCCCTAAAAATACATTTGGGAGGTGCCACTACCCATATCTCACAACACAACATCACGACTGTCTCCACGACTCACATCGTGACTGTGATAGAACATGATACAACAACATTAAAGCAAGGCCTCACAACCAGTGTTACACATATGCTTTGCGGCCAACCTACAACATAATGTTGTGACCCACCCTCATAGCACAACATCGTGACCGGATCAAACGTAGTGTCACGACCAGACCAAAATGAAGTGTCATGTCCAGAAGAAAAATGGACCATCACGAATGAAACAAGGTCAACCATCACAATTAAAACAACACCAACTGTCTCGACCTCAAACACAAATGGTGCACATCTTTCTCGACCCACATCACAAGAGAAATGACAATCTTGACCAAAATAAGATGCAACAACCCATATCATGATAGTGTCCTTTCACAACATGTCCCTCCAAATGCAATTGAGATGTGTCAGGGCCCATTTCAAGACAAATGTTATCTCACATCAAGTCCCTAAAAATGCATTTGGGAGGTGTCACGACACATATCTCACCACAACACATCGCGACTATCTCCACGACGTACGTCATGACCATGATAGAATGTGATACAACAATGTTAAATGAAGGTGTCATAACCAGTGTTACACATAGGCTTCATGATCAACCCACAACACAACGTCACAACCCACCCTTATAGCACAATGTCACGATCGCATCAAACGTAGTGTCGCGACCAGACTAAAATGAAGTGTCACGTCCAGAAGCAGAACGGACCATCACGACTAAAACAAGGCCAACCATCACAACCAAAACCATCCCAAGTACTTGAATATACATTTGGGAGGTGCCATGGCACATATGCTGATAATGTTATCTCATAGTAAGTCCTCAAAAATGCATTTGGAAGGTGTCTGGTCCCATATCATGGTAGTGTCCTCTCATAACAAGTCTATGAAAATGCATTTGGGAGGTGTCAGGGCCCATTTCAAGACAAATGTTATCTCACATCAAGTCCCAAAAAATGCATTTAAGAGGTGCTACGACCCATGTCAGGGCCCATTTCAAGACAAATGTTATATCACATCAAGTCCCTAAAAATGCAGTTGGGAGGTGCCACGACCCATATCTCACAACACAACATCGTGGATGTCTCCATGACGCACATCGTGACCGTGATAGAATGTGATACAACAATGTTAAAGCAAGGTGTCACGACCAGTGTTACACATAGGCTTCATGACCAAACCACAACACAACGTCGCGACCCACCCTCACAGCACAACGTTGCGAGCACATCAAACATAGTGTCGCGACCAGACCAAAATGAAGTGTCACATCCAGAAGAAGAATGGACCATCATGACTGAAACAAGGCCAACCATCACAAACAAAACAACACCAACTGTCTAAAACTCAAATTCACATGGTGCACCTCTTTATAGACCGAAAACACCAGAAAAACAACAATCTTGACAAAAACAAGACCCAACAACCCATATCATGATAGTATCCTTTCACAACATGTCCCTTCAAATGCATTAGGGAGGTGTCAGGACCAATTTTAAGACAAATGTTATCTCACATCAAGTCCCTAAAAATGCATTTGGGAGGTGTCACAATCAATATCTCACAACACAACATCGTGACTGTCTCCACGACTCATGTTGTGATCGTGATAGAATGTGATATAAGAAAGATAAAGCAAGGCATCAAAGTAAGTCCTTAAAATACATTTGGGAGGTGCCATGGCACATATGATGACAATGTCATCACATAGTAAGTCCTTAAAAATACATTTGGGAGGTGTCAAGTCTCATATCATGAGAACATCCTCTTATAACAAGTCCATGAAAATGCATTTGGTAGGTGTCAGGGCCCATATTATGACAAATGTTGTCTCACATCACGTCCCTAAAATGCATTTGGGAGGTGCAACGACTCATATCATTATAGTGTCCTTTCACAAAAAGTCCCTTCAAATGCATTAAGGAGGTGTCAGGACCCATATATTGATAATGTCCATGAATGCATTTAGGAGGAGCCATGGCCCATATCATGACAATATCATCTCACAACAAGTCCCTTGAAATGCATTGGTGAGGATCTTGGGCCCATATCATGATAATAACATCTCACAACAAGTCCCTTGACATGCATTTGTGAGGATCTTGGGCCCATATCATGATAGTGGTCTCTCACAACAAGTCCTTGAAACTGCATTTCTGAGTATCCAGGCCAATATCATGAGCATCCTCTTAGGAAAGTCCCCCAAAATTCATGTGCTAGAGCTACGACCCATAACATGACAATGTCCTCTTAGACAAGTCCATTAAAATGCTTTGAGGAGGGGCTAGGGCATATGTTATGACATTATCTTCTCACAAAAAAGTCCTTGAGACGTGTACATATGTATTGTCCTCTTAATTATTCATAAATGAACATCTATGAGTTTTGGGACAATTGAAGCTTAGTTGATTGGGTGCTTATGGAAACTATCTTCCATTTGCAGGAACCGTTGCTGGGGTTGGGAGGTCTATGTAAGATGTTTCCAAGGAGAAATTTTCCTTGTAAGACAAAGGCTCATTGGCTTTAGAATGATCAATAAAGAGACATGTATGAGTTTGGTGAGTATTTTCATACCAATATCCCTTTATCGATCACTTAGAATGTGACACCTCATCATGCTAAATGAGATTACTCAAAACACAAAACACGATCAACTACTGATTTATCACATAGTCAAAATTGTGAAATAATTAAAATCGATTCCAACAATGTAAATAAACTCTAGAACATTTACAAAAGGTCCATCATTCCATTCTCATATATTATAGCAAGTAATTACATATGGGTCCAAAGACCTCAGTCACATCATGTATACAAACGATATTTCACATGTACATGCCATATATTTACAAACATTAACATACGACTAAAATCCTGTGTCGATACAAGTATATCATCTGGAAAACACATCCCATACCAGGACCTGAGAGTACAGGGACGACACTAGGACTCTACTACTAACATCTACAACTAACCAACCTTCTATATCTATTGATCACCAGGTTGGTTCTCTTCCACAATGCAAGCTTGACCTCATTGCCTGCGACCACCTAAAAAAAATTGTGGTGACCCACGGGTGAGACCCAGTCCCAGTGAGAGATATAACTCTCTCCAACATATATTGATCATAACATATTATTAACAGTAAATTCATTGAGCAGTTAGAGTACTGAATAAGCAATATGAAAAGATTGAACAGTTTAAGCATAATGAGAAATTAAGCAAATAAGATGTAGCATCAAGTAGAATTACCCAATTTTCATAAGTTTGTATCATGTAAGAACTTTGTAGTGTAAAGAAAAGACAAGGTTTTATCAACCAATGTGATATGTATTAAACCCTAGAAATTATACTACACGGCTGGTATTATATCTTTTATTATCATGCGCTAGGGAGTTTGAGTCGTACCACTCAAAGTCCAACTGACCATTGCGAAGTGATATTCAGTTCCGTATAAGATCTAGGAGTGTCGGTATCCTAAGATATCTTCCCCTCCGTCGTACGCGTAAATTGTAGTGACATACCATTCAAACTTCCAACAATGACATATAGTCAACTGATAACAACTAGTCTATACTTGGTACAAGTTACGACACTAGAAAATAGGGTATACAAAACCCTCTAATCTGAGGTACAACCGCAGTTGTCCTCAATCACATCAAATGTCTGAGGTATGACCATAACCATCTTCCATAACCTGTAATTTGTGGATGACAAGGATATATCCTCAACTTTCCACCCCCACATACTCAACAGTATGCGCTCCGAGTTTCCCTTAGGAATACTCGTTTCACCATCCAGTAAGTTCTGACACTGAAGATGGCTCTACGACACAGGGCTCTACATGATTAAGGTTACATTTGATTAATTACTTCCAATTGAATGCATTAAGGCTTTATCATACAAATGGACATTCAAACTCTAATTATTTTCTAACAAAAGTATATGTATAATAACTTCAAAGGATATAAAACATTTGAGATATAAATCTTAATCACATTACCACATCCTATTATTCATTACAAATTAATGGACCACACTTATCATCATACTATTACAAGATACCAATATCTTATCACAAGTTATAGGGTTTTAACCCTTAGAGGATTTCACCTCAATCATTGCTTCAAAAATGCCCAATGATCATTAAGACCATCACATTATTCATATTAAGGTTATCATCATCATTCCACGCCATAAACACGGCTCAAAAGATCATCAGCAAATATGTGCCCATAGGTATTATTATTATGGCAAGGTACTATGATATTCAAATACCACTACCTTATGGTTTAGACACAAGAAGAGTGTAATACATTGTCACATTAATCATGTAAGAGGGATGATTATATCATCATTTAATTACATTAAGGCTAGGTATAGCAAACTATATCACATTGATGTTACACACCCACTTATGATGGTCATTTATCAACTATAACTATAGGAGAGAAAAGGTATAACAACAAACTAAAGATATTGAACCATCAAATTCTCATCACTAGGACACACCTATAATATAATGGACTCATTCTAATCTATTGGATGTTGAAGCATCCAATATCATTCATTGGATCGATTTTATTGTTCGAAGTTATCAATTGAAGTATAGGTCTAACTATTAGATCAATTGAACTAATGAACCATTGGTTTAAGGTTTGGTAGAATCTACAATTATCTCCTTAACTCACCATATGTGATGTTTACATGATCCACTATTAGTTGTGATCATTAAGTCACCATTGATTTTAGATCAACACTATATTCATTTAACACCATAAAAATCGAAATCCCAAACAGGATTTGCTTCTTAATGCTTAAATCACCAATTTGAAGCAAGAACATGACCTAACAAACTTATGGTAACCAATATAAGCAAAGAGGGTTATAAAACTCGCCTTTACTGTGAGGAACAAACTTCTAGTAGCAAGAAACTCGAGCGAAGAAGGTAGAAAACCAAAGAGGAAGCTCTGAATTCGGCCAAGTAGGCACTCTTCTTCACAAGGAATCAAAACCCTAGAAGAAGAAGCAGCAAAGTCGGATATTGAGCTCTTAAAGAAACTTTTACCATGGAACATCAGAGTTTCAACCTGGACGAAGGAGAAGATCAAGAAAAATAGAGAAGGAAGGAATAAAATAACTTGTCTTGGTCAAAAACCCTAGAAGATGACCTTAGAAACCCTAGGTAGGGCTAGATGGAGCTCTATGAGACTTTCTTTTCCAAAACAAGGTTGTCTTCTCCCTTAGACCAGTTTGTTATGCAACCAAATAGAGAAAGGTCCGTTCTCTAAGCTATAGGAAAGAGGGAGTGAGCAATGACTTCGAATTGGGGATAGGAAGGGGTATATATAGCTTCATGGATAGGAAAGGGGTTAATCTTGAGGTGTACATGGAATTTTCCATGTGTCAATAGCCTAGAGATTTTATGTCCATGCAACACCTCCCTTAGTTACTACCCACACTTTCTCTCTTTTATCCATATCCTTATCTTTAGCCTTATCTTTATCTTTATCCTTATCTTTATCTTTATCCTTATCTTCATCCTTATCCTTATCCTTATCCTTATCTTCATCCTTATCCTTATCTTCATCTTCATATTTATCCTTATCTTTATCTTTATCCTTATCTTTATCTTTATCTTTATCCTTATCTTTATCTTTATCTTTATCTTTATCCTTATCCATAAAGGGGAAAAACCCTAAAATGTCCTTGAAGAGGAATACCTCGATACCAAGAACAACTACAAGCCCCATAGCCCAAATATTCGAGGATGATAAGGAAAAATATAAGGATTGTAATTCTTGTGAAAATATACGAAGAAAACCTTCCAATTGGGTAAATTATAAGAAAGTCCAGAATGTACATAAAATTGCATAACTTGCTCATGCAATGTTCAAATTGGACCAAATTTGAAACTTAAGCTTGTCTTATGATTTCAAAACATACCAAAAGGTTAGATTAGGGTTCTAAATATTAAATTATGGTTATTAAGCTCATTCAACTCATTAAGAAAGTTCAAGGGCCTTACAACTATAAACCCCTAATAAGGATTTCGCCTTGAAATCCTACACAAAAAGAGATGGGTATTTTCTATGCATCTCATTCTCTAGTTCCCATGTGTCTTCCTCTATTCCACGATGATTCCACAAAACTTTCACTAGTATTATATCTTTTCTCTTTAGCTTTTTCACCATTCTATCCAGGATCAACACAGGACCCTCAACATAGGAGATATCCTCATCTAACTCAACTTCTACTGGATGAATTGTCTGGTCAGTATCTGGATGGCATTTCCTCAACATAGAAATGTGAAAGACATTATGCAATCTATGTAGCTCTGGTGGTATCTCCAACTTATATGCTACTTTTCCAACACGAGCTAGGACAGTGTATGGTCCCATAAATTGAGGAGCCAACTTACCCTTCTTTCCAAACCTCAGCACACCTTTCCAAGGAGAAACCTTAAGATATAGTTTATCTCCCACTTGGAACTCAAGTGGTCTGCGTCGGTTATCTACATAAGATTTCGGCCTATCCTGGGCTGCTTTCAACTATTGTTGTATCACTTTAATCTTTTATGTCGTCTGTTGTACTAGCTCAGGACCCAAAAGTTGATATTCACCTATCTCATACCTACAAAGAGGAGATCGACATCGTCTCCCATATAGAGCCTCGTAAGGGGCCATATCTATGCTTCTTTGATAACTATTGTTGTATGTAAACTCTATTAGAGTCAGATGTACATCCCAACTACCAAAATATTGCAGCACACATGCCCTCAGGAGATCCTCTAAAGTCTGAATAGACCTTTCAGACTGGTCATCAGTCTGTGGATGAAAATCTATGTTGAATCTCAGTTGTGTTCCCATTATAGAATGTAGACGCTCCCAAAAACTACTTGTAAATTGTGGACCTCTATCAGAAACTATAGTCACTGGAATTCCATGCAGATGGACTATCTCATCAACATATATTTTTGCCAATTTCTCTACTGTAAACGTCATCTTAACTGGAAGAAAATGAGCTGACTTAATCAATCTGTCTACTATCACCCATATGGAATCATGACCCTTGGCTGTCCTAGGAAGACCAACCACAAAGTCCATAGTAATATGATCCCATTTCCACTGTGGTATTGGCAAGGGTTGTAATGTCCCTACAGGCTTCTGGTGCTCAGCCTTCACATGCTGACAAACTGGACATTTGGCAATGAACTCTACCACATCATGCTTTAGACCTGGCCACTAATACATGTCTTTCAAGTTTTGGTAAATCTTGGTACTTCCAGGATGCATTGCATACATGGAGGAGTGAGCATCCTCAAGTACCATCTTCCTCAACCCATCAACATCAGGAATTACTATCCTATTATGGTAACAAACTGTAATATCATCTGCCTCATGAAAGCCATCATACTTTTTACTACCAATCCTTGATCGGATATTTTGTATCCAAATATCATTCTGTTGTGCATCATGAATCTGCTATCTCAAGGTAGGTTTTACTTGTAACTGAGCCAACAATCCTGCCAACAAGGAAACTTATAGATGTACATTCATCTGGAGAAGAGACACTAGCATATCTCTCTTATGGCACATCAAGGAATTTAATTGTGCATTATATACCTTTGATGATGAAGACGACTTTCTACTCAATGCATCATCCACCACATTAGCTTTCCTTGTATGGTAATCTATTGTACAATCATAATCCTTAATCAGCTCCATCCATCTCCTCTTCCTCATATTCAACTCCTATTTTGAGAAGATATACAGTAGATTTTTGTGGTCAGTGAAGATATGACAGTTTTCTCCATAAAGATAGTGTCTCCAGATCTTTAAGGCATGGACTACCGCTACAAACTCCAGATCATGTGTTGGGTAATTCTCCTCATGTTTCTTAAGCTGTCGAGAAGCAAAAGAAATCACATTTTTATCCTACATCAACATGCATCCCAACCCATTCTTTGAAGCATCACAAAAGACAATATATCATTTTCCTTGCTCTGGCAGTACTAACAATGGTGCACTAGTCAACTTTTCTTTCAAAAGTTGGAAAGAATTTTGACACTTGTCATTCCAAGAAAAAGGAACATCCTTCCTGGTTAACCTAGTTAGGGGTAATGCTATAGAACTGAAGTCTTTGATGAACCTCCTATAGTAACCTGCCAGACCTAAGAAACTATGAATCTTTGTCGGTGTCTTTGGTTGTTCCCATTCTAGTATAGATTCCACTATCTTGGGATCAACACAAATGCCTGTTGCAGATATAACATGGCCCAGAAAAGACACTTCAGATAACCAGAATTCACACTTGTTGAACTTAGCATATAGTTGGTGATGCCTCAATAAAGTTAATGACTGGCGAAGGTGTTTCTCATGTTGTTGACTATCTTTGGAGTATATAAGGATATCATCTATGAACACAACCACACATTGATCAAGATAAGGTCTAAACACCCTATTCATCAGATCCATAAAAGTTGCAGGTGCATTGGTTAGCCCAAATGACATAACTACAAACTCATAATGACCATACCTGGTCCTAAAAGCTGACTTGGGTATGTCATCAACCTTAATTCTCAACTGATGGTAACCTGACCTTAAGTCTATCTTTGAAAACACAGTGGCACCTCTCAACTGATCAAAAAGATCATCAATCCTTGGTAAAGGATACTTATTCTTTATTGTCACCTTGTTCAATTGTCTGTAGTCTATACATAACCTCATTGAACCATCCTTCTTTTTAAAAAATAACACGGGAGCACCCCAAGGGGAAGTGCTTGGCCTGATGAAACCCTTTTCTAACAATTATTGTAACTATTTCTTTAACTCCTGCATCTCTACTGGTGCCATTTTGTATGCTGACTTTGCTATGGGTTGTATTCCAGGAACAAGATTGATCTCAAACTCAATCTCTCTAGGAGGGGGAATGCTAGGAAATTCCTCAAGAAAGACATCCTCAAATTCTCGCACTACTGGTACCTCCTGGATACTAGGACCTACTGCCCTGGTATCCACAACATGAGCTAAGAAATCCTCACATCCTTGTCTCATCAACCACTCAGTTGTCATAGCTGACATCAAACATGTAGGAAGAATCTTTCTATAACCCTGAAAAATCCACTGTACATCTCCATCATGGAACGTCACCACCTTAGTACTATAGTCCAAGACTACCTTGTATTTTTCCAAAGTATCCATTACTAGGATTACATCAAAACCATGCATGTCAAGTGGTAAAAGATCCACCTGAATGTTGTGTCCAGAAAAAGAAAGAACACATGAAGGGCACACTTCTCGCAACTCGACAGAATCATCCAAAGGAGTCTCTAGCCGTAGGCTATCAGATCTTAGACTAATAGGTAGATAACAACTATCTATCACCTCTTTGGTGATAAAAGAGTGTGTCACACCCGGGTCTACTAACACAGATACAAAACAAGAAGCAAACATATCAGAATGAAATAAATCCATCTGACCTGTCATGACTCGTGGATTGACCACTACTTCCGGATGGGTCATGGCATAGAACCTTGCTGTTGCCTGTTGTCGTCCACGTCCTCTGCCTGCTTGTCCAGAGGATCTTTCCTGGGATGCCTGACCACATCCTCTTCCACTACCACTACTAAACTTTCGTTGTTGTGGACCTTGTTGACTTTGCCTTGGTTGGTGAGTCACCTCCTCATCTTTCATAGGGAAATAAGGTCTTGTATGCCCCACTTTCCCACACTTGTAACATGTTATGGTGTCTTGATATGGCCTAAACGGCCCTATCACTGAAACCGATGAGGTACTACGGGGTCCTATTGGCGGAAAACTGTGACCTCTACCCCGACTCGGAGTCCATTATGATGGTTCATGTGATCTTGGTTCACTGAAGGTTGACCTTGGTTGTGATGATAGTGGGAAAAACCTTGGCTTCTTAAAGCCTCCAGATGATTGCCCTTGAAACTGCATAGGTCGCTTCTTAGCATTAGCTTCACACTTCTCTATGGCAGACCTCTCAATCCTCCTGACAGATTCCACAAAGGTGGAAAACCTTTCCCTGTTCTCCAAGGGTGATGTTGTAGTAGTCAACTCCATACTCACACCCTTCTCAAATCTCCAGATCCTTTCCTTGTCTGTTGCTGCCATGTGTGGGCAGAACCTTAAAAGTTCCATAAACTTTGATTCATACTCATTAATAGTCATAGCTCCCTGATGAATCTTCTCGAACTGAGAGATTTTCTCATCTAGGTAGGTCTCTGGAAAATATCGACTAACAAATTCCCTCTGAAACTCCTCCCATCCGATCACAACTCCTGCCCTTTTCTCCTCTTCTATGGCCCACCAGTGGCCAGCACTACCCTTCAACAAGTATACTGCATGCTTAACTTTGTCTTCTTCAGTGATGTTTAGGATTTTGAACGTCTTTTCCAGCTCAGTCAACCACATGTCAGCGTATGTTGGATCAGAAGTACCTGCATATCCAATTGCCCCAACATGTCTAAGACATTCAAATGTCTTCCCGATACCTTGGGACTCCACATTAGAGGTGGCTGCCCTAGCTTGAGGTGTTGGTGCTCTGTCAGCAATATGTATTACTGTGGCCATCATCTATCTAAACATAGAATGAAACTTAGGATTGGCCATCATTGTCGGGTCTTGATGAGGCATTGCTGGCTGCTCTGGCCCTGCTTCTAGCACTCTCTCATCACGTGCCTGCCTCCCTGCACCTCCTCTTGGTGAAACATAGCTATTCTCAATGTGTTCTTCATGTCCTCCAGACATATCTGTATAAGCATAAACTATGATCAGATATGTTGGATACATAAGAACATACTCAAACCTAAGTCTTATGTCCCTGTAGACTCAGTAAACCTAGAGATCTGATACCAACTTAACTGTGACACCTCATCATGCTAAATGAGATTACTCAAAACACAAAACATGATCAACTACTGATTTATCACATAGTCAAAATGTGAAATAATTAAAATCAATTCCAACAATGTAAATAAACTCTAGAACATTTACAAAAGGTCCATCATTCCATTCTCATATATTATAACAAGTACTTACATATGGGTCCAAAGACCTCAGTCACATCCTGTATACAAAAGATATTTCACATGTACATGCCATATATTTACAAACATTGGCATACGACTAAAATCCCATGTCGATACAAGTATATCATCTGGAAAACACATCTCATACCAGGACCTGAGAGTACAGGGATGACACTAGGACTCTACTACTAACATCTACAACTAACCAACCTTCTGTATCTATTGATCACCAAGTTAGTTCTCTTCCACAATGCAACCTTGACCTCGTTGCCTGCGACCACCTAAAAAAATTTGTGGTGACCCACGGGTGAGACCCAGTCCCAGCGAGAGATATAACTCTCTCCAACATATATTGATCATAACATATTAATTAACAGTAAATTCATTGAGCAGTTAGAAATCTGAATAAGCAATATGAAAAGATTGAACAGTTTAAGCATACTGAGAAATTAAACAAATGAGTTGTAGCATCAAGTAGAATTACCCAATTTTCATAAGTTTGTATCATGTAAGAACTTTGTAGTGTAAAGAAAATACAAGGGTTTATCAACCAATGCTTCTTAATGTTTAAATCACCAATTTGAAGCAAGAACATGACCTAACAAACTTATGGTAACCAATATAAGAAAAGAGGCTTATAAAACTCGCCTTTACTATGAGGAACAGACTTCTAGTAGCAAGAAACTCGAGCGAAGAAGGTAGAAAACCAAAGAGGAAGCTCTGAATTCGGCCAAGTAGGCACTCTTCTTCACAAGGAATCAAAACCCTAGAAGAAGAAGCAACAAAGTCGGATATTGAGCTCTTAAAGAAACTTGTACCATGGAACATCAGAGTTCCAACCTGGAGGAAGGTCTAAGGAAGGAGAAGATCAAGAAAAACAGAGAAGGAAACAAGAAAATAACTTGCCTTGGTCAAAAACCCTAGAAGATGACCTTAGAAACCCTAGGTAGGGCTAGATGGAGCTCTATGAGACTTTCTTTTCCAAAACAAGGTTGTCTTCTACCTTAGACCACTTTGTTATGCAACCAAATCGAGAAAGGTCTGTTCTCTAAGCTATAGGAAAGAGGGAGTGAGCAATGACTTCGAATTCGGGATAGGAAGGGGTATATGTAGCTTCATGGATAGGAAAGGGGTTAAGCTTGAGGTGTACATGGAGTTTTCCATGTGTCAATAGCCTAGAGATTTTATGTCCATGCAACACCTCCCTTCGTTACTACCCACACTTTCTCTCTTTTATCCATATCCTTATCTTTAGCCTTATGTTTATCTTTATCCTTATCTTTATCTTTATCCTTATCTTCATCCTTATCCTTATCCTTATCTTCATCCTTATCCTTATCTTCATCTTCATATTTATCCTTATCTTTATCTTTATCCTTATCTTTATCTTTATCTTTATCCTTATCCTTATCCTAATCTTTATCTTTATCTTTATCCTTATCCATAAAGGGGAAAAACCCTAAAATGACCTTGAAGAGGAATACCTCGGTACCAAGAACAACTAGAAGCCCCATAGCCCAAAAATTCGAGGATGATAAGGAAAAATATAAGGATTTTAATTCTTGTGAAAATATACAAAGAAAACCTTCAAATTGGGTAAATTACAAGAAAGTCCAGGATGTACATAAAATTGCATAACTTGCTCATGCAAAGTTCAAATTGGACCAAATTTGAAACTTAAGCTTGTCTTATGATTTCAAAACATATCAAAAGGTTAGATTAGGGTTCTAAATATTAAATTATGGTTATTAAGCTCATTCAACTCATTAAGCAAGTTCAAGGGCCTTACAACTATAAACCCCTACAAGGATTTCACCCCGAAATCCTACACAAAAAGAGATGGGTATTTTCTATGCATCTCATTCTCTAGTTCCCATGTGTCTTCCTCTATTCCACGATGATTCCACAAAACTTTCACTAGTATTATATCTTTTCTCTTCAGCTTTTTCACCATTCTATCCAGGATCAACACAGGACCCTCAACATAGGAGATATCCTCATCTAACACAACTTCTACTGGTTGAATTGTCTGGTCAGTATCTGGATGGCATTTCCTCAACATAGAAATTTGAAAGACATTATGCAATATATGTAGCTCTGGTGGTATGTCCAACTTATATGCTACTTTTCCAACACGAGCTAGGACAGGGTATGGTCCCATAAATCGAGGAGCCAACTTACCCTTCTTTCCAAACCTCAGCACACCTTTCCAAGGAGAAACCTTAAGATATACTTTATCTCCCACTTGGAACTCAAGTGGTCTGCGTCGGTTATCTACATAAGATTTTGGCCTATCCTGGGCTGCTTTCAACTGTTGTTGTATCACTTTAATCTTTTCTGTAGTCTGTTGTACTAGCTCAGGACCCAAAAGTTGATATTCACCTATCTCATACCTACAAAGAGGAGATCGACATCGTCTCCCATATAGAGCCTCATAAGGGGCCATATCTATGCTTCTTTGATAACTATTGTTGTATGCAAACTCTATTAGAGTCAGATGTACATCCCAACTACCAAAAAATTGCAGCACACATGCCCTCAGGAGATCCTGTAAAGTCTGAATAGACCTTTCAGACTGGCCATCAGTCTGTGGATGAAAAGCTATGTTGAATCTCAGTTGTGTTCCCATTACAGAATGTAGACGCTCCCAAAAACTACTTGTAAATTGTGGACCTCTATCAGAAACTATAGTCACTGGAATTCCATGCAGACGGACTATCTCATCAACATATATTTTTGCCAATTTCTCTATTGTAAACGTCATCTTAACTGGAAGAAAATGAGTTGACTTAATCAATCTGTCTACTATCACCCATATGGAATCATGACCCTTGGCTGTCCTAGGAAGACCAACCACAAAGTCCATAGTAATATGATCCCATTTCCACTATGGTATTGGCAAAGGTTGTAATGTCCCTACAGGCTTCTGGTGCTCAGCCTTCACCTGCTGACAAACTGGACATTTGGCAATGAACTCTACCACATCACGCTTTAGACCTGGCCACTAATACATGTCTATCAAGTTTTGGTACATCTTGGTACTTCCAGGATGCATTGCATACATGGAGGAGTGAGCCTCCTCAAGTACAATCTTCCTCAACCCATCAACATCAGGAATTACTATCCTATTATGGTAACAAACTGTACTATCATCTGCCTCATGAAAGCCATCATACTTTTTACTGCCAATCCCTGATCGGATATATTGTATAACAATATCATTCTGTTGTGCATCATGAATCTGCTGTCTCAAGGTAGGTTTTACTTGTAACTGAGCCAACAATCCTGCCAACAAGGAAACTTCTAGTTGTACATTCATCTGGCGAAGAGACACTAGCATATCTCTCTTATGGCACATCAAGGAATTTAATTGTGCATTATCTACCTTTGATGATGAAGACGACTTTCTACTCAATGCATCAACCACCACATTAGCTTTCCCTGTATGATAGTCTATTGTATAATCATAATCCTTAATCAGCTCCATCCATCTCCTCTTCCTCATATTCAACTCCTATTTTGAGAAGATATACTGTAGATTTTTGTGGTCAGTGAAGATATGACAGTTTTCTCCATAAAGATAGTGTCTCCGGATCTTTAAGGCATGGACCACCGCTACAAGCTCCAGATCATGTGTTGGGTAATTCTCCTCATGTTTCTTAAGCTGTCGAGAAGCAAAAGAAATCTCATTTTTATCCTACATCAACATGCATCCCAACTGATTCTTTGAAGCATCACAAAAGACAATATATCCTTTTCCTTGCTTTGGCAGTACTAACACTGGTGCACTAGTCAACTTTTCTTTCAAAAGCTGGAAAGAATGTTGACACTTGTCATTCCAAGCAAAAGGAACATCCTTCATGGTTAACCTAGTTAGGGGTAATGCTATAGAACTGAAGTCTTTGATGAACCTCCAGTAGTAACTTGCCAGACCTAAGAAACTATGAATCTCTGTCAGTGTCTTTGGGTTGTTCCCATTCTAGTACAGATTCCACTTTCTTGGGATCAACACAAATGCCTTTTGCAGATATAACATGGCCCAGAAAAGACACTTTAGATAACCAGAATTCACACTTGTTGAACTTAGCATATAGTTGGTGCTACCTCAATAAAGTTAATGCCCGGCGAAGGTGTTTCTCATGTTTTTGACTATCCTTGGAGTATATAAGGATATCATCTATGAACACAACCACACATTGATCAAGATAAGGTCTAAACACCCTATTCATCAGATCCATAAAAGTTGCAGGTGCATTGGTTAGCCCAAACGACATAACTACAAACTCATAATGACCATACCTGGTCCTAAAAGCTGACTTGGGTATGTCATCAACCTTAATTCTCAACTGATGGTAACCTGACCTTAGGTCTATCTTTGAAAACGCAGTGCACCTCTCAACTAATCAAAAAGATCATCAATCCTTGGAGAAGGATACTTATTCTTTATTGTCACCTTGTTCAATTGTCTATAGTCTATACATAACCTCATTGAACCATCCTTCTTTTTAACAAATAACACGGGAGCACCCCAAGGGGAAGTGCTTGGCCTGATGAAACCCTTTTCTAACCATTCTTGTAGCTGTTTCTTTAACTCCTGCATCTCTACTGGTGCCATTTTGTATGCTGACTTTGCTATGGGTTGTGTTCCAGGAACAAGATTGATCTGAATCTCAATCTCTCTAGGAGGGGGAATGCTAGGAAATTCCTCAGGAAAGACATCCTCAAATTCTCGCACTACTGGTACCTCCTGGATACTAGTACCTACTGCCTTGGTATCCACAACATGAGCTAAGAAAGCCTCACATCCTTGTCTCATCAACCACTCAGTTGTCATAGCTGACATCAAACATGTAGGAAGAATATTTCTATCACCCTAAAAAATCCACTGTACATCTCCATCATGGAACGTCACCAGCTTAGTACTACAGTCCAAGACTACCTTGTATTTTTCCAAAGTATCCATTCCTAGGATTACATCAAAACCATGCATGTCAAGTGGTAAAAGATCCACCTGAATGTTGTGTCCAGAAAAAGAAAGAACACATGAAGGGCACACTTCTCGCAACTCGACAGAATCATCCAAAGGAGTCTCTATATGTAGGCTATCAGATCTAAGACTAATAGGTAGATAACAACTATCTATCACCTCTTTGGTGATAAAAGAGTGTGTCACACCTGGGTCTACTAACACAGATACAAAACAAGAAGAAGACATATCAGAATGAAATAACTCCATCTGACCTGTCACGACTCATGGATTGACCACTGCTTCCGGCTGGGTCATGGCATAGAACCTTGTTGTCGCCTGCTGTCGTCCACGTCCTCTGCCTGCTTGTCCAGAGGATCTTGCCTGGGATGCCTGACCACGTCCTTTTCCACTACCACTACTAAACTTTCAATGTTGTGGGCCTTGTTGACTTTGCCTTGGTTGGTGAGTCACCTCCTCATCTTTCATAGGGCAATAAGGTCTTGTATGCCCCACTTTCCCACACTTGTAACATGTTATGGTGTCCTGATATGGCCTAAACGTCCCTATCACTGAAACCAATGAGGTACTACGGGGTCCTATTGGCGGAAAATTGTGACCTCTACCCCGACTCGGAGTCCATTCTGATGGTTCATGTGATCTTGGTTCACTGAAGGTTGACCTTGGTTGTGATGACAGTGGGAAAAACCTTGGCTTCTTAAAGCCTCCAGATGATTGCCCTTGAAACTGCATAGGTCGCTTCTTAGCATTAGCTTCACGCTTCTCTATGGCAGACCTCTCAATCCTCCTGACAGATTCCACAAAGGTGGAAAACCTTTCCTTGTTCTCCAAGGGTGATGTTGTAGTAGTCAACTCCATACTCAGACCCTTCTCAAATCTCTAGATCCTTTCCTTGTCTGTTGCTGCCATGTGTGGGCAGAACCTCAAAAGTTCCATAAACTTTGATTCATACTCATTAATAGTCATAGCTCCCTGATGAATCTTCTCGAACTGAGATATTTTCTCATCTAGGTAGGTCTCTGGAAAATATCGACTAACAAATTCCCTCTGAAACTCCTCCCATCCTATCACAACTCTTGCCCTTTTCTCCTCTTCTATGGCCCACCAGTGGCCAGCACTACCGTTCAACAAGTATACTGCATGCTTAACTTTGTCTTCTTCAGCGATGTTTAGGATTTTGAATGTCTTTTCCAGCTCAGTCAACCGCATGTCAGCGTCTGTTGGATCAGAAGTACCTGCATATCCAATTGCCCCAACATGTATAAGACGTTCAAATGTCTTCCTGATACCTTGGGACTCCACATTAGAGGTGGCTGCCCTAGCTTGAGGTGTTGGCGCTCTGTTAGCAATATGTATTATTGTGGCAATCATCTGTCTAAACATAGACTGAAACTCAGGATTGGCCATCATTGTCGGGTCTTGATGAGGCATTGCAGGCTGCTCTGGCCCTTCTTCTAGCACTCTCTCATCACGTGCATGCCTCCCTGCACCTCCTCTTGGTGCAACATAGCTACTCTCAACGTGTTCTTCATGTCCTCCAGACATATCTGTATAAGCATAAACTATGATCAGATATGTTGGATACATAAGAACAGACTCAAACCTAAGTCTTATGTCCCTGTAGACTCAGTAAACCTAGAGCTCTGATACCAACTGAACTGTGACACCTCATCATGCTAAACGAGATTACTCAAAACACAAAACATGATCAACTACTGATTTATCACATAGTCAAAATGTGAAATAATTAAAATCGATTCCAACAATGTAAATAAACTCTAGAACATTTACAAAAGGTCCATCATTCCATTCTCATATATTATAACAAGTACTTACATATGGGTCCAAAGACTTCAGTCACATCATGTATACAAAAGATATTTCACATGTACATGCCATATATTTACAAACATTGGCATACGACTAAAATCCCATGTCGATACAAGTATATCATCTGGAAAATACATCCCATACCAGGACCTGAGAGTACAGGGACGACACTAGGACTCTACTACTAACATCTACAACTAACCAACCTTCTATATCTATTGATCACCAAGTTGGTTCTCTTCCACAATGCAACCTTGACCTCGTTGTCTGCAACCACCTAAAAAAATTGTGGTGACCCACGGGTGAGACCCAGTCCCAGCGAGAGATATAACTCTCTCCAACATATATTGATCATAACATATTAATTAATAGTAAATTCATTGAGCAGTTAGAGTACTGAATAAGCAATATGAAAAGATTGAACATTTTAAGCATACAGAGAAATTAAACAAATAAGTTGTAGCATCAAGTAGAATTACCCAATTTTCATAAGTCTGTATCATGTAAGAACTTTGTAGTGTAAAGAAAAGACAAGGGTTTATCAACCAATGCTTCTTAATGCTTAAATCACCAATTTGAAGAAAGAACATGACCTAACAAACTTATGGTAACCAATATAAGAAAAGAGGGTTATACAACTCGCCTTTATTGTGAGGAACAGACTTCTAGTAGCAAGAAACTCGAGCGAAGAAGGTAGAAAACCAAAGAGGAAGCTCTGAATTCGGCCAAGTAGGCACTCTTCTTCACAAGGAATCAAAACCCTAGAAGAAGAAGCAACAAAGTCAGATATTGAGCTCTTAAAGAAACTTTTACCATGAAACATCAGAGTTCCAACCTGGAGGAAGGTTTAAGGAAGGAGAAGATCAAGAAAAATAGAGAAGGAAGCAAGAAAATAACTTGCCTTGGTCAAAAACCCACCTTAGAAACCCTAGGTAGGGCTAGATGGAGCTCTATGAGACTTTCTTTTCCAAAACAAGGTTGTCTTCTACCTTAGACCACTTTTTTATGCAACCCAATAGAGAAAGGTCCATTCTCTAAGCTATAGGAAAGAGGGAGTGAGCAATGACTTCGAATTGGGGATAGGAAGGGGTATATATAGCTTCATGGATAGTAAAGGGGTTAAGCTTGAGGTGTACATGGAGTTTTCCATGTGTCAATAGCCTAGAGATTTTATGTCCGTGCAACACCTCCCTTAGTTACTACCCACACTTTCTCTCTTTTATCCATATCCTTATCTTTAGCCTTATCTTTATCTTTATCCTTATATTTATCTTTATCCTTATCTTCATCCTTATCCTTATCCTTATCTTCATCCTTATCCTTATCTTCATCTTTATATTTATCCTTATCTTTATCTTTATCTTTATCCTTATATTTATCTTTATATTTATCTTTATCCTTATCTTTATCTTTATCTTTATCTTTATCTTTATCTTTATCCTTATCCATAAAGGGGAAAAACCCTAAAATGTCCTTGAAGAGGAATACCTCGGTAACAAGAACAACTAGAAGCCCCATAGCCCAAAAATTCGAGGATGATAAGGAAAAATATAAGGATTGTAATTCTTGTGAAAATATATGAAGAAAACCTTCCAATTGGGTAAATTACAAGAAAGTCCAAAATGTACATAAAATTGCATAACTTGCTCATGCAATGTTCAAATTGGACCAAATTTGAAACTTAAGATTGTCTTATGATTTCAAAATATATCAAAAGGTTAGATTAGGGTTCTAAATATTAAATTATGGTTATTAAGCTCATTCAACTCATTAAGCAAGTTCAAGGGCCTTACATAGAATGACTCTCAACAACATTTTCTCTCACACATCACCTTTATAAGTTGTCAAATAAATGTACTGATATATCCCCATGAAAATGCATTTGGGAAGATCTATGAACCATACCATGACAATGTTCACTCACAACAAATTCCTTAAAATGCAGCTTTGAGGACTTGTGGCCCATATCTTGATAGTGTCATCTCACAACAAGTTCCAAATAATGCATTTGTGAGGAGATTGGGCCCATATCATGAGAATGTCCACTCATAGAAATCTCCCAAAATGTATTACTGAGGAACCATGGTCCATATCATGACAATGTGTGTCGGTAGAAAGTGTGTGAAAATGCTTCTAGGTGGAGCTTGGGGCCATATCATGATAGTGTCCTCTCATAGAAAATCCTTAAAAATGCTTAGATTTTGAGACATGTATATATGTATTGTCCTCTTAACTATTCATAAAACAGATGTGTATGAGTTTGGGGATGATAGGAGCAAGGTCGTGTGAGTGCTTTCGACAAAAACCACTCTTTTGCAACAGTTGTTATTAAGGGTGGATGGTCTTAGCAAGCCAATATCAAGGAGCAATTTGCCTCGCAAGACAAATGCCCATTAGCCTTAGAATGTTCACAAAAGAGACATATATGAGTTTGGGGGAAGATCTTTATGCCAATATCCCTCTATGATTGACAATCTAGATTACTTAGAAAGACTCTCAGCAACAATTTCTCTCACATATCTTCATTTATGAATTGTCAATAAATGTATTGATATATCCCCATGAAGTTTGTTGATGCTTATTATTGGTTGGGAGATATTGGATGACTGACATGTCTATCACCAAAAGTTTCTGTGACAAGTAAATGTGTCACCTAAAATTTTTGTTACATGCATGTGTGTCACCTAAATATATACCTCCTTATAGATCACATGTGACTCCTATACATGTCACCAATATGGAAAACCCCCATTAGAGCATAAGTGATTCAAATGTATGTCCCCTATTCAGTGTAACCCTTTCATGTATAATAAAATATATGTCATCTATATTACATAGGATTATATGAATTATAGATGATTTACATGTATGTCACCTTAAGTATGCAGCCTTTTCAAAATGCTAAAATGTATGTCATCTATTTCACACATGTCTATACAGATTATAAGTGATGCACAAGCATGTCACCTAAAATGTGTAACCTTTTACATGAATGTCGCCTATACTGTGTTTTTTGGTAGTGGTTGAGCATTGACCTCATATTGGTACGTGATATTTTTACACTACACAAGGTTTAAAACTTTGTACACATTCAAGATTACATTTTTCTATAAAATATTACCAACTCTGTCATCTGCAACTAATAGTTTCAACTTAATTCTTAACATCTTTTACAACATCCACTCATCATGACTCTAGAGTTTGCCATAATTTCAAGACAAACCTTTTTTTTTCACTTTTCCCTCTAGCTTTTTATCCAATTATTTTGTAGAGTTCATACAATGCTAGTTTGTATGAATTGTTCAATGGCAATAACCACCATTACAATTCTACTGCACAACAAAATTCTAAGACCATCTATGTTATAGTTTCTGCATACAAACATATATGAGTTGTACTAATTTTGATACATTTCACATATTCACAAAAATATGACTCGGGATTGTACATGTGTATCTGAGAATGACAATTTGGTAGAGGCGTATACCCAGTGCAGGAAGCCTGTTCCTCCATGTCTATTGTGTTGATTATTTTGATTTGTGTGGTTACATGCAAAAATGATACGTGCAATTTAATAATTTAGGCCTATGCAGATAGAAAACACAGAATAAATCAATGCAGGAGAACAGAAATAAAATTGAGGAGCACATACCAGATCATTTTTTGAAAAACAAGCGTGATAATTAAAGAAATCAGTCTACATTCCTTTTAGATAATGGTCGTTCTTCTAGACGACTCAATCATAAACTTGATGAAGATAACGTTTCGCTCGCATTGTCGACGAACGATGTAGATAGAGGATGAGATGCACTACCAGCACAACCCACCACCTAACAGAATGCATCTAGGAAGAGAGGAACTTACTTCACATAGGAGAAAACCTCCACAAAACAGCTTGGGAGTGATAATAGAAAAATAGTGGTTAAGGTTTGTAAAACACACACTTGAATCCTAATAGTTGATGTTCATAAGTTGTGTATAATCCTAATGATCAAAGGCTTATATATAGCCTTACACTCACTGAAATCCTATTCTCATTAAGACACGATCGCTCGATTGCTCATGTACACATTGCAGGAAAAATATGTGAGATAAATATTTATCAATTAGGATTAATTAATTTGTTTTGAAAAAAAACAATTGATTAAGTTAATAATTGATTTTTTAGATGTATTCTTAAGAATACGGATGACGGAAGACAATTCCCACAACCCACATGCCAAAAGCCCGAGCCCATGCCCGGCCAGGCCAAGCCAGGCGAGGCATGGCGTGGCGCGCGTGGGTGCTTGTAGGTTGTGGTCACCATACCTACCAAGAAGGTGAGTACACTCTCTCCTAGGACCCTTTTGACACTAGTGTCAAATGTGATCCTACATATAAAAAAAAGTTCTAGAAGTAGGCAATGTGGGACTAAACTCTTCCCATTTGCACAAGACAATACATTTTCCTCCATGTGATATTTGCACTACATTGGGGTTAACCCATGGTAAATACATGGTTGCTACAGCCATATATCTATCAATCCCTCACAAATTTTAATGTTTAGTGTGCTATACCATTCAGTCCTCCATACTATTCTTTCAACATATACCTTTCAGTTTGAATCTATTTGAGTTATCAAACTGTGACCTCTGCAAGAACTAAGTTAATAAAAGTCTTGAACCTAAACCTTGGGTGCAAGAGTATAGATTGGTTGCAAGACAATAAATACATGACATAAAAAACTCTAATGTTTTAAAGTTCATGCATAAAAAGCCATGATTATTATTAGGAAACCCAATTCCCATGTTGTGACCTACACAACATCAATCATTTAGTTGGAGTCTCTAAAGACATACTGCTAACATTCTGTCATAAGACTTGACACAATTCATAGAGTAATCTCTTACGGACTTGCATTCATGACACTAATATGTTTCCTAGGGGATAGAGACTCAGATGTGAGAAGCATCAAATGAAATTACACAGTGTCATCTAATTCACCTGATAGCTTGTTATTACTACATTGAACCCAATTTGTGGGATCTCCGCTCTATTGGGTTGGGTTGTTACTGCCTGTGAATAATAAGGGATTTCAATCCCATCCCCAGCCTGGATTTCTCCACTAAGGCCTGGTTAAGACCTCTAGTGAAAGGATCAGTTGTACTATCTTTGGTACCAATGTCGTCCACGATCATGACCCCATTAGACATTAACTCCCTTACAAACTTAAGTCTGGGTTGGATGTGTCTATGTTGTTTTTTATTGTACTTGGAACTCTTTATCTTTGCAATATTTTTTGTGCTATCATAGTGAACTAAAATTACAGGAAACGACTTCTTTACCATAGGCAAAGTGGACATAAGTTCATGTATCCATTCAACTTCTAATCATGTTTCATCTAAAGAACACACATCTACCTCAAAAGTAGATTGAGACAATATGGTCTACTTCTTAGACCTCCAAGAAACAACACCTCCTCCCAACATGCATACATATCCTGCGACACCTTTTCTCTCAGAGTTCATGGCAATCCATCTTGCATCAGAATATCCTTCCACTACAGGAAGATATTTTCCAATGGGTCTTGTCGGAACAACTAGTGTATCTCTTTCTTACGATAACCACAATGTTTGGAGATGTGTATTTCATAAGATACATCAAACTTCTAATAATATGAGAGTATCATAATTGAGTCACAAGAACCAAAGTCTCATTCTTGAAGAGGGCCTTGGATGAATCATATGGATTCTTAACAGGTTTACATGATGTGTACTCAAACCTTTCCAAAAACTTCTCAACATAGTGAGACTGAGAGAGAATTATACTATCAATAGACCTTGTGATTGTAAGCCCCAAAATCACAAGAGCAACACCCATATCCTTCATCTCAAACCCACTACACAAGAATGACTTAGTCTCATTTACTACATTCATACCAGAACCAAAAAGCAAGATATCATTCACATATAAGCATAACAAAATGAATCCATCATTTCCGATTTTGTAGTATAGACACTCATCAAATTCATTAGAAACAAAGTCAAATGATGATATCACAAAATAAAACTTTTCATGTCATTACGTAGGGGCTTGTTTCAAGCCATATAATGACTTAACTAGTTCACACACCTTGGACTCATTCCCAGGGCCCACAAATCCCTCATGTAGTTCCATTTATATATCTTCCTAATGATCATTACGTAAGAATGCAGTCTTCACATCCATCTAATGGATACATAGATTATAAATGGAAGCCAATGTTATACGCATTAGGATTGTAGTCATACGGGAAATTACAGAATAGGTATAAACATAATCTATTCCTTACCTTTGTGTGTAACCCTTAGAATCTAACCTAGATTTATACTTATTGATTGTCCCATCTGCATTATGTTTCTTCTTAAAGATCCATTTGCATCTAACTATAGAAAAACCAGGAGGAAAATCCACTAATTCCCAAGTTTCATTCGAGAGAACTGATTGGATTTCATCATTAATGACTTCTTTCCAAAATTTTGCTCCTAGAGAATCCATGGCTTGTTTGAAAGTTGTAGGATCATCCTCAATATTGTAAGTCAAAAAGTCACTTCCAAAACACTTAGATGTCCTCGGCCGTTTACTTCTCCTTGATCAACCATTTCTTCATAATCATCAAATTTAGAAATATCTTGTTCTGAGTTGTCTCCCTCATTTTTCATCCATTCCACATGCTCAGGAATGGAACTTGTGGTGTATGATTCCTCTTGAGATACTTCGTTGAGCACACTAGATTTCATGGGAAACACATCCTGAAAGAATGTAGAATTACATACTTCTACAATTGTATTGACCTCAATACCTGAGATATCACATTTTATAATAAAGAATCTATAGGCATAATTTCTCTCTACATAACCCAAAAATATGGCATCAACCATTTTAAGCTCCAATTTCTTCCTTTTATATTCAGGTACAAGCACCTTAGCAAGGCAACCCCACACTCAAACATATTGGAGACTCAGTTTTCTCCCTCCCCATAGAATGGTGCATCCTTTCTCGTTAAGCGTGTCAGAGGTGACGCTACAACACTGAAGTTTTGGATGAACCTCGTGTAGTAACCTGCCAATCCTAAGAAGCTTCTTATCTCAGTAGGAGTTTTAGGTGGCTCCCACTGTAGAACAGACTTGAATTTCTTAGGGTCAACACTTACTCGATCTCCTGAGATGACATGTCCAAGAAAAGACACCTCAGTTAACCAGAACTCACACTACTGAACTTAGCATATAACTGGTGTTTCCTCAACAACTATAATGCTATACTCAGATGTTGCTCATGTTGCACATTGTCTCTGGAATAAATCAGAATGTCATCTATGAAAACCACTACAAACTGATCCAAGAACAACATGAAAATCTGGTTCATCATATCCATGAAAGTTGATGGGGCATTAGTCAGTCCAAACAACATGACCAGAAACTCATAATGCATGTATCTTGTTCTAAAAGCCTATTTAGGAATATCTAAAGCCTTTATCCTCAACTGATGATACCCAGATCTCAAGTCTATCTTAGAAAATATCGTCACTCCATGCAACTGATCAAACAGATAATCTATCCTTGGCAACGGGTACTTATTCTTGATGGTGATCTTATTCAACTATTTGTAGTCTATACATAACCTCATAGTACCATCTTTCTTTTTCACAAACAAGACTGGAGCTCCCCATGGCAAAGAAATAGGTCGAATGAAACCCTTATCAAGTAACTCCTGTAACAAGATCTTTAGTTCCTTCAACTCTGCAGGTTCCATTCTGTAGGCTGGCAGCGTTACAGGGTGACTACCTGGAAACACCTGGATCTCAAAGTCTATCTCTCCTTTAGGAGGTAGACCTAGCAACTCATCTGGGAAAACATCTGGGAATTCACAGACCACTGGCACATCCCGTAGGCTGACTATGTTCTTCTCTTCTCTGGTATCTACTACATGTTCCAAGAACGCCTCACAACCTTTCTGCAACATCTTATTAGCTACAACGGTTGATATGATACATGTAGGCAAAACTTTCCTATCTCCAGAAAAGACACAAGAAAATCCACCCTGTTGAAAGAGAGCCTCCTTCTTCCAATAGTCGAGATGAACTCGATACGTCTCTAGGCAATCCATGCCTAAGATAACTTGAAAAGAGTTAATATCTAAGGGTATAAGATTAACTGCAATGGTGTAACCACCAAAGGTTAACATACATCTGAGATAATACTCTGTCAACACTGTCAGTTCACCTAATGGGACCCTCAAATACAACTCAAATGGTAACTCCTGGGTTAATAGGTTAATCAAGCTAGAGAACACTGTATAAATGAGTGAGTAGCACCCGGATCTATTAAAACTATAACTGAAATGCTATCAAAGAAAAACATTTCTCCTATAATTACTTGAGAAGAAACAATACCTTCTTATTGTGTCAGAGAGAAGAAGTGTCATGAAGCCCTTCCTCTCCCACGATATCCTCATTTTCCTTCCCTTCCACTGGGTGCTCCTCCTCCTCGAGAACCTGAGGCTACTAAAGAACTTGTTCCTCCAGTTGGAGCCTGTCTCGGAACATTCTGGTATTGTGACTCAGAACACTGTGATGTTGACTGTTGTAACTGGGGGCAATTCCTCTTGAAATGTCCCATCTATCCGCACTGATGACATCCTTGAAACTATATTCCCCAACATTGTCCTGAGTGTGGTCTTCCATAGATATCACATGCTCGCATCTCTCACCTCAGTGGACCTGTCACTAAAACTGATGATCCAGAAGACCTTCCTCTAGATGCATTGCTCCATCTCCCTGGACTGGATCTTTCCCCTATTATGAGAAGATATCACATCTTCATATCCTTTTTTAATGAAACAGCCAAATCCTCATCCAAGCTTCGATAAGAAACCACCACCACCTCCTCGGTGTCTACTACTAGCTTGTCCTCTTCCGAAGTCTCCGGGTCTCTTTCTATTCTCATAGTGCTTATTAGCGTTCATAGACTCCTCTACACGTCTCACTGCTTCCACAAATTCCCTAAAGTTTTCTGTCTCTTTGACTAATGGGTGAAACGATGTGTCTAATCTCTGATCTTAATCCTTTTTGAAATCTTCTACACTTTTCTACATCATTAGAAATAAGTTGGGGACAGAAATTTGCCAACCTTGTGAAATATTCCTCGTATTCACCAATTGTCATACTTCCTTGTCTGATATTTTGTAGTTGTCTTATCTTCTCACTCAGAAAGGTAGGTGGGTATTACTTAAGATGGAATTCATCAACAAAATCCTTCCAAGTCAATATTGTGTTCCTCCTTTTATCTTCCACTCCATGCCACCAGATCTATACATCACCTTTAAGCAAATAAAATCTGTGATTGATTTGTCTTTCCTCAGACAACTCCATCAGAGGGAACACTTTCTCTAACTGTTTTAGCCATTCATCTGCCACTACAGGGTCTGTAGTTCCAATGAACTCAATACCTCCAAGATTCTTAACCAGCTCATAGGATCTCATCAGATCCTTGCTACTCGAGGTAGAAGCTCGCCTCTCCATCTTATAATTTTCCCTAGTCTCAAGAAACATTATGTACATTCTTTATGCCTCATCCACATCATCTCCACCACTCAGACCCATCACCTGAGGATCAGGTCCAATGTGGCTCTCATCTTGGTCCTCATGACCATGTCCTCTTCCTACCATCTGCAATAGTATAACAGAACACTTCATGTTAGAAAATTGCAGTTAGAAGGAAAACACCTAAGTCCTAATCCTATTGGTCTCTTATCGTACCCTGACCTTGACTTAGAGTAACTACGTACTCAACCTATGCTCTCATGACCTTGCTCTGATACCAAAGTTGTTACACCTCGATCTCACAATTACCACCAATCATGAGATTAGGGCATAAATCTAGGATTTAATGTAAAACAAAGATCACCCTTAACTTTTTCTTTTCTTAATCACTTAAAATTAACTTAAAGGAAAATTTTATAACTTGGATAACACCGAATTGTATTAACTGCAAAAGCAACTTACCATTTACCTTACTAGGATGATAAAACAGAATTTCATGACATATTACATTTTTCATGTAGAATATAAAACACAACAGATAACTTAATACTAAACTACATATTACATTACATTCTATCTCTACCACACCACATGCCCAAGGGCTGAGGGGAAAGGACTAAGAGACCTCTATTATAACTATGAACTACCTTCCAAGAACTTGGATGATAAGATCCTTCAGCTTCCTCGTGTTGACGCTGACTAGAAAAAAATATTTCATTAGGTTGGTGAGCTACTGGCTCAGTGAATAGAATTTCACCCAACCATTGCAGATAACTCATTTATGTTTATTAAACTAAAATAAAATGCAAGAATTTCTACACTGAGTAGATCTAACAATTACAATTAAATGCCACAGGAAATGTAAATATTACAATAAAAGAACAACTACTATGAAACTGTACCCAAATCTTTCTTAACCTTTCTTACTTATATGAAACTCTTTAAACCTATATGAACATATTTTAGCTTATACCCTGATCATATGCAGTGTACTCTACATATGAAGACTTGTAGCGAACTATGATCTCACCGTATAAGACTTAGCTTAAAACCCAAGAAGCTAGGCCTAGAACTGAATCTGGGTCTGCTTGACTCAAACTGTCACGTCTAACTATAGTTGGCCTTTAACTAGACCTCTCCTTCTAGGCTGAGTACACAGGAGAAGGGTCTGAGACACTTTGTGAGCCTCATGTTGGTATGCTCTGTGGGTACCTCTGGGTTACCACTAGGATCTCCGGTTCATGTTGGGTAACCTATCTTCTCTTAGGAGACTTCCTCAAGGGCTTTGTCTCCCCACATGCTCTATGGGTGCGATCTGATCCTCGTATACTGGTCGCTTCCAGGGTGGATCGTTTCCTCCCTATAGTGCAGACATCAGTAGGGAATCTACGGTGTTTAGGGAACCTATGTCTATTATTTTATTATTCTTAGAAAGCTCTTTCTACATTGTACCTTTCTCTTACTTATACTTGACTCTGATATCTCTATGGTACTGCGTCTATTTAATTGAAGTTTATAATACAACATGTACATCATTCTAAACTTGGAAGAGTAGTGTATTTAAAACATTGTAATTTACTGAGAAATCAACATGCTATAAATGCAGGCAGACTAAAGTTCTTAAATAAACTGAATACATGTCAACTTGGCACATATACACTAAAATCATGCAGTTGAGCTTCTAATACTATGATAAAAGTTAATTGCTTAACATATGACTAATCGTCATTAACTATAATCAGGAGCGTGCAAATAGATTTCTATTGAAACATTGTAGGTCACCATCTATTCCTTTTAAATCGTACAACTAATTAATTACCAAAAATCATGCAGCCTGGGTTTATACCCAAATCGTACTGCTGTTGTAAATCTGGGTCGTATGTTGATGTCTTTAACCTCTAAACTGAGCAGTTTAGAATTTGATCAATCATATAGTTTTAATAATATAATTCATACAAATCGGTTAATAAACTAAATCATACAACATGTGAAGAGGCGAAATGTGAAATAAAAGTCAGGTGATGTTACCTACAGGGCACCTGGGTAACTGATGTTACCCGCGAATAATACAGTTCTAATCGAAAACACCCGTTTATTGGAGTTAAATCATGCTTGGTGAGTGAGATTCTACTCACAGTGGTCCAGGATGACCGAATTCAACTGGAAACACATCTATGGGGTTGTCTTCAACCTTTGTTCAGCCTTGGTTCAGACCTGCTGCACACAATAGCTTCACACACACACACATGTGGGAGGGGGCTCAGCTAATCGTCGCTGCTCATGGCAAGGTGGCTACGGATTCATGATCTGGACCCTTGTCTGAACTCGAAGGTAGCGTTTGGTGGTGTTGGTCATGCCAAAATGGCCCCTAGACACTGCTACGGTTGTTGTGCGGCCACTGTTGTAAGGGGCGCTGCCCTAGAAGGTCGGGGTGCCTCGTTTTCTTGTCTGGACCTCAAGTCGAGCTCAAGATCGGCATTCCCTAGTATTTCCTTGCACCAATAGGCCCTAGCCACTAGTTGCTGTTGCTTGGCTGTGATGCTACGCAGCAGGTCGGGGCATAGGTGAGGTGTCACTAGGGCGAGGAAGAGAAGAAGGAAGAAAGGAAGGAGAAGGGGTAGAACACGACACCAATTGAAAACGGAGTTAGGGGCCCTAATCGCCCGCCATGTCTCTCCCTCTGCTACGGCCGATCGGGTGCTTCTTGGGTGCTGCTTAAGCGGTGTTCTGTTCGATCGGGTGAAAGGGGAAAGAAGATAAGGGAAATGGGCTAATAAGTTATGGGTAAATTGCAATTTAAGTCTAGGAAATTTTAAAATGTCACATCTTTTGCCTCGGAGGTCCGATTCAAGCGATTCCTTTTGTAAATTTTCAAGCATGAGATCCTATACCTTCTCAAGGCACAAAAACACAATAACTAAACCATCGTAACTAGGTTAATCATCTTAGGTAATTAACTTAACGATTAGCACTATAGGTAACATTAATTACATCAAATGAATCAATCTCGACTAATGATTCACATCTTAGCTTATCTTGATTAACCATAATGTTTAACATAGTACTTAGCACTAATCAAGGTATTTCACGCTAATCAAGGTACTTACTGACTAACCTCAACGTGGGTTGTAACAATCTCCCTCCCTTAAAAGAATTTTGTCCTGAAATTCCTAAAAGAGAAAAGGAAATGTGTTACGCATCTCTGACTCAAGATCCCACATGGTTTCCTCTAGGTTGTGGTTCCTCCACAGAACCTTCACTAATTGTATCTCTCGATTCTTGAGTTTCTTAATTCTCCGATCAACTATTTGTATTGGTCCTTCAACATAGGATACATCTGTTCTAAGTTGTGCAGGTTCTGGGTCTACTATCTTCTCTATACCAGGGTAACACTTCTTCAGCATTGATACATGAAACACATCATGTAAATTAGCTAACTCGGATGGAAAATACAACCTACAGGCTATAGGTCCAATCCTCTCAATGACAGGATATGGGTCCATAAACCTAGGAGTCGGTTTGTCTCTATTACCAAAACTAAACACTCCTTTCCATGGTGAAACTTTTAGATACACTTCATCACCAACCTCAAACTCAATAGGTATACACCTCTTCTTAGTGTAACTCTTCTGCCTGTCCGGTGCAGCTTTCAACTATTCTCTGATCACTGTAATCTTTTCTAGTAGTCAAATCCACTATCTCTGGTCCAAGAATCTCTTTTTCACCCACCTCGTACCAACATACATGTGATCTACACTTTCTGCCATACAGAGCTTCATACGGTGCCATACCAAGACTAGAATGGTGACTATTGTTGTATGCAAACTCTATAAGGCTCAAGTGTTCTTCCCAACTTCCACTAAAATGTAGAACACATGCTCTCAGCATGTCCTTAAGAGTCTGAATGGTTCTCTCTGACAGACCATCTGTCTGCGGATGAAAAGTTGTACGGAATCTCAACTTTGTGCCTAAAGCATGATGCAACTAATTCCAAAACATGGATGTGAACTTAGGATCTTTATCTGATATTATTGAAACTGGGATACCATGCAACCTGACTATCTCATCCACGTATATCTTAGCCAACTTCGGGACATCAAAGGTTGACTAAATAGGAAGAAAGTGAGCAGATTTACTCAGTCTATCGAAAATCACCCATATTGAATCACAACCTCTGGATGTCCTGGGAAAACCTACCACAAAATCCATCGTGATATGTTCCCACTTCCACTCTGGTATAGGGAGAGATTGCAAGGTACCTGCAAGTTTCTGATGCTCAGCCTTAACCTGCTGGCACACACTACACCTTGCCACATACTCAGCTACATCCTTTTTCATACCTGACCACCAGTACAACTCCTTAAGATTCCTATACGTATTAGTGTTGCCTGGATGCATAGAGTACATCAATGCATGCACTTCCTCAAGAATCTGTTCTTTCAAATCATTGTCTCCGGGTACACACAACCTGTCATGCTAATACAACAAACCATCATCTGAAAACCTAAACTCTGGTCTTTTTCCCCTTGTCATGTCATGCATGATCTGTTGTAACTCACTATCATTCTGCTATAGTTCCTTGATCTGATCATAAAAGGTAGGCTTGACTTGCATCTATGCAATCAAACCACTATGTTCTGTCACTCCTAAGTCTAAGTTCAACTTCTGCATCTCTACTAGCAGGTCTCTCCTGAAACATGCCATAGAGAATACATCATTTGTTGAACTTGACTTCCTGCTCAGGGCATCTACTACTACATTCACTTTTCCAGGATGATAATCTATCATCACTTCATAATCCTTGATCAATTATAACCATCTCTACTGTCTTATATTCAGATTCTTCTGAGTGAAGATATATTTCAAGATCTTATGATCTGTAAACATCTGGCATGCCTCACCATAAAGATAGTGACGCCATGTCTTAAGAGCATGAACTACTGTAGCTAACTCCAGATCATGTGTCAGATAATTCTCCTCGTTTTTCTTAAGTTGTATAGATGCATAAGCTACTACTTTGCCTTCCTGCATCAACACATATCATACACCTCTCCTTGAAGCATCACAAAACATGGTGTAGCCTTTATCTGCCTCGAGCAAGATCAACATTGGTGTTGTAGTCAACCTCTTCTTCAAGATCTGAAAACTCTTCTCATAGTTGTCTGACCAGACAAATGGTGCATCCTTTCTCGTTAAGCGTGTCAGAGGTGACACTACAGCACTAAATTTCTGGATGAACCTCCTATAGTAACCTGCCAATCCTAAGAAGCTTCTGATCTCAGTAGGAGTTTTAGGCTGCTCCCACTATAGAACAGACTCGACTTTCTTAGGGTCAACACTTACTCCATCTCCTGAGATGACATGTCCAAGAAAAGATACCTAAGTTAACCACAACTCACACTTACTGAACTTAGCATATAACTGGTGTTGTCTCAATAATTGTAATGTTATCCTCAGATGCTGCTCATGTTGCTCATCATCTCTGGAATAAATCGGAATGTCATCTATGAAAACAACTATGAACTAATCCAAGAATGACTTGAAAATCAGGTTCATCATATCCACGAAAGCTGCTAGGGCATTAGTCAGTCCAAATGACATGACCAAAAACTCATAATGTCTGTATCTTGTTCTGAAAGCCAACTTAGGAGTATCTAATGCCTTTATCCTCAACTGATGATACCTAGATCTCAAATCTATCTTAGAAAAGATCGTCGCTCCACGCAACTGATCAAACAGATCATCTATTCTTGGCAACAGGTACTTATTCTTGATGGTGATCTTATTCAACTATTTGTAGTCTATACATAACCTCATAGTACCATCTTTCTTTTTCACAAACAAGACTGGAGCTCCCCATAGCGAAGAACTAGGTTGAATGAAATGTCATATATTCCATATATCACACTATATAGATATCATATTCATGGAATATGATTCACTTTCAAATCCAGTAACTCCTGTAACTGGATCTTCAGTTCCTTCAACTCTGTAGGTGCCATTTTGTAGGCTGGCAGCGCTACAGGGTGACTACCTGGCAACACCTGGATCTCAAAGTCTATCTCTCTTTCAGGAGGTAGACCTAAAACTCATCTGGGAAAACATCTGGGAATTCATAGACCACTGGCACATCCCATAGGATGACTATGTTCTTCTCTGCTCTAGTATCTACTACATGTGCCAAGAATGCCTCACAACCTTTCTGCACCATCTTATCAGCTACAGTGGTTGATATGATACAAGTAGCAAAACTTTCCTGTCTCCAAAAAAGACACAAGAAAATCCACCATGTTGAAAGACAGCCTCCTTCTTCCAACAGTCGAGCTAAACTTGATATAAGTCTAGGCAATCCATTCCTAAGATAACTTGAAAAGAGTTAATATCTAGGGGTATAAGATTAACTGCAATGGTGTAACCACCAAAGGTTAACAGACATCTGGGACAATACTCTATCAACACTATCGATTCACCTAACAGAACCCTCAACAACAACTCAAACGGTAACTCCTGGGTTAACAGGTTAAGCTCACAAGCTAAAGAACACTGTATAAACGAGTGAGTAGCACCCAGATCTATTAAAACTATAATTGAAATGCTATTAAAGAAAAGCATTTCTCCTATAATTACTTATGAAGAAACAATACCTTCTTGTTGTGTCAGAGAGAAGAAGTGTCCTAAAGCTTTTCCTCTCCCACGATATCCTCATTGTCCTTCCCTTCCACTGGGTGCTCCTCCTCCTCGGGAACCTGAGGCTACTGAAGAACTTGATCCTCCAGCTAGAGCCTATCTTGGAACATTCTGGTACTGTGACTGAGAACCCTGTGATGCTGACTGTTGTTATTGGGGGCAATTTCTCTTCAAATGTCTCATCTGTCCGCACTGATGACATCCTTGAAACTTTGTTCCCCAACACTATCCAGAGTGTGGTCTTCCACAGATATCACATTCCCGTGTCAAGCGCCTCGGTGGACCTGTATCTGAAACCAATGATCTAGAAGACATTCCTCTAGACAAGTTGTTCCATCTCCCTGGACTAGATCTTCCCCTACTCTGAGAAGATATCACATCTTCAGATCCTTGTTTACTGAAACAGCCAAATCCTCGTCCAAGCTTCGAGAATAAACCACCACCACCTCCTCGGTGTCCACTACTAGCTTATCCTCTTCCAAAGTCTCTGGGTTTCTTTCTATTCTCATAGTGCTTATCAGCATTCACAGACTCCTCTACACGTCTCGCTGCTTCCACAAATTCCCCAAAGTTTTCTCTATCTCTTCGACCAATGGCTAAAACGTACGGTGTGTCTAATCTCTGATATTAATCCTTCTTGAAATCTTCTGCACTTTTCTACATCATTAGGAACAAGTTGCGGACAGAAATTTGCCAACCTTGTAGAATATGCCTCATATTCACCAATTGTCATATTTTGTTGTCTGATATTCTACAGTTGTCTTATCTTCTCACTCAAAAAGGTTGGTGGGTAGTACTTAAGATGGAATTCATCAATGAAATCCTTCCAAGTAAAAATTGTGTTCCTCCTTTTATCTTCCACTCCATGCCACCAGAGCTCTGCATCACCTTTAAGCAAATAAACTACATGATTGATTTGTCTTTCCTCAGAAAGCTCCATCAGATGGAACACTTTCTCTAACTGTCTCAGCCATTTCTCTACCAATACAGGGTTCGTAGTTCTAATGAACTCGGTACCTCCAAGCTTCTTAACCAGCTCATAGGATCTCATCAGATCCTTGCTACTCAAGGTAGAAGTTTGCCTCTCCAACTTATACTTTTCCCTAGTCTCAAGAAATATTATGTACATTCTTGATGCCTCATCCATATCATCACCACCACCCAGACCCATCACCTGAGGATCAGGTCCAATGTGGCTCTCAGCTTGGTCCTCATGACCACATCATCTTCCTGCCATCTGCAATAGTATAACAGAACACTTCCTGTTAGAAAATTGTAGTTAGAAGGAAAACACCTAAGTCCTAATCCTATTGGTCTCTTATCGTCCCCTGACCTTGACTTATAGTAACTATGTACTCAACCTATGCTCTCATGACCTTGCTCTGATACCAAAGCAATAACACCCCGATCTCACAATTACCACCAATTATGAGATTAGGGAATAAGTCAAGGATTTAACATAAAACAAAGATCACCCTTAACTTTTTCTTTTCTTAATCACTTAAAATTAACTTAAAGGAAAATTTTATAACTTGGTTAACACCGAATTGTATTAACTGCAGAAGCAATTTACCATTTACCTTACTAGGAAGATAAAACAAAATTTCATGACATATTACATTTTTCATGCAGAATATAAAACACAACAGATAACTTAATACTAAACTACATATTACATTACATTCTCTCTCTGCCACACCACATGCCCAAGGACCGAGGGGAAAGGACTAAGAGACCTCTATTCTAACTATGAACTACCTTCTAAGAACTTGGATGATAAGATCCTTCAGCTTCCTCGTGCTGACGCTGACCTAAAAAATATATTTCAGTGGGTTGGTGAGCTACTGGCTCAGTGAATAGAATTTCACCCAACCATCACAAATAACTCATTTATGTTTATTAAACTGAAATAAAATGTAGGAATTGCTACACTGAGCAGATCTAACAATTACAATTAAATGCCACATGAAATGTAAATATTACATTAAAATAACAATTTCTATGAAATTGTACCCGAATCTTTCTTAACCTTTCTTACTTATATGAAACTCTTTAAACATATATGAACATATTTTAGCTTATGCCCTGATCATATGCAGTGTACTCTACATATGAAGACTCGTAGCGAACTAGGATCTCATCGTATTAGACTTAGCTTAAAACTCAGGAAGTTAAGCCTAGAACTGAATCTGGGTCTGCTTGACTCAAACTGTCACGTTTGACTAAGGCGGATAAATAGTTGTCCTTTAACTGGACCTCTCCTTCTAGGTTGAGTACACAAGCGGAGGGTCTGAGACGCTCTGTGGGCCTCATCTTGGTATGCTCTGTGGGTACCTCTGGGTTACCACTGTGATCTTCGGTTCATGTTGGGAAACCTATCTTCTCTTAGGAGACTTCCTCAAAGGCTTCGTCTCCCCGCACGCTCTGTGGGTGCAATTCTATCCCCATATACTGGTTGCTTCCAGGGCGGATCATTTCCTCCCTACAGTGCAGACATCCGTAGGGAATCTACGGTGTTCAGGGCACCTATGTCTATTATTTTATTATTCTTGGAAAGCTCTTTCTACATGTACCTTTCTCTTACTTATACTTGACTCTGATATCTCTATGGTACCACATCTATTTAATTGAAGTTTATAATACAACATGTACATCATTCTAAACTTGGCAGAGCAGTGTATTTAAAACATTGTAATTTACTGAGACATCAACATACTATAAATGCAGGCAGACTAAAGTTCTTAAATAAACTGAATACATGTCAACTTGGCACATATACACTGAAATCATGCAATTGAGCTTCTAATACACTGATAAAAGTTAATTTCTTAACATATGAGTAATCGTCATTAACTATAATCGGGAGCATGCAAAAAGATTTCTATTGAAACATTGCAGGTTATCGTCTATTCCTTTTAAATCGTGCAACTAATTAATTACTAAAAATCATGCAGCATGGGTTTATACCCAAATCGTACTGTTGATGTAAATCTAGGTCATATGTTAATGTCTTTAACCTCTAAACTGAGCAGTTTAGGATTTGATCAACCATATAGTTTCAATAACACAATTCATACAAATCAGTTACTAAACAAAATCGTACAACACGTGTAGAGGCGAAATGTGAAATAAAAGTCAAGCGACGCCAATATTCCTTGTGCCAATTGGCCCTAGCCGCTATCCGCTGCTGCTTGGCTGCGGTGCTACGCAGCAGGTCGGGGCGCAGGTGAGGCGCCACTTGGGCGAGGAAGAGAGGAAGGGAAAAGGAAGGAGAAGGGGTAGAAGACGACGCCAATTGAAAACGGAGCTAGGGGCTCTAATCGCCCACCATGTCTCTCCCTCTGTTGTGGCCGATCGGGCACTACTTGGGTGCTACTTAGGCAGTGTTCTATTCGATCAGGTGAAAGGGGAAAGAAGATAAGGGAAAGGGGCTAATAAGTTATGGGTAATTTGCACTTTAAGTCCAGGAAATTTTAAAATGTCACATATTTTGCCTCAGAGGTCCGATTCAAGTGATTCCTTTTGTAAATTTTCAAGCACGAGATCCTCTACCTTCTCAAGGCACAAAAACATAATAACTAAACCATCTTAACTAGGTTAATCATCTTAGGTAATTAACTTAACAATTAGCACTACAGGTAACATTAATTACATCAAATGAATCAATCTCAACTAATGATTCACATCTTAATTTATCTTGATTAACCATAATGTTTAACAAAGTACTTAGCACTAATAAAGGTATTTCACGCTAATCGAGGTACTTACTGACTAACCTCAATGTGGGTTGTAACAATCTCCCTCCCTTAAAAGAATTTTGTCCTAAAATTCCTAAAAGAGAAAAGAAAATGTGTTACGCATCTCTGACTCAAGCTCCCATGTGGCTTCCTCTAGGTTGTGGTTCCTCCACAGAACCTTCACTAATGGTATCTCTCGATTCTTGAGCTTCTTAATTCTCCGTTCAACTATTTGTATTGGTCCTTCAACATAGGACACATCTGTTCTAAGTTGTGCAGGTTCTGGGTCTACTATCTTCTCTGTACCAGGGTAACACTTCTTCACCATTGATACATGAAACACATCATGTAAATTAGCTAACTCAGATGGCAAATGCAACCTGCAGGCTATAGGTCTAATCCTCTCAATGATAGGATATGGGTCCATAAACCTAGGAGTCAGTTTGCCTCTCTTACCAAACCTCAACACTCCTTTCCATGGTGAAACTTTCAGATACACTTCATCACCAACCTCAAACTCAAGAGGTCTACGCCTCTTCTCAGCATAACTCTTCTCCCTATCCATTGCAACTTTCAATTATTCTCTGATCACTGTAATCTTTTCTGTAGTCAAATTCACTATCTCTGGTCCAAGAATCTCTTTTTCACCCACCTCCTACCAACATACATGTGATCTACACTTTCTGTCATACAAAGCTTCATACGGGGCCATACCAAGACTAGAATGGTGACTATTGTTGTATGCAAACTCTATAAGGCTCAAGTGTTCTTCCCAACTTCCACTAAAATGTAGAACACATGCTCTCAGCATGTCCTTAAGAGTCTGAATGGTCCTCTTTGACTGACCATCCGTCTGCGGATGAAAAGTTGTATTGAATCTCAACTTTGTGCCTAAAGCATGATGCAACTAATTCCAAAATCGGGATGTGAACTTAGGATCTTTATCTGATATTATTGAAACTGGGATACCATGCAACCTGACTATATCATCCACATATATCTTAGCCAACTTCGGGATATCAAAGGTTGACTTAACAGGAATAAAGTGAGCAGACTTAGTCAGTCTATCCACAATAACCCATATCGAGTCACAACCTCTGGGTGTCCTGGGCAAACCTACAACAAAATCCATTGTGATATGTTCCCACTTCCACTCTAGTATAGGGAGAGATTGCAAGGTACATGTAGGTTTCTTATACTCATCCTTAACCTTCTTGCACACACTACACCTAGCCACATACTTAACTACATTCTTTTTCATACATGATCACCAGTACAACTCCTTAAGATTCCTATACATATTAGTGTTTCCTGGATGCATAGCGTACATCGATGCATGCACTTCCTCAAGAATCTATTCTTTCAAATCACTGTCTTCAGGTACACACAACCTGTCATGCTGATACAACAAACCATCATCTGAAAACCTAAACTCTGGTTTTTTTCCCCTTGTCATGTCCTGCATGATCTGTTGTAACTCACTGTCACTCTGATGTAGTTCCTTGATCTGATCATAAAAGGTAGGCTTGACTTGCATCTGTGTAATCAAGCCACTCTATTCTGTCACTCCTAAGTCTAAGTTCAACTGCCACATCTCTACTAGAAGGTCTCTCCTAAAACATGCCATAGAGAATACATCAGTTGTTGAACTTGACTTCCTGCTTAGGGCATCTACTACTACATTCGCTTTTCTAGGTCGATAATCTATCGTCACTTCATAATCCTTGATCAATTATAACCATATACGTTGTCTTAGATATAGATTCTTCTAAGTGAAGATATATTTCAAGCACTTATGATCCGTAAACACCTGGCATGCCTCACCATAAAGATAGTGACGCCATGTCTTAAGAGCATGAACTACTGCAGCTAACTCCAGATCGTGTGTTGGATAATTCTCCTCATTTTTCTTAAGTTGTATAGATGCATAAGCTACTACTTTGCATTCCTACATTAACACACATCCTAAACCTCTCCTTGAAGCATCACAAAACACTGTGTAGCCTTTATCTGCCTTGGGCAGGATCAACATTGGTGTTGTAGTCAACCTCTTCTTCAAGATCTGAAAACTCTTCTCACATTTGTCTGACCAGACAAATGGTGCATCCTTTATCGTTAAGCGCATCAGAGGTGACACTAAAACACTGAAGATCTAGATGAACCTCTTCTAGTAACCTGCCAATCCTAAGATGCTTCTGATCTCAGTAGGAGTTTTAGGCTGCTCCCACTATAGAACAGACTCAACTTTCTTAAGGTCAACACTTACTCCATCTCCTGAGATGACATGTCCATGAAAAGACACATCCGTTAACCACAACTCACACTTACTGAACTTAGCATATAATTGGTGTTGTCTCAACAACTGTAATGCTATCCTCAGATGTTCCTCATGTTGCTCATCATCTCTGGAATAAATCCGAATGTCATCTATGAAAACCACTATGAACTGATCCTAGAACGACTTGAAAATTAGGTTCATCATATCCATGAAAGTTGTTGGGGGCATTAGTCAGTCCAAACGACATGACCAGAAACTCCTAATGCCCATATCTTATTCTGAAAGCCAACTTAGGAGTATCTGAAGCCTTTATCCTCAACTGATGATACCTAGATCTCAAGTCTGTCTTAGAAAATATCGTCGCTCCACGCAACTGATCAAACAGAACATCTATCCTTGGCAACATGTACTTATTCTTGATGGTGATCTTATTCAACTATTTGTAGTCTATACATAACCTCATAGTACCATCTTTCTTTTTCACAAACAAGACTGGAGCTCCCCATGGCGAAGAACTAGGTTGAATGGAAAGTCATATATTCCATATATCACACTATATAGATATTATATTCATGGAATATGATTCACTTTCCAATCCATTAACTCATGTAACTGGATCTTCAGTTTCTTCAACTCTGCAGGTTCCATTCCGTAGGCTAGCAGCATTACAAGGTGACTACCTGGCAACACATGGATCTCAAAGTCTATCTCTCTTTCAAGAGGTAGACCTAAAACTCATCTGGGAAAACATCTGGGAATTCATAGACTGCTAGCACATCCCATAGGATGACTATGTTCTTCTCTACTCTGGTATCTACTACATGTGCCAAGAATGCCTCACAACCTTTTTGCGCCATCTTATCAGCTACAGCGGCTGATATTATACACGTAGGCAAAACTTTCCTGTCTCCAGAAAAGACACAAGAAAATCCACCCTGTTGAAAGCCAGCCTCCTTCTTCCAACAGTCGAGCTAAACTCGATACGACTCTAGGCAATCCATACCTAATATAACTTGAAAAGAGTTAATATCGAGGGGTATAAGATTAACTACAATGGTGTAACCACCAAAGATTAACATACATCCAGGACAATACTCTGTCAACACTGTTGGTTCACCTAACGGAACCCTCAACAACAACTCAAACGGTAACTCCTGGGTTAACAGGTTAAGCTCACAAGCTAAAGAACACTATATAAACGAGTGAGTAGCACCCGGATCTATTAAAACAGTAACTAAAATGCTATTAAAGAAAAGTATTTCTCTTGTAATTACTCGAGAAGAAACAATACCTTCTTGTTGTGTCAGAGAGAAGAAGCGTCCTAAAGCTCTTCCTCTCCCATGATATCCTCATTGTCCTTCCCTTCCACTGGGTGCTCCTCCTCGGGAACCTGAGGCTACTGAAGAACTTGCTCCTCCAGTTGGAGCCTATCTCAAAATATTCTGGTATTGTGACTGAGAAACCTGTGATGCTGATTGCTATAACTCGGGGCAATTTCTCTTAAAATGTCCCATATGTCTGCACTGATGACATTCTTGAAACTTTGTTCCCCAACTCTGTCCTGAGTGTGGTCTTCCAAAGATATCACATGCTCGTATCTCTCGCTTTAGTGGACCTATCACTCAAACCAATGATCCAGAAGACATTCCTCTAGACATATTGCTCCATCTCCCTGGACTAGATCTTCCCCTACTCTGAGAAGATATCACATCTTCAAATCCTTGTTTACTGAAACAGCTAAATCCTCATCCAAGCTTTGAGAATAAACCACCACCACCTCCTTGGTGACCACTACTAGCTTATTCTCTTCCAAAGTCTTTGGGTCTCTTTCTATTCTCATAGTGCTTATCAGCGTTCAAAGACTCCTCTACATGTCTCGCTGCTTCCACAAATTCCCCAAAGTTTTCTCTGTCTCTTCGACCAGTGGATGAATTGGTGTGTCTAATCTCTAATCTTAATCCTTCTTGAAATCTTCTGCACTTTTCGACATCATTAGGAACAAGTTGCGGACAAAAATTTGCCAACCTTGTGAAATATGCCTCGTATTCACCAACTGTCATACTTCCTTGTCTGATATTCTACAGTTTTCTTATCTTCTCACTTAGAAAGGTTGGTGGGTAGTACTTAAGATGGAATTCATCAATGAAATATTTCCAAGTCAATATTGTGTTCCTCCTTTTATCTTCCACTCCATGCCACTAGATCTCTGCATCACCTTTAAGAAAATAAACTGTGTGATTGATTTGTCTTTCCTCAGACAGCTCCATCAGACGGAACACTTTCTCTAACTGTCTCAGCCATTCATCTGCCACTGCAGGGTCCATAGTTCCAATGAACTCGGTACCTCCAAGCTTCTTAACTAGCTCATAGGATCTCATCAGATCCTTTCTACTCGAGGTAGAAGCTCACCTCTCCATCTTATACTTTTCCCAAGTCTCAAGAAACATTATGTACATTCTTGATACCTCATCCACATCATCTCCACCAGCCGGACCCATCACCTGAGGATCAGGTCCAATGTGGCTCTCAACTTGGTCCTCATGACCACGTCCTCTTCCTGCCATCTGCAATAGTATAACTGAACACTTCCTGTTAGAAAATTGTAGTTAGAAGGAAAACACCTAAGTCCTAATCCTATTGGTCTCTTATCATCCCCTGACCTTGACTTAGAGTAACTACCTACTCAACCTATGCTCTCATGACCTTGCTCTGATACCAAAGCTATTACACCCTAATCTCAAAATTACCACCAATTATGAGATTAGGGCATAAGTCAAGGATTTAACGTAAAACAAAGATCACCCTTAACGTTTTCTTTTCTTAATCACTTAAAATTAACTTAAAGGAAAATTTTATAACTTGGTTAACACCGAATTGAATTAACTGCGGAAGCAACTTATCATTTACCTTACTAGGAAGATAAAACAGAATTTCACGACATATTATATTTTTCATGCGGAATATAAAACACACCAGATAACTTAATACTAAACTACATTTTACATTACATTCTCTCTCTACCACACCACATGCCCAAGGACCGAGGAGAAAGGACTAAGAGACCTCTATTCTAAATATGAACTACCTTCTAAGAACATGGATGATAAGATCCTTCAACTTCCTCGTGCGGACGCTGACCTAAAAATATATTTCAGTAGATTGGTGAGCAACTGGCTCAGTGAATAGAATTTCACCCAACCATCACAAATAACTCATTTATGTTTATTAAACTGAAATAAAATGTAGGAATTTATACACTTAGTAGATCTAACAATTATAATTAAATGCCACAGGAAATGTAAATATTACACTAAAAGAACAATTGCTATGAAGTTGTACCCGAATCTTTCCTAACCTTTCTTACTTATATGAAACTCTTTAAACCTATATGAACATATTTTAGCTTATGCCTTGATCATATGCAGTGTACTCTACATATGAAGACTCATAGCGAACTACGATCTCATCGTATAAGATTTAGCTTAAAACTTAGGAAGCTAAGCCTAGAACTGAATCTGGGTCTGCATGACTCAAATCGTCACGTCTGACTAAGGCGGCTAAACAGTTGGCCTTTAACTGGACCTCTCCTTCTAGGTTGAGTACATAGGCGGAGGGTCTGATACGCTCTGTGGGCCTCATCTTGGTATGCTCTGTGGGTACCTCTGGGTTACCATCGGGGTCTCCGGTTCATGTTGGGAAACATATCTTCTCTTAGGAGACTTCCTCAAGGGCTTCGTCTCCCCGCACGCTCTGTGGGTGTGATCTAATCCCCGTATACTGGTTGCTTCCAGGGCGGATCATTTCCTCCCTACAAAGCAGACATCCATAGGGAATCTATGGTGTTTAGGGCACCTATGTATATTGTTTTATTATTCTTGGAAAGCTCTTTCTACATGTACCTTTCTCTTACTTATACTTGACTCTAATATCTCTATGGTACCGCATCTATTTAATTGAAGTTTATAATACAACATGTACATCATTTTAAACTTGGCAGAGCGATGTATTTAAAACATTGTAATTTACTGAGACATCAACATATTGTAAATGCAGGCAGACTAAAGTTCTTAAATAAACTGAATACATGTCAACTTGGCACATATACACTGAAATCATGCAATTGAGCTTCTAATACACTGATAAAACTTAATTGCTTAACATATGAGTAATCGTCATTAACTATAATCGGGAGCGTGCAAAAAGATTTATATTGAAACATTGTAGGTTATCGTCTGTTCCTTTTAAATCGTGCAACTAATTAATTACTAAAAATCGTGCAACCTGGGTTTATACCCAAATCCTACTACTAATGTAAATTTGGGTAGTATGCTAATGTCTTTAACCACAAAATTGAGTAGTTTAGGATTTGATCAATCATATAGTTTCAATAACACAATTCATACAAATCAGTTAATAAACAAAATCGTACAACATGTGTAGAGGCAAAATGTGAAATAAAAGTCAGGCGACGCCAATACCGCACGACACCTGGGTAATCGTTGTTACCCGCAAATACTACAATTCTAACTGAAAACACCCATTTATTGGAGTTAAATCATGCTTGGTGAGTGATATTGTACTCATAGTGGTCCAGGATGACTGAATTCAACTGGAAACACATCTACGGGGTTGTCTTCAACCTTGGTTTGGACCTACTGCACACAACAGCTTTACACGCATGCATAGGTGGGAGGGGGCTCAGCTTATCATCGCTGCTCGTGGCTAGGTGGCTACAGATTTGTGATCTGGACCCTTGGCCGAACTCGAAGGTAGTGTTTGGTGGTGTTGGCCGTGCAAAAACAGCCCCTGGTCGCTACTACAAGGGGTGCTGCCATAGCAGGTCGGGGCACCTCATTTTCTTGTCTGGACCTCAAGCCGAGCTTAAGGCCGACGTTCCCTAGTGTTTCCTTACGCCAATTGGCCCTAGCCACTGGCCGTTTTTGCTTGGCCACGGTGCTACACAACAGGTCAGGGCACAGGTGAGGCGTCTCTAGGGTGAAGAAGAGAGGAAGGAAGAAAGGAAGGAGAAGGGGTAGAAGACGACGCCAATTGAAAACGGAGCTAGGGGCCCTAATCGCCCACCCTGTCTCTCCCTCTGTTGCGTCCGATCGGGCACTGCTTGGGTGCTTCTTAGGCGGTGTTCTGTTCAATCAGGTGAAAGGGGAAAGAAGATAAGGGAAATGGGCTAATAAGTTATGGGTAATTTGACCTTTAAGTCTAGGAAAGTTTAAAACGTCACATCTTTTGCCTCAGAGGTCCGATTCAAGTGATTCCTTTAGTAAATTTTCAAGCATGAGATCCTCTACCTTCTCAAGGCACAAAAACACAATAACTAAACCATCTTAACTAGGTTAATCATCTTAGGTAATTAACTTAATGATTAGCACTATAGTTAACATTAATTACATCAAATGAATCAATCTCAACTAATGATTCACATCTTAGCTTATATTGATTAAACATAATGTTTAACAAAGTACTTAGCACTAATCAAGGTATTTCATTCTAATCGAGGTACTTACTGACTAACCTCAACGTGGGTTGTAACATAAGTACTTTACTAGTTTGCATTTCATCTTCTTTCTAATAAATTTTGAATATATCCAATGTCGAGTCTTTAATTTTAAGTAACTATACAAAACAATATCTACTTGCATCATCAATAAAAGTTATGAAATAACACTTTGATCGATGATACCGATCCCATTAAATTCATAGAAATTAGTGCGCACCAAATCTAATATTTCTGAATTCATATTCACATAATGAAAATGCTTCTTAGGAAATTTAGCTTGCTTACAGATTTCACATTTATTATTACGAATGTTAGATTTAGGGTTAAATTCAAATTCATCATATGTTTCATTGAGACAACACTAACATGTCCCAAATGTGTATTCCAAACATCAAATGATATAAAATTCATGCATACAAAACTATTAGCATTCAAATTTAAAGCTAAATTTAGAATAGGTTCAACAAGAATCTTAAATAAGTTCTCCATATCAAATAAATACCCCTTTCCAAAAAATAAAGAATCACAAAGGTGAGTAATAATAGCCTCATCACACTTGCAGTCTATTCTAAAACTATCTCTAACTAAAATTGCACCACTAGGAATATTGTGCCAAATTGATGGAACATATCTGACTCTAAGCTTAAGAACCTTTCCCAAAGGAAGCTCTGAGTCCACCCCCCCCCCTTCGTGTTTGACTTCTATAGCGCTAGAATTTCCCAAAGTCACTAATCGACCTTTAGAGGCCTGGTAAGATACAAGTAGATACTTGTCAGTACACATATGTACAATAGCCCCATGTGTCAATTGTCCAATATAGCGGTTCAAAAATAGAAAGAACTTCAGGTTTTATAGACACATATCCATCATTGAGGTTCGAGGATGCAATCATCTTGTTGACCACAGCCTCCTCAGTTGCAAATGCAACATCTTTCTCTGTCTTCTTTGAAGGACAATCCTTGTTCTAGTGGCCAACTTGTCCACAAGTCCAACAATGTTTACTCTTCAATTTCTTCTAGATCTTGGCCTTAGGTTTAACTGAATTCTTTAGTTTCTTATCCTTGTTCTTAGTAGTAGTAAATTAACACTAGGATTAACATCAGTGGGAAACTTGACAAATTTTTCTTTGTTGATATCCATCATGAGATCATTCATTGACATGTATCCTTTGCGATGCTTAAGAGACATGCCAAACAACTCCCAAGATTTTAGGAATTTCTCCATGATTGACATCACAAATTTTTTTTCGAGAAGTTTCATGCCCGCATCTTAGAGCTCTTCCACTAAGATTTACAAATCATGTATTTGATCAGAAATAGATTTACCATCAACCATCTAAAACTTTAGAAATTTAGAGACACAATACTTTTCAATTCCCTAATTTTATGTATTGTATTTCTTTCTAATTCCCCCATAGAACCTTGGATGTATTAACATGTGACTTTGAGTATGAATCATACATTTTTTTCTTTAATGCAATCATAATCAACCCTCAACAAGTCTTACCACCATTCTTCCACGTTGCAATTAATTTAGCATTATCAAGGACAATTTCATTAGGTTTGGGTTCATCCTCTTCTAAATATTGATCACACCATACCATGTTTATCCAAATTTTCATCCTACTCTCCCAAAGAGCAAAACTAGTTCAATAAATTTTTTGAGCATACTAGAAGTGTTAATGATTTACATCATTACATGAAACAACATGTGTATTTTAATTAACAACTCAAGACAATCTAGATAAGAAAGCATACAACAAACCTATGTAGGAAATGACACCTCATCACACTAAATGAGATTACTCAAAGTCAAAACACAAAACACTACCAACTACTAATTGATCACATAGTCAAAAATGAATAATTAAAACCAATTTCAACATTACAATCCATTTAAGAAATATTTACTTACATGTCCATCTTTTCCATTCTCATATATTGTAATAGATAATTACGTTTGTTTCCAATGGCCTCATCCACATCCTATATACAAACAAAATTTCACATGTACATGTCATATTTTACAAAAACTGACATACTACCAAAATTTCATGTTGATACATGTATATCATCTATAAAACACATCCCATACCCGGACCAGAGATGTGACAAAGTGGATTCTAGCATAAGGATGAATTAATTACACTTTTGACCCTTGTATTTTCACTCATGAACTCAAATTACTTTTCTCGACTTTTAAATCAATATTAATACTCAAATTCGAAATATGGTGATCAATGTGAATTTTATACACATTATAACACCACAAATTTGATTAATTCATCACTTTGTCCAAAAAAGAAAATTGATAAATCAAACTTCATCCTTTGATTTTCAAACTCTTTCTAAATATTCTCCACATTTTTTTGAAGCTATGATCCAAATTTCATCCCATTTGGACATTCCTACAATTTTCTATGAATTTTACAAGTTTTGTGCACAAAACCCCTTTTTATTTGCCTTTTTCTAACCTTTTCCAGGTCAATAATTTGTGGCCTAAGGAAATGGATGGACCTCATCCCTTGGATCGGCCATCCATGTATTGCAATTTTGATCCTATGTTTAGGAGGTCATCCCCTACCTCCCGCAATCAGTAGAGAGGGGAGTTGTCAACCAAAGTAACAATCGTTTGAATACGAACCACTTTTGAAATTCAAAACATATGGAAATGTTGCCCTGACTACTCCAAACTCACCATGCTCTTTTCCCCCCTCTAATCCACCTATTCCAAGATCAAATTAGAGCTCTCTCTTGTGGTCACCACCATGAACCCTGTGACCGTCAAAACCCTAAAATCAGACCACCTCCAGCCCTATAAAAGGACCCCTCAAACTCACCATCACTACACGAAGCTACATGCCTCATTCTCATTGTTTGTTTTTCCCTTGGCAAGCCTATTCTCCTCACTGACTTTCTTGCTACTCAAATAGCACAGTTGGCCTACGCGATTTGGGAATCTTACCCTTGAATTTCCAACAGGTGAGCTGAGGCCTTAATCACCCTCACAGGGTCATGATAGAGTCTAACGACACCCTCGCTACCATTCATAATCCCTCCTTCTCCTTCCTCTATTGGCGCCGGTGAGAGAACTCCACTATGGACATGTACTACTTGCACACCTACTGGAGCAGGAGAGAAAGGTCTCGATCTGTCAGTTCAAGTGGAATTTCCCCATTCCAACAAACCACTAGCCAACCAATAAATCAAAGAGTTGAACTGGCCGAACCAAGATTGGACCGGACCTCTGAGCAAGTGAGTCACCAAGCTCTAGTGGCTTGATATTGTACTTTCTTTTAATATAAAACGGTCCATGTTTTTCTACAATTAAGGTAACTATCGCTCTCTGTCAAATAATCACCAAAATAGCCAAATCTTGTTTTAATCATAGAAAATGCATCCTAGCTCCAAAAATTACACATAAATAGTGAATCATTACCAGAAAAATACAATGAATCATTTAAAAATACTTTTGAGACTTGATTCCAAATGATTGACACTAATGTATCTAAATAATATTCTATTTTTTATTTAATTTGTCAAATGACTATATTTTAGTGATTCATCTCTTAAAACCCTAATATTTGACTATAATGATCTTCCCAAAACCAAACTTGGCTAAATATGAGTTTAGATATAATCTTGTAACTCATCTCCCCTAGAATGTGAATCATGCACATTGAACTAAGTATTAACCTTAATATTGTGATAATGGATCTAAATCTTATGGAACCCTTGATCGTGAGTATGATTCATGACTCTACTTTGATCAAACTGATCTTGAATTCCAATTTTGTTAGTCATAATGATGATAATCTAGAAATGTGATGATGACTTGGACAATGATCATAAATTTAGGGTTAACACAAATGATCATAGGAAACCTATGTAAGTCATTCACACTAAAAAATATTGGACACTTGAATAATGTTGGACATATTGAAATATTGCTTGATTATAAGTAGATGACCTAAATCTAAGGTTGACATAAGAAAATGTAACCCTAATCTCGAATACTAAAACATGGTATTCATATATCATGATTGTAACCCTTGATCCAAACATTGTGATTTAGGATCTGACTGGAAGGGTTGACCTATTACTTGTTGAGTTTTGTATTGAAGATAATTTTTATGTACCTCTTGACTGTATACTTGGCTATATAACTTTATTGAGCTATTGTTCCCTATGATTAATCTTCCATTTTTCCCTATATTATATTTGGAGAAAAACATGAGAACATAAATGATATTTCCCATTATGACTACCCATATATTGATGATAATGATGATGTTGATAATGTTGATATTGTTGATATTGAGTGCAAGCGACCTCCTTATTCTGAGGTGGGACATGTACATTGGCCTCGTACCTCATAAGGAGAGAAGGAGCCTGGTAACATCCCCCATCACGTTGGGGCAATGGAGTCACGTAGAATATATAAGCATGTTTCTTAATTGCACCATAATGGGAACTCGTAATAAAAATTGAATTGTTTGAAATAAACATCTTGTCGAACAAGTATTGGATTTTGAAATATTTCTTCTTATACATTTTGAATATAAGTCATGTCAAGTATACTCTTTTATTATAAACTGTTTTACTTGATTTTATAGTGTACCGTGCAATTGCATGATTGTGTCTCGATTTTCTTGATTTTAGGAAAAATAAATGGAACACTGACTATGATTGCTTCCACACTCCATATACTCTAATGACAAAGATAAATCTGCAATATATCCTAATTCGGTTAGTTTGTTATTTAAATCTCCTATTTTTGAGTTATTATTTCTTATTGTATATGCCAGTGTGTGAGATCCTATCGGGCCGCTCAGGGACAGATGCTTTAATCCTTTTACTACTATCTCAGCGGTAAGATTGGGATTGCGGTAAGAATTGTTCTATGATAGTTGGTATCAGAGCAGATACACTCCCATATACTTTAAGTAAATAATTTCTCGAGTATCTTGAACCCTACAAACCCTAAAATCCTTATTGGTGAAAATTGAGTTGTCTAGGCTCAGGGTTCTGGCATAATTTGTCCTATCAGTCTTCACAGTGGCTAAGATTCCCCACCCTACCCGGCCTTAATTAATCCAAAATTGGACCTAAAGGTTATCCATTGAAAACATAGAGAGTCTTCTAGCATCTCATCTCTTCTTTAAGGACTACCCTAAGACACCCAAGTAGATGATGATTAAGTAGTTTTCTCATCTCCTCATGTGGTCCTTATCTTGTGACCTTTTACCACATGATGTCTCAATTATGGGTAGCTTATGCATGGGAAAATAAATGTCACTAGAAATTATGAAAAAGAAAATTATACCATGATCTGAATTTAATTTGAAAACTAAATTTTGATCAATGAATCTTGAAATAAAATACTCATTATGACCCCTAATATTATGCAAACTCAATTTATCCAAAACTTGACTACAAGTTTCCTATGTTTCAGGTAAATATTAATGATTTTGATTTGGTGAAATAAGAAGGACCTATCCCTTATACTTCATTATTGATGAGGTCTCTATTTTATTAATGTCCATGTTGCCCTATTATTGATTAAACTTCAAACATAGTAAGCAAACTATTATCCTATTTGATACATATCATGACTATGCTATCAAGTGACTAAGTTTTGGACTCACAAAATCATGATGTAAGACTATGATGCAAAAAGTTATTTCCTTACTGATTATTAATGCCTTTTGCAATCTCAATTTTAATATGATGAGCATGGACCTAAATCATGCAGCTATTTTCAAATTATATCTTGATCATTAATGAAAAGAATATAAATATGACCCTGGTCTAAAAAATCTTGAACGAGATGCCCTATCATAAACTTGAAATTTTGATCTTATGACCTTGTACAATATGATTTGGTCATTGATAACCCCATATTCGAATAAGCTCAATGGATAGTGACTAATGTAGGTAATGTGCTAGATTAGGGTGGTAGTTGACTCATGAATCCCCTAACCTAGGTCACATCCCTATTATGACTACCTCTAAATTTTCATCTTGTTGATTATTTGGAGTTTGGAAAGGTAACACCTTTCACTCGATTTGGATTACCTAAGATTAATAGGCTAAATCTAGGACAATATTGATACTCAATTTTGAATATTGATTTAATGAAAACCTTGAAATATGATAATGTTGACTATAGCATGTGGTTGACTTCCTAGATAGACCTAGGTCTAGATCATTCATCAACCTTGGATACCATGATAATGAAATCTTGATATGTTGCTCGAATATTACTTGAATATTGTTTCTCAAAATTGAATATAGATGAGTGATATTCCCTAAGGTCTAAATAGGAATCCAAAACCCTAGCTTTGGAATATTTATACATATGACCTTGATGTCCAAACTTCAACTCTTGATATTGATGAATAAAACCTTGAAACATGATTTGGATCTTTAGATCACCCTAGATATATGACTAATGACTTCAAAATCCCAAATCTTGAAATTTTTGAAATGATGACTATTTTGACTCTCTCGATTTATGACTTAGGGTTTATCACTCATTACGACTAGAGTGCGGCCACCCATTGATTTTGAGCTTGAAATCAGGATATTGGAAGTATGATGTTATTTTGAAATGTTGAAATATGAAATCTCAAATCATGAATGTATGACCCCACCTAGACCAATGTAGAAGCTAGAACCTTGAGATATTGGGATTGAAAGCCACCTTGTACACTTGATTCAAGAACTCTATTTGTTTGACCTAAAATATGATCTCTCCAAATTTGTGATCAATAGGATGCTTTCCATATTTGTGACTCATATGATGACTTTGAACAATGCATTGCCCTTGATACTCAATTGCGGGATGATGAAATGGTGTTGGTACAAAGTTGGTTATGATATGGAACATGGAATTTGGATTACGATTATTGGACTACTTAAACTTTGAGGACATGATTTTAATTAATTGGTTAAGGATACTCTAGTACTTGAGATACGATCTGGATCATGTAGTCCCAAATTTTGAGGATGTTTTTGAATTTTGGGAAAAAAATCCTTTTTAAGGAGGGAAGGATATGAGAAAGTGGATTTTAGCATAAGGATGAATTAATTATTCTTTTGAACCTTATAAGTTCACTCATTAACTCAAATTATTTTTCCTAACTTCTAAATCAATATTGATACTCAAATTCGAAATATGGTGATCAATGTGAATTTTATACACATTATAACACCAAAAATTTGATCAATTCATCATTTTGTCGAAAGAAGAAAATTGGTCAATCAAACTTTAGGCATTGACTCTCAAACTCTTTCTAAATATTCTCCAATTTTTTCTAAAGCTATGGTCCAAATTTCATCCCATTTGGACATTCCTACAATTTTCAATGAATTTTGGAAGTTCTGTGCTCAAAACCCCTTTTTATCTGCCCTTTCCTGACCTTTACCAGGTAAAAAATATGTGGCCTAAGGAAAATAATGTAGATAGGCCCTTGGATTGGCCAGCCACAGATTGCGGGCCCGATCCTGTGGTCAGGAGGTCATCCCCTTCCTCCCACAATCAATAAAGAGGGGAGTTGTTGGCCAAAGTAACAATCGTTTGAATACGACACACATTTGAAAATCAAAACATACAATAACATTAACCTCGCTACTCCGAACTCACCCCACTCTTTTCCCCCCTTGAATCCACATGCTACATGATCGAATGAGTGCTCTCTGTTATTGCTACCACCATGAACCTTGTGGCTGGTGAAACCCTAAAATCAGACCACCTCCAACCCTATAAAAGGACCCCTTAGACTCACCATCACTACACGAAGCTACATGCCTCGTGCTCACTATCCGTTTCAGCCTTGGGAAATCTATACTCCTTGTCGAATTTTTTTCTTCTCGAAAAGTGCCTCCACCCTGTGCAATTTTGGCATCTTGCCCTTGAATCTCCAATAGGCGAGTTGACGCCTCCATTACCCTCGTAGGGTCACAATAGAGTCTAATGACACCCTTGCTGCCCATCATCGGCCCTCCTGCTCCTTCCTCTACTAGCACCGATGATACAACTCCGCTGTAGAGCTATGCTCCTCACACATCTACTAGAGCAGGAGAGAAAGTCCTGATCCACTGGTTCGAGTGGAGTTTCCCCTATCTAACAAGCCACTAGCGAGCTAGTAAATCAAAGAGTTGAACCGGCCGAACCAAGATTGGACCTGACCCATGAGAAAGTGAGCCACCTAGCTCACGTGGCTTGATGTTAGCCTTTCTTTTAATATCTAACCATCCACCTTTTTTAGCAATTAAGGTAACTATCTCTCTCTCTGTAGAATAATCACCAAAATAGCCAAATCATGTTTTAATCATAGAAAATGAATCATTTAAAAACTAGCTCCAAATAAATAGTTAATCTTGATCAAAAAATCCAATGAATCATTTAAAAATACTTTTGAGACTTGATTCAAAATTATTCACACTAATACATCTAAATCATAATCTATTGTTTATTCAATTTGTCATTTGACTATATTTTAGTGATTAATCTTTGAAACCCTGATATTTGACCATAATGATCTTCCTGAAACCAAACTTGATTAAATATGAGTTTAGATATAATCTTGTAACTCATCTCCCCTAGAATGTGAATCATGCACATTGAACTAAGGATTAACCTTAGTATTGTGATAATGGATCTAAATCTTGTGAAACCCTTCATCATGTGTATGATTCATGACTCTATTTTAATCAACATGATCTTGAATTCCAATTATGTTTGTTATCATAATGATAATCTAGAAATGTGATGATGACTTAGACAATGATCATAAAGTTAGGGTTAACACATATGATCCTAGAAAACCTAGGTAAGTCATTCACACTCAAAAATATTGGACACTTGAATAATGTTGGACATATTGAAATATTGCTTGATTATAAGTGGATGACCTAAACCTAAGGTTGACATAGAAAAATGTAACCCTAATATCAAATATTGAAACATGGTCTTCAAATATAATGATCTTAACCTTGGATCCAAACATTGTGATTTAGGATCTGACTGGAAGGGTGAACCTATTACTTGTTGAGTTTTGTACTCTAAATCTTCAGTGAAAGGTACGCTTTCCTCCTTGGTTGTATTGAAGATACTTTTTATGTATCTCTTGACTGTATACCTGGATATATAATGTGATTGAGCTATGGTTCCCTATGTTTAGTTTTTTATTTTTTCCCTATATTATATTTTGAGAAAAACACGAGAACATAAATGATATTGCTCATTATGACTGCCCATATATTGATGATGATGATGATGATGATGATGATAATGTTGATATTGAGTGCAAGCGACCTCCTTATTCAGAGGTGGGACTTGTACATCGGCCTCCTACCTCAGATGGAGATAAGGAGCCTAGTGACATCCCCCATCGCATTGGGGTGACGGAGTCACATAGAATATATAAGCATGCTTTTCGATTACTGCATAATGGGAACTCGTAATAAAAATTGAATTGTTTGAAATAAACATCTTGTCGAATAAATATTGGATTTTGGAAAATTGTGTGTTATGCTTCTTGAATATAAGTCATGCCAAGTATACTCTTTTGCTATAAACCATTTTACTTGATTTTGATAGCATACCGTGCAATTGCATGATTGTGTCTCAATTTTCTTGATTTTAGGCAAAACAAATGGAACACTGACTGAGACGAACTCTATCAAACTGATAGACAAATTGTGCATTAATTATGCGGAATAACCACTAGCAGCGGATTACTAAAAGTCACTAAAAATTAAAACTATTTTGCAAAGAGATCCATTGTCAGGAAACTCTTTATAGAAAGAACTAGAGTAATATATACATCATGGTCCACATTTTACATACATTGTACCATCTCATCTCGAGGATAACATATACTAGTTGATTTTCCAAAACACATATTGAAGCAACATAAAACCTCGAGGCGTACAAGCCAAAATATAAGATCGTTTATAAACCCATTATGCACAAACACCCAAGGACTTGAGAGTACAGAGATGACACATAGGACTTCTATCTACAAGACACGACAGACAACACACTCAACCTGAGCTATCATTGTTGTCCTAGTTTTTTATGTCCTCCCTCTATAGTACGGACTCTACCTCCTCATCTGTGTCCACCTAAAAAAATTGTGGGGCCAGTGGGGTGAGACACAAGTCCCAGCGAGAGATATAACCCTACGCAAACAATATTATTATCATAGATAAATTGTATAAAACTGAATAGAGGATCAATTATAAAAATAACCAAGATTAATCATTATTTATAAGCACAAGAGAGAAATATCACATTTTAGAACATTACATCTATCTATGATACAGCTAAATATATGGCCATATACATGAACATGGTAGAATAATGCCATAGCAGAGTAGTTCATATATCTATGACCAAGCATTGGATCATGTAATACTTCAAAAGGAATATGAAGAACATGTATAACATTTATCAACTATGTGATACAAAATTATTACTGATTCATCCAAAGTTTCCATAATTGGACCTTAAGAAAATATGATATGCAGTTGATTGCATATTCACAATCGCACTTATGCCCTAAGGAGATGAGGTATACCGATCATGCTCCAACTGACCACCGCTTAGTCAAAATCGGTATCATACAAGGTCAATGGAAGAGCCAGTTGCCAAGACCTCACCCGTCTCGATCAGTATGAGACCACTGGAAGTGACATAATGTCAAACTACAACTATCTTGTCAGAGTATAGCAGCATCTTCACTATAGAGCTACAACTACAACATGCACTCTCTTCGGGGAGATCACACATCAATCCCTGGTACATTTTCATCAGGGTGATCACACGGCAACCCTGGTATTCACCAGGGAGATCGCACTCCCTATTTGGACGTAAAGATATGTTAGTTTGTCACCCCCACATATTCAAAAATATGCATTCTGAGTTAGAACTCATTTCACCATTTAGTAAATCCTGACACTGAATGGATCTATGGCTAGGGAAACTACATGATAAGGTTCCACTTGATTAATTAGGTGCATTATAGTATCTTTTAGCATCAACCAAGTTACAAGCATGAATTATAGAAGATGATACAAAGAAAGGTATAATACATTTATCATATTCTTTCATAATCTTTGGAACACATTTTGAATGTATACAACTCGGGATCTCAGTCCCTTCATCATATCATTGGGAATTCTCATCCCTTAATTATGATCATCATCATAATTACATGATCTGGGTATTAAAACCCTTAGTTCATCACTGAACACTATTACCTCTTATCAGGTAATCATTATCTCTAGGTCCTCTCACCAAGGTATTCATTATACTTGTTGCACAAGTATTTCACATGACTTACAAGGCCCATTTAAATATCTTGTCACTTCTCACTAGGAAAAAACTATATTTTAGGTCATCAGACCATATAAACATTATACTTGTTGTACAAGTATTAATCATTGCTTACAAGGCCAATTTAATCTGTATCATATGAAACATCATAGCACATACATGGCTATGCTCATCATCTCCTGATACCTGCATGGTTAGCACTTCATGATAAAAACAATATCAAGTACATAAAATCACTATGAAATAAAAGAGAAACACAACCCTCCCATTATTAAGGTTAGGGTTTCCCTTTATAATCGATTAGGGTTTCACATTCATATTATTCATCCACGCCCTAATTCATTGCTCCACACATCTAGAAGTATCAATGTATGCTCATTAAATGATTATCATACAAGTATGAGTTTCTCTCTCATCCTTACTAGGATATTGATTACATCATACTATATTAAATTAGATTAACCCTTTCTCAATGTACATTAGCCTACACTTGTCAAAGTGTATTAAGCTCATTACTTCTTATTGTGTCAATTTCCATAACCCACTTCATGTGTTACTCATCCAATTGTATTGGATTTGAGGTGCATCAAGGTGTATCGACCTTGAAGTGCTAGATGTGATATCAGTCGAGCATCATTCCTTGGTGTAACGCTTCCCTCATCATTTTCTACTTACTTGAGTTTATCAACTTATCTTGTATTAGGGTATCGACCATCCTAATACTTTATGTACTAACTCACCACATTTGTCATGTGGTGTATTGGCCATAAGTCACCAAACTTGTCTTGTAGTGTATGGGCCATAGGTCACCACACTAGTCTTGTAGGGTATCGACCATAGGTCACCACACTTATCTCATAGTGTATCGGCCATAAGTCACCACACTTGCTTTGTAGTGTATTGTCCTAGCATCAATTCTTGAGTTGCCCAACTATCACCAAGTGATATGGACTCATCTCAGCTTAGGGCATTGTTGATATAGGGTTGACCATCATCAATCACTTTAAGTGTTTCACCTATCAACGTATTATCCACACCATTACTTGGTGTTTTATCCATCACTTCTAAGAGAGTGTTACCATCACCTTTACAAGGTGTGTCGGGTTGAGTTATATATGTGAAGTTGAACACAAGTATTGGCTTAGGGGTATATCGGGCTAGGCATCATCATATCCCTCATCAACCATCAATGTATTAGCCTTACCTATCTTATGGTGTATCACCTTCACCATACTTGGGTGTAACAACTTCACCTCACTTGGGTCTATAATCCTTACCTCACTTGAGGATATTGACCACACCACTTTAGTGTATTGGCCATCACATGTTCCAGGGTATCAACCACCTTACCACTTTTTTCCTCTAATGTATTGGGTTACAATCAACATATCATTCTAGAGGTGTGGGCTTACCTCCATATCATTCATGAGGTGTATGATTACCTCCATATCGTTCATGAGGTGTATGCTTGCTACCATATCGGGCTAGAGGTGTATGCTTTCTATCATATCTTTCATATCGGGTTAGACCCTTATGCTCATACCTCTTCAAGCATTCAAATTATCAACCTACCATGTGTTGAGTGACAACCTAGACAACTATTTAGTCCTTTAAAACCAACCCAAAGGCATAAAATGATAGGGGTGTGGGGTTCTAAGGTATATCAGGCTTCATATCACCATATTGGATTTCATTACCATATCGGGTTAGAGGTGCTTCAACCTGATATCGGTTTGTGCCATGATGATGTCATCATCATCAAGCTCTAGACTTTCATTTCTTACTATTCTAGTTTATGGAAAATAGTCCTATGCAACTATTAGAACTCATGGATTCATCAATTATTCAAGAAAACTCAAAATTGAAAGTAGATCAACAAGTATAGCAAGATTGAAGGTGAATAATAACATGATTGGGTTCAAGTTATATAACTCACCTCAAGAACAACTTCAAAGCTCCAAGCTCCAAAGCTTCACATTCCCAAGATTGAAGAACACTTATCAAGAGTCCAAGACTCATTCACAACTCCTCCATATGCAAATAATCACCATAGTTAAGAACTTAGTGAAGAAGAAAAGAAAGGAATAACTATAACCTGAGAATCATGCTTCAGCCAAGGTTGAAGATGATCCTGGCTTCACATTAAGCTTGAAGCTCGAGATCCTCCTTGCTCCTCCACTTCTATGGGAAATATCTAAGAGAAAGAGAGTTGTAGGATTCAAAAAGTTTCACTAGTAGGTGAAAGGAGTGGTATATATAATTGATGTTCATGAGAGAGAGCGTATAAGAGGTGTCATCACCTTATACTACTAGGTGACATGTGTCCATGCATGGTTGACACGTGTACATGCATGCAAACATGTTTATCTTGACATGCAAAACTCTTGAGCATAATCTAGGGATAAGATTTCGGCCATTAGTTATCTTGTTGAGCAAGATATTCAACTCAACATCATTTTATTCACAAACCGATGCAACTTTTCCAAGGAAAGTTGTAAACCAAAAGCCATCACCTTCTTGAGGTGATTAACCCATCATTTCCTTTGCCAAGAGTTGACAAAAGTATATAGGACCTGATGAATACATATTCATCTCTTATTTTTACTTCATTTAGAATAATTATTTAGGACTTTTTTGTTAATTTTAGCTAATTCAAAAATAAATAGAACTTTCATCTTCTTGATATACTTTTCCTGAATTCTTATGATATTTTTCTTAATTTTTAGGAATTATCTAAGTAATTAAATCGAGAAAATAAAAGATGAAGATATGAGGCTTTTCAAATATTCTCGTAGTACCTGAGATACTCGTCACCAAAATAGCCATATCTTTTGCGTCAAAAGGAGGAATTTAAATATAAATTATGTAATGAAAAGAGATTTTTATTGGATATAAAAAAGACATGTTTTGTAGCAATTTTGGTGTTTATTTGGCTGTGCAATTAACCAGTGAAAGTAGCCTTATGTTTTCCCGCAGAGTCTGATTTCAGTATATACCTTTCACCAAAATTGGTATAACTCCCACATCCCAAGGCGGAATTTATTGTGCAAGTATGAGTAGGAAAGATAATTCAATTATACACAGGAAAAATATATTTTTGGACCGCTTCCAAATTTTTGAATAGCCCAAAAATACGCTCGAAATCTCTATTATGGGAAATTACTGCAGAAAGAATGTAAAGCAAGCAATTGTTTCCTCTATTGATTAGATCCAGAAAGTTAGCAGCCGCTGCCGGCCATTTCTTTTTCCCTAAACCTAATGTATAACCCCCCTCCTTCTCCTATAAAAGGAGGGGCACTTTCTCCTCATTGGGGCATCTCTTTTGTACCGGAATTCTGAGCATCTTATTTCTTATATTCTTCTTCTAGTTCTGTAATAAAGTAAATTTTCTTGAAGCATTGTTCTTTCTTATTTTGTTCTTGGCGCTTTCATTCCGCTTGAGTTCTAGATCTTCTTTTATCCGTTCTTTAGTTCTGGAGCTAGTAATTAAGAACCTGGTCGTTTCATTGTCTCTAGCATAAGGATTAACTTCCTAATTTTGGGCTAGACTATGGCCAAAGTACTTTCTTCCTCCGTCTCCCCCTTCTCCTCAATCATGAGCGAGTAGTTCCATATCGAGGCAAGGGAAATAGCCCCTTAGTCATGGCTTGATTGAATCGGCTTTAATCGACTTCTTTAGACGGCAATTGGTTTATTTAATTGATGATCTAGCGAAGTAATTACTCACTTAGATATATATATATATGTTAACTCAGATGGAAATGACCATAGAAATCTGGGTTTAGAACGATTAAACCAATTCGCATAGAGATTCTGATGTGACTGCGGATTTATCTATTTTCGGATGACGAACTAGGAAACATGAGCACCAGGACTAATGGGCTCATGTGGAGTTCATCTTTTGTGGGTTTTTGTGATTCACATGTCGTCACCTATTTTTCGATTAATTGTTAATTTGTTTTCTTATAATGGCTAAGGTTGTGAAAACTCCTAAAGTCTAAATTCTCTTCCTTTGATTTCAATCACCGACTATCTTGTTTGCCTTAGTTTTTAGTCTTTTCAATTCACAATAGTTTCTTGTGCTAAAAACAATCTTTGTTTACCTTTTTGTAGGGAAAATAAAATTCTTATTTAGCACTTCTTTAATTTCAGCAATTTCCTTCCTTAGTGTAACCATTCATCACCCAAACCAATTTTATTTTCTGTTCCAAATCTAAAAATATCAAAAACAAATAAAAAAGTTCTTCAAACAATTGGGTTTTTAAGAAACAATATTTAAAAGTTGTCCTTTGGGATTTGATCCTTTCTATACTAGCCTTAATCGGAAAGTTAAAAGGTTTAAACTCTAGGATTAACAATTTTAGTGATTGGTGTGTTAAGCGACGCATATCAATTTGGCGTCGTTGCTGGGGACAATAGATTTGTTTCTTTCGAACCCCAAAAAATGTTGAAAAACTTTTTTTTATTTTTTTATGCCTTCCGAGTAACATTCCGGAAGTGCTACTCCTCCTTCTGCCGAGTTTCCATTTCGGCAGTCTGTTTTTTCTGCAAATACGCTAGTTTATAAAAAAATGTTAGTTTTGTAATTTTTAACCTTGTGTCATAATCCCTTAGCTTTTCCTTTTAATTTATGGTCTTGTACAACTCTTTAGTTCTTTTTTGAATTGTAAAAAAAACCTTTTCAAATGGAGTGGGCATCCCAATATCCCCACAATGTTATTATTGTGGTCTTTACAACCATGGATCTCTTGCATGCCTGACTCTACCCCATACTTATGATAGCACCCCTTTTAATTGTGAGTCCTTTCATCCTAGTGGGTACAGTGTGAATCCACATTTTTTTGAGAACCGTTATGGGGAATCTTGCTATCCATATTCTAATGGGGGATATGATCAACAAAATTTTGTGGGGTGTAACCAACAAAACCTTGGGGGTTATGAACATGTTTATGAAACCCAATATAATCCTCAACAAGAAGAGAGACTTAGGGCCCTAGAGAAGATAGCAGTAGAAGGAGAAACAAAATTAAAAACCAGCCAAGCCTTCTTAACCGCCCAGCAAGAAGCCCAAACCCAAAATATAGATTGTTCAAATATGTTTCCTCATGAATTGGTGACACCTTATAATATTGAATCTTCCTACCAAGATGGACGCAATGGAAGTTACAATCCACCATCTTCTGGAGATTATTACGAAGAACAATGCCACCCAAAATAATATGAGGGGTACTATGGCCAAGGAAAATATGGGGAGTGTGGCGAGGATGGCCAAAATTTTGGGGAGTATAAATCCTATGGTGAAATGCAATTTAATCTTGAACTGGAAGAGAGACTTAAGGCCCTAGAAAAGATGGCAGCAGAAGGACAAGAAAAACTTGAATCCAGTCAAGCCATGTTAGCTACCTTACTAGAGGATCAATCACAAACTCCCCCTATAGATATTGAGCAACCCAAGATGGTTCTTCCTAGCGATGACGATGATGATGATCCTATTTTTGGGTCATATATGTCAGATCCTAAAGAAATAGCACAAAAAATGGAGCCATATTTTGCATGCAGTGAGGACGTGGGTATCCCTATCTTTCCTTTACAGACTTTACTACTTGAATATGAAAAGTCAAAGCAGGAGAGTCAATCTAAGAATCCAACTACTCCCTCCACCACTTACAACAATCTAATTCACATCAAAGACCAATACCCTTATTTTGAGTCTATTTTGGATAATAAGCATCCAACCCCCTTTGACAAAATCATTCCGCACGTTCTGTCGCAACCAATTCCCATTCCATGCACAACTGATTTAGAAGAAGAGACACAACCCTTAGGAGAAGTCTACATACTCCCTTCCACTGAATGCAAGGAATATGTCCCCATTTTTATCCCTCATGAACCCTTGGGAACTCCTTGCATCGAGGAACTAGAGTTACATGCTATATCAACCATGAATCCCGTCTATCTCAAGGTTGATTGCATGAATTTTGAGCAGAGAAAAAATACTTATCATTTTGATTTAAATTTAGTTTTCCCTTTCATATCACCACCAATTCTCCTATATACAGGTCAATATGACCGAGGGAAACCATAGCCAGATCCTCCACCTAACTTTGCACATCTGGCACTGCATGTGTTACCAGTCGGGTACCCACCAACCTCCTCTAATCCACATCCATCTTTAACACTTCCTTCGCTATTGATGGAAGATCTGTTGATCCTATTGGAGGGAATGCGAGGTGAAAGAAAATATGAGCACCCCACTGAGCTTCTATAATTACCCTATCATAGGGTACACTATGAAGCTCCTCAAATAAAGGTCCCAACCCTCATTTACATCCCCTTCAACTGGATGTTTTTGAGCTACCAGGGCCACCTAGAAATCCTTACTCTTCTCTTCCCTCCATCTCGTGTTTTGATTTTTCTCGGGACGAGCAAAAATCTGAGTCCGGGGTGGAGGTGGGTGGTATGTTTCTATTCCACCCCCTTATCTTTTTATTCTTGCATTATTTCTACCTTTTTTTTGTTTTGTATATAGTTGCTTTGTTCATGGCCATTATCTAGTCGGCCATATTTTTATTTCTTTTATTGCAAATTGGCCCATATCTAGTCGGCCTTGATATGATCATTTGTAAAAATACTCCCTTTAATTATGTAACTGCCTTGCAACTAAAGTTTTGAAACTTTCATGACTAGAAATCCTCGTTTCACTTAGGATCTCAAATAATAATCACTCCTTGGAAAAGATGGCAAGCCATATAGGACTGATAGGATTCAAGAGTGATGCTTTCTTATCATGTACAACTTGTATAAATTTTCTTGATTTTTCACATGATTCGGTAATATTTGAACCAATGCATGGTACTCTAAAAAAAAGAGATGAAAAAAAAAGTTGCAAAAGAACAGCCTCTTCTACTCTTCTTCCACCACTTCCAAATCTTTCCATTCATCAAAAAGAAAAAAGCCAATAGTGCCCAAAACACTAAGTTTGGGGTGGCACCCCTTCCCCCTCTTCCACTTCTTCCATACCCATGCAATTGGGTGTATCACCAAAAATCAAAGAAAAAAATGTGGTCAATGTAACTACATGTCTACTAAATAAAAATGTCTCGAGTCGAATAGAGGAGAGACTGTCCTTCTTCCATACCTCCTTCACTCCAATTTTCTACCCAGGGAAAAACTACAAAAACCCCAACCATACAAAATCAGCCATGTTCTTGTGTAAAACTTCAAAAAAAATTGGAGTACCAAATAAACAGGTGAAATGAAAATCTATTTTATTGCAGGTCTTGAATAAATGCAAGTTTGTGAAGTACGAAATATAAAAGTCACTTTTTGTGAATTCAGGAAGTCAGGGTCGTTTGGCCATTTTTTGGTGGAAGGAATCAAGTGGTTGTTAGGAGAGTGAGGATGATAGGTTAAGATTATGTCTTGAAAGTAATTCTTGATTTTAATATTGCTCGGGACGAGCAAAGTTTAAGTTTGGGGTATTTTGATGAATGTTATTCATCTCTTATTTTTGCTTCATTTAGAATAATTATTTAGAACTTTTATGTTAATTTTAGCTAATTAAAAAATAAATAGCACTTTCATCTTCTGGATATACTTTTCCTGAATTCTTATGATATTTTCTTATTTCAGGAATTATCTAAGTAATTAAATCGAGAAAATAAAAGATGAAGATATGAGGCTTTTCAAATATTCCCGCAGTGCCTGAGATACTCGTAACCAAAATAGCCATATCTTTTGCGTCAAAAGGAAGAATTTTAGGATAAAGTATGTAATGAAAAGATAATTTTATTGGATATAAAAAAGATATATTTTGTGGTAACTTTGGTGTTTATTTGGTTGTGCAATTAACCAGTGAAAGTAGCCTTACATTTTCTCGTAGAGTCTGATTTCAGTATATACCTTTCACTAAAATTGGTATAACTCCCACATACCCAGGCAGAATTTATTGTGCAAGTATGCGTTGGAAAGATAATTAAATTATCCACATGAAAAAAATATTTTTGGACCGCTTCTGAATTTTTTAATGGCCCAAAAATACGCTCCAAATCTATGTTACGAGAAATTACTGCAGAAAGAATGTAAAGCAAGAAATTGTTTCCTCTATTGATTAGATCCAGAAAGTTAGCAGCCGCCACCGGCCATTTCTTTTGCCCTAAACCTAATGTATAACCCCCCTCCTTCTCCTATAAAAGGAGGGGCACTTCCTCCTCATTGGGGCATCTCTTTTGCATCGGAATTCTGAGCATCTTATTTCTTGTATTCTTCTTCTAGTTCTGCAATAAAGTAAATTTTCTTGAAGCATTATTCTTTCTTATTTTGTTCTTGGCACTTTCATTCCGCTTGAGTTTTAGATCTTATTTTCTCTGTTCTTTAGTTCTGGAGCAAGGAATTAAGAACATGGTCGTTTCATTGTCTCTAGCATAAGGATTAACTTCCTAATTTTGGGCTAGACTATGGCCAAAGTACTTTCTTCCTCCGTCTCCCCCTTCTCCTCAATCATGAGTGAGTAGTTCCATATCGAGGCAAGGGAAATAGCCCCTTAGCCATGGCTTGATCGAATCGGCTTTAATCGACTTCTTTAGAGGGTGATTGGTTTATTTAATCGATGATCTAGCGAAGTAATTACTCACTTAGATATATGTGTTAACTCGGATGGAAATGACCATGGAAATCTGGGTTTAGAACGATTAAACCAATTCACATAGAGATTTTTATGTGACCGCGGATTTATCTCTTTTCAGATGACGAACTAGGAAACATGAGCACCAGGACCAATGGGCTCATGTGGAGTTCATCTTTTGTTGGTTTTTGTGATTCACATGTCGTCGCCTATTTGTCAATTAATTGTTAATTCGTTTTCTTATCATGGCTAAGGTGGTGAAAAATCCTAAATCCTCGATTCTCTTACTTTTATTTCAATCACCGACTATCTTGTTTGCCTTATTTTTTAGTCTTTTCAATTCACAATAGTTTCTTGTTCTAACAACAATCTTTGTTTACCTTTTTGTAGGGCAAATAAAATTCTTGTTTAATGCTTCTTTAATTTCAGCAATTTCCTTCCTTAGTGTAATCATTCATCACCCAAACTGATTTTATTTTCTGTTCCAAATCTGAAAATACCAAAAACAAATAAAAAAATTCTTCAAACAATTGGGTTTTAAGAAACCATCTTTAAAAGTTGTCCTTTGGGATTCGACCCTTTCTATACAAGCCTTAATCGGAAAGTTAAATGGTTTAAACTCTAGGATTAACAATCTTAGTTATTGTTGTGTTAAGGGACGCATATCAGGACCTCCTCTATGGCTCCTTGGCTGATAGGCACTCCCATATAATCTCTAGAACTCGATACAACTCAATTAGGGTTTCAACTATACAGCTCTTCTTGGTCTTTTCATCACCAAGAATACCATTACTCAAAAATGATTCAAACATGGTTCGTCATTCTTTCTCTCTCCTTTAGGTGATACTAAGAGAGAGTAGGGACACTTTAGAGGCGGCAATTTTCACATCAACCCTACATTTTGGGTAAATTTCAAATTGCATCAAAATTGATACACAAGGGACAAGCATTATTCAAACAAGCTCCAACTTCGAACTTAAGCTTTCCACAAGCCACCACTTATCATCATTATCTCTCTTATGATGCTAAATAACTTAAGGCATGTTCAACATGTGACATATTGCAATATAACCCCTCATCTTGGGTAAATTACACTTTGGCCCAAAAGAAGGGAACATTGCTCAAACAACATTCGAACAGGACCAAACTTGAAACATACATGTGTCACATAATAACAAAACACCTTAGAGGATTATATTAATGTTCTAAGAAACTTACTTTATCCAAAACAAATAGGGTTAGCCCTAAACTCAGGTCATGGTCCTTACAAGTTATAAACCCCTAACAAGGATTTCGTCCCCAAAATCCCAAATGAAGAAAGACAATTGTTACTCATGCATCACACCATCATGCCTCCACATAACACATTGATGTCATGGAGATTCCATAAAACTTTGACCAGCACAAAGTTCTTCCATTCAAGATCACCGTAGAATCTGTCATATAGGACACATACTCAACTATCCTTTTTATTACTGACTGTAGAGTTAACTCTGTGTCAGGTAACACTTTCTTAGTTATATAAGCACTATACATACTTTGTATAACTCAGGTGTCAAACCTCACTGATTTGTCATCTTCTCAACTTCCAACTTTATGTGATAAGATTCTTGATCTTGGGAGTTTACCATACCCCTCACATAGCTTAGCATTTCTCCTATAAGGAAAGACTAGAGCTAAGTTCTATCATTGTAACGACCCACACTTTTGAGTATCTAAAATACCTTAAAGTCACAAATCATTACTCATAAATTCTAGGATCAGATTCAAGAAATAATACATAATAGTAAACAATTTCCATTAATGAACAAATAGTTACATGTTTGCATAAAAATCTTCTCTAAGGAGTTACATAAATTTTAGAAATAGTTAACATGTACATGTGTGATGATATACCATTATATCTAAACCTTCAAGAATTACTTTAGTGTCTTCACCATCCTTCATCTGTAACCTCATGTCCATGAATCAAGTATACCTGATACTTAAAACACCGACAAACAAATACAGGGTTACTATATTTCTATACTGGTACATCGGTTCAAACATTAATCAGAAGTACACATATAAGATAACATCTTTATCTTGTATATAAAAACATAAACTTGTTTTCATATTCTAACCCATATCTGGTCTACCAACTCAAGTGTTGTTACAACCCCAATTTTGGGTTCTTTTAGTGAGAAATGCAATTTCTCTTAATAAAGGAATATTGACAAATGATGGTGTGATTTGATTTAGAATGAATGAATTTCATTTACAATAGCCTTGTTGGTTGCTTTGTGGGCTTTAATTGCTATTGGGCCCAATAACAAGGAAAAGAAAAGGAAATTCTGATGAAGATACCATCCACACCTTAGTTCTCTTGATGTTACAATCTCCCCCACTTAGACTCTTGACGTCCTCGTCAAGGCTCAACTATAAGGCCTCATAATATCTTCCCCATTTCAATGCAGACCCACAATGGCCCATGGACACCCAACTCCCGATAACGGAATACCAACACAAGGTGGCTACGTCAACCATGGACAACCCTTTCCTACATGCTTGGACTGTACGGCTCAAGACTGGCATGCCATGCCCATGTGGGCCCCACCTACTGGAGGGGAATTGGCTCTGATACCAAATGAAAAAATCCCACCTCCCAATAACCCCCAATTAAGAGAGACCAAGAAGTCAAAGTCGTTATCCTAATTTTCGGATCAAAGGTTCGACAAATAATCAATAATAATTATTAAATTCTACCGAGACTATACTGAAAGCTGGAATAAAATAAAACTTTGCATACCTTTTTCAAAAACTTGCATATATAACTTCTATCCACATATGGAATCTATACTAACTAATCCTCCTTGCACTTTATTTCTTAATTCACAATATGCCACTTTACTGTTTGTCCTTTTCAATCTGTACCTAAAATGCTGACAAACAAAATGTCGGTCAGCATAAATGAATATGTCGGTATGCGGGGGAAACAATAATCGTTCAATTAACTATAACAACTTATTGCAAGAAATTATGGTTTAGCAAGCAACCTTTACACTTTAAACATAACTACTCCATCCATACATACCCTAACCTCTACGCTATCCCTGCAGTGGACATGGATGCTACCTCTCATATGGTAGATCCCAACTGACCCCCATGATTCTACCTAACAGGTGGATCAATACCTAGGGTCGAAGAGTCACATGGCACCACCTATAAGTAGCCCAATCACTAACTCATGATATGCTAAAGAGTCGCATGGCACTACCCATAGGTAGCCCAATCCCTGACTCATGATAACCTAATGGTCCTACCTAACAGGTAGACCATGTACTAGGTCAAAGACTCGTTGGACTTTGTCGAAGCCATTAGTGGTCTCAGCACCACCCTAGCCGGCCAGAGTCGACGGGACATCAGGAGGTTCCTTGGCCATGACGCCATGGTAGGGAGAGGGTAAACATATGACTAGGCGCAAAATTAAATCGTGGATTGTACTGCGGACTCCTCCAGAGTCTTAGGGGTGTGGTTACCTTATTAAAGGGAGACATGTACCCCCTTATATATATCTGTGTCAGGGGTCAATGCCAATATTTTAGGGAAATCTTCCCTAGTCCTCCTCAGGTCGGGAAACCCAATATGATCGGGTTTGGAATCTTCTCCCTAAACCGTTGGGAGAGTTTCCAAAACTACACACTGGCTAGATTACCAGAGAATCTAGATCGGATCAAACTCCTACTGCTCCTAGTCATACCTGAGGTAGAAGATGACCCAGGAGCCCTTGGATATTAATACAACGGCTATTGTGTGGTGCGCCTGATCCTTATATGGATTTTATATATCAATTTAATCGAAAAATAAACATGACATCATTAGCTATCCTTCTCACTTTAGGAAACATATAAAATTTATATATCCCAAACCACATGTCCAATTAATGCTAAATTTTAAGGGAAAGTCTATAATGACTTAAATTACTTGTGTTACAAGTTTGGAACTCAAAATCAAAAATATGAGGGACTTTTCTTCATAAGCAAGTAAATGTTTAATAAAACTCATTTAAGCATATTTTCTCTCTCATAATATTTTATCTTCTTAATTATGATTCCTTTTTCCATTAGAAACCACGTGACCCCGAAATCTTTTCCAAGATGGAGTCATATCCATATTTCCACAAATTTCTTGTAATATTATCATTATCTCACATTCCTTCTAAATAAAGCAATATTTAATTAATCCTTTCTCATTCTTGTTGCATTATCTTTTCAATTTGGACTCCTTGGAACCCAAGGAACCCAAAAGATATGAAATCCACCTTTGGAGGATATTCCTTTACCTTTTAGAGGATTCTACATCTTTCTTTCTCCATTTCTTAATTATTGAATTTCCTTTTCTTTTCCTTGTTATTGGGCCCAATAGCCAATAAAGCCCACAAAGGAACCAACAAGGCTATTGTAAATGAAATCCTTGCATTCTAAATCAAATCACACCATCATTTGTCAATATACCTTTATTAATAGAAATTGCATTTCTCACTAAAAGAACCCAAAAGTGGGGTTGTAACATCAAGAGAACTAAGGTGGTCATCTTATAAGGATGTTCTTATCAAGAGATGTATGGAATTTATGAGTTAAATATGTTTGAGTTTGATAACCCAGAGGATGAGTTCTGAGTTTTCCTGATGAAGATATACCTAAAGTCCTAGATGAGATGATAAGTGGAATACATGGAGGTCTATGTCTTCTTTGTTACCTAGCACATAAGGATGAAAGGTGTTAATGGATGCTCTTGTGGAGACGTAGCTTCCTAGTTTAGCTAGTGGAAAGGTTGGAAGAGGTAACTAAGTGAACCCTAAGTTTGTGAGATATGTTTGGCTAACACTCATTTATAATGAGATCCGTTGATCGAGTTACTAGTTGCTTGGTTAGCCAGCCTAGGGCTTGTGGTGATAGAAAGATGGTTGTAGAACAGAGGAGGACCAGGATCTGAGCTAGTTATGTACACATATTTATGGTGATAGTCATAGTCACAATATACTTGCATGAAATAAAAGTCATCCAAGCAGTTATTTTCATGCAACTGATAAAACATTCGGGTTTCGCCATGAAACTAAAGCGATTTAACCATAAGCATAACCACATACCTGATCCAGAGCAACTTGATGTCCAAGAAATGATATTCAAGAACAATCAAACAAGCAATCAACAATATCCTGAAATTAGTGCATAATATCCACGTGTCATTGTTTTATCTAAAACATCCTCAAGATCAACTTGGATTCCACCTTAGGATTTCTAGGCCAACTTTAGGGTTTTATTAGGGTTTTTGTCCCCATAATACATTTATCACTTTTAATGCCTTTTTAATTTACAAACCCTAATTTCAACATCATGGGCATACTTGAATGTCAATTAAGCCTAATATATCTCTTTTACACTAAAACTACCATCTTTATCCTTTTAAGTCATGTCAAGATCATTAAACCCAATTATCATCTTTGATTTCTTTCGAATTGACAACTCACATTTCATTATAGTCTAATTCGCATATGAACTCTATTTATCGCTAATTTCACATTAATCCAGTAGAAAACCTTAATTACCAAATTAAGGGTATTTATCCACATTTAGGAACTTTTATTCTTAAAATAGCTTAGAATCATCAAATCTCAGTTCTATTCATGGATTTGAACAATTAAAGCCATTAAGAATCATAATTACTAATATTAGGGTTTCAAGGCCCATAAAAGCTTATTTATATACATAGAACCCTAAATTAAACCAATTATGCATAAAGATCATCCTTTTCGATCTAATTTGTCCTTTTTATTAACAATGGGTTAATATCAACTTTAAACCTCCATACAACCCTTCCCAAATCATTAATCATCAAAGATTAGGGTTTTTCATTAATTAAACCATTAAAGATAGCATCTTTACATTTTTTGAATTTCAAGTAGAATTAGGCTTCAAATATAATTTCTTTGTGTTCCTCTCATTCTGAGGATCAATTTTCATATATTACTTGCTATCATCGTAGTTACAGATAATTAACTACAAATTTGCAAAGAAATCACCTTTAGGGCCAATCATAGGGCGCCACGTCAGTGCTCGTCTACACGCGAACAGTTCTCTTGGATGTCGCAAAAAGACGTCAAGACTGGCATGCCATGCCCATGTGGGCCCCACCTACTGGAGGGGAATTGGCTCTGATACCAAATGAAAAAACCCCACCTCCCAATAACCCCCAATTAAGAGAGACCAAGAAGTCAAAGTCGTTATCCTAATTTTCGGATCAAAGGTTCGACAAATAATCAATAATAATTATTAAATTCTACCGAGACTATACTGAAAGCTGGAATAAAATAAAACTTTGCATACCTTTTTCAAAAACTTGCATATATAACTTCTATCCACATATGGAATCTATACTAACTAATCCTCCTTGCACTTTATTTCTTAATTCACAATATGCCACTTTACTGTTTGTCCTTTTCAATCTGTACCTAAAATGCTGACAAACAAAATGTCGGTCAGCATAAATGAATATGTCGGTATGCGGGGGAAACAATAATCGTTCAATTAACTATAACAACTTATTGCAAGAAATTATGGTTTAGCAAGCAACCTTTACACTTTAAACATAACTACTCCATCCATACATACCCTAACCTCTACGCTATCCCTGCAGTGGACATGGATGCTACCTCTCATATGGTAGATCCCAACTGACCCCCATGATTCTACCTAACAGGTGGATCAATACCTAGGGTCGAAGAGTCACATGGCACCACCTATAAGTAGCCCAATCACTAACTCATGATACGCTAAAGAGTCGCATGGCACTACCCATAGGTAGCCCAATCCCTGACTCATGATAACCTAATGGTCCTACCTAACAGGTAGACCATGTACTAGGTCAAAGACTCGTTGGACTTTGTCGAAGCCATTAGTGGTCTCAGCACCACCCTAGCCAGCCAGAGTCGACGGGACATCAGGAGGTTCCTTGGCCATGACGCCATGGTAGGGAGAGGGTAAACATATGACTAGGCGCAAAATTAAATCGTGGATTGTACTGCGGACTCCTCCAGAGTCCTAGGGGTGTGGTTACCTTATTAAAGGGAGACATGTACCCCCTTATATATATCTGTGTCAGGGGTCAATGCCAATATTTTAGGGAAATCTTCCCTAGTCCTCCTCAGGTCGGGAAACCCAATATGATCGGGTTTGGAATCTTCTCCCTAAACCGTTGGGAGAGTTTCCAAAACTACACACTGGCTAGATTACCAGAGAATCTAGATCGGATCAAACTCCTACTGCTCCTAGTCATACCTGAGGTAGAAGATGACCCAGGAGCCCTTGGATATTAATACAATGGCTATTGTGTGGTGCGCCTGCTCCTTATATGGATTTTATATATCAATTTAATCGAAAAATAAACATGACATCATTAGCTATCCTTCTCACTTTAGGAAACATATAAAATTTATATATCCCAAACCACATGTCCAATTAATGCTAAATTTTAAGGGAAAGTCTATAATGACTTAAATTACTTGTGTTACAAGTTTGGAACTCAAACTCAAAAATATGAGGGACTTTTCTTCATAAGCAAGTAAATGTTCAATAAAACTCATTTAAGCATATTTTCTCTCTCATAATATTTTATCTTCTTAATTATGATTCCTTTTTCCATTAGAAACCACGTGACCCCGAAATCTTTTCCAAGATGGAGTCATATCCATATTTCCATAAATTTCTTGTAATATTATCATTATCTCACATTCCTTCTAAATAAAGCAATATTTAATTAATCCTTTCTCATTCTTGTTGCATTATCTTTTCAATTTGGACTCCTTGGAACCCAAGGAACCCAAAAGATATGAAATCCACCTTTGGAGGATATTCCTTTACCTTTTAGAGGATTCTACATCTTTCTTTCTCCATTTCTTAATTATTGAATTTCCTTTTCTTTTCCTTGTTATTGGGCCCAATAGCCAATAAAGCCCACAAAGGAACCAACAAGGCTATTGTAAATGAAATCCTTGCATTCTAAATCAAATCACACCATCATTTGTCAATATACCTTTATTAATAGAAATTGCATTTCTCACTAAAAGAACCCAAAAGTGGGGTTGTAACATCAAGAGAACTAAGGTGGTCATCTTATAAGGATGTTCTTATCAAGAGATGTATGGAATTTATGAGTTAAATATGTTTGAGTTTGATAACCCAGGGGATGAGTTCTGAGTTTTCCTGATGAAGATATACCTAAAGTCCTAGATGAGATGATAAGTGGAATACATGGAGGTCTATGTCTTCTTTGTTACCTAGCACATAAGGATGAAAGGTGTTAATGGATGCTCTTGTGGAGACGTAGCTTCCTAGTTTAGCTAGTGGAAAGGTTGGAAGAGGTAACTAAGTGAACCCTAAGTTTGTGAGATATGTTTGGCTAACACTCATTTATAATGAGATCCGTTGATCGAGTTACTAGTTGCTTGGTTAGCCAGCCTAGGGCTTGTGGTGATAGAAAGATGGTTGTAGAACAGAGGAGGACCAGGATCTGAGCTAGTTATGTACACATATTTATGGGGATAGTCATAGTCACAATATACTTGCATGAAATAAAAGTCATCCAAGCAGTTATTTTCATGCAACTGATAAAACATTCGGGTTTCGCCATGAAACTAAAGCGATTTAACCATAAGCATAACCACATACCTGATCCAGAGCAACTTGATGTCCAAGAAATGATATTCAAGAACAATCAAACAAGCAATCAACAATATCCTGAAATTAGTGCATAATATCCACGTGTCATTGTTTTATCTAAAACATCCTCAAGATCAACTTGGATTCCACCTTAGGATTTCTAGGCCAACTTTAGGGTTTTATTAGGGTTTTTGTCCCCATAATACATTTATCACTTTTAATGCCTTTTTAATTTACAAACCCTAATTTCAACATCATGGGCATACTTGAATGTCAATTAAGCCTAATATATCTCTTTTACACTAAAACTACCATCTTTATCCTTTTAAGTCATGTCAAGATCATTAAACCCAATTATCATCTTTGATTTCTTTCGAATTGACAACTCACATTTCATTATAGTCTAATTCGCATATGAACTCTATTTATCGCTAATTTCACATTAATCCAGTAGAAAACCTTAATTACCAAATTAAGGGTATTTATCCACATTTAGGAACTTTTATTCTTAAAATAGCTTAGAATCATCAAATCTCAGTTCTATTCATGGATTTGAACAATTAAAGCCATTAAGAATCATAATTACTAATATTAGGGTTTCAAGGCCCATAAAAGCTTATTTATATACATAGAACCGTAAATTAAACCAATTATGCATAAAGATCATCCTTTTCGATCTAATTTGTCCTTTTTATTAACAATGGGTTAATATCAACTTTAAACCTCCATACAACCCTTCCCAAATCATTAATCATCAAAGATTAGGGTTTTTCATTAATTAAACCATTAAAGATAGCATCTTTACATTTTTTGAATTTCAAGTAGAATTAGGCTTCAAATATAATTTCTTTGTGTTCCTCTCATTCTGAGGATCAATTTTCATATATTACTTGCTATCATCGTAGTTACAGATAATTAACTACAAATTTGCAAGGAAATCACCTTTAGGGCCAATCATAGGGCGCCACGTCAGTGCTCGTCTACACGCGAACAGTTCTCTTGGATGTCGCAAAAAGACGTCAAGACTGGCATGCCATGCCCATGTGGGCCCCACCTACTGGAGGGGAATTGGCTCTGATACCAAATGAAAAAACCCCACCTCCCAATAACCCCCAATTAAGAGAGACCAAGAAGTCAAAGTCGTTATCCTAATTTTCGGATCAAAGGTTCGACAAATAATCAATAATAATTATTAAATTCTACCGAGACTATACTGAAAGCTGGAATAAAATAAAACTTTGCATACCTTTTTCAAAAACTTGCATATATAACTTCTATCCACATATGGAATCTATACTAACTAATCTTCCTTGCACTTTATTTCTTAATTCACAATATGCCACTTTACTGTTTGTCCTTTTCAATCTGTACCTAAAATGCTGACAAACAAAATGTCGGTCAGCATAAATGAATATGTCGGTATGCGGGGGAAACAATAATTGTTCAATTAACTATAACAACTTATTGCAAGAAATTATGGTTTAGCAAGCAACCTTTACACTTTAAACATAACTACTCCATCCATACATACCCTAACCTCTACGCTATCCCTGCAGTGGACATGGATGCTACCTCTCATATGGTAGATCCCAACTGACCCCCATGATTCTACCTAACAGGTGGATCAATACCTAGGGTCGAAGAGTCACATGGCACCACCTATAAGTAGCCCAATCACTAACTCATGATACGCTAAAGAGTCGCATGGCACTACCCATAGGTAGCCCAATCCCTGACTCATGATAACCTAATGGTCCTACCTAACAGGTAGACCATGTACTAGGTCAAAGACTCGTTGGACTTTGTCGAAGCCATTAGTGGTCTCAGCACCACCCTAGCCGGCCAGAGTCGACGGGACATCAGGAGGTTCCTTGGCCATGACGCCATGGTAGGGAGAGGGTAAACATATGACTAGGCGCAAAATTAAATCGTGGATTGTACTGCGGACTCCTCCAGAGTCCTAGGGGTGTGGTTACCTTATTAAAGGGAGACATGTACCCCCTTATATATATCTGTGTCAGGGGTCAATGCCAATATTTTAGGGAAATCTTCCCTAGTCCTCCTCAGGTCGGGAAACCCAATATGATCGGGTTTGGAATCTTCTCCCTAAACCGTTGGGAGAGTTTCCAAAACTACACACTGGCTAGATTACCAGAGAATCTAGATCGGATCAAACTCCTACTGCTCCTAGTCATACCTGAGGTAGAAGATGACCCAGGAGCCCTTGGATATTAATACAACGGCTATTGTGTGGTGCGCCTGCTCCTTATATGGATTTTATATATCAATTTAATTGAAAAATAAACATGACATCATTAGCTATCCTTCTCACTTTAGGAAACATATAAAATTTATATATCCCAAACCACATGTCCAATTAATGCTAAATTTTAAGGGAAAGTCTATAATGACTTAAATTACTTGTGTTACAAGTTTGGAACTCAAACTCAAAACTATGAGGGACTTTTCTTCATAAGCAAGTAAATGTTTAATAAAACTCATTTAAGCATATTTTCTCTCTCATAATATTTTATCTTCTTAATTATGATTCCTTTTTCCATTAGAAACCACGTGACCCCGAAATCTTTTCCAAGATGGAGTCATATCCATATTTCCACAAATTTCTTGTAATATTATCATTATCTCACATTCCTTCTAAATAAAGCAATATTTAATTAATCCTTTCTCATTCTTGTTGCATTATCTTTTCAATTTGGACTCCTTGGAACCCAAGGAACCCAAAAGATATGAAATCCACCTTTGGAGGATATTCCTTTACCTTTTAGAGGATTCTACATCTTTCTTTCTCCATTTCTTAATTATTGAATTTCCTTTTCTTTTCCTTGTTATTGGGCCCAATAGCCAATAAAGCCCACAAAGGAACCAACAAGGCTATTGTAAATGAAATCCTTGCATTCTAAATCAAATCACACCATCATTTGTCAATATACCTTTATTAATAGAAATTGCATTTCTCACTAAAAGAACCCAAAAGTGGGGTTGTAACATCAAGAGAACTAAGGTGGTCATCTTATAAGGATGTTCTTATCAAGAGATGTATGGAATTTATGAGTTAAATATGTTTGAGTTTGATAACCCAGAGGATGAGTTCTGAGTTTTCCTGATGAAGATATACCTAAAGTCCTAGATGAGATGATAAGTGGAATACATGGAGGTCTATGTCTTCTTTGTTACCTAGCACATAAGGATGAAAGGTGTTAATGGATGCTCTTGTGGAGACGTAGCTTCCTAGTTTAGCTAGTGGAAAGGTTGGAAGAGGTAACTAAGTGAACCCTAAGTTTGTGAGATATGTTTGGCTAACACTCATTTATAATGAGATCCGTTGATCGAGTTACTAGTTGCTTGGTTAGCCAGCCTAGGGCTTGTGGTGATAGAAAGATGGTTGTAGAACAGAGGAGGACCAGGATCTGAGCTAGTTATGTACACATATTTATGGTGATAGTCATAGTCACATTATACTTGCATGAAATAAAAGTCATCCAAGCAGTTATTTTCATGCAACTGATAAAACATTCGGGTTTCGCCATGAAACTAAAGCGATTTAACCATAAGCATAACCACATACCTGATCCAGAGCAACTTGATGTCCAAGAAATGATATTCAAGAACAATCAAACAAGCAATCAACAATATCCTGAAATTAGTGCATAATATCCACGTGTCATTGTTTTATCTAAAACATCCTCAAGATCAACTTGGATTCCACCTTAGGATTTCTAGGCCAACTTTAGGGTTTTATTAGGGTTTTTGTCCCCATAATACATTTATCACTTTTAATGCCTTTTTAATTTACAAACCCTAATTTCAACATCATGGGCATACTTGAATGTCAATTAAGCCTAATATATCTCTTTTACACTAAAACTACCATCTTTATCCTTTTAAGTCATGTCAAAATCATTAAACCAAATTATCATCTTTGATTTCTTTCGAATTGACAACTCACATTTCATTATAGTCTAATTCGCATATGAACTCTATTTATCGCTAATTTCACATTAATCCAGTAGAAAACCTTAATTACCAAATTAAGGGTATTTATCCACATTTAGGAACTTTTATTCTTAAAATAGCTTAGAATCATCAAATCTCAGTTCTATTCATGGATTTGAACAATTAAAGCCATTAAGAATCATAATTACTAATATTAGGGTTTCAAGGCCCATAAAAGCTTATTTATATACATAGAACCCTAAATTAAACCAATTATGCATAAAGATCATCCTTTTCGATCTAATTTGTCCTTTTTATTAACAATGGGTTAATATCAACTTTAAACCTCCATACAACCCTTCCCAAATCATTAATCATCAAAGATTAGGGTTTTTCATTAATTAAACCATTAAAGATAGCATCTTTACATTTTTTGAATTTCAAGTAGAATTAGGCTTCAAATATAATTTCTTTGTGTTCCTCTCATTCTGAGGATCAATTTTCATATATTACTTGCTATCATCGTAGTTACAGATAATTAACTACAAATTTGCAAAGAAATCACCTTTAGGGCCAATCATAGGGCGCCACGTCAGTGCTCGTCTACACGCGAACAGTTCTCTTGGATGTCGCAAAAAGACGTCATTGTCCCTTGATCTAAAGCATGCATCGAGGGGAAATTACGTCCTTTACCCCTGACTTGTCTTCCTCCTCTAGCTCTCGCGAGCCACGCCACACAGTTCCAGGCCGTGGCCAACATACAGGTTGACTTGGAGCCCTAGGTCGTGGGAGTGGCTACTAAGGATAATATATGCTCCAGCTCTAGAAATGACAAATTAATTGGATATGTAAGTACAAGTGCAGTTGCATTTGATGGATTGTTGTTTTCATTCCAATCAGTTCGATCTTCTTTGACCCATGTATTGATGCCCTAGAGATGTTATCATATCTTTCTCCCTACTCTTAAGGTATGCTTAAATCTTGACCCTACTATGTTATTGGCTTGCTTGTATGTATGCTCGTATGAATCTTTGACTAGATAATTACTTATTTGAGCTACTTATTCCCTATGATTTGTACGTTCATTTTGCGTGAAATATGTTGACCCGTCATGGGAATTTCTAAAACCCCACAAATCAATGGGAGACTCCCTTATGGCTCTATGGCCGATAAGGACTTCCACTCTAAGTCCTCAACTCGATATACTATTATGTATAACCTTTTACATATTTTCTTGGTCTTATGATTTATTAAGAGTGCTAATTCTTTAGGATGATTCAAACATATTGTATCCTTCTTTATCTCTCCTTTACGTCATACTAGGTAAAAGTAAAAACAATCTAGAGGTGGTAATTTGCACATTAACCCTAAATTTTGTATATTTTGCAATTTGTACCACAATTGATGCACCAAGCACTTAGCATTATTTACACAAGTTCTCACTTAGAATTTAGGGTTTGCTCAAGCCACCATTCATGATATTAAAAACACTTAGAATATGTAACACTTAATATGTAACATTTACAATATAACCCCCCCCCATCTTGGGTAAATTGCACTTTTCACTTAGATTATCATATAATGCACAGATAGTTTTCATATAAGCTCAAATTTGAAAATAAACTTCACAAAGGGCCTTAATTACTTTTAAAAAGATTAAAAAAAAATTGTAAGTAACTTAAGCAAAACTTCTAGGGTTAGGCCATAACCCAGGTCAAAGGTGTTACAGTTACATCCTTTAAATTCATAGATTTCAAGCCTAAATTAATTAGGGAACATATAACACTGAAGGGATTAGAGGGATCTTGGTTGATAATTTCAAACCCTAGACTCATAATAAAGGTTCAATTTAAGTTAATTATGTGTTGTCAAACATATGAGATCATATGAGGCTAATAGAAGATGAGATGGTAATCAAAGCCTCAAATGTGGTAATTGGGAAAGTAATTAGGCTAAGGGAACCTCTGGAAGGTCAAAGATGTGATTCATTAACCTTAGGGATACGTTTCAGTCCAATTGGTTAATTACGGTTTACATATGGGCCATTGTGGCATAAGTTAAGGAAAGAGAATTTGTGCATGAATTAGTGCTAATGGCCTTTTGTTATGATAAATGAAATAATAGTAAATTTGCCAAAAGTAATATGATTTATGGTGGTTTTGATAATTAGAGGATAATTATCTCACCGAGTTTGTCAACACCATAGTTGGGTGTATTCCTTAAAGGGTTTTGTTTCCAAACCCAAATATAACTCATATGGTGATGCCTCTCGTGGCCTTTTGAGATAAAAGCAATAGTTTACATAAAAGGGTTCTTTCTCTGGGTTGGGAGTCTATGGATAATTCTAACACTCCTTGTCACTATTGGATTACTTGAACCCCAAGGAAAAAGAAGTAAGATATGAGGATGACTCTTTCTCTATATATGATTCATCCAATACTTAGTTAATTCAACCCTACTCCTCTTGACTTCTCAAAGTCCAACCTAGATCTATGTCCGAGACTCCCTCTCTGATAATGTGTTTACGGTTTGCAAGCAGACGATGAGGAGGAGTTTGACAACTTCTCTAGCCTTCCCCTTTAGTCATGGTGTTGTGGTAGATGAGGAAGGAGACACCTCAGTAGCATGAGGTTCGGCGTAGAATCATTTTGATCTGCAACAGTGAAGACGTCGCCCTCATTTTCATTTCTGGGCATCGGAGGGGGAACACCTGGCACAAGGGAATAATAGGGGAGACTGCCAAGGCCAAAAGAGTCAGGATGCAGCTCGTGCATCCTCAGTCGGGCAGCGACATCACTAGACCGACCTATGCCTACACAGGTGCGACCGGGGGGCACATGAGATGATAGACCAGTCCATGAGCAGTGGCAGCGGTAGGCGTGGCAAAGTGAGCGACATCATAAGGGTGCTATCTCTGGTTCCATCAGACCATTCGTGGCAGCGTGGCCGCTCTAAGGAAGAGAGCGCAGGGTGGCACACTCCCAGTCGGGTGGCAAGGGAGTGTAACGACCCTCAAAAATCAGTCCCAAAAATTCTTGATGTTTAATAAAGGTGAAACCCTAGGTTGAATGAATTTTTCTTACATTTGTTCATTTAAGTGGAGACCATGCTCAATTAGGATGCAAAAATGAGTTAACACAAAATGTAGACATCATGTGAACTTTGAATGAATTATTTACATAATGCATCAATACTTATTGACATCAATTCCATTTAATGCACAAAATCTAACCCTAATTATGCAATGGTGACTAGTTAGGGTTGAGTGATAAATTGGACTCACATACATGTATAATTTATCCCATTAATTGGTATATGAGTAGATAATAGAATAATAGAGCTTCCCTAGGATTTTGGTAATAAAATTCCTTTCCAATGATTATTAATGTGTTAATTACCCTAAGTAGCTAATAATGTAAAACACCTATTTCCCTGATTCGTATCTAAAATCTGATTGGATAATTTGATTCCTCATGGTCGAATTTGCTTTCCCACCAAATTTGGTTGGATTTGGATAATCATAGATGCTCCAAAATATATTAAGAAGAAAATAGAAGATAATGGCATTCCCTTGATTAACTAACTCGATAACACATGTGATTATCTTAATGTAACAAAGTCCTGGACTTTAGGCTAGATAACGCCTGTCACGCACAACTCAGAAGAACTCGGCTCAGTTGACAAACATCGGATGATGATCCAACAAGAGTCGGTTCATCCCCTACCTCCCGCAGAGTCCACGTGGAGGAGGGAATCAGGGACCCGATCCTTGCTTGAAAGTATCTCTCTCCCTCCTCAACCGTTTCTCATTATCACACTACCAATGGGTTCGGGAGATCCCCGTGAACCTAGCGAACCCTAGCATCACCCCTATATCTTTTCCTGTGAGAAACATCCAAATGAGCTTTCTTCTTCAGTTGCGTGACCGCCATCCCCACAACATCACACTGGAGCGGACCAACATCTGGGCATACCTAGAGCATCGCGTGGATCTTCGCAACACTCCTCCACCTCCAATTTGGTTCAAGACCACCCAAGGAGCCGCCGTAGACTCAAGCATCCCTAACGGCGATGACAAGCTCGACCTAGCATCACCAACCATCCCAGTCCAATTAAATCTCTAGTAAGCATCCTTATACACATATCTGGCTTCTAGACATGTTTATGGGTATCACGTTTCACCCATCTTCTCCACCCATGAACCCCAATTTCAAGCTGTTAGAACTCACCCCCAGCCAAGCCTCTCGGCCACAGTAAGGTTGAGAAAGTCATTCCCTGACTTCATGAGATCATGGTGAATACATACCCGCACTCAGTTCCTACTTTTTAGTTCAATAGCAACAATTTCTGATTTCGAGCTCACAGCTCTGTTACTCTGTTTCGATGTTGTGTTTTGGGTTTGTTGTTCTGTTTCTAGTGAGTTCATCTTTGGTTTCAGGATTTCAGATCGATTCTTAAGCTTTTGTGTGTACGAATGTGTTGCGGCTTCCTTCTTTAGTTTTGGTTTTTCCCTCATGAGTCAGATTCATGCATCTGTCCAGAGTACGGTGCTTACCTCCTCAGCTCCTACCTGCTCCTCCTTCCATGGTAGAAGTGTTGGGAGATGGGATTTCTCGGCCTCGTAGAGCCTGAACGACGGCTTGTTGAGCTCGCACGGGCGTGGGGATCCATTGAGTGTCTCCCTTCCCTCCTTAGGTATCCTTCTTTCACTCTAGATTTAGAGGTACCTCGCTCCAGTAGGACTCCTGATGCCATGGCTATTGAAGAAGAAATCAGGCGGAGCAATTACTCACCTAACCTTACAAACCAAATCGAATTATCATGTAACCATGGGCGTTTCTGGTATTTCATGAAGTTTATTTGATAACATTTGTGTTTGATTTAACTGAGATTTTGACCAAGTCATCCAATGTCATGTTATGCTTATAAAATAGCCTGGAGGGCACATCGGTCTTTTTCCCTACGTGAGGTCAGGTTTCAGAAATCGAATATAAATGTTTATCTAGCTTTTGATTGGCCAGTTTTAACCTGATTTTCAATAAATCATAGAAAATAATCTAGAGCTCTGATGGGGATGATCAATACATGATTTTTGATCAGTTTTTTGAGATCTATCACATGGTCCTAGTTTCAGACCCAGACTCCTGACCCAATTTCCAAATTTGATTAAAGAATCATACACCTATGTTAAGAAAATGAAATTAATGTATATATATGTGATTCACAGGACATTAGGATTGATCAGGACTTCATCTACTATTAGTATACCTCCTTAGGATTAGGTAAGCAGGTCCATGCACTTTGAGTGTTCAATATTAGTTTTCATCGGCTTATAATCATTATGATAATCAAGATGAATGATATGCATAGTTATGTGTTTCAAATTAAATTTAACAACATCCAAGTTCCTCTATTGTTATTTCTTTAATGTTATGCCTCAATGCTATTTCAAGAATCCATGTCACACTCATATGAAATCCAAGTAAAGTTAATTAGTTCCAAGATATTGATGAATTATGTAGTAGGTTGGATTACTTTAACCTCGTCACATTAATGTTGAGCCTGAGGGCCTTATGAACACCATTGGTGCCTAAGTATCTAGGATATTTTAATAAGGTTATGTTATGAGAATCTAAATTCATTATTCAATTAGCTTCATACTTTTCCTCATTGCCAATTTACGATATTGTGGTAATAATGCTCGATGCCGCTTACTCTAATGTAGTTTTATTTTTCATGCATGGTTGGGGGTGTGATGCCCGCAGGTACAGAATAACTCCAAGGATAAATCATATGAAGATCAACTCAAGGAATAGATGAAGATTTCCAAGGAATATATAGGGTGGGGTGCCATCTACAATAGAAGATCCTTACGAGTATAGATGATATCATGTATGCATTAAATAATGAGTAATCGTGTGTAGTTAGTTTCAAGTTAAGAACTCAATTGTAAACAATGTATATATATATCAAGTTTAATATATATGCATGGTCATTGTTTACTTTATTTGCAATGTCTATCGTTGTTGTGGCATCCCTTTGAGCTATAGTAACTCATGTTATGGAAAACATGGGTATTGCTTCTGTTGACACATGTATGCTTAAAGGGGTGTTACAAAATGGTATCAGAGCAAATAAGTAGATGGCCACCATGTAGAAATCACATCCACATGTTCTAAGCCATAGGTATATAATATAAGTTAGGGTCTAGTCAGAAGACACAAGTTAGATAAGGGTTAGGGTTATGTGTCTAGATGTTTTAGATTTTGTGTTAACTTTGAATTTGTACATAGCATGCTCTCTCTTCTTCCCACGTGTTTGTGGTATGGGACACAGACTCATGGGGCTTTGTAGAGAGAATGTTATGTGCAAAATTGTACTTGTCTCGTCCTCTCAAGTGCATGTGGTATGGGACATGTGCATGAGGGAGGTGCTGAGATAAGAGTTGACAATAAAGTTTGAGACATATATCCATCTAAACATAATTAATTACATAATAAGACCAAATATGCATACAAGGGGTAGATAATTTGATAGGGATACGAAAGAAAAATGATGTGCATGCTACCAAACAATGTTCTCTTCCATTTTATGATTGCGTTCGTATTGAACATCATGTGTTATTTCTATTCTTATGAATTATGAAATTATGAAAAATCATGTCTACATATAAGAAATCATGTTATGTTGTTAATTGTCCTCTCCATCATGTTATGCGAGCCTTAATTGGCCTTATGAGCTCTGTGGGAGCATTATGTGAGCCTTAACCAGCCTTATGTGAGCCTTAACCGTCCTTATGTGAGCCTTAATCGGCCTTATGTGAGCCTTAATGGCCTTATGTGAGCCTTAATCAGCCTTATGTGAGCCTTAATCAGCCTTATGTGAGCCTTAACCAGCCTTATGTGAGCCTTAATCGGCCTTATGTGAGCCTTAATCGGCCTTATGAGCACTGTGGGTGCAATCAGGAGAGTGACTATATCAACTCAAGTAAAATATCATCATATTATGAAATTATGCCAAGTTAATCAAGTTCTCATGAAATTATGTTAACTATGAGTAAGTCATGTCTTAAGTATGTTAATGGGACTCTAAGATAATACTAAAGATTTTAAATGCACATACTAAGTGAAACCCTAAGGTGGGTAGTACCTCATTATGACATGAAAATTTCGAGGCCGAAATTTCTATAAGGTGGGTAGGTTGTAACGACCCTCAAAATTCAGTCCCAAAAATTCTTGATGTTTAATAAAGGTGAAACACTAGGTTGAATGAATTTTTCTTACATTTGTTCATTTAAGTGGAGACCATGCTCAATTAGGATGCAAAAAAGAGTTAACACAAAATTTAGACATCATGTGAACTTTGAATGAATTATTTACATAATGCATCAATACTTATTGACATCAATTCCATTTAATGCACAAAAATCTAACCCTAATTATGCGATGGTGACTAGTTAGGGTTGAGTGATAAATTGGACTCACATACATGTATAATGTATCCCATTAATGGGTATATGAGTAGATAATAGAATAATAGATCTTCCCTCAGATTTTGGTAATAAAATTCTTTCCAATGATTATTAATGTGTTAATTACCCTAAGTAGCTAATAATGTAAAACACCTATTTCCCTAATTCCTATCTAAAATCTGATTGGATAATTTGATTCCTCATGGTCGAATTTGCTTGCCCACCAAATTTGGTTGGATTTGGATAATCATAGATGCTCCAAAATATATTAAGAAGAAAATAGAAGATAATGGCATTCCCTTGATTAACTATCTCGATAACTCATGTGATTATCTTAATGTAACAAAGTCCTGGACTTTAGGCTAGATAACGCCTGTCACGTGCAACTCAGAAGAACCCGGCTCAGTTGACAAACGTCAGATGATGATCCAACGAGAGCCGATTCATCCCCTACCTCCCGTAGAGTCCGCGCGGAGGAGGGAATCAGGGACCTGATCCTTGCCCGACAATATCTCTCTCCCTCCTCAACCATTTCTCATTATCACATTGCCAATGGGTTCGGGAGATCCCCGCGAACCTAGCGAACCCTAGCATCGCCCCTATATCTTTTCCTATGAGAAACGCCCAAACGAGCTTTCTTCTTTAGTTGTGTGGCCGCCATCCCCACAACACCACACTGGAGCGGACCAACATCTGGGCATACCTAGAGCATCGCGTGGATCTTCGCAACACTCCTCCACCTCCAATTTGGTTCAAGACCATCCAAGGAGCCACCGTAGACTCAAGCAGCCCTAACGGTGATGACGAGCTCGACCTAGCATCACCAACCATCCCAGTCCAATTAAATATCTAGTAAGCATCCTTATACACATATCTGGCTTCTAGACATGTTTATGGGTATTACGTTTCACCCATCTTCTCCACCCACGAACCCTAATTTCATGCTGTTAGAACTCACCACCAGCCAAGCATCTCGGCCACAGTAAGGTTGAGAAAGTCATTCCCTGACTTCATTAGATCATGTTGAATACATACCCGCACTCAGTTTCTACTTTTTATCTCAATAGCAATAATTTTAGATTTCAAGCTCACAGCTCTGTTACTGTGTTTCGCTGTTGTGTTTTGGGTTTGTTGTTCTGTTTCTAGTGAGTTCAGCTTTGGTTTTAGGATTTCAGATCGATTCTTAAGCTTTTGTGTGTACGAATGTGCTGCGGATTCCTTCTTTGGTTTTGGTTTTTCCCTCGTGAGCCAGATTCATGCATCTGTCTAGAGTATGGTGCTTACCTCCTCTGCTCCTACCTACTCCTCCTTCCATGGTGGAAGTGTTGGGAGATGGGATTTCTCGGCCTCGCAGAGCCTGAACGACGACTCGTTGAGCTCGCACAGGCGTGGGGATCCAGTGAGTGTCTCCCTTCCCTCCTGAGGTATCCTTCTTTCACTCTCGATTTAGAGGTACCTCGCTCCAGTAGGACTCCTGATGTCATGGCTATTGAATAAGAAATCAGGTGGAGCAATTACTCACCTAAACTCACAAACCAAATCGAATTATCATGTGTCCATGGGCGTTTTTGGTATTTCACAAAGTTTATTTGATAACATTTGTGTTTGATTTAACTGAGATTTTGACAAAGTCATCCCATGTCATGCTATGCTTAGAAAATAGCTTGGAGGGCACATCGGTCTTTTTCCCTATGCGAGGTCAGGTTTCAGAAATCGTATTTAAATGTTTATCTAGCTTTTGATTGGCCAGTTTTAACTTGATTTTCAATAAATCATAGAAAATAATCTATAGCTATGATGGGGATGATCAATATATGATTTTTGATCAGTTTTTCGAGATCTATCGCATGGTCCTAGTTCCAGACCCAAACTCCTAACCCAATTTCCAAATTTGATTAAAGAATCATACACCTATGTTAAGAAAATGAAATTAATGTATATATATGTGATTCACAGGACATTAGGATTGATCAGGACTTCATCTATTGTTAGTATACCTCCTCAGGATCAGGTAAGTGGGTCCATGCACTTTGAGTATTCAATATTAGTTTTCATCGGCTTATAATCATTATGATAATCAAGATGAATGATATGCATAGTTATGTGTTTCAAATTAAATTTAACAACATCCAAGTTCCTCTAAAGTTATTTCTTTAATGTTATGCCTCAATGCTATTTCAAGAATCCATGTCACACTCATATGAAATCCAAGTAAAGTTAATTAGTTCCAAGATATTAATGAATTATGTAGTAGGTTGGATTACTTTAACCTCATCACATTAATGTTGAGCCTGAGGGCCTTATGAACACCATTGGTGGCTAAGTATCTAGGATACTTTAATAAGGTTATGTTATGAGAATCTAAATTCATTGTTCAATTAGTTTCATACTTTTCCTCATTGCCAATTTACGATATTGTGGTAATAATGCTCGATGCCTCTTACTCTAATGTAGTTTTATTTTTCATGCATGGATGGGGGTGTGATGCCCGCAGGTACAGAATAACTCCAAGGATAAATCATATGAAGATCAACTCAAGGAATAGATGAAGATTTCCAAGGAATATATAGGGTGGGGTGCCATCTACAATAGAAGATCCTTACGAGTATAGATGATATCATGTATGCATTCAATAATGAGTAATCTTGTGTAGTTAGTTTCAAGTTAAGAACTCAATTGTAAACAATGTATATATATCAAGTTTAATATATATGCATGGTCATTGTTTACTTTATTTGCAATGTCTATCATTGTTGTGGCATCCCTTTGAGCTATAGTAACCCATGTTATGGAAAACATGGGTATTGCTTCCGTTGACACATGTATGCTTAAGGGGGTGTTACAGGGAGGTTGGTCACCCTCTGACTGCAGCGCTGCGCCTCGTGAGAAGGCATGGGAATGTGAGGGGATAAGACAAAAGAGGTTGCCGGTTTACCACTGAGGTTGAGAGGCCGATGGAGGTGGAGGCACGCAAGGATGAGCGGCGGCTGGGATGGTTTTGGTGGGTTGCTGCAGGGGTAGGTAGAGGCACGCAGGGCCGAGCGTCACCTTTGCACGAAGCCAAGGTGGGGGAGGCGACGAGGTCGCCATGTGCCCAGATGGAAGCGACGAGCATCGCAAGGAAGGAGATGAAGTTGGGGATTTTGACATCCCTGCCCCAAAATCAGCCTTATAAGATCGAATGCTTTGTTGCTTGGACTTTTTGGATGCACTCATAAAGTACATGTTAGTTTCTGCAATGACATAAGGTATTTGGTTACACTTATGTATACATGTATCAAATTATGAGTTTTTTGAAGTTTCTAAACGAGATTGAATGAATGATAAACTGCTTGTTTGTTTATTTACTTCTTGCAAATTATAAAGTTCCTATCGTTATCATGTAAAGTAAATAACAATATTCTTAACCCTGGGTTAAACTGATATTAAGGGTAATGCACACGAGCCTTGGAGGGACAGTGATTACACCTAAGGTGGTAGACCATATATGGGTTAGAATATGAAAACAAGTTTATGTTCTTATATGCAAGATAAAGATGTTTGCTTATATGTGTACTTGTGATTAGTGTTTGAACCCACATACTAGTATAGAAATATACTGATTGCGTATTTGTTTGTCGGAATTTTAGGTATCAGGTATACTTGATTCGTGGACATGATGTTACAAATTAAAGATGATGAAGACACTAAAGTTATTCTTGAAGGTTTAGATATAATGGTATATCATCACACATGTACATGTTAACTCTTTCTAAGATTTATGTAACTCCTTAGAGGAGCTTTTAATGAAAAAATGTAACTATTTGTTCATTAATGAAATTGTTTACTATTATGTATTATTTCTTGAATCTGATCCTGGAATTTATGATTAACGATCTATGACATTAAGGTCTTTTAGACACTCAAAAGTGTGGGTCGTTACATTTGGTATTAGAGCCCATATTTATCAACTAATACTTAATAGTTTATAATTTCAAATCATTTTTAGAAATTTTTAATAGAAATTAGTAAATCATAATGTATCTTTTGGGTTTCTCATCTCACATTTTTGTCCACTTCTCATCTCTTTGCTTAAAAAGCCTTGAAAAAATTTGGTAATTAGAGAAGTAAAATGTGAAAAGATGTAACCTTTTCTATAGGTCCCTCTAGAGAGGGTAAACACTAGAAAGATACAACTATGGATCATCCCTTTCATAGAGGAAGGACTAGGATTAGGGTATGAAAACTCTAGTGGGTCAAGGGATATGGAAACTCATAGAGGTAGAATATTGTCCCCAACCCTAACCCCTAAAACCTTAACCTTAAATAACAAACATGGTATGGTGGTATGGGACACCATCCATGTGAAACTTGAAATCAGGAATAAGAAAGATAAAGGGATTGGTTTAGGTAAACTAGTCTCCTATGCATGTGTGCATGAGGAACATAAAACTTATGTAAGAGGTCTTAAGAAATATATGGACCCAATATTTATATATATATGAAAAATGAAAGTTTGTATAACTTTCTCAAACATCTTATGTTGTCTCTATAAGTTTGGTGATGGTGGCCAAGCCCCCGGAGGGGAAGGTCGATGTAGCACCAAGCCCCTGGAGGGGAAGGTGACCCAAGTTTACTGAAGAGACAGAGACCATGAGGGAGTATCCCAGAAATTGAGCAAACATGGATTGATATGTTATAATGATAAACGTTATGCCTAATGATAAAAAAAATAGATATGTATGAAACCTTTAGGGTTAGTGTGCCAACATGGGGTGGGTCAACCCAAAGAGTGGGAAGATGACCTATGAGGGAGGTAAAACCTAGATCTTGGGATCAGGTTGTGGCTAGAGAGCCTAACCCCCTCCTATGAGCCAAGAAGTCACCGTAGGCTAGGAAACTCCCTTAAAAAGGTGAGTGAATAAATGTATTTTAAGTATTGAGATAACCTTAATACTCACCTAGAGGGGTGAAGAGTTAAAAATATAAAAATGAAAGCACTTATATTCTTTCAACCCAAGGATGCCATTGCTGCGTAACAACTGGTCAAGCCTAGGATTGGGAAGACCAATAAGGCACCAAGCCCAGGAGGGAAGGTGGCATCAGTAGACGACCAAGCCCAGGAGGGAAGGTCATGAGATTGTCAAGCCCAGGAGGGAAGACCATTGAGGCACCAAGCCCAGGAGATATGGTGGCCTAAGTGGACAACCAAGCCCAGGAGGGAAGGTTATGAGATGGTCAAGCTCAGGAGGGAAGACCAGAGAGGCACCAAGCCCAGGAGGGAAGGTGGTCTGAGTCCACAGTGCAATTGTTTAGGATCAAGCCCTTGGAGGGGAAGATCATAGAAGGTCAAGCCCAGGAGGGAAGACCAACTTGGCACCAAGCCCTAGAGGGAAGGTGGCCAGAGCCCAATGTTGGGACTACAGTGCATAATGTCTACTTGAAAGTGAGAGGTGAAAGCAATCATGGTTAAAGAATTAAATAAGAGGATAACGTGCTTAAAAGATGTGTCATCTCAAAAGAAACCCTTAGAGAGGGTAGAGACCTAATGCAATCTTGGAGTCAACTAGGGTGTATTAGAGGTGCATATGACCGATGGGTTGGGAGTTGACAAACCATGAATGCATGTGACCAAATGGTCGAGAGGTAATAGTTGGTTTGCCCTAGGCCCATGTCTCAGGAGGTTGTCCACCTTTCTGATGTTCATGTGGCCCAGTAGGGTGAATGTAAAGACACTCCCTTGATGCATAAGGATGAGATCACCCCAAAAAGGTACCTATACCCCTAGAGACCCCAATTATTTGGCTAAGGCTCATAATGATACATGAGATGCAAATATAAAAGATATGAGGAAAGTATGAAAACTTGAGAGAAGTTGTCCCCTAACTTAAGAGTGATAAAAGGGACACTTGACTTCATGGAATATAGGAATGCTATGATATTAAGAAACAAGTATGTTTAGAGTCATATAGAGTATGATTCAACTTAATATGTGAAATTAAAAGGTAATGTGTGGATGTATTATCTCCGCTCTTGGAATGAAATGAACTTTGTGTTTAGGTTATAGTCAAATGCTTATTTCATCTCATTATGTTGACACATGTTATGCTCAAAATTGAGATAATGCAGATAAATATTCTACATTTAATGTCTAATGACATGACCTAGGGTTAGAGGTGTTACCTCAACCTTGTGTAAAAATAATGAATAATAGGTTGCAAACCTTGGTGAAAGGAGAAATAACCAAATGGAATTGAGATCACAAAATACGAATAAAATCATCAAGTGGTGATAAGACGTGTATACTATAGATGTGGATATACTTGAATTTCAATTCAGGTGCCAATCTTAGTAATAAAATGAAATTTCACATACTAATGAAAAGTTGTTAAAGAATTCTAAGTAGGGTTCTAACCCTATGATTTGAATATATGATGAGTTATCATTCACATAGTCTTAGTAGGACTAAATTTTGAGGACAAAATTCCTTTTAAGGAGGGGTGAATGTTACATCCTTGAAATTCTTAGATTTCAAGCCTAAATTAATTAGGGAACATATAACACTGAAGGGATTTGAGGGATCTTGGTTGATGATTCCAAACCCTAGACTCATAATAAAGGTTCAATTTAAGTTAATTATGTGTTTTTAAACATATGAGATCATATGAGGCTAATAGAAGATGAGATGGTTATCAAAGACTCAACTTTGGTAATTGGGAATGTAATTGGGCTCAGGGAACCTATGGAAGGCCCAAGATGTGATTCATTGGCCTTAGGGACACGTTTCAGTCCAATTGGTTAACTAGGGCTTACATATGGGCCATTGTGGCATAAGTTAAGGAAAGAGAATTTGTGCATGAATTAGTACTAATGGCCTTTTGTTACGATAAATGAAATAGTTGTAAAGTTGCCAAAAGTAATATGATTTATGGTGGTTTTTATAATTAGAGGATAATTATCTCACTGAGTTTGTCAACACCATAGTTGGGTGTATTCCTTAAAGGGTTTTGTTTCCAAACACAAATCTAACTCATATGGTGGTGCCACTCATGGCCTTTTGGGATAAAAGCAAGAGTTTACATAAAAGGGTTGTCTCTTCGGGTTGGGAGTCTACAGATAATTCTAACACTCTTTACCACTTTCAAAATACTTGAACCCCAAGGAAAAAGAAGTAAGATATGAGGAGGGCTCTTTCTCTATGTATGATTCATCCAATACTCAGTTAATTCAACCCTACTCCTTTTGACTTCTCAAAGTCCAACCTAGCCCTATGTCTAAGACTCCCTCTCTGATAATGTGTTTACAGGTTGCAAGCAGATGATGAGGAGAAGTTTGACAACTTATCTAGCCTTCCCCTTTAGTTATGGTGCCATGGTAGATGAGGAAGGAGACACCTCGACAGTAGGAGGTTGGGCATAGAATCGTTGTGATATGCAACAGTGAAGACGGTGCCCTCATGTTCGTGTCTAGGCTTCGAATGGGGAACACCTGGCGCAAGGGAAGACTAGGGGAGACTTTCAAGGACGACAGAGTCTGGATGTAGTTTGTGCATCCTTAGCCAGGCGGCGACATCACTAGACCAACATGTGCCTACTACAGGTCTGACTGAGGGGGGGGCACATGAGATGACAGACCAGTTCATGACCAATGGTGGTAGGCACGGCTGAGTGAGCAGCATCATAAGGGCACTACCTCTGGTTCCGTCAGACCATTCATGGTAGTGTGAATGCTCTAAGGAAGAGAGTGTAGGGTGGCACACTCCTAGTCAGGTGGCAGGGGAGGTTGGTCACCCACTGAAGGTAGTACCATGCCTCATGAGAAGGTACAAGCACGTGAGGGGATGAGACAAAAGAGGCCACCAGTTTACCACTGAGGTTGAGAGGTCGATGAAGGAAGAGGCATGCAAGGATGAGCGGAGGCCAGGATGGCCATGGTGGGTTGTTGTAGGAGCAGGAAGAGGCACGTAATGTTGAGCATCGCCTTCACGCAGAGCTGAGGTTGTGGAGGCGATGGGGTCGCCATGTGCCCAGGTGAAAGCAAAAAATGTCGCAAAGAAGGAGATGAAGTTGGGGATTTTGACATCCCTACCCCGGAATCAGCCTTATAAGATTGAATGCTTTTTTGCTTGGATGTTTGCATGCACTAGTAAAGTACATGCTAGTTTCTGCATGGTTTCTGCAATGACATAAGGTATGTGGTTACACTTATGAATACATGTATTGAATTCTGAGTTTGCCGAGGTTTCTCGATGAGATTTAATGAATGATAAAATGCTTGTTTGTTTATTTACTTCTTGCAAATTATGAAGTTCCTATAAGTATCATTTAAAGTAAATAACATTATTCTGAACCCTGGGTTAGATTGATCTTAAGGGTAATGCACATGATCCCTAGAGGGACAATGATTATACCTATAATGACCCCACCTCCGGGTAACCCCCAATTAAGGGAGACCAAGAGGTCAGAGTCGTTATCCCAATTTTTGGATCAAAGGTTCGACAAATAATCAATAATAATTATTAAATTCTACCGAGACTATATTGAAAGATGGAATAAAATAAAACTTTTCATACCTTTTTCAAAAATTTGGATATCTAACATCTATCCACATCTGGACTCTATACTAACTAATCCTCCTTACCTTTATTTCTTAATTCACAATATGCCACTTTACTATTTGTCCTTTTCAATTTGTACCTAAAACGCTGACAAACAAAATGTCGGTCAGCATAAATGAATATGCTGGTATGTGGGGAAAACAATAATCATTCAATTAATTGTAACAACATATTGTAAGCAATTATGGTTTAGCAAGCAAACTTTACACTTTAAACATAACTACTCAATCCATACATACCCTAACCTCTGCGTTGTCCCTGCAGTGGACATAGATGCTACCTCTCATATGGTAGATCCCAACTGACCCCCATGATCCTACCTAATAGGTAGATCAATACCTAGGGTCGAAGAGTCACATGGCACTACCCATAAGTAGCCCAATCACTAACTCATGATATGCTAAAGAGTCACATGGCACTACCCATAGGTAGCCCAATCCCTGACTCATGATAACTTGATGGCCCTACCTAACAGGTAGACCATGTACTAGGTCATCCTTTTCATCATTAGCAAAGCCACATAGGAGGACCAGGATCTGAGCTAGTTATGTACACATATTTATGGTGATAGTCATAGTCACCTTATAGTTGCATGAAATAAAAGTCATCCAAGAAGTTATTTTCAGGCAACCGATAAAACATTCGGGAATCACTGTGAAACTAAAGTGATTTAACTATAAGCATAACCACATACCTGATCCAGAGCAACTTGATGTCCAAGCAATGATATTCAAGAACAATCAAACAAGCAATCAACAATATCCTATAATTAATGCATAACATCCAAGTGTCATTGTTTTATCCAAAACATCCTCAAGATCGACTTGGATTCCATCTTAGGATTTCTAGGCCAACTTTAGGGTTTTATTAGGGTTTTAGTCCCCACAATACATTTATCACTTTTAAAGCTTTTTTAATTCACAAACCCTAATTTCAACATCATGGGCATACTTGAATGTCAATTAAGTCTAATATATCTCTTTTACACTAAAACTACCATCTTTATCCTTTTAAGTCATGTCAAGATCATTAGACCCAATTATCATCTTTGGTTTCTTTTGAATTGACAACTCACATTTCATTATAGTCTAAGTCACCTATGAACTCTATTTATCGCTAATTTCACATTAATCCACTAGAAAACCCTAATTACCAAATTAAGGGTATTTATCCACATTTAGGAACTTTTATTCTTAAAATAGCTTAGAATCATCAAATCTCAGTTCTATTCATGGATTCGAACAATTAAAGCCATTAAGAATCATAATTACTAACATTAGGGTTTCATGGCCCATTAAAGCTTATTTATATACATGGAACCCTAAATTAAACCAACTATGCATAAAGATCATCCTTTTGGATATAATTTGTCCTTTTTATTAACAATAGGTTAATAACAACTTTAAACCTCCATATAACCCTTCCCAAATCATTAATCATCAAATATTTGGGTTTTTCATTAATTAAACCATTAAAGATAGCATCTTTACATTCGTTTTGAATTGCAAGAAAAATTAGGCTTCAAATATAATTTCTTTGTGTTCCTCTCATTCTGAGGATCAATTTTCATATACTACTTGCTATCATTGGAGTTACAGATAATTAACTACGAATTTGTGAACAAATCACCTTTAGGGCCAATCATAGGGTGCCACATCAGCGCTCGCGCGAACAGTTCTCTTGGATGTCGCAAAAAGACGTCATTGTCCCTTAATCTAAAGCATGCACTGAGGGGCAATTACGTCCTTTACCCCTGACTTGTCTTCCTCCTCTAGCTCTCGCGAGCCACCCCGCACAGTTCCAGGCTGCGGTCACGTACAGGTTGACTTGGAGCCCTAGGTCGTGGGAGAGGCTACTAAGGATACCAGCAGACTCGTCGAACTTCGTCAAAGCCATTGGTGGTCTCAGCACCACCCGAGTTGGCTGGAGTTGACAGGATGGCCAGGAGGTTCCTCGACCATGACGCCATGGCAGGGAGAGGGTAAACACATGACTAGGCACAAAATTGAATCGTGGATTGTACTGCGGACTCCACCAGAGTCCTAAGGGCATGGTTACCTTGTTAAAGGGAGACATGTACCCCCTTATATAGATCTGGGTCAGGGGTCGATGCCAAGATTTTAGGGAAATCTTCCCTAGTCCTCCTCAGGTCGGGAAACCCAATATGATTGGCTCCGGAATCTTCTCCCTAAATCGTTGGGAGAGTTTCCAAAACCACACACTGGCTAGATTACCAGAGAATATAGATCGGATCAAACTCCTACTGCTCCTAGTCCTACCTAAGGTAGAAGATGACCCAGGCACCCTTGGATATTAATCCAATGGTTGTTGTGTTGTGCGCTTGATCCTTATATGGATTTTATATATCAATTTAATCGAGAAAATAAACATGACATCATTAGATATCCTTCTCACTTTAGGAAACTTATAAAATTTATATCTCCCAAACCACATGTCCAATTAATGCCAAATTTTAAGGGAAAGTCTATAATGACTTGTGTTCCAAGTTTGGGACTCAAACTCAAAAATATGAGGGATTTTTCTTCATAAGCAAGTAAATGTTTAATAAAACTCATTTAAGCATATTTTCTCTCTCATAATATTTTATCTTCTTAATTATGATTCCTTTTTCCATTAGAAACCATGTGACCACGAAATATTTTCCAAGATGGACTCATTATCCATATTTCCACATATTTCTTGTAATATTATCATTATCTCACATTCCTTCTAAATAAAGTAATATTTAATTAATCCTTTCTCTTTCTTATTGCATTATCTTTGCAATTTGGACTCCTTGGAACCCAAGGAACCCAAAAGGTACGAAATCCACCTTTGAAGGATATTCCTTTACCTTTTAGAAGTTTCTACATCTTTCTTTCTCCATTTCTTAATTATTCATTTACTAATTGAATTTCCTTTTCTTTTCCTTGTTATTGGGCCCAGTAGCCAATAAAGCCCACAAAGCAACCAACAAGGCTATTGTAAATGAAATTCATTCATTCTAAATCAAATCACACCATCATTTTTCAATATACCTTTATTAAGAGAAATTGCATTTCTCACTAAAAGAACCCAAAATTGGGGTTGTAACATCTAGAGAACTAAGGTGGTCATCTTATAAGGATGTTCTTATCAAGAGGTGTATGGAATTTATGAGTTAAATACGTTTGAGTTTGATAACCAAGAGGATGAGCTTTGAGTTTTCCTGATGAAGATAGACCTAAAGTCTGAGATGAGATGATAAGTGGAATACATGGAGGTCTATGTCTTCTCTGTTACCTAGAACATAAGGATGAAAGGTGGTAATGGATGCTCTTGTGGAGATGTAGCTTCCTAGTTTAGCTAGTAGAAAGGCTAGAAGAGGTGACTAGGTGAACCCTAAGTTTGTGAGATATGTTTAGCTAACACTCAGATATAACGAGATCCGTTGATTGAGTTAGTGGTTTCTTGGTTAGCCATCCTAGGGCTTGTGGTGATAGAAAGATGGTTGTAGAACCTCAGATGCACTTCTATGGAAGAGAAGGTGATGAAACCCCTACTAGAGTGTTCTAGGGTTTCTCAGGAATCAACCTTAAGGAATCATGACATACAGGAGATCATGATTTTAAGTTTACCATACACCTTGATGTTATTAGGATAGTAAGTGCCAGTAGTACTTTGGATGCCCAGGATGAAGTTGCATGTGGCATGTCGCCATGCATGCCAGGAGGTGAAGGATGAACACCAATAACCCAATGAGTTGATATAGAGGATAAAAGCCCCTGAGAGGGAATGGGAGTTCATCACTATGGATGTTGTGGTAAGACTCCCATGGATCGAGGAAGGTCAAGATGCAATATGGTTATGGTAGATTGCCTTACCTAGATGACATAATCTAAGGAAAGAGAGACTACTGTCAGGAGACAGATCTGATTGAACCACATGTAAGAGACAGAGATGGTTCAACTACACCATGATGTGAGTTCAAACAAGCAGGATAAGACTTCCTCATGTCCATCATGGCTCCTACGTGGCTTTACCCTCTCCATGGTGCTTCCCAAGAACCTTCATCATCTCATATTATTTACTCCTGAGATCTCTCTCACCTTGGTATCTCGTACCCTTATAGGTGACTCAGGGTAAGTTAGCCTCCCTTGGGAGCTCACTAGGTTCGTTTCTTAGCCCATGGCTCGGGTACCTCACATAGTTCTCTAGATCAGACTCGTGGAACACATCATACATTGTGTTATCTTGAGGGGTATAACCATCTCCACAATTTCATCCCAAATGGACCCATCTATCAGGGACTCATCTTTCTCAGCTATAGCTCATAGGGGTCGGATTTTCATATCACATATTCTCCCACAGTGAATTGCATGTCAGTCTACTTCACATCAACTCACGACTCATGTGGCCCCAGGACTCTCTCAGCCATCGTATGATCAAAGCAACTTCATCTGCACACACTGTGGTCTTTTTCTGACCTTCACAAGGTCCTTTCACCAACATCATATTAATGAAGTGGTGACCGACACAACCTCCCTTACAAGGCTTCTTTATAACTCGATACTGGCTATGGTGGCTAACATCAAAACTTTCATAGGACAAGAACTGTCTCCATGTATCACCCTGAACGAGCACACATGCTCCCTTCAGATCCTCTAGTCTGGATCATACTAATCATCAATTAGGGGTGATAAGCTATACTAGTGTTGAGTTCTTCATGTACCTACTTCCACCACATGGAAGTGAATCTTTAGGTCATACTCAAGAACCTTTGAACTCACATCATGGTGTAGTTGAACCATCTCTCTCTCTTACATGTGGTTCAATCGGATCTGTCTCCTAATAGTACTCTCTCTTTCCTTAGATTATGTCATCTAGGTAAGGCAATCTACCATAACCATATTGCATCTTGACCTTCCTCGGTCCATGGGAGTCTTACCACAACATCTATAGTGATGAACTCCCATTCCCTCTCAGGGACTTTTATCCTCTATATCAACTCACTGGGTTATTAATGTTCGTCCTTCACCTCCTGGCATGCATGGCGACATGCCACATGCAACTTCATCATGGGCATCCAAAGTACTACTGCCACTTACTATCCTAATAGCATCAAGGTGTATGGTGAACTTAAAATCATGATCTCATGTATGTCATGATTCGTTAAGGTTGATTCCTCAGAAACCCTAGAACACTCTAGTCAGGGTTTCATCACCTTCTCTTCCATAAAAGTGCATAAATTATCACTTGAACTATAGGGAAAGTTGGAAATAAATGAATGCATTATTCCACTAAGAGGAGGATAAAGCTGGGAAATTGTGGCTGTGAGACTAGGTACAGAGATGCAATTGCAACCCAAGAATGTGTTAGGCACCCCAATGCTCCAGAGATAATTGATAGGTGTACATGTAAAATCAATATTGGAAAAATGGTCATTTGTATTACAGTTGTAGACAAAAACAAAAAAGTTTTAAAAAAAACCCTTTCTAGGTGTGAGAGTTATTGGGAAATTGAGATTACTATGGAACTTCTCATCATCAATTGTATGGTCTCTAGTGATTATAACAATCAGTGTCCTTAAACCTTTAACTGTAGAGATCCATCCCAGACTTAATGAGATAATATGTATTTGTGGTTCAAGAAAATAAATGAGAGATATTAATAAGACAAACTAAGGGAGCCTAGGTGATTGTGCGAAAATAATGATAACATTATTGAAAGTAACCTAATGATCAATTTTTAAATTTATGAAGTTTAGATGATCTAGATAAGACAAATCAAAGAATGTTTCAATCATGAGAAATGCAGATTCATCATGAAAAATCATGGTATATTTTTAGTAAGTAGACATGCATATGGCTAGTTCATGCAAGCAAAGTATCTAGTTGTTATTCGTGATATTGTTTTGAAAAAAATATGATTAACTTTACTAGATTGGTATTGGAAAATAAAGAATAATTTGACATATAGAACAAAAGAAGGAAACTAAACATGCAATATAAACTTTAAGGAATTATGTATTTTCCCTATTCAATAGTCAGTAAACCATGAAGAAGTAGAGTTTATAGATTAAAAAAAAGCATTGAACATTTAACAAATTAAAAAATGACCAGTTAATTAATTCAAAAATTATTTATAAAATTTAAACTAAATAAGATAAATTATCAATATCTACAGTTAAGACAAGTAATTAGTCATATAAAAGTAGATCTAGAGACCATTTGTTCTTCCTTATCATTTTTGGTATCATTGGTGCTTTTTAGAAGAAAGATCTTACATGGAAGAAGTGGTCACAATCATGGAATCCAAGGATATACCATTCTTTAACTTCATGATATTAAAAAAGGGTAACATTTGATGTTTGGGGGTATATATAAGTATTTTGCAGTTTATGATACTGAGAAATGATTTTTTTCACAAATTAGGAAACTATTTTATATTTATTTTGACATTAAAATGAGGTTATGATCCCTACTCATGTAAAATTGTCTACTCTGTGAAGGGAGAACAATGGGAGAATGTTGAATTTTTCCGCATGACACTCTTGACAAATCAAATCATTGTTAGAAGATTCCCTCAAGTGTCAAATATCATGTCCTTATCCATGTTTGTCATATTGTAGGAAAGTTCAAATTTTGATATTGTTTTGACATTATTCTAATTATCAAATTATATTGCTCGACAATGGAACTTTAGCTGGAAAAGGAAAAGGAAGGAGATAAGTGAAAAATGAGGACCATGTATTCCCTTATTTCTATTCTAGGATAGTTTTTCAAAGAAAACAAATGATTGAATTCTACTAAAATCACAATTTCTATAAGTATATCAAATTTCCATGAATATATGTTTTTAAATTAAATATCCTGTTGGGATTGGGAATCCGACATTACATTCCTAAAAATTTTAGTATGGACATTAATTAAAATTTATTATATAAAGATCAATTAATTTTCAAATAACACTTAGGTCCTACTAAAGTATTTCTTTTATGCTTGTGCGCCCTATATGATAGAACCTTGGTAAATGGGTAAACAAATATGGAGAAAAAATATGCAAAAAATGTTGAATTTATAGGATTATACCATCATTATTCAGTTATATGATTTAATCATTATTATTAAGCAATAAGCTAATTTATTCAACATATAATATTTTTATAATATTTTAAACAAATGCTTATGAGAGCGTTATTATTTATCCAACTCTTGATCAAAACACTCCTTGTCATAAGATTTTGTATCAGCCAGATCTATCAATAAATTTACATGATTAACAATAGATATGGTTTAGTCTATCACTACTATGCATTATACAACCACTTCTATATGATTTTTCATCTGTAATTGTCATGTGTGGACACATATCTTAAAGACCACTTTGAATTCTTCCATTATATGGATGCTTGTATGCATGATGTTGCTTCCGAGATGACCCCTCTTTTGTTTTTTAATTATAGTTGTTGTTTCTACTAAACCTTGTCCTCTTAATACTTGCCTCATAGAATGTGATTGTATCTTTTGAGGAAAATATTTTCTGTGATATCCTGCCTATCAACAAGTATATCTTATTTGAGTAATGGTAACCCAAAGATGGACTCTATAACTTTTGAAATGAGTAAATTTTTTAGATGATGAGGCAGAGCTAACGGGTCTTAGACTCTGAGGAGTACTGAATATGGAATAACTAGCACTATTTTCTCTCCATGTTTGTTAATCTCTTCCACTACTTCTTCATCTACCCCTAATATATTTTTTCCAGATTGACAATTTTAAAGACAAAGGAAACCATCTAAAAGTGTAAGGTGGAGCTCTTCCTATTATTGGTTCAACACTAGGGCTAGGTTTAGACGAGTCAGATTGTGGTCACTTCTAATATTCATCCTCCTTCATTGCCAAAGTGACCCTTTTGAATATTAAAAAACACATAAAAGTGCATGTGATATTCAATTATAGCCATTTTTCTAGCATATGACGATTCATCTCCCCTTCTAGAAATTCCAAAAAAAATCATTTTTTTCTCAATCAATCACAGAGGACAAAAACTAATGAGATTCATAGATAGGAACTATGATCCTATTATACTAGTATTGTTTTGTGTTTCAGTGTCTCATAGTGGTACACTATATCATGTACATAAGTGTCACAATAAAAACATAAAATTTAAACTTTCATGATATCTAGAAAAAAAATGATCACTCATGCTCCTTGTATCTTCCCTAGTTTCCACAAGTGAATGGACCTTGATTTTATATTATACAAAATATGTGGCATCCAACTCATAAAAACAAGATTAACTAATGCGGAAGCGTATCATTCGCAACGGATTACTGAAAATCACAAAAAATTAAAACCATTTACAAAGAGATCCATTCTTATGAAAACTCTTTAAACAAGAACCAAAGTATTATAATTATATATTGGTCCAAATTGTACATTCCATGTACCATCTCTTCTTAAGGAATATATATATATACAGCACTTTGCCTTAATAAAAGCACAAGTAACAAAATACTCGAGGCATTCAAACCAAAATCTCAAATCGATTATAAAAACACTATCTACTGACCCCTAGGACCTGAGAGTACAGAGACGACTCATAGGACTCTATTTACATATGTACAAAGCCTGACAGGCAGTATCCCCACCTGGGATATTATTGTTGCCCATGTTGTTGCTGCTGCTCTTCCCCTTCTATAGAGTTTCTGCCTCTTTGTCTGTGTCTACCTAAAAACATTGGATCCCACGGGGGTGAGACAATTTTTTAATTGCCCCAGTGAGAGATATAACTCTCCTCTGAAAACATTATTATTGCAGTTTAATAGAAATAGACTGAATAGTGGACTCATATATTTCAATAGCAGATAAATCAATATCTATGCAGATTAGAGCAACAATCCTATTCAAGTATTTCAACTATAACTTGATAAGGCAGCATGTCTCTTATTCAATACGGAATTAAAGAACATAGGTAACATTAATGTATCAAGGACATGCTAAGCAAGATAACATCAACCAGTAGTTCTCGTATTTCAATCTTATGCAAATACGCTACACGGCTGATTACATTTTACAAACATACTTAAGCTCTGAGGAGATGAGGTATACTGCTCATACTCCAACTAACCATTGCAAAGTCAAAATCGGTACCATACAAAGTCAATGGAAGAGCCGGCTTCCATGACTTCCCACATCTCGGTCAGTGCGAGATCACATCCAGAACATCTTGTGTCTCTACTACATAGCTTGCTAGGGTATAGTAGCATCTTCACTATAGAGTTACAGTGGTGGATGTACTCTCTTTGCAATCGATAGATTTCATGTTTACCTCCATCGATTCGGCATTAACATCATCGGGAGATTAGTGATACATCCATCCCGGCACATATAATGAAGGATTGAGAGGTTTAATATTTACCTTCCATCAATTCCCCCATTAGGATGTACGGATATTTTTGCCCATTGACCCCCACATATTCAAAAATATGCAAACTCCAGGAGATCCCATAGGAAAACCTGTTTCACCATCACCAGCTACTGACAATGATGGATCTATGATCAGAGCACTACATGAAAAGATTTCATTTGATTAATTAAGTACATTATCATATTCTTTTAGCATCAGTCAAGTTTTCAAACATAACTTATTAGGACAAAATGCTACAAAGAAACATATATTGTTTTCATCAGTTACTTCTCAGTCTTTATAAGACATTGCGATCTCAGTCCCTTATATCAATACTGGGAATACTCATCCCTTCACAAACTCAATGCCATAATCATATGGTTCTGGGTATTCAAACCCTCATCTCATCACTGAGCACTGTTACCACTTTTTCAGGTAATTATCACCTTCAGGTCATCTGACCAAGGTAGACATGACACTTGCTACACCAGCAACCCTTATGGCACTTGAGGCCCATTAACTCTCTTGTTACCTCTTACTAAGAAACAAGGAATATTATGGCACATAAGGCCCAATAACAATTTGAATAAATAAAACATCATAGCTCATACCTGGCTATGTTCATCATCTCATGATACCTACATGGTTAGTACAGATGATAATAGATATATCAATCATATTTCAGTTCCATGCTATTCAAGGGTAACACCACTATTCCCTTACCAGGGTTAGGGTTTCCCATTTTATTTCAATCAGGGTTACTCATCCCCTTTGTTCAATTAGGGCCAATGATTCATCATTTCATTGTCCAAGATTAGAGTTTCTTGCTATATAGTAAAATCCAGAATTAGGGTTTCACACACCTTCACCCTATTTAGAATTAGGGTTTACTATTCACATCACATCACCCTAGATTAGGGTTTATATTCAATAACCCACAATTAAGGTTTACTATTCACCCCCAAATAGGGCTTATCATCAAAATACCCTGAATTATGGTTACTCATGTCATTACCCTAAATGCATATCACATTATCCTCCTAGATTAGGGTTTCACTCAGAATTGCCCTAAATTAGGGTTTGAGTTCATCAATTAACTCAATTAGGAGTTCATGATCTCTTTATCAAGGAACATACCCTAAATTGTATATCATACTTATTTTGAATGTGTTAGGCTTGATTGCTACATGATTATCTTACATGTATGAATCTTTCTCTCATCCTCTTCTAGGATGTCCACTACTCAATTCTTGATTAGATTGAGCCTACTCTTTATTCGAAAACATGCATTTAGGGTTAGCATGACGTATTGAATTATTGCATCCTTATGCATCAATGATTAATCCCACTAAGGGTATCAACCATCTAAATACATTAGGTGTCCAAAAGATTTGATCAATTGAACCTTCAATTACATGAGGTATCCAAATGAATTGACCAATTGAATCCTCAATTACATTGGGTGTCCAAGTGGATCAACCAATTGAGTCTTCAATTACATTAGATATCTAAATGGATTAACCATGTTGAACCTCAAATGGTTTTGATTACTTAGACCCTAAACGGTCTTGGTCTCTCAGAATTCAAACGGTTTGAAACCGTTTGGGAAAATTGCCCTTGAAACCGTTTAAGCAAGAAATGTGTTGAAATCGAATGGACTTGGGTCTCCAAACAGTTTGAGACCGTTTGGACCCAAACGGTCTTGATACTGTTTGGACTCAAACTATCTTAAGACCGTTTGGTCCAAACCCTCTCAACACTGAATGGACCAAAAAGGTCTTTCAACACTTAAACAATTCAATGTTTTAATCAATGAACCGCCTATCAATTGAATCCTTGATTCATTCATCAATTGAACTATTGAATCATCCTACAATTGGACTATCAATTAGGGTTTTGAACCCAATTGAACTAGGATTTATAATCAAGAAACCATCAATTAGGGTTTTGAATTCGAGGAACCATCAATGGTTAACATTGTGGAACTAATTCAATTGAAATCAATGAATCATCATCAAATTATGATATGACCTGACCTCAAACGGTCTTGAGGTCGTTTGGATGACCTCCAAATGGTCTTGAGACCGTTTGCCCCATCCATCATTAAAATTTGTGAAATTCAATTAGGGTTTGGATCATTGGATTGAACATCAAATTGGCTATTGATTGCATTTCAATTTGATATATTTGGATCTTCAATTACTCAATCATACTCAACCCTAGACCTTAAAACAGTCTTGGTTGACCTCCAAATGGTCTTGGTTGACCTCCAAATAGTCTTGAGACCGTTTGGGTTAGTCAACCCAAAGTTTTAAATCAACCAATTGAAATTTCAGCACTTAACCCAATTAGGGTTTCTAATTGGAGGATTGTCCATATATTGAATCAATCAATTGGATCCATTAGATCATCATCCAACATGTACTAGGGTCCTGACCTCAAATGGTCAACCCATCCAAATGGTCAACCCTTCCAAACGGTTTGGGATCTAAACCTCCAAACAGTTTGTAAACAGTTTGGTCTCCGAACGGTTTGGTGAGACTGTTTGGACCAAGGTCTTAAAACCGTTTACAATAGAAACTTGTTGCAATGTTTGCCTATGATGATGTCATCATCATCAAGCCTTAGTCCATCAAAAACTACTACCATTATCATAGTAGTTGCATCAACTAATCAAAGGAATTGTAAGAAGAGAAATTGAACATAATTGATTGAGAAATTAAATTCCATAAAAATGAATAGGGGTTCAAGTTATATTACCCATCTCCAATTGAGCTTCAAAGCTTGGAGCTTCACGTCAACAATGGTATAAGAAGCTTTTTCACACCACAAGGTTCGTTCCTCAAGCTTTTGAGTGAAAAGGATTGGCTAGAATTGAAGATGGGATCGAGATAAGAAGAAATCATGCATTGATTTATGATTTCCACCATGAAATCAAGGTGAACGAAGGTCAAGAAGCTTACCAACAGGTTGTAGGTCATCCTCCTACTACTCCTAGCTCCCTTGGTCATTTTTTCAAGCAAAGAGAAGAAGTGGATTCGAAAAAGCCTTTAGTTTGAGTTGTAAAAGGTGTTTTTATAAGAAAATCAATGAGAGAGAAAATGCCTTATAAAAATCTTTTAATTCTGAAATTGGTGCCACCTATTCCCCCTCAATTCCTTGCATGCAAAGATATCTTCCTCACCTCCGAATTCCCTTCCATTATCCATGAATTAAGGGAAAAGAAATTAAGCACCTTAACCTTTATAATATTATTATCCATAAGTTAGTGGATATTTCTTTTATTTTCTTAATGTTCTAAATAGCTTCAAACTTCAAACTTAAGTTCTCCACAATATATAAAAACATCTGAAAGGATTATATTAAGTTTCTAAGCACTTAATAAATCCAAAACAAATAGGGTTAGGCCAAAACTTAGGCCAGGGGTCTTACAAGCCATAAACCCCTAATAAGGATTTTGTTCTTGAAATCCCAAGCGGAAAGGGATGGGTACATCCTACACATCTCTTCCTCAAGCTCCCATGTGGCTTCCTTTATACCATGGTGATATCATAGGAATTATGGGCCCACCACGCTTCCACTGCGCCACTTTGATTTGCTGACTCAACATCGTTCTTACTAGTAACTAACTGCCTCAACAGCCCAGCTAACAAGGGAAGCGGTTACCAACTATAACAACCCCACCTTTTGGAAACCCCCAATTAATTAAGGATAATAATGTAGAGTCATTATCCCAAATAGGATTGTATGGTTTTACAAATAATAAAAAATAATTAATAAATTCTACCACAACTAAGCTTAATGTAGGGTACAAAATTTCTTGTCACATACCTTTCAAAAATAGGATTTCTAAACTTTACCCAAGGAAAGAACTAGCTAACTATAATCCTCCAAACATTATTCAGCCTTATTCTTTTTCAATGTCACTTTTTACTGAACATTCGCTTTCCATTAAACTTGTACAGATAACTACATATTACCCTAAAATGTCGACAAACAAAACATTGGTCAGTATAATGAATTATATTGGTATGTGGGGGAACCCAAAAGTTGACACATAATGGTAACTATATAACCACAACAATTATTTGTTACAAAATGAATATTTATGTTTTATTATTAACCTCTCAACCATTTTTACTCAACCTCTGGTATACCCTTCTAGGGTCTTGTCCATGCAGTGGACAAAAAGGCCACCTTCTCAATCTGGAACCCAGGTGCCAAGTTGGTCTTCCCAATTTGAGGCCTGACCTAAATGTCCTTCCCAATCTGGGGCCTGACATGATCTCATGGGACCTTCCCAATTTGGGGCTTGGTCTGACCGCATATGAACTTCCCAATTTGGGGCCTAGTCATTGGTGGTAGCCATGACTCTTCATTTCCTTTCATTCAAACATCCAAAGGTGGTATGTCGGGTTCGAGTAGGTTACAAGCATACTTTTTCATACTCATAATCACTTTATAGATTGCAGGAAGTAAAATTCATCCAAGCATTTAATTTCAAACAATTGGTGAAACCTCAAAAATCACCATGAAACTAGAGCAATTAGACATAAGCGTAACCATATACCTGATTTGGCAGTCTTGAAACCAAGCAAGATAGCTAATCCAATCAAGAGGTCCAATCAACCAAGCTAAGCAATAAATCAAGCAACTTGATCCTGAAAAGTGTTTATAACACCTAATTGTTACAGTCACATCCAAACATCTTTTGTTGACTTGGGATTCCATTCTAGGGTTTCTAAGCCTTATTAGGGTTTCCTTAGGGTTTCTTGGTTTTACTTTCTAATTTTACCATTTTAGGTCAACAAACCCTAAAAGCACTTTTCTACTCACAAAAAACCTAATTACTCAAATTATCCAAATTAAGGGTCTTTATCCAAAAATTTGTTCAAGAACATCATTATTATGCGTTCTTGATTGATTTCCATATTTAAATCCAATAAACATCATAATTAACAAAATTAGGGTTTCTAAGTCCATTAATGCACTTTTATAATCATGGAACCCTAATTAAGTAAAATATGAAAAAAAATCATCCAATTAGATCTAATCCATCCTTTTATGTCAAAAGGCTAAACTTTTCTCATAATAGTCAGGGAACATCATTAGATCCATTAATCTTCAAAACTTAATTTGAATTATTTAAACGATTAAAAATAGCATCTTTATGAACTTAGAAGCATATTTTGATCATCATCATATTTTTATTGGAATCCTTGTGTTCTCCACATAAATTTTCATATATATCTTATTGCAATACCATTTACCAATTATTTTCTATGATATTCTTAAGGTTAAACTTATTTGAGCCAATCAGAAAATTCCACGTCAGAAAAATATGCGCCACTTACCCTTTTCCACGCGGATTGGCTCAACGAACCAGTGCCAGCCATGTGGCGGTCTGCTCCATGCAAACCGTGTGTCTCTTACCGCGTGAGTTAGGATAGAAAGATGCTTCAATCCCTGTGTCCTTAAGTCCAACACTATTTCTCGTCAAGTGCACGACGGTAAAACTATCGACCCTCTTGTTCAACCTCATGAGGCACCTTCCTCACAGAGCAACGCTAAGCCATGGTCAGCACCATGGTTGACCTCAAGGTTCAACCCCTTTCAGCAATCAACTAGTCCATCGAGACCTCCACCATGTCCACCTGATCTTGTTGGTAGTCCCAATTACCCCAATGTTGGCCAGATTTGCTGGAATGACTAGTAGGGTTCTCTGGTGGTGATCCAAGGAGAGCTGGTGGTGAAGGGGGATGCTAGAGGAGAAATTGGTGGCAGGGATGACTTCTTTAAGTCTCATAGAGTCTCCCAAGGAGTTCGGAGTCTCGCATTAAAGTGGTATCCCCCTTTAATATCTCGTGGCTATGGTAGTTTGGCCACTGATAGCAATGAGAAATAGGGAAAACCTCAATATCCTTCCAATGTAGGTGAAACCCGATATGAATAGGAGTGGTTTTCCGTCACGAATCTACTGGAGAGATTTCTAGATTTTCACACACATTGAATCGTGAGAAAACGAGTAGGGAAACCATCAAAATCATGCTCATGTTTCCTTTCAAGGCTGAGGTAAGTGATTAGGGCATCACTGTTGGATCTAGGATCCAAGGGTCCTCAAGCCACACACTTGATAAAAGGGCCAAAAAATAGATTTTCTATTTTGGAAATAAAATCGTGACATTTAATACATTGCTCTGAAATCCTCTTCACTTTAGAAAAACTTCAAAAATCCATATCTCTCCAACCATGCATCCTTTTAATCCCAAATTCAAAGGGAAAATTTTTAATGACTTAAACTTCTTGTGTGGCAAGTCTGGAAACAATATTTGGAAATAAAAGAGACTTTTCTTTATATGCAAGTCGTCCACTTTTATAGCATATATTATGAAATTAAAATTCATATTTTCTCTTTCTTTATCTTCTATTTACTTTATTTTAATTTCGTTTCTTATTAGAAACTAGGTGGAACTGAAAACTAACCAATTGTGATCATCCATACCACTTTCTAGAGAATTCCATATAATTCTCACATATGCACACACATATCCCTTATTTCTTTTCCTTTTACTTACTATTTGATTTATTTTATCTCTTTTCCCCTTTATTATTATTGGATGTATTAAAATAGTATAAACCACGAAATCATGCATCCATGGGAAATTTTGCAAAAGAATCCATTCATTGAAAATAATCATGCAATTTCCATTCAAACCCCTTTTATTTGCAAAATTGCATTTCAATCAATATAAGCAAAATTGAGGTTATAACACCAAATGTCTTCGTTATTATAAAGATTTACAACTTCTTATCTGTCATCTTACCATTTCACCTTGGTTTCCTTACTATTAACATAGGAATTATTAAGGTTAAAGCATCTCATCACTTCTCTTTTAGTTATTATTCATCATTCTCATGTATGTTTTCTTATTTTATCACATTTTCCACCTCCTATCAAAAGATAAACCATCATATTTCATATTTCTTTCATTAAGAAGAGGTCACCCCTCATTTACTCTTTCATATATAATGAAGGTTTTCATTTTAGAACTTTATTATTCACATAGGTTGGTCTAAGTTTAGCTCAGGTTCCACTGTATTAGTTCATCGTTATTTTCATTTGTCACCTTTTGTCATACTTATTTCAGGAATTCTCTACATCTTATGTGAGTTTCACACTTTGGCTAACTTTATTAACACTGATTTATCTATCTTTTACATTAGAAATTTCTTGGAATTACCACTTCAGGGATCTCTTATAGCTTATTTATGTTCAAATTTAGGTTTTATAATGTCATATTCTTCTCTTATGATTATCGGTCATTCAATCTTCGATAGGTCATGATGTAGTTTTGTCCTTCTTAGAGAAAGATAAGGATATTATTACCATGATTCATATTTGATTGTGCTCTTTAGGTTGTTTCAAAATGACTACTTGATCAGAGTAATCAGAAAGAAAGCAACCTAAGAGTTCCATACTCACCTTTTCTTCAATATTTGAATACCTGGACAGGGCACTCAAGTATTGAGTTTAGGTAGTATGCACCATGTTTTATTTGATGTTATCAACTTAGACACCATCTTAGTCCTAGTCCTAGTGTCCATGTAGACTCAGTGAACCTATTACTCTGATACTACCAAATGTGACACCATTTGCCACACAAAGCGAGATTACTCAAAACTAAGTGCGGAATTAACACTAATAATCACATTACCACAAAATAGGGTAAATTAAAACCAATTTCACAACCGTTTCTCAAGCTGAACATGTTATAACTGAAGCCACAAACTAGAGTCACTTGCATTTCATTTATACCAAAAGATTACATAACTTAGTTCACTGGCCAACTGGCCACAACTTATTACATAAGATAACCTAATCATGCACATAAATCACTTCTCTACCATCACCATGTAGATCCAAAAACTTATACCATATAAAACACCCCCAAGGACCTGAGTGTACAGGGATGACAGATAGGACTCAATTACTAGACACTAGTTGCATGTCCATGATTCAACAGCTACAACACCTCATGATATATGTTTCAGCAATCACAAGCTCTATCCCAACATGCACATCCCTCTAAAAGATGTGAAAACCCACGGGGTGAGACCAAACGTCTCAGGGAGAGTTACAACTGTCCGCCAACATATATTAAAAGCACAGATAGCTAACACAAGAGATTATACTATTGATAGATAAGCTTATTCATTTGAATGATATAAGTAAAGAAACCAATATTCTAAAAAGGAATATGAGGAACATGTATATTTTCTATCAACTATACTATACAAAAGCAAAGTGAGTCCTCAACCAATGTTTCATATTTGATCCTAAGAAACTATGTTGCACTGTTGATTACGTATTTTATTATGCACTGAGGATTTGAGTCAAATCACCCAAATCCAACTGACCACTACTAAGTAGAAATCAGTGTCATACAAGGTCAATGAAAGAGACAGAATCCATGACCTCAGCAAACCTCATGGTCAGTACACGAGTACATTACAGAGGCATTCTAGTCAACTTCAACCAAAGCCATATAGTCAAACTATGAAATATCCTAGCGCACCTTGGTACAGGTCACATCTCAAGTGAAAACTGAGCTATGGCCCATAGTCGCACTCTTGTAAGAGTATGGCCCATAGCCAATCCTGTGAAAGTATATATTGAGTCACATCATTGAGATACGGCCCGTAGACGCACTCCAGTTAGGGTATGGACCGCAGTCAATCCTGTGAATGCATATACTCAACAGTATATGACTCTGAACTTCCACTAAGGGAAAGATCGTTTGACCATCTAGTAAAAACCGATGCTTAATATGGATCTATGGCACATGGAAAATTACATGATTAAGTTCCACTTGATTAGTTAAGTCAATTGGGTGCCTTTTAGCATCAATCAAGTTACAGCGTATAAGGCCACAACAAGCTCTACAAAGATAAGGGCATGATACAACTCCAGAAGATATAAAGTGTATAAGGTGTGAACTTGTCACACTATCACCACATGAGACTTGTAACACTACCATTCACAAGGCCATCAAGTCATCATCGGGTCACAGAACCCATTCACATCGTTCATGTATCACAAGTGTTTCAGCATGCCTCATGAAGGCTCATTCAACTTATGTCACATCATACTCATCATAGCATGTACTAGCTATGATATCCATTACATTTCACCTGCAAGGTTAGGAGTTTATAAACAAGATAGAGAAATCATCATAACATATAGTAATCATTCCAAGAGATATATGAATACATCCTACATTCTCATATTAGGTTTAGAGTTCCACATTATGGAAAATTTGGGTTTTTAACCATACAACATCACCCAACCCTAGGTAGATAGTTCCCCATTTTCTTGGATCATATAAAGGTTAAGCATCAAGTTTAGAGTCAAGCATTCTGTTATCAAAACAATACCATACATGCATCATCATGTGTTCAAGTATGTGTGCTAACCACGTATCATGTATAGGTATTAACCCACACCATTCACATGTATATGACCCACTACCATCTAGGTCATGACCACTCATGGAACAAAGGTGTAGCGACCTGCCTAACCCATGTGTTATGACTATAACACATCACTAGTCTTGACCTCAACCCCTTAGAGCATGTCATGACCACAACAACCCATACAAGGCTAAAGCACCACTTTCAACATGTAACGACCTACCAACCACTAGGGACTTGACCTATGACCATCATACTTGTATCTCGGCCACACACCATTTTGGCGTCGTGACCTCAAGCCACCAAAGAATTGTGACCTAACCATCAAGGTGTCGCGACCCCAACGCCTACCAGTAGGGAGTAATGTCACGGCCCGCCACAGACAACGTGTTGCGAGCAAACCCAAACGAGGCATCACAATCATCACCAAGGACAACGTTGTGATCCAAAGCAAAGGGGGAAACATCATGATCTCAAAAAAAGGAGTGATGTCACAATCCAAAGCACTGCCCATAGGCGGTGTTATGACCCACAACACACCTCAACCAGTCATCGTGGTCAAGATCAAGGCAAAAGCATCATCGCACCTGCAATACAATGTTGCGACCAACCCAAACTAGGGTGTCATGATGAGCTCACAAGGAATGCAACTCGACCAACTGGAAACAAGGTGTCTAGACCCCAATATAGTAAAGGAAACACGACCGTTTCGACCTCAAACCCAAGGATACATGTATGTATTGGCTGAGACAAGATCAACATCAAGAACCCAAACGTCGTCAAGATGAAGTTCTAGGATCTAAGATCACCAAACCCTAAAATGATTTCCATGGTGATCATCTATCAAACACAACTAGGAGATAAGAAATAGATCCTTAAAACATGAGAGAGAACATCAAAACACCAAGGAAAAAAATGAGAACCAAAACGGTGATCATGGTGACAAAACCAAATCTAAAGATACATATAAAACCATCCTCTCAAAATCACCAAGAATAAAACCATCCTTTCAAAATCACCAAGATAACAAGCATGAGAATATTAGGGTTTTGGAGGGAGAGTTATCTGTGTGAGAAAACTACAAGATCATAAACCCCAAGCTTTAAGATCATCATCTATAATCTTAGCATCATATTTAAAGACTAGAACAGAAGGTTACACTAAGAGAATTAAAGACTAGAATAGAAGGTTAGACCAAGAGAAATCCATCGTCTCCAAGGGGGAAACCTTACACAAGATCGATCACTAGAAACCCTAAGATATGTGCCATCGAACCATCATGAAAGAATCTCAAGAAAGGGAGATAAACCTACGTTTAACTCATCCAAAATAGAACCTAAAATCCATATTTATTCATGGGACACGAATCTCATGCATGTGACCAAAAACCAAAATCAAGACATAGGAGGTAAACCACTATTACACACCCATCTCAAAAATTGGGCACTTAACCTTAGGGTTTTGGATTCTAAGAATATAAAGCATGATAAACACCATCACTTAGGCTCTAGATCATGATATCATCTACTAGCATATTAAGATCACATTTTAGAGTGAGAAACAACAATATGCAAATAAAATTAAGAGTGCTAATAATAGAGGAGGGTAGAGAGTTATAAAACCCACCTTAAGAAGCTCAACACCAAGGATCCAAGCTCCAAGATCAAAGGCTCCAAGCATACGATCCAAGGGTTGAAGAAGCTCCTCCAAAGGTTCATCTCACAACCACAGTAGCACCTCAAAGAAAAGGAGATATCAAGGTCAAGATAGCCCAAGAAAAAGGAGGAAAGAAAACCTTAGCTGAACTAAAGGGAGAAGGAGGAAAAAGAGGGAAAGAACTTCCTCCTACTATGGCCTATGACCCTTGTGATGAGGGTTTCTTCCTCAAGAACGACCATCATATCCAAGCATGGTCCATGGTTGAGAAAAAGGAAGAAGATGGATTAGAGATTCCAAGGAAAATGTTGCAAAAGAAGAGAAGATACTTACCAAGGTTGAAGATGGATAAAGATCACCACAAGTAAGAGATCCAACCACAAGAGCTCCAGGTCCATCTCATTTTTCTCCCAAGGTTCCTAGGCGACCAAAAGAGAAGGAGGAACACAAATGGCCGAAAAGGGTTCACTTGTGTGTAGGGAAAAGAGGCTATATACTTTAGGGATGAGATAGAAGGTCAAGGATTAGGTGTCAACACCCTAAGGCACATATTGGACACTTGTCCACCAAAGAAGCTCACATGCAATGACTTAAACCATGCATGCATGAGATGGTGATAAAACCTATGTTGGGTGTTGACCTACTTAGGTCCCCAACACGTGGTTTAGGTCGTAGCACCTCATACAGGTCGAAATAAGAGAAAACATCTTGACTAGGTTGAAACAAGATCATCACCATCAAAGAGGTCAAAACACAAAAAGACAACCATAAAGGTTGAAACACATGACCCCAAACCTTCATGGTCGTAAAAACATCTAGCCTAGGTAAGTGTTTCGGTCGAAACACATCCAAAACATCCCCTAGGTCGATACCTAGGTCGCTACCATCATCAAGGTACATCAAGGTTGAAACAAGGCAACCCTAGAAATCCCTAGTCACTACCAAGGATGCCACCACTCATACAAGACTCAAACAAGGCACTCACTTCTTCCTCTCTCCTATAGATGATGTCAAGGGATGAAGACACTCTCTAGAAGTGATAAATTGTGCATCAACCCTCCTACTTTGGGTAAATTACAATTTGCACCAAAACTAGTACACAAATCACAAACAATATCCAAACAGCTTCAAACTTGAGACTTAAATTCTCCACAAGCTCTAAAAACATCTAAAATATTACATTAAGGTTCTAAGAACTTAATAAATACAAAACAAATAGGGTTAGCCCAAAACTCAGGTTCAGGGGTCTTACATTTAGCTTCTTTGCATAGTCTTTCATGATGAATCTCCTCTCACATGTCAATATTCCATTTGTCCTCTGATTTGATTTGAAATGATATCAAATACCACTATTTTTTCACTCTTTGTCTCCTTATATCCATTTCTAGAGGTTTTTGAGTTGAAAGGAAGAAGAAATCATTGATTTGCTAGGGTTTTGATATGGATTCGAAAATTCCATACGTGGGCTACATTTTAAGGTGTTTCCGCGCCTTAGTGAGTGGGTGCTTCCTTTAAATAATAGATTGCACGAAATTGAATTAAATATAATATAGTCTTCAGTTGATTTGTATGCGACTACAAACCCAAAATCTGTCTTTCAATTTAAGCTTATGAAAGATGATGTAGAAATGGATTGTTTTCCTGTTGTGATGAATTTTGGATGATAAAATCATATTAGAAATGGATACAAATCATCTAAAATCAAATTCCTAAAGTTATTGTAAAAGTTATAAGAATATACCAAAATCTAGAGTTTTTGGTTATGCCTGAAATTGTTGTATAATTGAATAGAGAACTTTTCCTATATGATTCTTTTATTTATGAATGATTGTTTTATCTGAATGTGTAGTACATATATGTCAGATACTATCTTGGATTTCATGTGATGTTATACTATCTTGGATTTCATGTGATGTTATCAGTGTTTGCTTGATATTTCAGTAAAGAGGGTGAAACCCTAGATGAATGGAAAGTTGGAAGTTTTTGTATAGACTTCATGAAATTCAACAAATGTGATACTTTTATCATCATAAATTAATTTAATAAAGGTTATCTTGATGCATGATTTTTAGTAAATAGTGTGGAAACCCTAGTTTGGTTCAAAATAGGTTTTCATATATATGTTGGTTGTATGTGAATTGTTGAAAGTAGTCATTTATCAGTGATAGATTATGATGCATAAAGTCCTTATGCGAGTTGTTTGATATGTGAATGAGGTGAATAAAAACCTACAGATAGTGTATTCAGTTTATCAAGTGTTTTCAATCTAGTGTTCTTCCGTATGAAAAGTGGTGTTGCACAGTTGCTTAGTTAGGATACAGATTGATGATAATTTATGAAAAAGGATTGTTTATAAGGATAAATTAAGAAATGTTGATTTAATGATTGAACTATGAAACTAAAGAGTGAATTATAAATTTCAATTTCCTGAACATTGTAGAATCCTCACAGGAGGCATGCACTGTGAGGAGGAAACATGCTTCAAGACTGGAGGTCTCACGTAGGTTGAGGCAAGTCAGATCGCACCAGTGGGGTGTGGGGTCTAGGCCAGTGAGGGCAGATTCCTTAAATGATTGGTATCCAACACCAATCGGGAATGCAAGTGGTACTTGAGTTACAAGTTGTGACGATCAGTGGACATCTTTAGTAGTTCCACTGGTGCACAACAAGCATGAGGGCTTTGATTCCCCGCCTGAGTACCCAGACTTAGAGGAGGAGTCTAAGACATCTGGCCTCTCCCATTAGACGCCGAGATCTAGATGTGACAATTCCAATTGTAGAAGTGATATTGAGACTACAGATTGAGGATCTCGGGCATGATTCTAAGTCTTGTATAGTGAGATTGTATCTTGATGTGATACTTTCACATGTTGTGGTACACCTCATGTGGAATCAGGGCATAATCGGATGATTGTGAGATTAATCAAGTGTATGTGGTTATTGATTTATTCCTTGAGATTTTCTAGAGTAAATTGCTATTTGTATGTTTTTGAATTACTAGTTTTCTTTGTGATTGATCAAGAATGTCCAGTGATTGATTTACTCATTGTAGTCATCTAAAGTAACATGTTATATATATGTTTGTGAATGACTAGTTCCTTCAAGGCCTATTATTGTTTTACTTTATTTAGTTGTGCAATAATATATTTTTGTTATATGTGTGTTTTATATTGTTTCTTTGAAGTACTCATTCAGTGAGCGAGTACGCTCACCCCTCTACTAAAAAAAATTAGGGGAACCACATGGATTTGAAGAATGTCATTGTCAAAGTAGATCTGCCACAAGAGCTATGTATTAGATTGGTTAAGTTCACTCTAGGTCCTTGAGTAGAATGTGTAACTTTGTTTCCTTAATAACAGAGAGTGTATCCAATTATCATGTCATGTGTACATGAAAGTGTGACAAACATAATGAATGTTTAGATATATATCTTTATTGTTGAAATTGGATTAGAGTAATCAGGATTTATTTCTCCTACAAAATTAGTTTATGTGATTGAATGTGAGAAGGCAAAGAGTTTGAAATATCAAAAAAAAAGTAAGGGTGTGTTACATTTTATATTTAATCCTCAACTTATACCATGATCTCATTATTAGTGGTAATCATGGGATGTGGGTGTAACAATAGAGTTCTTAGTGATGGGGTCTTTGAAAAAGAGGTGCACCTTAGTGATGTGTATAGTCCAATCATTCCTTTTAAGATCATTTCATCTGAGGCCTCAAATCCTAAGATGTTGCAATCTCCCCCACTCAGACTCTTGATGTCCTCATCAACGCTCAACTTTACGACCTAACAATATTTCCCCATTTTAGTATAGGCCCATAATGGCCCATGTACACCTAGCTCCCATTCATGTCTACTAGCACAAGGGTGGCTTCATCAACTCAGATAGCCCTTTCCAACATGCCTAGATACTACCAGTGCAAGGGAAGCTCCATAAACTAAGATAGCCCTTTCCAACATGCATGGACGACATGACTTAAGACTGGGGTGTCACATGCCAATGTGGGTCCCACCTTCTTGATGTGAACTAGCTCTAATACCATTTCTAACGCTCAATCCCACTGTTGAAGGATCTAGTAGAGTTTCAGGAATGATGATTGGTCCCATAGAACACCATTGTCCTTGGTTACGTTCTTAAAATGATGAAATGTGTTAATGCACCTCAAACATAGAGTCTTTAATGTTGTTTCCTTATTTCTTATTATCATATAAGTTTTATCCAAGAAAAATTGTTACTTAAACTTGTAATAGGATATGTTTATATAGTTTACTCAGACCAATTGTGGCAATATGTACCCATATTATAATTTTAAGTATCATTATACACAGTGTTAATTACAATGATCATTACTTTTTCTCTAATATCATATTCTATTGTGTATATCTCTATTGATCATCATGAAATGCAAAAATGAAATCTACATATGATTTGGAACCTAGAAGGGTCTATGATCTTGAAGTTTAGGACTAGTTTAGTTCCTTCTGTCATATATCCTTGTTGTTCATACCTTGCGATTTGTAATTTTATTGTTGTTATTTTTTATTCTTACCATTTATTATGTGATGTGTTACATTCTAGGGACAAGCGCTCGAGTCCTTTTTCCATTGACTTCTAGTCACTTGGATTTGGGATTTGCGATTTGAGTGATAAACAGTTCAGTAACAGCTGCCAACAACCTACCCAGCTTAACCGCACAGAACAGAGGATTCTTCAAACATTGCTTGTTGGTATAAAAACATTGGTGAGCGCAGTGGTTATATACCACAACACTGCTTACGCTTGTTGATTTAACAATCTTCATGATTGATTCTTTTACAACATCATTTCTGGAGGAATAATGAGATCGCAAGACACAACTTATAGATAATTATATGAATCATCAGGCGGCAATTAGACATTCAAGGAAACCTAGAAGTCAACACACATTTCTATCCTCCGAGATCAAAAACTCAAGTAGATTGGATTGTTGACATGTACTAGATCAAAGTATAGTTAATCATTGGAACATCCATGGTGAGGTATAGAATCATAACCCCAAGTGCATAGAATATATGGATCTTACTCTACAGGTTATCATAAGAATCTTAATTCTCATTGTGTTTACACTCCAGTCTCTCCACAAAAAGCCTAGAGGGAATGAATTTACATTATTCATCAAGAAATAAATTAGAGGTTTATGAAATAGAATGCTAATTTCAATCATTCCTATATTCAAAACACAATCCCAACCATTTATTGAATAGCTGCATTTTAAAAAAAATCCACAAATTAATATGCATGTTCTTTATATGTGATTTTAATACAATTGCTAGTTTCATAAAACCCCCCAAATTTTAAACATGAGTTTTCAAGATCAAAAAATTAAACAAGTTCAAAGAGAGAACTCATTTAGGAAGTCAATGTCATCATCACACCTTGACTTGATTAACTTGAGATAAATCAATTATTAAACTCAAATTTGCAACTTTAGGTGTAGAGAAATGATCTTGATCAAACGCAACAAAATGGAGTGTTCCATCCTTGCACCATATTGGTCACCATGGATACCCACACTTGAAATCCCCTCACATAGGCAAAAAGGCCTATCAGCCAAGTATGTACTTCATGCAATATTAATCTAGAGGAGGATTCAAAAGAGAGTGTTTGGGGAAAATAATGCTAGGAGATACCATGCAATCAGACAAAGGATAGTGGCATCTCTTCATCTCTTCCAATAATGTCTTGTTGTGATTGTTCATATGCAAGTCCTTAACCAAAATCTACCAAATCTCTTGCACTATGTCCACCCCTTATATTGTTGACATGTATACAAAAATGAAGGGATTTGAGCAAATATCACCTTCAAAGACCCATGCCCTTTCATCATCAAACCAAATGATGTCGTGCACGCGACACCCTAATGCTTATCATGAACAATCCAACTCCTCACTCCTACTCTTCATCTCTTATGAAAGCGTGGACTACTCAAAATGACAAGTAGTTCATCGGAAGAAAAGAAAAAAAGCAAATAAACCGATCATTACCAAAAAGGGGTGTACATAAATGCATACCATTAAAGAAATTCCATTTGAGTTCACTCCTCACCTCCTGAGCATGAGGGCAAAGTCACAAAACTAGTTGAAGGAGGGCTAGAAATTCTTGTCTTGAACTAATGCACTTGCAAATAATCATTTAGGAATCAACAACTTAACAAAAAATGCACAAATTGTCCAAAGAGCTATGCTAGGGAACAACTGTCGACATTGACAATCAAATATTTTCATCTTGGCTATGTATACCTTATAGCTAAGGATTCACATCCCTTAAGATTTTGTTGTTGACTTCCTCCAATGAGTAACGACAACCCAACCACATATTTGGAGGATGATATGGCAGCATACAAATTTGATCAAGATGCCTACAAAGCATTTAAAGGTGTTGACTATAAAGATAATACATCCATCAACATCAATGGAGCATCCAAGATGTCATATAATAAAGCTTTGAACTACATCTCCCTACCTTGCATGTTAATAGTGGTCAAAATGATTGTTCAACAACAACAGAGATGCATGTCACACAAATGCAAATTGTTGGGAACTACACATCACCAAGCCACTTTAGTGGAGAAGGGACATGCAAGCTACATTAATGATCGACTCCATGTGTAGGTGTAGAAACTATGTGTAGTATGTATCCTCCATTGTCCTCATCTCTTTCCATCCGATCATCATTTAATAAGTTTACTATGGCTTATATATTCCCTAACTCAATTGTCTTACTTTTGGAGGAAGATTATGGGGTTGTTGTTTGCTCTTTTGCAAAAGAAGCGCCAAGCGTATGTTGTTGTAGGAAAAGGAGACAGATGATGGAAAAGAGGGGAGAGACAATGATAGACCTCATAGAGAAAACATTTCGGTTTGAACCCGTGCAAAAAGAAAACATCTATATCAAAACATTATTGTCGCCCCCCCCCCCCCCACAAAAAAAACACACAACAAACAATCCCATCCGGGTTCATTGGGAAGAGGAACCAGGGTAAATCTGCATGGATCATTCTCTTCCCGTCTCTGCCGTTTCCTCTGTTCAACATCATTCCGCATCATTTCATTATTTTTCGTTATTCAAATATCACGACAAATCCCCGAATAATCTAAGATCAATTTAGAACGTAAATACATCAAATTCATGACAAAAGCCTTACACCTTACAATGCCCGCCTACATTAGGCCGCTGGCTTACCAGTTACGCAGATAATGGGACGGGTATTTGAGCAATCGTCTGAAAAGATTGAATGTACTGCGTTTATATTAAACACGGCCCCGACACAGGCTTGCGCCATAGATATCAATTAAATGTTTTAAAAAACATGCTGAAAATTTTAAGCAGCAGTTGAAGCACGCCTTTCATCACATTCACCTTATACGCCCATGTACCGGTGTAATAAAACACAAGTGGCAGAAAAATACCGTATGGGTTCTTTATGATCCCTGCACAAATAAGCGATAGATTAGTTGTCCTTGGAGGCAATCCTAGAAGAGGCAATTCAAGGATGGAGAACTAAGTGAGGTGACTTACATTTGGCAAATGCAGGGCATTTGTTGAATGTAAAGCTGACTAGCTTCAGAAGCTCCTGAACACAACATGAGTCATGCTGGCTTATTAAAAATATCAAAAAAGAAGAAAATGTGTATTTCGAAGAAGAAGGCATCATATAACCACGAGGTCGGATTCCAAAATGCTAGTTAAACTATTCAATGTTCTAAAGAAGAGGAGCGTCAACTTCGGAAAATGGTCTCAACGATTGTTAAGTGTAGGAATTATACCAACGCCACCCAGAAGATGGTTTATGATATTGAAAACAGAGCATCAGGAGCTCTAATTTACGTATATGACATAGTACTAACTATAAAGCTTCACCCCAATCAATTGCCTAAAACTGTTACTGATCTTATTAGTTCAGGATGACTTAACATCCAAAGAGGCAACAAGTCAGCCTTATCTTCATAGGGGGCAAATCAACCATATTCAAAGTGAAGCATCTAGCAAATAAAACATGTGCATGATCATAAAACCTTGATTATGTTTCACATTTGGCAGGCTGGAGTTCAGAACATGCATCAATTGTTGGAAACTCACATTTTCAGATAATTTCAGGATAGGCATTGACATACATCTTGACTCATGGGATAAGCATTAAGAGTTTTACAGGGGTGTGCTGCTGGATATCCAGCCTGATTGATAACAGATTTTTCTAATCTTTTTATATGTATCTGTTAGATTGTTTAACGGTCAACTACATGTCTGCAGATGAGGGTAGAATAATTCAGAATAAAATATTGCATGATTAGTGATTAGACTTACCACGGCAATTTGTCCTGGCTTGAAAGGAGACTCAATAATGAAAAAAGCTTTTCTGCAGAGATCGTGACACCATGGTGGTAGGTGAGGAAGATGCACAGAGGAGCATAAGGAGATAACTGACAATCAAATCATGGGTACCCACTTACATAATTTGCAACCTCTCTTTATCCTTTTGGAATGTGAAGAGGCTGCAACCCCTGCTGTATGGAATAAAATTGCCATTCCATTCTGCAAAGAAGGTTCTTAGTCTTAAGAGTTTAATCATGTTTTCTTCAAAAGACAGAAAGACGCTAAACATCAAACAAACAAAATGTACAACCCAAATGCCACGTTGCTGCAGCTGTCAAGTTATTGTCACTGTAGACATGGTCTACCACAAATTTTACGTTTTGTCCCAAAGCCTTTGCCAAATTCCTCAAATAATTTGAAGCATTCTAGGATAGTAAAATTAAAATGAGAACAAAAGATAATCCAAGGAGAATAGTTCCAATGAGACAAAAGAAACGATTTTCAAGAGACAGACCTTTACACCTCGGAATGGCTCCCCATATGCAGAGTCCTCAACGATGCAATCACTTGAGAAATACATGTCCAATCTTTTCAGGTTCTTATCATTCATTGATTGGTAGAAATGCATAACGAGTTCAGAAGAGGATTGGAAATTCGGAAGTGGATCAGACAAGAGGCCATCAAAAAAGGATGTTTTTCTACACCAGCTCAGTTTCCTTGTTGTTCTGTGAGGATTAACTACTAGTTCCTTCGACGCAAATGTTAGGCTCTCCTCTCTATTCAGAGCCAAGCCACTAGGCTGAACAGGGGTTCTTAAAAAGTTACGAGATTTTGCAGTGATCAATGGTGAACTTGGCAATTGCAGCGGTGTAGCTAATGCAGCTAACATTTTGATTGCCTAATCATTACTATGGGAGGTGGTACTCGTGAGAAATAGCTTGTGTATCTATACAATTTATTGAATCCATGGTACAGCAGAGAAGAAGCAAAGCATAAAAAAATAAAGCAGCATATGAAATAGGCCTGCTTGCTACACGGGTCAGGTATCTGAGATAGAATGACATATTCTTCAACCAAGACTGGTGGCTTCAGTAACTTTAAGGATCAGAAAGGCACCAATTGACAAGTAGGCGAGTGGAAAAGAAGAGAAAAAAGAGAACACTCTCACGTAGGACAGCACAGATATGAGAGAGCAAATTCCTAGAACATTTCACAGAAAAGTATACATGTCCTAGTTATCATTACATAAAAGCATAAGAGTACAAAAAGGCGGTGCATGTGAGAATTTAAGCCTGAAGAGCAACTCAGGGTGCAGAAACTGGACAGCCCATTGTTCCGCGTCAGGTATAAATTAAATGGAAGCTTTTGCTGCGCCATGGAAGGCACAAGGAGTTACAGGTATACACTAAAACTACAATTACATGAAGTAGTTGCACCAATTAGTTTATGCAAAGAATTCATTTGGATCTTCCTCATCAGAGTCAAACTCAACCTGCAAACGAATGTTTAACAAGATAATAAGAAATCAAAACCACACGAGAGGAATAGCTATAAATTCCTCGGGTTCTAGAGTAAAACTTAGAAGCAGCATTAGATGCCTCACATTTTCATCTCTATACCACTTCCCGTGGCCGTCCCGCTTCCAGCCCGCAGAGGTGAACTTGAGCTCCATCTGCCGGCGCTTCCGCTGCTCGTCTCGCCATTCCGAAAGCACCTTGGGGTCTACTTCAGTGCTACCATCAGTCCGATTCTCTCCGGAACCAGAATCGCCACCAAGGACGCAGGCCGCCTCCTTCATAAATCCTAGCTCTCTGTTGTCGCAGCCCTCTCCTTTGACCGCCTCCTTCACGGCTCTCCGCGTCTTCTGTATCAACGGAGTCTCCTTCTTCGTCGAGTAAGAATCACTAGGCATCACCGAAGTGCCCTCGCTGGATGATAGTGCCATCCTTTTGCTGATCTCCTCCTGCAAGGACTGCTCCTTTTCCCTTCGCCTCGCCTCGGCAGCCAGGTGATGGGATCTTTTGCAGTGGACCTGTGGGGGCATTATTACATTGAGGGCCGAGTTCGCAGTGACGGACGATCATGTAAGGCCGGTTAGGGTAAACTTACGGAGAGCATAAGAGGGAATCGACGACTGGAGCGTTGGGGCACACGAGGCAAGCCAGCTTCCCATTCGAGAGCTTCTTATACGACGGGGACGAGGACGGAGCTGGAAGGGAGGAGGAAAGTAGGGTATCCACCCTTCGTTTTCGATGCTGTGCTTCCCTCGCCCAGCTATCGCCGCCGAAGATGCTCATGATACTTTCTCTGATCGGCCTAGCGGAGCTCCATAACAATTCTTAATGACATCATTTTGCTTTTTTTTCCTATTTGTATTAACACAAATACGAATATGTGATAAATCAGCATAAAAATATGGATAAACAGTTACATTATTTTATAATTTGTTGCTCGATATGATAGGCGTTGCAAGCAGACCCGCTGGATTAGCATATGTTGAAAGTAAGGAAGCCCAGCCTTACCTCAGGCATGCGAAGAAGAAAGAGTTGTTATTTTAGATGCTCGCTAATGCCGTAGTGGCTAGTGTAAGACTAAAAAATCATATTTAGGCAGGGTGTAATAGGAGTGAGTTGGCTGTTTTAAAAAATACAAAAATTTGTTGTGCATATTTGATTAACATTGATCTTATTTGATAGTGTGTTGTAAACTACCAAGAACTTAATTTTGATACGAACCGTCCGTTATACAGTTGTAACATGGCATAGAAAGTAAGAGAGAGAACATGACGATACATGGCTTTTGATGACCACAGAGGGTCTTGTTGATTGTCTACCTTTCTGTTTTTGATACCGTAGACATGTATCTTTTTACTTCTTCGTTCATCTATTAGGGGCTTGTTATTGGGGTGCCCTCCATTATCACTTTTCCTCGCTCTCAACACTATTCGTGTCCAGAGTTTTATATTTTGTTACTCTTTCTCCACATGTGGTCTTACATGCTGGAGAACATTTTTATTAATATATTTAACGGCCTTTTGATTAAAAAAAAAGTAAGAGAGAGAGAGAGATATTGTGGGGCAATTGTTGATTTTTTGGGTTGTACACTAGCCTTGTGGTTTTAGACAACTTTATTTACAAATTGCACGTGACCACGTCGTGTGGTACAAATTTCAAGGAGTTGGAGCTCAATTGTGTAGTCAGATGAGGGTATAAAACAATGAATCAAAGTTGTATTCTATCATACCAAACAAAATCACAAATAAAAAAACTGTTTTGAACTCATTGAGTCTAATACACAACCTACGTAGAGAATAATAATGAAGAACATAATCAGGAATGTTGGAAATTGTCAAACTGACAGTATTATATGGTAAATAAGTTTACGGAGAAGCAACATTTCCCAATCAAGGATTATCAAAAGTTTTGATTTGCTTTTATTTTATGTAAAAGGGACGGGGATTTTGGAAAAAAGGTTTCTATTAAGAATTATATTTTTTCACTACTATTTGTCACATATGCAATGAGATGTTTCTAAAATATTTTCTTTCTTGTACCTAAATATTTTTTACCTTTAAATATTCCCAAGCAACAAAAAAATCACCAAGAATTTGTTTCTTGCAAGTAACAACGTGATTTGCTTACTTCTCCCAAGCAATTTGTATACTTCATTATGTTAGAATGCTTCAAATTAAAGTAGTTCCTTCTCGTCAAAGAAATTCTTGATTTTGAAGTATTTTACTCCAAGTGAAATTCCTTTTCAAGAATTATATTTGGTATTAGTATGCTTCTCTGCAAATACAAAATTCCCCTCCAAAAGAATTACATGTTGAGAGATTGTTTCTTCATATCTAAATTTTTTGTAAGAATATTAATTTATGTGTTGGTTTCTGTTTCCATTTAGTACATCTTTGTTCTCCAATAAACTATCTCCTCCAAGCAGAAAACATCCTACCAATAATACATTTCACTCCATAAACTAATTTCCATGTAAGAAATTGACTTTATCTAATTAAACAAATTTCCTCAAGGTATATTTTATTACAAGTATCTATTTTTTCTCCAAATAAACAAAACAAATTTCCTCAAGGTATATTTTATTACAAGTATCTATTTTTTCTCCAAATAAACATTCTCATACCAAAAAATAGGTTCCTTCCAAGAAAATTGTAACACCCCAATTTCTATATCACTTGAAACCTAATCATTTTGCCTATTAGGAGTATCACAAACATGATACACATAACAACAATAATAGACAACAACAATTACATTCACTGTATAAAAATATTATATTCTTAGCAAAAGAATTCTATTGCATCATCTTATACAAGAGGAACTAAACATCATGATACCACTGTATACAAATCTAATCCTAAATTTGGGGTCGTGTAGGTGATGCCCACCAAGAAAATCTCCTAAAGTTGAAGTTGTCTCCTCTTGTCTTGATCACCTCCTCAAGCTCAGTATCTAGATATGTCATGTCCCCAGCCAAGCACAAAGGAAAAACTACAGTTCGAATAAGTGGCATTAAATTCTAATAAATGGAAGGAACCAATAAAACCTTAAACTCTATAACTAAAGTAAACATCTTTTATCGATATGTAGTTGTTATTATACAATAAGTTCTCTCTTGTGATGAAATGCACATTTTATGGCATTGTGTTCCTTCTATGATGCAATGCACCTTCTATGATATTAAATATCTTTCATTTTGTGTATCATAGTACTTCTATTCTGTGAAGACTTATTATATAATTTTAAGTTATTGTAACGACCCCGCCTCCCGGTAACCCCCAATTAAGGGAGACCCGAAGGTCAGAGCCATTATTCAATTAACAAGATCAAAGGTTTGACAAATAATCAATAATAATTATGAAATTCTACTACTAAACTGAAAACTGATATAAAATAAAAACTTTACTTCCCTTTTAAAAGCTGGGATTTCTAAACTTCTATCCATGAAGATACTAATCTAACTAATCCTCCTGTGTACGTTATTTATCATTTAGTTCCACATATGCCACTTTATTGTTTGTTCTTTTCATTTGTACCTAAAACGCCGACAAACAAAACGTCGGTCGGCAAGAAGCTGGTATGTGGGGGAAACAATAATTGTGCAACTATGTTAACAATGTAGTCAACCAAATATCATTTAACATCCAAGATTACATTTTAATTAATACTACTCAATCCTTGCCTATCCCCTATCTTTGCACCGTCCCTATAGTCGACATGGATACTACCTCTCTCATATGGTAGATCCTTACCCCCATGGTCCTACCACACAGGTAGCCAATTCTTAGGGTTATGGAGTCGCATGGACCTACCCAAAGGTAGCCCAATCCCTGACTCATGATGACTTGATGGTCCTACACATTGGTAGCCATATACTAAGTCATTCAATGACCTAATGGGCCTACCCCATTGGTAGCCATGTACTAGGTCAATCCATTAGGCTACAAAGGGGACTAGGATCTAAGCTAATAGGCACATCTCTTATGTGATAGTCATATTCACATTATAATTTGCATGAATTAAATGCAACCAACAGTTTAATTCAAGTCATCGATAAAACCTCGAAAATCCTCGAGAAACTAATTCGGCATATTCATAGGCATAACCACATACCTGTCAGGAAGACTCAGATACAGGAATAGTCCAAACAAGCAAGTAATCTAGAATCAAGCAAGTACACACTTCAATCTTGAAATATACATCCAATTCCTTTTTATTACTCATGTCATTAAGATCTATTAAATCTAGCTCGCTTTCTAGGATTTCTAGTTCACTTCTAGGGTTTCCATAGTAATTAGGGTTTTCCTTCATCTTTAAACCCTAATTTAGCACAATTGATCACAAACCCTAATTATCTCAACATCTAATCCTCAGTTTCAGATTTAAGGCATAATTAACCATTAAATAAGTCCATTAAGCCTCTTTTACATTAAAGCTACAATTTTCATCCGTTTCATATATAACAAGATCATTATGCTCATTTATCGTCAATTCATAGTTCATTATGATTGAATTCACATGCGAACTCTATTTGTCATTAGTTCCATCTTGATTCATTCAAAAACCTTAATTTCTATATTAAGGTTATTTATCCACAATTTAGGAACTTTAATGCTCAAAATAGTCTAGGATCATTATGTCACATCTTTATTCACCACTTTGAATAATTAAAGCTATTAAGAGTCGAATTTACCAACATTAGGGTTTCAAGGCCCATTAAAGTATTATTCATGCACATGAAACTCAAAATTAAACTAATTATATGCAAAGTTCATCTTTTTCTATCTTAATGTATCTCTTTATGATTAACAGGTTAATATCAACTTTAATCATCAATTGAACCCTACTAATCACATTAATCATATTCAAATAGGGTTTCTTAATCACTATTACACTAAAGTTAACAACTTCCATTACTTTTCGAATTGCAAGCAGAATCAAGATTTAATTATATTTTTAATGGATTCCCCTCATTTTTCTGAGCAAAATTTATGTATAATGCACATCTATCCGAGCTACGGTTGAGGAGATACGAATTTAATGAAATTCACTTACTCTAGGCCAATCGGAGGCTGCCACGTAGGCCTTGCCATGCAACGATGCTTGGTTGCTTTGGGAAACATAATGAAATTCCATTTTTGCCCCCGCGTAATTCATTGCTTCTTCTTTCCTTGGAGGGGTAGAATCGTCCAACGTTACCCTTGCTTCTTCTTCCTTGCGCGAGCTCTAGGCTGCCACCCTAGCCGGCGATTGGCAGAGTTCCGCAGCTGTATCCCACCACCTCAGGGCTCGGATCACGCTAGAACTTCCTTCCTTGCCTCTGTCCCCCCTTACCATAGGCGCAGGTGCCCCGTTATGTATCCAGGACGACCGGAACTAGACCCCACGAGTCTACAGCTCACGGCGGAGATGCATCCATGATATAGGTGTGTCGGAAGTGTTGTGTGAGGTTGGGGCGTGAGGGAATGATCCGATCATTCACAGGTCATCGGGGAACATCGGGCCTTCCTTACGATGGTTCCATATCTCCCTGTTGATTCAAAGAAAACACCACTCAGTGTTAGGGTTTGGACAAAGGAGAAGAAGAAAAAGAAGGAAGAAAGGATATGTGCAACTCCTCAGAACTCGTCCCTGAGCTCTACCCCTTTTATAGGGGAGGGTTTTTGCACCCCAAGATGTGCATCCATCAAGATGCAAGATCTTTTCCCAATAGGAATCAAATTCCTTCATGGAGAAGAAATTCTTTTCTCTCCTATTTACCTTCTTGATATACTTTATTTCATGGATAGTTGGAAATACAAAAATTCTTTCTCTTATTCTCTTTATTCATGCCTTTTAATTCATTGGCCTCAAAATTATATTTTCATTAAGTAGGAAATACTTGCTTTTTTAAAATACCATGAAATTCATTTATTATGCATCCCATTATCCTCTTATTTTGCTAATTTTGGTATTTTCTCTTTCTTTTCTCTTTATTGGGACTCCTTGGATTCAAGCAACTTCATTATTCTAAAATCCTCTTTATTGGATATTCATTATCCTTCTAGATGCATCTATATGCATTATTAGTCATTGTCTTGTTTTATCCTTATTAAAATGTCTCTTTTGAGGATTTCTCTATATTTCTCTTTTAATTTCCTCATTCGTATTCATTTTATTATTAGGAATCCTTGGACTACGAAATTCCACTAAGGATAACTCAATTACACCTCTTTTCACTTATTTTCCACATTTTATCAATGTTTTCAATTTCTTTCTTAATAAAGAAATACTTATTTGATCTTTTCTTTTATTATTGCCTTTTCATCGAAATCTTGGATTCCTTGGAACCCAAGGAACCTAAAGGCACAAAATCCATCCTTGGATTACATTCTTTTTCCTTCTAGAGGTTTCTACATCTTTCTTTCCTCTATTTTCTTATTTACTCAATAATAGAGTTTCTTTTGTCCTTTCTTTGTTATTGGGCCCAATAGCCAATAAAGCCCACAAAACAAACATCAAGGCTATTGTAAACGTAATCCATTTATTCAAAACAAATTATATCATTATTTGTTCCAATATCTTTAATATGAGAAATTACATTTCTCACCAAATGAACCCAAAAGTTGGGGTTGTAACATCCTTCCCCTCTTATAAGAATTTTTTCCTCAAAATTCCACCAAATAAACAAATTAGGATAAGCCTTTCATATGTCCATCATGGCTCCCAGGTGGCCTTACCCTTTCCATGGTGCTTCCTAAGAACCTTTATCATCTCATATTCTTCCATTTGAGTTCTTTCTTTACCTTGGTATATCGTACCCTCATAGGTGACTCAGGACATTTCAGCCTCTTAAAAGATGAATAGGTTCAAGGCTCAACACATGGCTTGGGTACCTCACATAGCGCTCTGGATTGGACTCATGGAACACATTATTCATCATGTTATCCTGAGGGGCAAGGCTAAACACAACCATCTCCACCAATCCATCTCAAATGGACCCATATATCGGGGACTCAGCTTTCTCAGATATAGCTTAGAGGGGTCAGATTTTCACATCACATATTCTCCCATAGTGAACTGCATGTTAGTCTTCTTTGTACCAGATCGTGACTCATGTCACCACTGGGCTTTCTCTCTCAGCCATTGCACAATTAAAGTGACTTCATCTGCACACATTGTGGTTCTTTTCTGACCTTCGCGAGGCCTCCTTCACCATCATCATCTTAATGAAGTGGTGACTGAAACAACCTCCCTATAGAACTTCTTGCATCCCGATAAAGGCTATGGTGGTTAACATCACATCTTAAGAACTGTCCCTTTGTATCACCCTGAATGAGCACACGGGCTCTCACCAGACCCTCTAGTCTGGATCATACTTACCATTAGTATGGGGTGCTAACTGTACCAACATCGAGTTATGTATGTTTCTACTTCCACCTCATGGAAGTGAACCGTTAGGTCATACTCAAGAACTTTTGAACTCATATCATGGTGTAGTTGAACCATCTCTCTCTCTTAAGTAGTTCAACTGAATCTGTCCAGTGACAGTACTTTTCCTTTCTCATGTCATCTAGGTAAGGTGATCTACCATAACCCATATTGCATCTTGACCTTCTTGATCAAGGGAAGACTTACCACCATACATAGTGGATGAATTCCCATTCCCTCTTGGAAACTCTTTATACTTTATATCCATGTACTAGGTTACTGGTGTTCATCCTTCACCTCCTAGCTTGCATGGCCACACGCTACATGCAACTCACATCAAGCAGCCGAAGTGCTACTATCCCTTGCTATCCTTGTAGTATCACGGTGTTTAGTGATCCTAAAACCATGATCTCCAATATGTCATGATTCCTCAAGATCGATACCTCAAAAACCCTAAACCACTCTCATCAGAGCTTCATCACTTTCCTTTCCAAAGAAGTACATTTGAGGTTCTACAACCATCCTTTCATCATATCATGTACTAGACTGGCTAACCAATCAATCATTTACTTGATTAACCGTTATTGATATATCTGGGTATTGGCCAAACTTATCCCTTTTTCTCAACTTAAGGTTAGCCTAGAAACCTCAACTTTTCCTAGCTTCCAGCTAAACTAGGCAGCTATATCTCAACCAGAGACTTCATTACCCCTTCTTATCCTTAGGTGTTAGGTAATGTCGAAGACATACAACTCCATGTATTATACTTATCATCTCATCTCAAACTATAAGTTTATCTTCATCAAGAAAACTCTGAGATCATCCTCTTGGTTATCAAAGTCAACCTTGTATCACATGCAGATCCCACATAGCTCATGATAAAACATCCTCTTAAGCTGACTACACTACTTCTCTTAGTGTTTGTAAACCATCCATGTATCATTCACTCCACCAAGGTATGTTATCATCTCTGTCCTCGTACCTCATAGCAACGGTCCAACTCACGTCATCTTTTATCCTTGGTGTATGACATACGTACTGTCCCATCTCTACCTCCCATAACAAGAGGAAATAAGCATTTGGCGGCCGTCCAAACACAAAGTTCTTCCTGTTCTAAGAGTAGAGATGATACATCCCACATTGCCAGTACACTTCAATTCTAAGTTGAAACGTGCAGCTTATGTCTCTATATTACAAACATCATGCTATCCACATTACTTCCATGGAGAACTGGTCTCAAACTTACTTGGTCCAAGCACAATCCTAGGTCATCACCTCTAGTTCTATAGGGAGTCGACACTTTTGGGGTCATCCCTTTTCCCTTATGCATCCAGAGAGTGCCCTACTCATCTTCCCTTTGGGTCCCATGAGTTCATGAAGGTGATCAATCTCCTAACCCATGGCCCTCAGACAATGATAGTTGTTACCTCCCGACCCTATGGTCATGTGCAACTAGGGAATTAGGCAACTCCTTCTTCCATCGGTCTTATCCCTACTTGACCCTAGGACAGACTTAGGGTTCTCTTATAGTACATGTTCAACTTACAACCTTACCCAAGCATTCATCATCTCTCTTCCTGCATTCATGGGCTGACTTTCATCCTTTCATAGGGATCATGGCAACCTACCTACCTTGGTCAAGCCCCATACCGGTTACCTCCATGGTAACACATCCACATGCACATAGAGATGGTTATCTATGGGTCTATAGGTACATTCTCATGCCATGTACTCTTCACTTAGCTTCTCAAGATCCTATGAAACCTCCTTAGGTTACCTCAAAACCAACCAAACTGGTAAACTCCCTACCAAAGGGTCCCTCTTCCAGGATGGGAGGAAACTACACCTTGATAACAAAGGTCACAAGTGTCCTTAGGGTTTACATTCACATGAGCATGTGTATTCTAGCAACTACTACGACACAAGCGTACCTACGAAACCATGCTAGGTCACGCTTGTTCTCAGCCTCAACATTAGACCAACTTAGTCGTGAGGGGTTCATCACACACACCTTTAACTTAAGGGGTTTCTTTTTCCTCTACACATGCTCGAAGCTATAGAGACTCAAATCTTATCATGAGCATCGGGTACACTGCTTCCCCTCTTAGGCCTAGAAACCCTAGGTCCACCTTTGGGTGTCCAACTGCATGCTCAACCTCTTAACCATGAATCAAGCATGTCCAAGACATGTCATGTACTTCCAAGATCTTTCTACTCGAGCAACACTTCAGAGTTGAGTCCTCTTCCAGGACAACCAACTAGGTATAAAGCCTCACAACCTGTTACCAAACCTCTCTGGGTCTAAGGAACTCTTCTCCCAGTCTCAGAAGGTAACACCTATACTACCGGCACATAGGTACCAGAAGCATCATCCTCTCTCTAGGGTTTGGTTCCTCTAAAGGCAACCAAGATATCATCAACCTCCAGGAATCATGCATGAGGCAACCACTATCATCCACTTAGGGCGCATCATCCTCGACTCCCCATTATCCCTCACATCTTGGGGTTTTAGGTTTCCAACCTTCTTGCTTGGTTCCTTCTTTCCCTCTCTAAAGCTAACTCCACATCCAACCATACTACTAGAGGTCCTCTCTCCATGTAGGATCAAGCTCACAGGCATACCTCTACACGGGTGAAGCCTATACTCAACCTTATGTTTACTCATGACTATCCATAGTCTCTTATGCTGATCTCATAAACCATCCATCATGATCCCTTGTATAGGGTTTCATCCAACTGTCAACACTATTGACGCACTCTATGTGCAAACTATATCCTACTTACAACAGCCCAAAAGGTTTCTATAGGTTCTTCTCTAACCTCATCCATGAAGGAGCTATCCTTCTCTCAAACATGCACGACCCTTCCCAGGGTTGGGTTGCCAAAGGTACTCGGTCATCAACTTCTCATGGTTCATATGGCATCCAAGGCATGTTTATCATGACATCTAACTCATCATGTCATCTCTCTCTCTAACCTTCACTTAGGGTCAGGGTCAACATCATCCTCAAAGGATGTGCTAGGTCTCTACTTTTAATGGAGATCTCTGTCTCCATAATTAACTCTCTTTACTTAACCTCCTTACAAGAAGGTCTATCCTCAGGTCTCTCCTGAGGGCAAAGACAACTCACGTCATACGACCTAAGCATGTATCTATCCTTTAGTTTGCACTTAATCTATTAAGCTTACGTCCATGACATCTTATTTACATGATTTTCATTTAATTTGGTGGAGGATTCCTTAGAACTTATTAACCTTATCCATTCCTCAAGAGGGTGAGGAAAAGAGAGAAAACCCTAATCCTTAAGGTCCTTATTCAGAATTTGAGTTGAGAAGGGATGAACAAGATGAGAGAGTCCCAAAGGCATCTTAATTCGAGTCATATTCTAAGACATCAGCCAGGCAGTCACACAATCTGGGAGTCCTCGTATTTTGACTAGCAATGCGGAGGAAAATATTGCCAGCCCCCGGAAGTGATCCTTTTCTATTCACCGCAGTCTTTCGGATAATCCGCTAATAACTCCCTCGGTTCTATGGACTTTGTAAAATTTAATAATTATTAATGATTAGATGAGGAACCTATGCTCTGATACCAATTGTAATGACCCCGCCTCCCGGTAACCCCCAATTAAGGGAGACCCGAAGGTCAGAGCCATTATTCAATTAACATGATCAAAGGTTCGACAAATAATCAATAATAATTATGAAATTCTACTACTAAACTGAAAAATAGTATAAAATAAAAACTTTACTTACCTTTTAAAAGTTGGGATTTCTAAACTTCTATCCATGAAGATACTAATCTAAATAATCCTCCTATGTACGTTATTTATCATTTAGTTCCACATATACCACTATACTGTTTGTTCTTTTCATTTGTACCTAAAACGCCGACAAATAAAACATCGGTAAGCAAGAAGCTGGTATGTGGGGGAAACAATAATTATTCAACTATGTTAGCAATATAGTCAACCAAATATCATTTAACATCCAAGATTATGTTTTAAGCAATACTACTCAATCCTTGCCTATCCCCTATCTTTGTACCGTCCCTGTAGTAGACATGGATACTACCTCTCTCATATGGTAGATCCTTACCCCCATGGTCCTACCACACAGGTAGCCAATTCCTAGGGTTATGGAGTTGCATGGCCCTACCCAAAGGTAGCCCAATCCCTGACTCATGATGACTTGATGGTCCTACCCCATTGGTATCCATATACTAAGTCATTCAATGACCTGATGGGCCTACCCCATTGGTAGCCATGTACTAGGTCAATTGATTAGGCTACAGAGGGGACTAGGATCTGAGCTAGTAGGCACATCTCTTATGTGATAGTCATACTCAAATTATAATTTGCGTGAATTAAATGCAACCAACAGTTTAATTCAAGTCATCGATAAAACCTCAAAAATCCTTGAGAAACTAATTCGGGATATTCATAGGTGTAACCACATACCTGTCAGGTAGACTTAGATGCAGGAATAGTCCAAACAAGCAAGTAATCCAAAATCAAGCAAGTACACAGTTCAATCCTGAAATATACATCCAATTCCTTTTTATTACTCATGTCATTAAGATCTATTAAATCTAGCTCGCTTTCTAGGGTTTCTAGTTCACTTTTAGGGTTTCCATTGTAATTAGGGTTTTTCTTCATCTTTAAACCCTAATTTAATGCAATTGATTACAAACCCTAATTATCTCAACATCTAATCCTCAGTTTCAGATTTAAGGCATAATTAACCATTAAATAAGTCCATTAAGCCTCTTTTACATTAAAGCTACAATTTTCATCCTTTTAATATATAACAAGATCATTATGCTCATTTATCGTCCATTCATAGTTCATTATGATTGAATTCACATGCGAACTCTATTTGTCATTAGTTCCATCTTGATTCATTCAAAAACCTTAATTTCTATATTAAGGTTATTTATCTACAATTTAGGAACTTTAATGCTCGAAATAGCCTAGGATCATTATGTCACATCTTTATTCACCACTTTGAATAATTAAAGCTATTAAGAGTCGAATTTACCAACATTAGGGTTTCAAGGCCCATTAAAATATTATTCATGCACATGAAACTTGAAATTAAACTAATTATATGCAAAGTTCATCTTTTTTGATCTTAATGTATCTCTTTATGATTAACAGGTTAATATCAACTTTAATCATCAATTAAACCCTACCAATCACATTAATCATATTCAAATAGGGTTTCTTAATCACTGTTACACTAAAGTTAACAACTTCCATTACTTTTCGAATTGCAAGTAGAATCCGGATTTAATTATATTTTTAATGGATTCCCCTCATTTTTCTGAGAAAAATTCATGTATAATGTGCATCTATCTGAGCTACAGTTGAGGAGATACGAATTTAATGAAATTCACTTACTTTAGGCCAATCGGAGGCTTCCACGTAGGCCTTGCCATGCAACGATGCTTGGTTGCTTTGGGAAACATAACGAGATTCCATTTTTGCCCCCGCATAAGTCATTGCTTCTTCTTTCCTTAGAGGAGTAGAATCGTCCAACGTTACCCTTACTTCTTCTTCCTTGCGCGAGCTCCAGGCTGCCGCCCTAGCCAGTGATTGGCAGAGTTCCGTGGCTGCATCCCACCACCTCAGGGCTCGGATCATGCTGGAACTTCCTTCCTTGCCTCTGTCCTCCCTTACCACAGGCGAAGGTGCCCCGTTATGTGTCCAGGACGACCGGAACTAGACCCCACGAGTCTATAGCTCATGGCTGAGATGCAGCCATGCTACAGGTGTGCCGAAAGTGCTGTGCGAAGTTGGGGCATGATGGAATGATCCAATCATTCACAGGTCATCGGGGAACATCGGGCCTTCCTTACGATGGTTCCATATCTCCCTGTTGATTCAAACAAAACACCACTCAGTGTTAGGGTTTGGACAAAGGAGAATAAGAAAAAGAAGGAAGAAAGGATATGTGCAACTCCTCAGAACTCATCCCTGAGCTCTACCCCCTTTATAGGGGAGGGTTTTTGCACCCCAAGATGTGCATCCATCAAGATGCATGATCTTTTCCCAATAGGAATCAAATTCCTTCATGGAGAAGAAATTCTTCTCTCTTCTATTTACATTCTTGATATACTTTATTACATGGATAGTTGGAAATACGAAAATTATTTCTCTTATTCTCTTTATTCATGCCTTTTAATTCATTGGCATCAAAATTATATTTTCCTTAAGTAGGAAGTACTTCCTTTTTTAAAATACCCTGAAATTCATTTATTATGCATCCCATTATCCTCTTATTTTTCTAATTTTGGTATTTTCTCTTTCTTTTCTCTTTATTGGGACTCCTTGGAGTCAAGCAACTTCATTATTCCGAAATCCTCTTTATTGGATATTCATTATCCTTATAGATGCATCTGTATGCATTATTAGTCATTATCTTGTTTTATTCTTATTAAAATATCTCTTTTGAGGATTTCTCTATATTTCTCTTTTAATTTCCTCATTAGTATTCATTTTATTATTAGGAATCCTTGGACTACGAAATTCCACTAAGGATAACTCAATTACACATCTTTTCACTTATTTTCCACATTTTATCAATGTTTTCAATTTCTTTCTTAATAAAGAAATACTTATTTGATCTTTTCTTTTATTATTGCCTTTTCTTCACAATCTTGGATTCCTTGGCACCCAAGGAACCTAAAGGCACGAAATCCATCCCTGGATTACATTCTTTTACCTTCTATAGGTTTCCACATCTTTCTTTCCTCTATTTTCTTATTTACTCAATAATAGAGTTTATTTTGTCCTTTCTTTTTTATTGGGCTCAATAGCAAATAAATCCCATAAAACAAACATCAAGGCTATTGTAAACATAATCCATTTATTCAAAACAAATTATATCATTATTTGTTCCAATATCTTTAATATGAGAAATTACATTTCTCACCAAATGAACCCAAAAGTTGGGGTTGTAACATCCTTCCCCTCTTATAAGAATTTTGTCCTCAAAATTCCACCAAGCAAACAAATCAGGATAAGCCTTTCATGTGTCCATCATGGCTCCTATGTGGCCTTACCCTTTCCGTGGTGCTTCCTAAGAACCTTTATCATCTCAAATTCTTCCATCTGAGTTCTTTCTTTACCTTGGTATATCGTACCCTCATAGGTGACTCAGGACATTTCAGCCTCTAAAAAGCTGAATAGGTTCAAGGCTCAGCACATGGCTTGGGTACCTCACATAGCGCTCTAGATCGGACTCATGGAACACATTATTCATCATGACATCTTGAGGGGCAAGGCTAAACACAACCATCTCCAACAATCCATCTCAAATGGACCCATATATTGGGGACTCAGCTTCCTCAGTTGTACCTTAGAGGGGTCGGATTTTCACATCACATATTCTCCCATAGTGAACTGCATGTCAGTCTGCTTTGTACCAGCTCATGACTCATGTCACCACTAGGCTCTCTCTCTCAGCGATTGCACGATTAAAGTGACTTCATCTGCACACACTGTGGTTCTTTTCTGACCTTCACGAGGCCTCCTTCACCATCATCATCTTAATGAAGTGGTGACCGACACAACCTCCCTATAGAACTTCTTGCATCCTGATAAAGTCTATGGTGGTTAACATCACATCTTAAGAACTGTCCCTTTGTATCACCCTGAATGAGCACACACGCTCTCACTAGACCCTCTAGTCTGGATCATACTAACCATTAGTATGGGGTGCTAACTGTATCAACACCGAGTTCTGTATGTTTCTACTTCCACCTCATGGAAGTGAACCATTAGGTCATACTCAAGAACTTTTGAACTCATATCATGGTGTAGTTGAACCATCTCTCTCTTAAGTAGTTCAACCGAATATGTCCAGTGACAGTACTCTTCCTTTCTCACATCATCTCGGTAAGGCGATCTACCACAACCCATATTGCATCTTGACCTTCTTGATCAAGGGAACACTTACCACCATCCATAGTGGATGAATTCCCATTCCCTCTCGGGAACTCTTTATACTTTATATCCATGTACTGGGATACTGGTGTTCGTCCTTCACCTCCCGGCTTGCCTGGCCACACGCTACATGCAACTCACATCAAGCAGCCGAAGTTCTACTATCCCTTGCTATCCTTGTAGTATTACAGTGTTTAGTGATCCTAAAACCATGATCTCTGATATTTCATGATTCCTCAAGATCGATACCTCAAAAACCCTAAACCACTCTCATGAGGGCTTCATCACTTTCCTTTCCAAAGAAGTACATCTGAGCTTCTACAACCATCCTTCCATCATATCATGTACTAGACTGACTGACCAATCAATCATTTACTTGATTAACCGTTATTGAATATCTAGGTATTGGCCAAACTTATCCCTTTTTTCTCTACTTAAGGTTAGCCTAGCAACCTCAACTTTTCCTAGCTTCCAGCTAAACTAGGCAGCTATATCTCAACTAGATCCTTCATTTCCTCTTCTTATCCTTAGGTGTGAGGTAATGTCGAAGACATACACCTCCATGTATTATACTTATCATCTCATCTCAAACTCTAAGTTTATCTTCATCAAGAAAACTCTGAGATCATCCTCTTGGTTATCAAAGTCAACCTTGTATCACATGCAGATCCCACATAGCTCATGATAAAACATCCTCTTAAGCTGACTACACTACTTCTCTTAGTGTTTGTAAACCATCCATGTATCATTCACTCCACCAAGGTATGTTATCATCTCTGTCCTCATACCTCATAGCAACGGTCCAACTCGCATCATCTTTTATCCTTGGTGTATGACATGCGTACTGTCCCATCTATACCTCCCATAACAAGAGGAAATAAGCATTTGGCGGCCGTCCAAACACAAAGTTCTTCCTATTCCAAGAGTAGAGATGATACATCCCACATTGCTAGTACACTTCAATTCTAAGTTGAAACATGTAGCTTATGTCTCTATATTACAAACATCATGATATCCACATTACTTCCATGGAGAACTGGTCTCAAACTTACTTGGTCCAAGAACAATCCTAGGTCATCTCCTCTAGGTCTATAGGGAGCCGACACTTTTGGGGTCATCCCTTTTCCCTTATGCATCCAGAGAGTGCCCTACTCATCTGCCCTTTGGGTCCCATGAGTTCATGAAGGTGATCAATCTCCTAACCCATGGCCCTCAGACAATGATAGTTGTTACCTCCCAACCCAACTAGGGAATTAGGCAACTCCTTCTTCCATCTGTCTTATCCCTACCTGACCCTAGGACAGACTTAGGATTCTCTTATAGTACATGTTCAACTTAGAACCTTACCCAAGTATTCATCATCTCTCTTCCTGCATTCATGGGCTGACTTTCATCCTTTCATAGGGATCACGGAAACCTGCCTACCTTGTTCTAGCCCCATACCAGTTACCTCCATGGTAACACATCCACATGCACATAGAGATGGTTATCTATGGGTCTATAGGTTCATTCTCATGCCATGTACTATTCACTCAAGATCCTATGAAACCTCCTTAGGTTACCTCAAAACCAACCAAACTGGTAAACTCCCTACCAAAGGGTCCCTCTTCCAGGATGGGAGGAAACTACACCTTGATAAAAAAGGTCACAAGTGTCCTTAGGGTTTACATTCACATGAGCATGCTTATTCCAGCAACTACTAAGGCACAAGCATACCTACTAAACCATGCTAGGGCACACTTGTTCTCAGCCTCAACATTAGACCAACTTAGTGGTGAGGGGTTCATCACACATACCTTTAACTTAAGGGGTTTCTTTTTCCTCTACACATGCTCGAAGCTATAGAGACTCAAATCTTATCATGAGCATCGGGTACACTGCTTCCCCTCTTAGGCCTAGAAACCCTAGGTCCACCTTTGGGTGTCCAACTGCATGCTCAACCTCTTAACCACGAATCAAGCATGTCCAAGATATGTCATGTACTTCCATGATCTTTCTACTCGAGCAACACTTCAGAGTTGAGTCCTCTTCCAGGACAACCAACTAGGTATAAAGCCTCACAACCTGTTACCAAACCTCTCCGGGTCTAAGGAACTCTTCTCCCTGTCTCAGAAGGTAACACCTATACTACCGACACATAGGTACCAGAAGCATCATCCTCTCTCTAGTGTTTGGTTCCTCTAAAGGCAACCAAGATATCATCAACCTCCATGAATCATGCATGAGGCAACCACTATCATCCACTTAGGGCGCATCATCCTCGACTCCCCATTGTCCCTCACATCTTGAGGTTTTAGGTTTCCAACCTTCTTGCTTGGTTCCTTCTTTCCCTCTCTAAAGCTAACTCCACATCCAGTGACAATACTAGATGTCCTCTCTCCATGAAGGATCAAGCTCACAGGCATACCTCAACGCGGGTGAAGCCTATACTCAACCTTATGTTTACTCATGACTATCCATAGTCTCTTATGATGATCTCATAAGCCATCCATCATGATCCCTTGTATAGGGTTTCATCCAACTGTCAACACTACTGACGCACTCTAGGTGCAAGCTATATCCTACTTGCAACAGCCCAAAAGGTTTCTATAGGTTCTTCTCTAACCTCATCCATGAAGGAGCTATCCTTCGCTCAAACATGCACGACCCTTCCCAGGGTTGGGTTGCCAAAGGTACTCGGTCATCAACTTCTCATGGTTCATATGGCATCCAAGGCATGTTTATCATGACATCTAACTCATCATGTCATCTCTCTCTCTAACCTTCACTTAGGGTTAGGGTTAACATCATCCTCAAAGGATGTACTAGGTCTCTACTTTTAATGGAGATCTTTGTTTCCATAACTAACTCTCTTTACTTAACCTCCTTACAAGAAGGTCTATCCTCATGTCTCTCCTGAGGGCAAAGACAACTCGCGTCATACGACCTAAGCATGTATCTATCCTTTAGTTTGCACTTAATCTATTAAGCTTACGTCCATGACATCTTATTTACATGATTTTCATTTAATTTGGTGGAGGATTCCTTAGACCTTATTAACCTTATCCATTCCTCAAGAGGGTGAGGAGAAGAGAGAAAACCCTAATCCTTAAGGTCCTTATTCAGAATTTGACTTGAGAAGGGATGAACAAGATGAGAGAGTCCTAAAGGTATCTTATTTCGAGTCATATCCTAAGACATCAGCCAGGCAGTCACACAATTTGGGAGTCCTCATATTCTGACTAGCGGTGCAAAGGAAAATATTGTCAGCCCTCGGAAGTGATCCTTTTCTAATCACCTCAGTCTTTCAAATAATCCTCTAAAAACTCCCTCGGTTCTATGGACTTTGTAAAATTTAATAATTATTAATGATTAGATGAGGAACCTATGCCCTGATACCAATTGTAATGACCCCTCCTCCCAGTAACCCCCAATTAAGGGAGACCCGAAGGTCAGAGCCATTATTCAATTAACAGGATCAAAAGTTTGACAAATAATCAATAATAATTATAAAATTCTACTACTAAATTGAAAAATGGTATAAAATAAAAACTTTACTTACCTTTTAAAAGCTAGGATTTCTAAACTTCTATCCATGAAGATACTAATCTAACTAATCCTCATGTGTACATTATTTATCATTTAGTTCCACATATGCCACTTTACTGTTTGTTCTTTTCATTTGTACCTAAAACGCCGACAAACAAAACGTCGGTCAACAAGAAGCTGGTATGTGGGGGAAACAATAATTGTGAAACTATGTTAACAATATAGTCAACCAAATATCATTTAACATCCAAGATTACATTTTAAGCAATACTACTCAATCCTTGCCTATCCCCTATCTTTGTACCATCCCTGTAGTAGACATGGATACTGCCTCTCTCATATGGTAGATCCTTATCCCCATGGTCCTACCACACAGGTATCCAATTCCTAGGGTTATGGAGTAACATGGCCCTACCCAAAGGTAGCCCAATGCCTGACTCATGATGACTTGATGGTCGTACCCCATTGGTAGCCATATACTAAGTCATTCAATGACCTGATGGGCCTACCCCATTGGTAGTCATGTACTAGGTCAATCCATTAGGCTACAGAGGGGACTAGGATCTGAGCTAGTAGGCACATCTCTTATGTGATAGTCATATTCACATTATAATTTGCATGAATTAAATGCAACCAACAGTTTAATTCAAGTCATCAATAAAACCTCAAAAATCCTCGAGAAACTAATTCGAGATATTCATAGGCGTAACCACATACCTGTCAGGCAGACTCAGATGCAGGAATAATGCAAACAAGCAAGTAATCCAGAATCAAGCAAGTACACACTTCAATCCTGAAATATACATCCAATTCCTTTTTATTACTCATGTCATTAAGATCTATTAAATCTAGCTCGCTTTCTAGGGTTTCTAGTTCACTTTTAGGGTTTCCATTGTAATTAGGGTTTTCCTTCATCTGTTAACCCTAATTGAACGCAATTGATCACAAACCCTAAATATCTCAACATCTAATCCTCAGTTTCTGATTTAAGGCATAATTAACCATTAAATAAGTCCATTAAGCCTCTTTTACATTAAAGCTACAATTTTCATCCTTTTAATATATAACAAGATCATTATGCTCATTTATTGTCAATTCATAGTTCATTATGATTGAATTCACATGCGAACTCTATTTGTCATTAGTTCCATCTTGATTCATTCAAAAACCTTAATTTCTATATTAAGGTTATTTATCCACAATTTAGGAACTTTAATGCTCGAAATAGCCTAGGATCATTATGTCACATATTTATTCACCACTTTGAATAATTAAAGCTATTAAGAGTCGAATTTACCAACATTAGGGTTTCAAGGCCCATTAAAGTATTATTCATTCACATGAAACTCGAAATTAAACTAATTATATGCAAAGTTAATCTTTTTCGATCTTAATGTATCTCTTTATGATTAACAGGTTAATATCAACTTTAATCATCAATTAAACCCTACTAATCACATTAATCATATTCAAATAGGGTTTCTTAATCACTATTACACTAAAGTTAACAACTTTCATTACTTTTCAAATTTCAAGCAGAATCAAGATTTAATTATATTTTTAATGGATTCCCCTCATTTTTCTGAGAAAAATTCATGATAATGTGCATCTATCTGAGCTACGGTTGAGGAGATACAAATTTAATGAAATTCACTTACTCTAGGCCAATCGGAGGCTGCCACGTAGGCCTTCCCATGCAACGATGTTTGGTTGTTTGGGAAAAATAAAGGAATTCCATTTTTGCCCCCGCGTAAGTCATTGCTTCTTGTTTCCTCAGAGGGGTTGAAACATCCAACGTTACCCTTGCTTCTTCTTCCTTGCGTGAGCTCCAGGCTGCCGCCCTAGCCGGCGATTGGTAGAGTTCTGCGGCTGCATCCCACCACCTTGGGGCTCGGATCACGTTGGAACTTCCTTCCTTGCCTCCATCCCCCCTTACCGCAGGTGAAGGTGCCTCGTTATGTGTCCAGGATGACCGGAACTAGACCCCATGAGTCTACAGCTCACGGCTGAGATGCAGCCATGTTGCAGGTGTGCCAGAAGTGCTGTGCGAGGTTGGGGCGTGAGGGAATGATCCGATCATTCACAGGTCATCGGGGAACATCAGGCCTTCCTTACGATGGTTCCATATCTCCCCATTGATTCAAAGAAAACACCACTCAGTGTTAGGGTTTGGACAAAGGAGAAGAAGAAAAAGAAGGAAGAAAGTGTTATGACCCACACTTCATTTTACCAGTAAGTACCTTGGTTAATGCATAATCAAGCTTATATGTGAGTTGAATACTCATTTGTGTTTTGAACTTTGGACCAGTGTTAATGTATCTTTAGCGTTTTTTTTTCTTGTTCTGAGATTGAGGACAAGTTTGTGCTTAATCTGTTGCCAGAGATATCATGCGAAACCGACCTACGAGTAAAAAGATATGAGCTTTTTAGTGTGCAGGGACCTATGTGTAATTTCAGAAAGTTCTTGGGCATTTTACGATTAGGCCCCCTGGGTGCCCTTCCTTATCCTTTCTTTGCCTTTTCCCTTATTAGCTCCGTTAGCCGACTCTAAATGAACGATAGTTCATTCTCCTGTTGCCCGTTCAAGAGAGAGCAGAGCGAGAGGGAAAAGAGAGAGTGAGAGAGAGAGAGAGCTAGAGGAGAAAGTTGGGCGATCTTGAGCTCCCCAACTGCGTTCTCATTCGATTCTTCAACTTTTCTAGCCGAATCAGCCAGCCACTTCACCTTCTTCTCCTTCCCCTTCTTCTTCCCCGTTCCTGCTGCCCGGCCAAGATAGCCGCCGGCCGAAGAAGGTGCTAGGAGCAGCCAAAGGTGTGAAAAACACCATCTTCCAGTTGCTCTAGGGTCGTCTTGAAGTTCCCAAGGTATTTTGTGCGGAGATTGGCCGCGAATCGACCCTGAATTCACCTTCTTCCTCGGCGTTTTCCGTTTCTGCACAGTTTGAACGGGGTGCAAATCGGTTTGAACGGCGTGCAAAAAGTGCAGAAAAATATCCAGTTCACTGCCCAGATTGAACGGCGTTCAAGCCAGATTGAACGACGTTCAAATCAGTTGAACGGGGTGCAAAGTTGTAGAAAATCAGGACAGAAGTGCACTGAAGGTGCACGGCGTACAACCCAGGTGCACAGCGTGCACGCTGCTGTAAAGGGCAGGATTAGGCGTGGTTGTGGATGTTTTTCGGTGTATACGAACACACCGAAGTGGGTGAGTAGTATTTCATTCATTTATCACCATCAAACTCGATTTCATTGTATATATTGCTTCGGTATAATTAGAGTAACTTCTAAACAGTATAAATGAGATTAAAGAAATGTGTTTAATTCTATAGAGCCTAAGTTACTTAGTGTAACTGAAGAAAATAGTGAATGTTGTCTGTACTGATACTGCTGTGAATATGTTGAACTCGAAATGAATGTCTGTTATTATGACAAGTTTAGAATGATGTGGAATTATGTATAAAGTTGAAAGAGATAGAAGTGTTCTTAAATATACTCAGTGTGCAATTAAGATTGAGTTATGACAAACTTATATTTACTGCTTTAATAATGATGATAGACTTAGGTGCCCTAACACCGTAGAACCCCTTTGAGAGGTCTGCACCTTAGGGGTGAAACTCGTGTCGAACATCAACCGGTTGAGTAATTCTGGTGGCATGAGGGTTGATAGACAGTGTCCAACACCAACCGATTGAGTAATTTCGGTGGCACTGGGGTAAAGTAATAAATAAAGTAAAGGGTTATCCAACACCAACCGGTTGAGTAATTCTGGTGGTAACCCAGTGTTGACTCCCTGTGCCTGTGTGCTCAGGTTAGAGGAGGAGTCCAGAGCACTCATGGTGAGTGCAGAGGAGGCCAGAGAGCCTGTGGGTCCTGTAGCAGACCAGGACGAGAAGTTAGACTTAGCATTTCCTGGGTGTGTTGCTAAGTCTTGTACGGTGAGATCGTAGTTCGCTATAGATCTTTGTATGCAGAGTACACTGCATATGATTAGGGCATAATAATATTAATATGTAATCATATAAGATCACAGTAAATTTAATATGTTAAGAGTTTAGACCTTCTGTGTTAATTCTCAATAACTGTTTATTTTTTTATGATATCTGTTGTTGTATAAAAATGTGATTAATATTTGTAAATTCTGCTATGTCATTAGGACTGCCCTGCTTAGTACGACACTTATGTTTTATTTCAATTTTATATACCTGATGAGTTGTTTGGTGATAGCTAAATGAAATGCTATTCACTGAGCGAGTAGGCTCACTCCTCTACTCAAACATTTTCAGGTCAACAACAACATCAGGAATATGAAGGATCTTTTCATCCTAACACTTAGTCTGTAGAAGGTATATATGTAGCTAGTATAGTTAGGGGTCTCTTTGTCCTTTCCCCTCGGTCCTTGGGCCATGGTGTGGGTGAGAGAGAGAGAGTGTGTATAACGAACGTGTATAAAGATGTAAATTATTTGTTATGCTTTACTTTCTGTTGAACAATGTAGTATGCAGTAAACTTTGCTTATGTTTTCTAGCCAATTTAATTGAAATGCTTCCGTAATGGTTTATATGTTCTAGTGTATAGCATTAAATCTAGATGTTGTTCTGACGCTTTAAAAGAAAAAGTTTTCAGTGATATGTTTATGTGATAATCCCTCCGTCGTGCCCTAATCTCGTGATTAGTGGTTAGTGTGAGATCGGGGTGTGACATCTTGGTATCAGAGCATAGGTTGAGTACATAGTTACTCAGAGTCCAGGTCAGGGGACGATAAGAGACCAATAGGATTAAGGTTTTGGAGTCTTTCTTCTATCTGTAGTTTTCTAACAGGAAATATTCTGTTATACTATTGCAGATGGCAGAAAGAGGTTATGGTCATGATGATCAGGCCGAGAGCCATGTTGGTCCTGATCCACTGTACTTGGGTCCAGGTGGTGGTGATCACGTTGATGAAGCATCCTGTATGTATAGGATGTTTCTGGAGACCAGAGAGAGGTATAAGGCTGATAGGCGAGCTTTTACTTCTACCAGCAGTAAGGATTTGATGCGATCTTATGAGCTTGTGAAGAAGCTTGGTGGTACAGAAATCAGTGGTACTACAGATCCCACTGAGGCTGATGAGTGGTTAAGATAGATAGAGAAGGTCTTTCGCCTGATGGAGCTTCCAGAAGAGAAAAAGATTAATCACACAGTTTATCTTTTGACAGGCGATGCAAAGTTGTGGTGGCACGGTGTAGAGGATAAAAGGAGAGGTTCAGAGCTTTCTTGGCAGGATTTCTCTGAAGAGTTTCATCTTAAATATTATCCACCCACTTTCATTAATGAGAAAACCAGGAAGTTAGAGAACATTAAGCAGGGGAACATGTCAGTTACTGAGTACAAAGCGCTTTTCACCCGGTTAGCGAACTTCTGTCCGCGGCTTGTTCCAGACAACATAGAAAGATGCAGAAGGTTTCAAGAAGGGCTGAGTTCAAAAATTCGGCATACTGTTTCTGCTACTAGTAGGAGGAACAGAGAGAACTTTGGTGAGTTTGTTGAGGCTGCTAGACAGGTTGAGGAATCTGTGAATGCTGACAAGGTGCCCGAGTAAGAAGAGATCTGCAGATTTCAGTAGAGGACAGTCCAGTAGTGGATATAGAGGTGGAGGTAGAGGTTTCTTTTCTAAACTCGGGTGTGGTTTTAGCTGTTTCAGTAGACATAGATCTGAGGATGTTACTTCTTCTAGAAGCAGAGGGAGATACAGCCCAGGGAGATGGGGCAGTGCGTCTAGTGGACAGTCTTCTGGGTCATCAATGTCAGTGACAGGTCCCCAGAGACAAGAGATGCTGCCATGTGACAACTGTGGAAGACCACATACTGGTCAGTGTTGTGGTATAGGTTCTCAAGGTTGTTTTGTCTACGGACAAGTAGGACACTTCAAAAGGGAATGTCCTCAGCTTCGGCAAGCAGCATCACAAGCTTTCCAGCCTCAGTACCATGATGTTCCGAGTTCTTCTGTGGTTCTGGTTCCAGAGGTGGTGGAGTGCCCAGTGGCAGAGGTGGTCAGCGCGGACAGCGTGGTAGAGGGAGAACTTCAGCACGTTTCTTCTCTCTGACGCCTTAGGAAGGTATCATTTCTTCTCAGGTTGTTACAGGAGAGATGCTTTTGTTTAATAGTATACCAGTTAAAGTTTTGATAGATCCGGGTGCTACTCACTCTTTCATACGACGTTCTTTAGTTGGTGAACTTAATCTGTTAACTCAAGAGTTGGTAGATGAGTTAGTGTTGAGGGTTCCACTAGGTGGAACAACAGTTTTATCTGAGTTCTGTCCCGGATGTTTGTTATCTTTTGGAGGTTACACCTTTGCTGCTAATCTCATACCCCTGGATGTAAATACTTTTCAAGTCATCTTGGGTATGGATTGTCTTGAGACATATCGAGTGCAACTCGATTGTTGGAAGAAGGAAGCTACCTTTCAACAAGGTGAATTTTCTTGTGTTTTTACTGGAGACAGGAAAGTTCTGCCTACATGCATTGTTTCGGCTGCTGTAGCCGATAAGTTGCTACAGAAGGGATGTGAAGTGTTCCTTGCTCATGTGGTTGACACTAGAGCAGAGAAGAGCACAACCAGTGTATATGATGTGTCTGTGGCTTGAGAGTTTTCCGATGTTTTTCCAGAAGAGTTGCCAGGCTTACCTCCCGTCAGAGACATCGATTTCGAGATTCAGGTATATCCAGACAGTCATCCAGTTGCACTGCCAGCCTACAGAATGGCACATGCAGAGTTGAAGGAACTCAAGGTGCAGTTGCAAGAGTTGTTGGATAAGGGTTTCATCAGACCCAGTTCTTCACCGTGGGGTGCTCCAGTCCTATTTGTTAAGAAGAAGGATGGTACTATGCGTCTCTGCATAGACTATAGGCAACTGAAAAAGATCACTATTAAGAACAAGTACCCTTTTCCGAGGATAGATGATCTTTTTGATCAGTTGTGTGGAGCAACGATCTTCTCTAAGATAGATTTGAGATCTGGATATCATCAACTCAGAATAAAGGCTTCTGATATTCCCAAGACAGCTTTCAGAACCAGGTATGGGCATTATGCGTTTCTGGTCATGTCGTTGGACTGACCAATGCCCCAACAACCTTTATGGATATGATGAATCGGATTTTCAAACCGTTCCTAGATCAGTTTATTGTAGTCTTGATAGATGATATTCTGATCTACTCTAGAAATGATGAGCAGCATGAGCAACACCTGAGAATGATGTTGCAGTTGCTGAGCCAACATCAGTTGTATGCTAAGTTTAGCAAGTGACTGTTCTGGTTGGTGGAGGTAGCATTTCTTGGACATGTTATCTCGAGAAATGGAGTTAGCGTTGATCCTAAGAAATTTGATTCTGTACTTCAGTGGGAACAGCCTAAGACTCCTACTGAGATCAGAAGTTTCTTGGGTTTAGCAGGCTACTACAGAAGGTTTATACAAAACTTCAGTGTGCTAGCATCACCTTTGACTCGTTTGACAAGGAAGGATGAACCGCTTGTTTGGTCTGATAACTGTGAGAAGAGTTTTCAGATTCTAAAGAGGAAGTTGACTACATCGCCAGTGTTGGTTTTGCCAGAGGTAGACAAAGGTTATACAGTGTTTTGCGATGCTTCCAGGAGAGGTTTAGGCTGTGTGCTGATGCAGGAAGGCAAAGTAGTGGCTTATGCATCTAGACAGCTTAAGAAGAATGAAGAGAACTATCCAACTCATGATCTGGAGTTAGTTGCTATAGTTCATGCTCTTAAGACATGGCATCACTATCTGTATGGTGAGACATGTCAGGTGTTTATAGACCATAAGAGCCTGAAATACATCTTCACCCAGAAGGATTTGAATCTAAGACAGCACAGATGGCTTGAGCTGATCAAAGATTATGAGGTGACAATTGATTACCATCCTGGTAAAGCGAATGTTGTGGCAGATGCCTTGAGTAGGAAGTCGAGTTCAACAACTGATGCATTTTCTATGGCATGTTTTAAGAGAGACTTGCTTGTAGATATGCGAAAGTTGAACTTAGACTTGGATGTGTCTAGACAAAGTGGGTTGATTGCTCAGATGTAGGTCAAACCTACTTTCTATGATCAGATTAAGGAGTTGCAACAGAATGATGACGAGTTGTGGCAGGTTATGCAGGATATGTCAGAAGGTAAAAGGTCAGAATTCAGGTTTTCTGACGATGGTGTGTTGTATCTTCATGACAGGTTGTGTGTACCTGGGAACAGTGAGCTGAAAGAGCAGATTCTTGAAGAAGCGCATGCTTCTATGTATGCTATGCATCCAGGTAACACAAAAATGTACATGAATCTCAAAGAGCTGTACTGGTAGTATGGTATGAAGAGAGATGTGGCTGAGTACGTGGCTAGATGTGGAGTGTGTCAGCAGGTTAAAGCTGAGCATCAAAAACCTACTGGTACCTTGCAGTCGCTTCCTATACCTGAATGGAAATGGGAACATATCACCATGGGATTCGTGGTAGGGTTACCAAAGACGCCTAGAGGTTCGGACTCGATATGGGTGATTGTGGATAGAATAACTAAGTCTACTCACTTTATTCCTGTCAAGTCAACCTTTGATGTTCCAAAGCTGACCAAGATATATGTGGATGAGGTAATCAGATTGCACAGTATTCCAGTTTCCATTATTTCTGACAGAGACCCTAAGTTCACATCCAGGTTTTGGGATCAGTTACATCATGCGTTGGGCACAAGGTTGAGGTTCAGTACATCGTTTCACCCACAGACGGATGGTCGGTCTGAGAGAACCATTCAGACTCTTGAGGACATGCTGAGAGCATGCGTCCTGCAGTTCAGAGGTAACTGGGAAGAACACTTAAGCCTGATGGAGTTTGCATATAACAACATCTACCATTCTAGTCTTGGAATGGCCCCATATGAAGCTCTATATGGCAGAAAGTGTAGATCACCAGTTTGTTGGTACGAGGTTGGCGAGAAAGAAATTCTTGGTCCAGAGATAGTCAATCTGACTATAGAGAAGATATCTGTGATCAGGGAGCAGTTGAAAGCTGCTCAGGACAGGCAGAAAAGCTATGCAGAAAGATGACGTCGACCTCTTGAGTTTGAGGTTGGTGACGAGGTTTATCTAAAGGTTTCACCGTAGAAGGGAGTACTAAGGTTTGGAAAGAGAGGCAAATTGACCCCTAGGTTTATGGGCCCATATCCTATCATAGAGAGGATTGGACCTGTAGCCTACACGTTGGATTTGCCATCTGAGTTGGCAAATCTTCATGATGTGTTTCATGTGTCTATGTTGAAGAAGTGCCATCCGGGTACAGAAAAGGTCATAGATCCAGAACCGGCGCATCTTAGAACAGATGTGTCCTACGTGGAAGGACCCGTGCATATAGTGGATCAAAGGATCAAGAAGCTTAAGAACCGTGAGATACCGTTAGTAAAAGTTCTATGGAGGAATCACAACCTAGAGGAAGCTACGTGGGAGCTTAAATCGGAAATGCGTAACAAGTTTCCTTTTCTCTTTTAGGAATTTCGGGACGAAATTCTTATAAGGGAGGGAGATTGTTATGACCCACACTTCATTTTACCAGTAAGTACCTTGGTTAATGCATAATCAAGCTTATATGTGAGTTGAATACTCATTTGTGTTTTGAACTTTGGACCAGTGTTAATTTATCTTTAGCGTTTTTTTTCTTGTTCTGAGATTGAGGACAAGTTTGTGCTTAATCCGTTTCCAGAGATATCATGCGAAACCGACCTACGAGTAAAAAGATATGAGCTTTTTAGTGTGCATGGACCTATGTGTAATTTCGGAAAGTTCTTGGGCATTTTACGATTCGGCCCCCTGGGCGCCCTTCCTTATCCTTTCTTTGCCTTTTCCCTTATTAGCTCCGTTAGCCGACTCTGAATGAACGATAGTTCATTCTCCTGTTGCCCGTTCAAGAGAGAGCAGAGCGAGAGGGAAAAGGGAGAGTGAGAGAGAGAGAGAGAGAGCTAGAGGAGAAAGTTGGGCGATAGAGAGAGCAGAGCGAGAGGGAAAAGGGAGAGTGAGAGAGAGAGAGAGAGCTAGAGGAGAAAGTTGGGCGATCTTGAGCTCCCCTACTGCGTTCTCATTCGATTCTTCAACTTTTTTAGCCGAATCAGCCAGCCACTTCACCTTCTTCTCCTTCCCCTTCTTCTTCCCCGTTCCTGCTGCCTGGCCAAGATAGCCGCCGACCAAAGAAGGTGCTAGGAGCGGCCAAAGGTGTGAAAAACACCATCTTCTAGTTGCTCTGGGGTCGTCTTGAAGTTCCCAAGGTATTTCGTGCGGAGATTGGCCGCGAATCGACCCCGAATTCACCTTCTTCCTCGGCGTTTTCCGTTTCTGCATAGTTTGAACGAGGTGCAAATCGGTTTGAACGGCGTGCAAAAAGTGCAGAAAAATATCTAGTTCACAGCCCAGATTGAAAGGCGTTCAAGCCAGATTGAACGGCGTTCAAGCCAGATTGAACGGCGTTCAAGCCAGATTGAACGGCGTTCAAGCCAGTTGAATGGGGTGCAAAGTTGCAGAAAATCAGAACAGAAGTGCACTGAAGGTGCACGACGTACAACCCAGGTGCACGACGTGCACGCTGCTGTAAAGGGCAGGATTAGGCGTGGTTGTGGACGTTTTTCGGTGTATACGAACACACCGAAGTGGGTGAGTAGTATTTCATTCATTTATCACCATCGAACTCGATTTCATTGTATATATTGTTTCGGTATAATTAGAGTAACTTCTAAACAGTATAAATGAGATTAAAGAAATGTGTTTAATTCTATAGAGCCTAAATTACTTAGTGTAACTGAAGAAAATAGTGAATGTTGTCTGTACTGATACTGCTATGAATATGTTGAACTCTAAATGAATGTCTATTATTATGACAAGTTTAGAATGATGTGGAATTATGTATAAAGTTGAAAGAGATAGAAGTGTTCTTAAATATACTCAGTGTGCAATTAAGATTGAGTTATGACAAATTTATATTTACTGCTTTAATAATGATGATAGACTTAGGTGCCCTAACACCGTAGAACCCCTTTGAGAGGTCTGCACCTTAGGGGTGAAACTCGTGTCCAACATCAACCGGTTGAGTAATTCTGGTGGCACGAGGGTTGATAGACAGTGTCCAACACCGACCGATTGAGTAATTTCGGTGGCACTGTGGTAAAGTAATAAATAAAGTAAAGGGTTATCCAACACCAACTGGTTGAGTAATTCTGGTGGTAACCCAGTGTTGACTCCCTGCTCCTGTGTGCTCAGGTTAGAGGAGGAGTCCAGAGCACTCATGGTGAGTGCAGAGGAGGCCAGAGAGCCTGTGGGTCCTGTAGCAGACCAGGATGAGAAGTTAGACTTAGCATTTCCCGGGTGTGTCGCTGAGTCTTGTACGGTGAGATCGTAGTTCGCTACAGATCTTTGTATGCAGAGTACACTGCATATGATTAGGGCATAATAATATAAATATGTAATCATATAAGATCACAGAGAAATTTAATATGTTAAGAGTTTAGACCTTCTGTGTTAATTCTCAATAACTGTTTATTTGTTTATGAAATATGTTGTTGTATAAAAATGTGATTAATATTTGTAAATTATGCTATGTCATTAGGACTGCCCTGCTTAGTACTGCACTTATGTTTTATTTCAATTTTATATATCTGATGAGTCGTTTAGTGATAGCTAAATGAAATGCTATTCACTGAGCGAGTACGCTCACTCCTCTACTCAAACATTTTTAGGTCAACAACATCATCAGGATTATGAAGGATCTTTTCATCCTAACACTTAGTCTGTAGAAGGTATATATGTAGCTAGTATAGTTAGGGGTCTCTTAGTCCTTTCCCCTCGGTCCTTGGGCCATGGTGTGGGTGAGAGAGAGAGTGTGTATAACGAACGTGTATAAAGATGTAAATTATTTTTTATGCTTTACTTTCTGTTGAACAATGTAGTATGTAGTAAACTTTGCTTATGTTTTCTAGCCAATTTAATTGAAATGCTTCCGTAATGGTTTATATGTTCTAGTTTATAGCATTAAATCTGGATGTTGTTCTGACGCTTTAAAAGAAAAAGTTTTCAGTGATTTGTTTATGTGATAATCCCTCTGTCGCACCCTAATCTCATGATTTGTGGTTAGTGTGAGATCGGGGTGTGACAAAAAGGATATGTGCAACTCCTCATAACTCATCCCTGAGTTCTACCCCTTATATAGGGGACGGTTTTCGTACCCCAAGATGTGCATCCATCGAGATGCAAGATATTTTCCCAATAGGAATCAAATTCCTTCATGGAGAAGAAATTCTTCTCTCTCCTATTTACCTTCTTGATATACTTTATTGCATGGATATTTGGAAATACGAAAATTCTTTCTCTTATTTTCTTTATTCATGCCTTTTAATTCATTGGCATCAAAATTATTTTTTCCTTAAGTAGGAAATACTTCCTTTTTTAAAATACCATGAAATTCATTTATTATGCATCCCATTATCATCTTATTTTGCTAATTTTGGTATTTTCTCTTTCTTTTATCTTTATTGGGACTCCTTGGATTCAAGCAACTTCATTATTCCGAAATCCTCTTATTGGATATTCATTATCCTTCTAGATGCATCTATATGCATTATTAGTGATTATCTTGTTTTGTTCTTATTAAAATATCTCTTTTGAGGATTTCTCTATATTTCTCTTTCAACTTCCTCATTAGTATTCATTTTATTATTAGGAATCCTTGGACTACGAAATTCCACTAATGATAACTCAATTACACCTCTTTTCACTTATTTTCCACATTTTATCAATGTTTTCAATTTCTTTCTTAATAAAGAAATACTTATTTGATCTTTTCTTTTATTATTGCCTTTTCTTCACAATCTTGGATTCCTTGGCTCCCAAGGAACCTAAAGGCACGAAATCCATCCTTGTATTACATTCTTTTGCCTTCTAGAGGTTTCCACATCTTTCTTTCCTCTATTTTCTTATTTACTCAATAATAGAGTTTCTTTTGTCCTTTCTTTGTTATTGGGCCCAATAGCCAATAAAGCCCACAAAACAAACATCAAGGCTATTGTAAACGTAATCCATTTATTCAAAACAAATTATATCTTTATTTGTTCCAATATCTTTAATATGAGAAATTACATTTCTCACCAAATGAACCCAAAAGTTGGGGTTGTAACAGTTATGTTTTTTTTTGCTCTGCAAGCGTGTGCCCCTTTTTATTGATTTTTGGTAAAAAGAGTCTATGACAAAGTAACGAGAACAGAAAAGGAAAGGGAAAAACAAAAACAAAGCTTGGTCAAACAAGACCAAAACAAAAAACTTCAGAAACCAGCTTGAGTAGCAGCTATCTTTCCAAAGCTTTCAGATCTGAAAAAATATTTCCCCAGCAGCTATCAGGTTCCTTGGCAACATTTAAGAAAACCCTTCTATTCCGTTCTTGCCAAACATGATAAAAGATAGTCAGGCAAGTAATCATAGAATTCCAATCAGTGAACAAGAGTCTGCAGTCCTCTTTATTTGAAGGTCGACTTGCAATCTTCCAATTCTGTATAACAGAATCCCAGACCCTAATAGTATATATACAGAAGAAGAAAAAAATATGAAAAATATCTTTGTATGCTTCACTGCACAGGTAGCACCTCAAAACAATAGTCATCCCAAATCTTCTAAGAACATTCTGAGTGGCAAGCTTACCAAGAAAAAGCTTCCAACCAACCAGACCAAACGATCTAGGAACATTAGCTTTCCAAAGATGATTTGCCCAAAAGGGTTCTTCATATTTAGCTCTAACCAAGTTCCACTAATCCTTAATAGCAGGATTTTCCATCCCCTTCATAAGAATAGCTCCTTTATCTTCGATTTTATAACTGTTAGATGAAATGAAACTCTTGAACTCTCCAAATCTTCTCTTATCAGGGATATTCCATCTCCTATCATTCATGAACTGCTGTAGGTCACCATACAGACCACAGCCTAAAAGAAGGACATTATTAGTACTAATCACATCTTTAAGAAATTTACCTCTAGGGATCCAGGGATCTCTCCAAATTTTGATGGTGATACCCTTACCAATGATGTACGAAATATGAGGCAAAGCAATATGTCTATATCTCAGTACTTGTCTCCACATCCAAGATCCATTTGGATCATAATTAACAGTTATGTTATGTTATCTTTTTATATTCTTTTCTATTTCTGATTTGATTTCCAATTCTATACCTCAAGCTGGGTTTTGGAAAGTAGGAAGCACGCAGATTTCTCCCCTTGAAGCGGACTAAAGCGGGCGCTTTTTGAAAATGTGGTCAACACTTCCTTAAAAAAACAACAAATTTAACAAACTTGCATTTCACAGTCTCCCTTTGGGCTGGATTTGGAAGAGTCCAATATTCCACTTGGAACTATTTGACTTAACCAAACTTGAATCACCCACATCCATACTAATTGTGATAGAAATATAATAATCAGTAGATTAATATCTAATTAGAGTAAGTATATGTTAGAGTCATACTGTGACACCCCTCCATCACAAAGACAACGAGATGACACGTGAAAACTTGAGGAACCATATATTACCGAAAACACAGGTTAATTAAAATAGATTGTGGAAAGCATACATGAGAGAACTTTTGCATCCAGATCCTGCAGAGAAACATGTTATATAAACATTCACAAGCCTTGTTATAGGTACCCAGCTTATCGGAACTAGCTCTACCATCAGCACTAGAGTTCAACACCTATTTATACATACATAACGGGCCACGTACGACCAACAACAGGATATACATGATTACAACAGCTAGACATCATGAAACATTGTGAAACACCTCTGAGGACCTGAGAGTACAGGGATGACTCTAGGACACTACTACAAAACCACCAAAACAACAACATGTCCATCTGTTGCCTTCTACTGCTCTTCTTGCTGCTCGGCCGCAGCCTCACGACCACCACCCCATCTAGAACGGTCACCTAAAAAGGGTGTAAACCAGCGGGGTGAGACACACAGTCCCAGTGAGAAACATAACTCCCCACCGAAACTATAAAACCTCAAAAGATTAAAGCAAATAACAGTAGATAACTGATAAAGCGTATAACAAGAGCAACATACTAAGCAAGGCTATTATTACCATCACTCTTACAAAGATATCCAGGAGGCATATAACTAAGTATTTCTTTATGGAACATGATTGACAAAATAAGATTTATAAGAACTTATCACAAAATATAAGGATTGTACACACAACTTCATAGTTCAACTAGATCAGCTATATAAGCAAGGCCTCAATCAATGTTCCGTATTTTGCTCTAAGCAAGATATACTATTCGGTAGGATTGCGTTTTATTATGCCCTGAGGAAGTGAGCCTTCCCTGCTCAAATCCAACCATTGGCTGCGAAGCCCAATCCAGTTCCATACAAGGTCTAAGGAGGTCCGAACTCCATGATCTCACCTTCTCATGGTTAGTACATGAATCATCAAGCAAGACCGCAGTCTTATGCTTATAGGGCCTCAGCCTCTGGGTCAGCTTCGCAAGCTACCCATAAATCTAGCTCACCTTGACACAGGTTCTAGTATATACATCTGAGCCATGAACGCATCATTTTCATCATCACATATCCTGAGCCATGGGTCTGTTCACCATGCTTCATATATCCTGAGTCTGCAACCACAACTGCACTTAAACCCTCCTATTTTAGGCTAGGGGAAACCTCGCATATTCAACAATATGCACTCCAGGTAATCCCGTAGGATAAACCTATTTTACCATCTCCAAATACTGATAATGATGGATCTATGGCCAGGGCAAACTACATGATATATTCATCTATAATTAGTTAGTATATTTTAAGCCAATTGTTGAGGCAATCAAAGTATAAACATAGCCTTATAAAATTACATCATTATTGCCATCATCGTACTGTCCTGGGACCTCAATCCCTCATGATATCAACCACTTCATCTCAAGGCATCATAATCATGCAACAACATTCTGGGAACGCATCCCTTATCTCATCATCAGAGGATAACACCTCAACCAGGCACTCAGCCTTATTTCAAATCCTCAGACCTATCAACTTGTTGTCTCATAACCACATGGTGCTATTCAAGCACATACCTCTCATAGCTCTTACCGGCTATGAATCCACATGAAATACCTGCATGGTTAGTATACACATCCATAGAGATAACTGAAGTCTATCATGGATTAATAGAATTATCATGCTACCAAGTATAAAGCAACATCCATGAGTAGATTACACATAAGCTGTAGAAAACATAGTTTTATTATCAATCATAAGCATATATCATGCCCCATACTTGTGATCATATGCATGTGTCACACTATCATGTGTAGCAACATCATATCCTTCCAAGCTTCCTGGTTCACAACCTATCATCTTAACTCATTATCATATTTGTAGGATTCAAGGTGATTACACCGTATCACTTGTGTTATCATTATTAGCCATATACATTCTGAGTTGTCAGAACCCTCACCAAAGCTCCTATAACCCTCACTATAGGCATCACCAACCCTCACCAAAAGATATATCGACTAGGGTTCCAAACCCTAAAGCACATGTGCCATCAAAACAGCCAACAACACACCATCCTATCGTGCATCAGGGATCCTATCGTGCACTAGGGATCCTATCGTGCACTAGGGTTTGGGTTTCTATTGGCCAACCCATCTCAACAAGAAGCATGTCGACCAGGAGCATGGCCAAGACACCCTATAATTCAACCATCACCCATATCGTTCAAAGGACCCTTATGTCATCCAAGGAACTCTATCATCCAAGAGCATGATAACCACTAAGGCACCATATCGGCCAACTCACATAGGGTGTGTCGGGAAAACACAAACCCCATGCTCGACACAAGGTTACCCATCCTACTCATATCGTCCAAGGAAGAGGCTAGGGTGTCGCCCACCTATAACAAGCAACACTTTAAGAAGACCTATCGTCCAACTAGGTCAAACACCTCTTATCGGCCACCACTAAGGCACCTAATAGGGTTCCACCATGCAAACACCATGTCGGGCAGCACAAGACTACTTCATATCGGCCAAGAGCTATCACAAGGTGTGTCATGCAGAGCACACATCAAAGTGTATTGCCCAAGCTCCAACTCCACAAAAGGGGTATTGGCCAAACTCAACTAGGCATATCGACCAAAGGTACAACCCAAGACAAGGCTATCAGGAAGTACTACTCCAAGGTCTTATCGTGCAAGGCACAACCCAACATGGTCATCTTCAACCTCAAGCACAAGGGCACCAAACCCTAATTGACCAAGAAGATCGGCTCACCTCTCAACAACCAAGAGAGAGGGGTTTTGTACAACCTCTATCACAAAGCAGGCAACCACAAGGATCAACCCCAACATGGGTCATCGCATATCCAAAAGCTCACCTCTCAAATCCATAGTGAGAGGAGGGTGTTGCCCAAACAACTAGAATGTATACTCACCTCTCAACTAAAATGAGAGAGGGGTATTGCCTACATCACTAGAGCTCAAACTCACTTATCTAAACCAAGGAGAGAAAGGGGTATTGCTCAACATGGAAACCCCAAACTATGGTTCGGCCAACTAGGTGTAAAGGCATATAAACCATCAACAACATCAACAACATAATGCTCACTATACCCATAAGATCAACAACATGTACTAGAGCAAGAAACATAACATGCAATGTCCGATCATCAACATATATGAATCATGCAACATAGAGAAGGTAGTATAGCTAGGGTTAGAAGTTATGTAACCCGCCTTAAGCAAACTCCTCAAGCTCCAAAGCTCCAAGATTATAGCTCCTAGCTCCAAGCACACACTTTCGGCCACCAAAGAACAAGACCCTCCTAGGGTTTGGCCACCAAGCTAGAGGAGGAAGAAGAAGAAGACTTCAAGAAGAGGACCGGCCACCAACTTGCTCCACCAAGCTGTATCGGCCACCAAACACACCAAAGGGAAGACGTATCATGCACCAAGGAAGAGAGGAGCAACAAAGAGCTAAAAGGGATCCTAAGGAAGTGGAAGGAGATGTATATATAGAAGAGGATGGAGGAGAAAACAAGGTAATGACACTTGGCCAAGGGCAAAAGCCACCTTCTTATCTCACCTTATACACATGTCCAAGGCTTATTGCCACATGCAAGCACTATGCACCAAGTATCCACTAGTGGTGACACAAACGAGGTCAAGGGGTCAAAGATGGTCCATGGCCGATACTCTCCACCTCCATGTCTGATACACCCCATGGGCAATACCCCCATGGGTGACACAAAACCCTCCTACCCGATAGAAGGTTCAACTAGGCAAGAAAGGGCCCAAAAAAGGTAAAGCAAGGCCCAAGGAAACTCAAGAAATGAGCCCAACCCTTCTTCTCAACTCTAGAGGAATCAAAGAGAGAGAAAGTCATCTCTCAAGGTGACAAACTTGCTCTTCAACCCTAACTTAGGTTATTTTGCAAGTAACACCTCCAACTCTCAACAAAACACAAGCAAACCCAAATCACCACTAAAGGTTATTAGCAAGCAACCAAGCACAAGGTTTAGGCAAAACAAATCGGATAAGCCTAAAATGAAGGTCAGGGTCCTTACAAGCCATAAACCTCTACAAAGGGATTTTGTCCCCAAAATCCAAAGAGAAAAGTGAGGGATACTTCCACCTCATCTCTTCCTCAAGCTCCCACGTGGCTTCCTCAACACCACGATGATGCCAAAGAACCTTCAAAAGAACCAGGTCCTTCCTCTTCAGCTTCTTTACTCTTCTGTCAAGGATCGCCATCAGACCCTCCTCATAGGTCACGTCTTCATCAAGCTCAACCTCAATTGGATGTATCATTGTCCCTGTGTCTGGATTGCTTTTCTTCAACATACTGACATGGAACACTGGATGCAACCTGTGCAACTCTGGTGGTAGTTCTAACTTGTAAGCTACCTTGCCAACACGTGCTATTACTGGGTATGGCCCCATATTCCTGGGTGCCAGTTTGCCTTTCTGGCCAAACCTTAGCACGCCTTTCCAAGGTGAGACCTTGAGATACACTTTGTCTCCCATTTGGAACTCTAAAGGTCGTCGGTGATTGTCTGCATAAGACTTATGTCTGTCCTGTGCTGCCTTCAACTATTGTTGTATCACTTTGATCTTTTCTGTTGTCTGTTGTACTAACTCAGGACCCAAAAGCTGATACTCACCAGACTCATACCAGCATATAGGGGATTTGCACTTCCTTCCATATAGATCCTCATAAGGAGCCTTATCAATGCTCCACTGGTAACTATTGTTGTAAGCAAACTCTATCAGACTGAGATGCACATCCCAACTACCTAGGAACTGCAAAACACATGCTCGGAGAAGATCCTCCATAGTCTGAATACTCCTTTCCGACTATCCATCAGTCTGCGGGTGGAAGGCAGTGTTGAATCTCAACTGTGTTCCCAATGCTTTGTGCAACTGTTCCCAGAACTGACTCGTGAACTGGGGACCTCTGTCGGAGACTATTGTTGCTGGTATGCTGTGCAAACGCACTATGTCATCTACATACACCTGGGCAAGCTTCTCTGCTGTATACGTTGTCTTTACTGGTATGAAGTGAGCAGATTTTGTCATCCTGTCCACTGTTACCCAAATGGAATAATGATTACTAGCTGTCTTTGGTAGACCAACTACGAAATCCATGGTTATATGATCCCATTTCCACTGTGGTATCGACATGGGTAGCAACGTACCTGCTGGCTTCTGATGCTCAGCTTTAACTTGCTGACATATTGCACACTAAGCCACAAACTCTACTACATCCTTCTTCAAGCCTGGCCACCAATACATGTCCTTCAGATTATGATACATCTTGGTGACTCCTAGATGCATAGCATACATCGACGTGTGTGCTTCCTCGAGCACCCACTTCCTTAGATTATCAACATCGGGGACCACCATTCTACTATGATAGCAAACTAGTCCATCCTCAGACTCATGGAACCCATCACGCTTTTCACTACTGAGCTCTGACCTGATCGTCTGCACTGTATCATCCTCCTGTTGTGCATCTTTGATCTGCTATCTCAGCGTAGGCTTGACTTGCATCTATGCCAACAGTCCTGCCAATAAGGAAACTTCCAACTACACATTCATATGCCGCAAGGAGACAAACATATCTCGCCTATGACATACCAAGGAACTCAAATGTGCCTTCTTCGTGGGGAGAGAAGAAGACTTTCTACTAAGTGCATCAGCTACCACATTTGCCTTACCAGGATGATACTCAATGGTGCAATCATAATCATTGATTAGCTCCATCCAACGATGCTCTCGCATGTTCAACTCACTCTGCAAAAAGATGTACTTCAAGTTCTTATGATCTGTAAAGATTTGACACACTTCCCCATAAAGATAGTGTCTCCAAATCTTTAACACATGGACCACCGTTGCCAACTCCAAATCATGTGTCAGATAGTTCTCCTCATGTTTCTTAAGCTGTCGCAAAGCAAAAGAAACCACATGATCTTCCCGCATCAGCACACAACCTAATACTTTCTTGGAAGCATCGCAGAAAACAACATATCCCTTCCCAAGCTTTGGCAGCACTAGCACTGGAGCACTAGTCAGATTCTCCTTCAAACTTTGGAAAGCTTGCTGACAACGATCATCCCAGACAAAAGGTACATCCTTCCTGGTCAATTTTGTCATCGACAATGCGATCACACTGAAGTCTTTGATAAACCTCCGGTAGTATCCTACCAAACCCAGAAAACTATGAACTTCCGTCGGCGTATTTGGTTGCTCCCAATCTGCAACTGACTCCACCTTCTTAGGGTCCACTCCGACTCCTTCTACATATATCACGTGACCCAAGAAAGTCAATTCCTTCAACCAGAACTCGCATATACTGAACTTGGCATATAACTGGTGTTGACAAAGAAGAGTCAACGCTTGTCGAAGATTTCGTTCATGCTCTTGCCTATCCCGACTATAGATCAAAATGTCATATATGAAAACTACAACAAACTTATCTAGAAATGGACAAAACACCCTATTCATCAGATCCATGAATGTAGCAGGTGCATTGGTTAGCCCAAACGGCATAACCACAAACTCAAAGTGACCATACCTCGTCCTAAACACTGACTTAGGTATGTCATCCGCCTTAATCCTCAACTGATGATATCCAGACCGTAGATCGATCTTCGAGAACACTGTAGCACCACACAACTGATCAAACAGATCGTCTATCCTCGGCAACGGGTACTTATTCTTGATCGTGACTTTATTCAACTGCCGGTAATCTATACATAACTGCATCGAACCATCCTTCTTCTTAACAAATAGCACTGGAGATCCCCAAGGCGACGTGCTCGATCAGATGAAACCTTTCTCCAACAACTCCTGTAACTACTTCTTCAACTCTGCCATCTATGCTGGAGCCATCCTATACGGTGTCTATACAACTGGCTGTGTTCCTAGTACCAAGTTGATCTCAAAATCAATCTCTGGAGGTGGGGGAACACCGGGGAACTCATCAAGAAACACATCCGCAAACTCTCAGACAACAGTCACCTCCTCAAGGCTAGGACCTTTCACCTTGGTATCCACAACGTGAGCTAAGAATGCCTTACAACCTTACCGCAACAATTTCTCTGCCACTATCGCTGGCACTAAACTCGTCGAGAGAATCTTCCTATCTCCTTGGAAGATCCACTTCTCTTCGTCGTCATCAAACACTGCCTACTTGGAACCACAGTACAACACAACCTTATACTTTTCTAAGGTATCCATCCCAAGAATCACATCGAATCCATGCATATCAAGTGGTATAATATCCACTTGAATACTGTGCCTCGAGAAAGATAGAACACAAGATGGGCACTCCTCTGGAAACATTGAGGAATCATCGAGAGGGGTTTCTAACAACATGTTATCTTTCTTACAACTAACAAGTAAAGGATAGCTAGCAAGCAGACTATATGCGATAAAAGAGTGTGTAGCACCCAGGTCAACCAGAACAGATATAAAGTAAGAAGAAGAAAAATCATAATGAAATAACTTCATCTGACCTATCACCACTCGCGGGTTGACTATTGCCTCCGACTGACTCATAGCATAGAATCGAATCGTTGCTTGTTGTCCATGTCCCCTGCTTCCTTGAGAAGACGATCCCACTTGTGACGCTTGACTATATCCTCATCCTCTGCTACCACTGGGTTGCTTTCTGTCTGACCCTTGTTGATTCTATCTCAGCTGTTGTGTTACTTCGACATCTCTCTTTGGGCAATTTGACCTCAAGTGTCCAGTCTGTCCATAGTGATAACATGACCTTCCCTCTATCTGCAGCCTAGATGGCCCTATTACTACCACTGAGGTTGTACTATGTGCCTTCGATGGTGAAGAAACATAATCTCTTCCCTTACTCAGAGACCACTGAGATGGTGTACGAGAATTCTGCATTATGGAAGGTGCCGAAAACCTTGGCTTCTTGAAGCCTCCAGATCTCTGTCCCTGGAACTGAGCAGGCCTTTTCCTAGTCATGGACTCCCTTTTATCCCTAACGGGTCGTTCAGTCATGCGTACAGACTCCTCAAACGTGGCAAACCGCTCCCGATTCTCTAAAGCAGCAATAGGTGTTGACAGCTCAGCACTCAAACCTTTCTCAAACTGCCTGATCCGCTAATCATCTGTCGCCTCCATGTTAGGACAAAACCTCAACAAGTCGATGAACTTGGCTTCATAATCGGTGATGCTCATCGTCCCTTGGCATAGACGCTCGAACTGGTTGATCTTCTCATCCAGATACGCCTTCGGAAAGTATCTGCTGACGAACTCTCACCGGAAGACCTCCCAACCGACCTCCTCACCGGGTCACTTTTCCTCCTCGATGGCCCACCAGTGGTCAGCACTACCCTTCAAAAGGTAGATAGTGTTCTTGACTTTGTCTGCTTCGGGGATGTCGAGGATCCGGAAGGCCTTCTCAAGACCGGTCAGCCACAAATCAGCATCTGCCGGATCAGCTGTTCCAACATAATCCGAAGCTCGGACTCGGCGAAGCCGCTTGAAGGTCTTCCGAATACCCGATGTTTCACCATGGGGAGCCTGTGCTCTTGGCTGAGGCACTAGCAACCTCTCCACCATGTGATTCATCATAGCCATCAACTGCCCCATAAGTTGTTGGTAGGCAGGGTTTTTGAGAATGGCTGGGTTAAGTTGGGGGACCTCAGGCACCCGATCTTCATTTGCCTACCCTCTTGCTCCTCAGGGCTTTTCTCCAACCTGAGCGAATGCGTGAAGCTCTTGTTGCAGCTGATTTGTAAACAGAGAAACCAAAGGTAGAAGAAAACCCAGAAATAGCCCGAAAATCGGCTCTAGATGCATTTCCGGACGAATTCGGACATCCAGAACCAATGTGAGTAGAATTTCACTCACCTAGCATGATTTAACTCCGGTAATCGGGAATTTTTGGTTAAATATGTGTTTTTCCCAGATAACAACAGTTATCAGGCACCGTGCAGTATTTGCGTCGCCTGACTTTTTATTTCACAATTAGCTTCTTTACGCTTTTGAATGTTCTAGTTTATCATCTGATCAGTGTGGTTTGGACCAATGGAATTGCATGGTTAATCAGAACCTAAATTACTCAATTTGAATGTTGAAATTAGTAGCACACAACCAATAACGGTATGGGTTGGGTATAAACCCAGGTTGTACAGATTTTAGAAATTTATCAGATGCACGATTTCAAGGAAATGATGATGACATGGAAAGTTAAATGAAAACCCTAGTTGCATGCTTTCTATTATGTTTAATGAGAGTGGTTTAATATTTACACGAATTGGCATGTTTCTCCAAGATATTATTAGAAATCCTCAATTGTTATTAATAATTTGTGTCATGATAAATAGTTAACTCTTAATTGAGTTAGTTGATGCACAAACTAGGATTAGGGTTAATGTGCACATTTTTCGAGAAATTTTAGATAATTGACAAATGTTATTGACAATTTCTCATATGTGGAGTAATTTACTCTTATTAGTGCAATAAGATGTTCAATTGCATGAATTCAGTGTATATGTGCCAAATTGACATAAATTTGGGTTATTTACAAATTTTCAATCTGCATGCATGGTATATGGATTACTCATTATTTACAATGTTTTTGAGTATACTGCTATGTCAGTTCTAGAATGATATTCATGTTGTGATTTGAACTGTAATTAAATAGACGAGATACCATAGAAATACCAAAACTGAGTATAAGTAAGAAAAAGGTTCAATATAGTAAGAGTTTTCTAGGAAATAATAAAATTATAGATTTAAGAGCCCTGGCACCGTAGAACCCCTTTGTGAGGTTTGCGCCTTAGGGGTGAAACAACCTAACCCTAGTAGTGTCCAGTATACGGGGGACGGAAAAGTAGTGTCCAACACTAACCAAAAGTCCTGGTGGAACTAGAGTACAGTTTGTAGTGTCCAACATTAACTAGAAGTCCTGGTGGCACTAGAGTACAGAAAAGTGTATCCAACATTAACCAGAAGCCCTGGTGGAATGAGAGTACAGAAAAGCATGTCCAACATTAACCATAAGTCCTGGTGGCATGACTTGACTCTCCACCTTTGTACTTAGGTTAGAGGAGGAGTCCAGTTTATGGCACCATAGGAGTGTCGAGGCCAGAGAGCCAGTTTCCCTATTGCAGACCAGGAGAGTAGCCAGACTTAGCTATCCCGGGGTGTCGGCTAAGTCTTGTACAGTGGGATCGTAGTTCGCAATGAGTCTTCATACGTAGAGTACACTGCATATGATCAGGGCATCGGATAAAATATGTTCATATAGGTTCATAGTGTTTCTTATAAGTTAAAGAGTTAAGAAAGATGGAGATTAGATTCATATCAGTTGTTCTTTAAATAGAATATTGATAATCCCTGTTAATTGATTGTATCTATAGCATTGCAGCAAATGTTACTTGATGAAATGTTGATATTTCCCATTATTTAAATCTTATTGTTCTAACTCTGTTCAGTATATTATTTCTTATAGTTTAATTTCCAAATAATAAACATGATATGAGATATCTGCGATGGTTGGGTAAAATTCTATTCACTGAGCCACTAGCTCACCAACCTACTGAAACGTTTTCCAGGTTAGTGTCAGCATGAGGAAGCTGAAGGATTGTATCACCCAGATGCTTAGAAGGTAGTGTTTAGTTAGGTTTAGAGGTCTCTTGGTCCTTTCCCCTCGGTCCTTGGGCATGTGGTGTGGCAGTGAGTGAATGTAATGTAATATGTAGTTTAGATTTCAGTTGTCTGTTGTGCTTTATCTTCTACAAGTAAGATGTAATATGTTGTTTAAACTTTGAGGTATCCTTCAAGATTTAGAAATAGTAAGTTTGCTTCTGTAAGTTTAAGTAAGATTTTAGCATTGTCCAAATTATGAGATTCTCCTTTAAGCTAATTTTAAGTGATTAAGAAAAGTAAAAGTTAAGGGTGGTTTACCGAGGGTGACTCCCTGATCTTTGGGGTCATTAGTGATGGCACGGGGATCAGGGCGTCACAATAGTTTTGGTATCAGGGCATAGGTTGAGTACGTAGTTACTCTAAGTCAAGGTCAGGGGACAATAAGAGACCAATAGGATTAGGACTTAGGTGTCTTCCTTCTAACTGTAGTTTTCTAACAGGAAATGTTCTGTTATACTATTACAAATGATAGAAAGAGGATATGGTCATGAGGACCAAGATGAGAGCCACATTGGACCTGATCCTTAGGAGATGGGTCTAGGTGGTGGTGAAGAGGTGGATGAGGTAGCGAGAATGTACAAGATGTTTCTTGAGACCAAGGAAAAATACAAGATGGATAGGAGAGCTTCTACCTCGAGCAGTAAGGAGCTGATGAGATCCTGTGCACTGGTTATGAAACTTGGAGGTATTGAGTTCACTAGAACTACAAACCCTATAGTGGCAGATGAATGGCTGAGATAGTTAGAGAAAGTGTTCCGTGTGATGGAGCTGTTTGAGGAAAGACAAATCAATCACGTAGTTTATTTTCTTAAAGGTGATGCAGAGCTCTGGTGGCGTGGAGTGGAAGATAAAAGGAGGGACACAGTATTGACTTGGATGGATTTTGTTGATGAATTCCATCTTAAGTACTACCCACCTACCTTCTTGAGTGAGAAGACAAGACAACTGCATAATATCAGACAAGGAAGTATGGCAATTGGTGAATACAAGGAACATTTCACAAGGTTGGCAAATTTCTATCCGCAACTTATTCCTAATGATGTAGAAAAGTGTAGAAGATTTCAAGAAGGATTAAGATCAGAAATTAGACACACAGTTTCAGCTATTGGTCAAAGAGATAGAGAAAACTTTGGGGGATTTGTGGAAGCAGCGAGACATGTAGAAGAGTCAGTTAATGCTGATAAGCAGACTAAGAGTAAGAAAAGATCTGGAGACATTATTAGAAGGGGACAAAGCAATGGTGGATACAAAGGTGGTGGTGGTTTCTTTTCAAAGATAGGATGAGGACTGGGCTGTTTTGGTAGACAAGGATCTAGTTTTTCATCAAGTGGAGGAAGACCCAATTCCGGAAGATGGAGTATACAGTCTACATGGACACCTCTAACTAGGTCTTCTGGATCATCAATTTCAGTGATAGGTCCGCCAAGGAGAGAGGTACTGAGGTGTGATATTTGTGGGAAGCCACACTTTGGTCAGTGTTAGGGTGCATATGTTCAGGGTTGTCACAACTGTGGACAGGTTGGACACTTTAGAAGGCAATGTCCCCAGTTACAACAATTAGCATCATAGGGTTCCCAGTCACAATACTAGAATGTCCCAAGACAGGCTCCATCTGGGGGACTTGGTTCCTCTATAGCTTCAGGTTCCCGAGGTGGTGCAGCACCCAGTGCTAGGGAAGGACAACGAGGACATCGTGGGAGAGGAAGAGCTTCAGGACGCTTCTTCTCTTTGACACCACAAGAAGGTGTAGTTTCTTCTCGAGTAATTATAGGAGAAATGCTTTTCTTTAATAGCATTTCAGTTATAGTTTTGATAGATCCGGGTGCTACTCAGTTGTTTATATAGAGTTCTTTAGCTTGTGAGATTAACCTATTAACCCAAGAGTTACCAGTTGAGTTGTTGTTGAGGGTTCCGTTAGGTGAACCGACAGTGTTGATAGAGTTTTGTCCCAGATGTTTGTTGACTTTTGGTGGATACACCATTGCGGTAAATCTTATACCCCTGGATATTAACTCTTTTCAAGTTATCTTGGGTATGGATTTCCTAGAGACGTATCGAGTTCAACTCGACTGTTGGAAGAAGGAGGTTGTCTTTCAATAGGGCGAATTTTCTTGTGTCTTTTCTGGAGATAGGAAATTTTTGCCTGTGTGTATCATATCAGCCGATGTAGCTATTAAGATGTTGTAGAAAGGTTGTGAGGCATTCTTGGCACATGTAGTAGATACCAGAGCAGAGAAGAGCACAGTCCGTCTATGGGATGTGCCAATGATCTGTGAGTTCCCAGATATTTTTCCAGATGAGTTGCCAGGTCTACCTCCTGAAAGAGAGATAGACTTTGAGATCCAGGTGTTGCTAGGTAGTCAACCTGTAGCGCTGCCAGCTTACAGAATGGCACCTATAGAGTTGAAGGAACTCAAGATCCAGTTACAGGAATTACTGGATAAGGGTTTCATTCGACCTAGTTCTTCACCATGGGGAGCTCCAGTCTTGTTTGTGAAGAAGAAAGATGGTACTATGAGGTTATGTATAGACTACAGACAGTTAAATAAGATCACCATCAAGAATATGTACCCACTGCGAAGGATAGATGATTTGTTTGATCAGTTGCGTGGAGCGAAAATCTTTTCTAAGATAGACTTGATATCTGGATATCATCAATTGAGGATAAAGGCTTCAAATATTCTTAAGTTGGATTTCAGAACAAGATACAAGCATTATGAGTTTCTGGTCATGTCATTTGGACTGACTAAAGCCCCAACAACTTTCATGGATATGATGAACCAGATTTTCAATCCGTTCTTGGATCAGTTCATAGTGGTTTTCATAGATGATATTCTAATTTATTCTAGAGATGATGACCAACATGAGCAACATCTGAGGATAGAATTATAGTTGTTGAGACAACATCAATTATATGCTAAGTTCAGTAAGTGTGAGTTCTAGTTAGCTGAGGTGTCTTTTCTTGGACATGTCATCTCAGGTGATGGAGTAAGTGTTGACCCTAAGAAAGTTAAGTCTGTTCTACAGTGGGAGCAACCTAATACTCCTAATGAGATTATAAGCTTTTTAGGATTGGTAGGTTACTACAAGAGGTTCATCTAGAACTTCAGTGTTGTAGCGTCACCTATGACACGCTTAACGAGAAAGAATGCACCGTTTGTCTGGTCAGACAACTGTGAGAAGAGTTTTCATATTTTAAAGAAGAGTTTGACTACAGCACCAGTATTGATCCTGCCCGAGGCAGATAAAGGCTACAAAATGTTTTGTGATGCTTCCAGGAGAGGTTTAGGCTGTGTGTTGATGCAGGAAGGCAAAGTAGTAGCTTATGCATCTAGACAACTTATGAAGAATGAGGAGAATTACTCGACACATGATTTGGAGTTAGCTATTGTAGTTCATGCTCTTAAGACATGGCATCACTATCTTTATGGTGAGGCATGCCAGATGTTTACGAATCATAAGAGTTTGAAATATATTTTCACCCAAAAGGATCTGAATCTTAGATAGTGGAGATGGTTAGAATTGATCAAGGATTATGATGTGACGATAGATTATCATCCCGGTAAAGCGAATGTGGTAGCAGATGCCCTCAGCAGGAAGTCAAGTTCAACAACTAATGCATTCTTTATGGCATGTTTCAAGAGAGATCTGCTAGTAGAAATGTAGAAGTTGAACTTAGACTTAGGGATGACAGAGAAGAGTGGTTTGATTGCATAGATGCAAGTCAAGCCTACTTTTTATGATCAGATCAAGGAACTTCAGCAGAGTGACAGTGAGTTACAACAAATCATGCAGGATATGACACAGGAAAAAAGACTAGAGTTTAGGTTTTCAAATGATGGTTTGTTGTATCAGCATGATAGGTTATGTGTACCTGGACACAGTGATTTAAAAGAAAAGATTCTTGAGGAAGCACATGCATCTATGTACGCTATGCATCCAGGTAACACTAAGATGTACATGAATCTCAAGGAGTTGTACCGGTGGTCAGGTATGAAAAAGGATGTAGCTGAGTATGTGGCCAGATACAGTGTGTGTCAACAGGTTAAGGCTGAGCATCAGAAACCTACATGTACTTTGAAATCTCTTCCTATACCAGAGTGGAAGTGGGAACATATCACAATGGATTTTGTGGTAGGGTTGCCCATGACACGTAGAGGTTGTGACTCAATATGGGTGATTATGGATAGACTGACTAAGTCTTCTCACTTTCTTCCTGTTAAGTCAACCTTTGATGTCCTGAAGATGGCTAAGATATACGTGGATGAGTTAGTCAGGATACATGGTATTCCAGTTACAATTATATCTAATAGAGATACTAAGTTCACATCCATGTTTTGGAATCGGTTGCATCGAGCTTTGGGCACAAAGTTGAGGTTCAATACAAATTTTCACCCGCAGACGGATGGTCAGTCAGAGACGACCATTCAGACTCTTGAGGACATGTTGAGAGCATGTGTCTTACATTTCAGTGGAAGTTGGGAAGAACACTTGAGCCTTATAGAGTTTGCATACAACAATAGTCACCATTCCAGTGTTGGTATGGCCCCGTATGAAGCTCTATATTGCAGAAAGTGTAGATTACCAGTATGTTGGTACGAGGTGGGTGAGAAAGAGATTCTTGGACCAGAGATAGTGGATTTGACTACTGAAAAGATTACAGTGATCAGAGAACAGTTGAAAGTTGCACATGATAGGTAGAAGAGTTACGCAGAGAAGAGGTGTAGACCTCTTAAGTTTGAGGTTGGTGATGAAGTGTATATGAAGGTTTCACCATGGAAAGGAGTGTTGAGGTTTGGCAAGAGAGGCAAATTGACTCCTAGGTTTTTGGGCCCATTTCCTGTCATTGAGAGGATTGGAATAGCCTACAGGTTGGATTTTCCATCTGAGCTAGCCAATCTACATGACATGTTTCATGTATCGATGCTGAAGAAGTGTTACCCTGGTACAGAGAAGATAGTGAACCCAAAACCTGCACAACTCAAATCAGATGTGTCCTATGTTGAAGGACCTATTCAAATAGTTGATTGGAGGATAAAGAAACTCAAGAATTGTGAGATACCATTAGTGAAAGTTTTATGGAGGAACGACAATCTAGAGGAAGCCACGTGGGAGCTTGAGTTAGAGATGCGTAACAAGTTTCCTTTTCTCTTTTAGGAATTTCGGGACAAAATTCTTATAAGGGAGGGAGATTGTTATGACCCACTCCATGATTAATTAGTAAGTACAGTGATTTGTGCATAATTATGTTGATTGAGATAAGTAAGTGCTCAAGATGTGATTAGTGTTTTGATTAGCTGAGACAAGCTAATTAGTATGTTTTCATACCTTGGGATTGTAGTGGATCTCGTGCTTGAAAAGTTGCAAAAGAAAATGCTCAAATCGAACATCCGAGGCAAAGGTTATGAGAGTTTCAAGTTCTAGGGTAAAATATGCAATTTTTCCAATATAATTAGCTTTATAATTCTTTCCCTTATCTTCGTACTTCATGATAGACTTAAAGAACCGCTTGAAGCGATGTACTGTAGTAGCGCCCAACCTGTGCGATCGAGAGCAGCTGAAGGAGGCCGCACGAGGGTGATTTAGGGTGAATCAACAAGTGATAGAGCTTCGTCCACCTCCGCCCACCTTTCCTCTTCTCCTTCCTACCTCCTTCGTCACCCCAATGCCCTAGAGCGGCACCCCCTTTTTGTAGCTATGGCCAGCAGCAAGGTAGATGGCCAGAGGCTGTTTTGGCGTGGCCAGCACCACCAAACACCGGCCATGACCTCGGCCTTGAGGTCCACACCAGAATCCGCAACTCCTAGCCAAGATCCAGTCACCAATCGAAGCTTTTCTCCAACCTGAGTGAATGCGTGAAGCTATTGTTGCATCTGGTTCATAAACAGAGCAACCAAAGGTAGAAGACAACCCAGAAATAGCCCGGAAACTGGCTCTAGACGCATTTCCAGACGAATTCAGACATCTCGAACCACTGTGAGTAGAATTTCACTCACCTAGCATGATTTAACTCCGGTATTCGGAAATTTTTGGTTAAATCTGTGTTTTTCACAGATAACAATAGTTATGAGGCGCCATGCAGGATTTGTGTCACCCGACTTTTTATTTCATGATTCACTTCTTTACGATTTTGAATGATCTAGTTTATCATATGATCAATGTGGTTTGGACCAGTGGAATTGCATGCTTAATCGAAGCCTAAATTATTCAGTTTGAATGTTGAAATTAGTAGCACATGACCAATAATGATATGGTTTGGGTATAAACCCAGACTGTACAGATTTTAGAAATTTATCATATGCACGATTTCAAGGAAATGATGATGACATGGAAAGTTAAATGAAAACCCTAGTTGCATGCTTTCTACTATGTTTAATGAGAGTGGTTTAATATTTACACGAATTGGCACATTTCTATGAGATATTATTAGAAATCCTCAATTTTTATTAATCATTCGTGTCATGATAAATAATTAACTCTTAATTGAGTTAGGTGATGCACAAACCAGGATTATGGTTAATGTGCATGTTTTTTGAGAAATTTTAGATAATTGACAAATGCTACTAACGATTTCTCATATGTGGAGTAATTTACTCTTATCAGTGCAATAAGATGTTCAATTGCATGAATTCAGTGTATATGTGCCAAATTGACATAAATTTGGGTTATTTACGAATTTTCAATCTGCCTGCATGCATGGTATATGGATTACTCAGTATTTACAATGTTTTTGAGTATACTATTCTGTCAGTTGTAGAATGATATTCATGTTGTGATTTGAACTGCAATTAAATAGACGAGATACCATAGAAATACCAGAACCGAGTATAAGTAAGAAAAAGGTTCAATATAGTAAGAGTTTTCTAGGAAATAATAAAATTATAGATTTAAGAGCCCTAATACTGTAGAACCCCTTTGTGAGGTCTGTGCCTTAGGGGTGAAATGACCTAACCCTGTCAGTGTCTAGTATACAAGGGTGAAAAAAGTAGTGTCCAACACTAACCAGAAGTCCTGGTGACACTAGAGTACAGTTTGTAGTGTCCAACATTAACTAGAAGTCCTGGTGGCACTAGAGTACAGAAAAGTGTGTCCAACATTAACCAGAAGTCCTGGTGGCATGAGAGTATAGAAAAGCATGTCAAACATTAACCATAAGTCCTGGTGGCATGGCTTGACTCTCCGCCTGTGTGCTCATGTTAGAGAAGGAGTCCAGTTTATGGCACCATAGGAGTGTCGAGGCCAGAGAGCCAGTTTCCTATTGCAGACCAGGAGAGTAGTCAGACTTAGCTATCCCGGGGTGTCAGCTAAGTCTTATACGGTGGGATCGTAGTTCGCTATGAGTCTTCATATGTAGAGTACACTGCATATGATTAGGGCATAAGATAAAATATGTTCATATAGGTTCACAAAGTTTCTTATAAGTTAAAGAGTTAAGAAAGATGGAGTTTAGATTCGTATCAGTTGTTCTTTAAATAGAATATTGATAATCCTTGTTAATTGATTGTATGTATAACATTGCAGCAGATGTTACTTGATGAAAATTTGATATTTCCTATTATTTAAATCTTATTGTTCTAACTCTGTTCAATATAGTATTTCTTGTAGTTTAATTTCCACATAATAAACATGATATGAGTTATCTGCGATGGTTGGGTAAAATTCTATTCACTGAGCCAGTAGCTCACCAACCTACTAAAACATTTTTTAGTTCAACGTCAGCACGAGGAAGCTGAAGGATCCTATCACCTAGACGTTTAGAAGGTAGTGTTTAGTTTGGTTTAGAGGCCTCTTGGTCCTTTCCCCCGGTCCTTGGGCATGTGGTATGGTAGTGATAGAATGTAATGTAATATGTAGTTTAGATTTTAGTTATCTGTTGTGCTTTATCTTCCACAAGTAAGATGTAATATGTTGTTTAAACTCTGAGGTATCCTTCAAGATTTAGAAAAGTAAGTTTGCTTCCGCAAGTTTAAGTAATATTTAGTATTGTCAAAATTATGAGATTCTCCTTTAAGCTAATTTTCAGTGATTAAGAAAAGTAAAAGTTAAGGGTGGTTTACCGAGGGTGACTCCCCGGTCTCCGGGGTCATTAGAGATGGCACGAGGATTGGGGCGTCACATTCATAGTGCTTATCTAACTATGGGGTGAATCCCAAGGGTTGTTGTTTATAGTTGGGGATGCCTTCTAGCCTTTAGGAACACTTAAGGATGAATACTAGTCATTTGGGATGTTGCAACAAATATATTTTTGAGTTTTACAACATTCCAATGGCTAGAAGTACTTTTTTGCACTTTTTCATATAGTGTGACCGGTAGAGTTACAATAAAGGTAACTCAACCGATTACAATATATGACAAAGTAGATTTGAAAAATCAGTTGAGTTTATCCTGGATGAAGCTCGGTCGGTCACTTAAATAAATTTTTCCCAATGCAAGGATCGGTCGAGTTTTGTGTGAGGTAAACTTGATCAAACCTGGACATTCTCAAAATCCATCAAGGGATCGGACGAGTTTGTAACTCGACCAAAAAATTACATGTAATGAATCTGGGAAAATGTCATTAAAGTGCTTAAATATTCGATGTCAGTGCTCCTAATTTTTTAAGCTTAATTACAAGTCATACAATCATTACAAGTGATTTACAACATGATTCTAATGGATTTATGTGACACCCCGACATGCCACAAATGAGATAACTTAAAATCAAACTACAGAACTAAAACTAAACATCCAGGTTACCGTAAATCATAGGAAATTAAAACTTATTTCAACAAACCATAGGAGTCACAACATATTACACATGAGTCCCCAAAAGCCACATGTATTGCATATCACCTGCCCAAAATATTAAACAAGATATTGTTCACTGGCTCTCTAGCCACATCCTATCACACACGAGAACATGTTCATATACATATATGCCATCTCTATACAACAAAATGCATAAAGCCAAAACCTTGTATCGATACATACAACAAAAACATCCATAAGGACCTAAGTGTATATGGATGACACATAAGACTCTACTTCTATACACAAGAAACATGTCCAACCTTTCAACAACTACTGGTCCTCTTATTATTCAACACCAACAACACAATCTCTACTGCCTCATGCTCGACCACCTAAAAGATGTGGAAATCCATGGGGTGAGACCAAACGTCCCATAGAGAGATATATCTATCTTCCAATATCTATTAAAAGCACATATAATCTAAGTAGGTAAATAACACACTAACCAAGTTGAGCAGATTCAACTAAACAATATGTAATCAACATATAAAGCAGATTAAACAAGACTAGGCAGCTACATTGTGCAACAAATCAATTTTTATTCTAAAAAGGAATATGAAGAACATGTATAACTGTTGATTTCTCTTATTGTCTTATAATTCAAGAAATCAGTAAAAGGATAAGGCAAAGGGCTCAAACAATGTTATTTGTATTTGACCCTATGCAAATATGCTACAAGATTGTTACATTTTTTATTATTGCCCTAAGGATTTGAGTCATACCACCCAAATCCAACCAACTACAACTAAGTTGAAATTGTTCCCATATAAGGTCAATGGAAGAGCTGGAATCCATGACCTCTCCACACCTCTTGGTCAACATAAGAGAAATACCATAGAGACATACCAGTCAACTGCAAAAAGGTGACATATAGTCAACAGAAGGATTAGCTCATGCATGGTCATCCATATATATACACCTACCCCACATTGGTATAGGTAACGACACTAGAAGAACAGGATCACACATGGCCATTCTTAAAAGGAGTGGCTCACGCATGACCTTCCATAACACAAGGAGATCATCTCATGCATGGCCATCTCACACAACCTGTAATTGTGGATGCAAGGAAATACTCAACTTGCACCCTTGCATATTCAAAAATATTCACTCTAAGTATAACTCGTTTCACCAATCTACCAATTAGAGATGACATTGGAAAGGATCTATGGCACATAGCACCTACATGATTAGGGTCTCACTTGATTAATTAATCCAATTGAGTGTCTTTTAGCATCAATCAAGTTGCAACGTATAAACCCATAACAAACTCTATAAGACAAAGGGTATGGTACAACTCTAGAAGATATAAAAAGTATGAGGTGAGAACTTGTCACACTATCACCACATGATACTTGTAGTACTGCCATTCACAAGGCCAACACCAATGTCACATCAGTGTGGGACATAAATCCCTCATTCACATCATTGGAGTCTATCACCTCACAATAGGCATTAAGCCATCACCAGGTCATAGGACCCAATCACATAAACCTTGCATATACATCACCACATTATGTCTCAACAATGTGCATAATCACCATTCTGTATCATATGACCATCAACACATCATACACAAGCCATGGCATACTTATCACCTGCAAGATTAGAGTTTTATAAAAAAGAGAGAGAAAGCATAATAATCACATCAAAGGAGTCAAGCAAGCACACTATAGTTTCCAACATTATGTTTAGGGTTACAAGTGTAGTTGGTTAATATTTTATAGACATATTTCATCACCAACCCTAGGTACATCATCTCCTACTTTCTTGGAGAATAATAGAGTTAAGGAACATAGTTATGGTTGATAAGAAAACCACCCAAACAACACTATAAATGGCTCATTCCTTACTCATATATTGGTGTTTATTATGTGTTCAAATATATGTCTAAACAACCCATCATACATGTGTCTCAACTATCCATCATTCATGTGTTGCGATCATCCACCATACATGCATCGCAACCGCCCACTCTTCAAGGTGTCTCAACCACCACCAACCATGGCGTCATGACAGCAACACAACAAAGGGAAGACATGTCTCAATCAACTCAAAACTAGGGTTTTGACCACCCATGAAAGAACATGTCACCATCTTAAGAAAAACAAGGACCTATCTCAACCCAAGGTAAAACAAGGTATAGGGGTAACTAAAGATCAAACCACCACCAAAACGAAGGTCTATCTTCACACAGGGATTAAGCATGATAAAAAAAAACATTCCTTTAGCCAAAATATAAGATAAAACCAAAGAAAACCATCAAGAACAAGGATAAGGAAACCCCAAGCAAATCGGCCACCAAAACCCTAGAAAGATCATCTTGAAACCACCATGAATACGCCTCATACAAGAGAGAGGAAACCATTTTTTAGGCATCCAAAATAGAATCTAAACTCCTCATATCATATAGGTACACGAACATGATGCATGTGATCAAACCCAAGGTCAAAAGATAGGAGAAAATCATCACAACACAATAATAAAAAAAATTGGGTTCATCAATTAGGGTTTCAGATTCCAAGCTTACCAAGCATGCTAACTACCATCATACAAGTTCTAGAGTATGGAATTATCTTCTAGAACATTAGGGGTGCGTTTTAGAGAGAGAAAATAACAACATGCATGTAAGAAATATGCAATAATAGAGGGGGCAATGTCTTATATAACTCACATGTTTTGAAGAGAAAACAAGCTCCAACCTCAAGCTCCAAAAGAGGGAAGGAAGATCCAACAAGGATCACCACTTCAGCCATAAGATCTTCTCCAAAATAAGAACACCTTGGTCAAAGGTAGCTCAACAAAAATGGAAAAGAAACCCTAGGCCAAACCAAAGAAGAAAGGGGGGAAAAGAGAAGTAAACATCCTCCCACTAGTTGCCACCATGGTTAGTCCATAGTCTAAGGCCTTTATGAAGACGAGTTTCTCTTGAGGTGGCCACTAGGGTAAAACCTTAGTCTATGTCCTAGGAAAGAGGAAGAAGAATATGGAGGTTTTAAAGGAAAACTTTTACAAAGAAAAGGCACATGCTCGCCAAGGTTGAAGATGAGCAAGGATCACCACATACAAGAGGTCTGATCACCAAAGCTTCCAAAGATCACCCCTTCTAGCTCCTCAAGGCTCCAAGGACGACCAAGCAAGGAAGGATAAAGAATATGGCCGAAAAGAGTTTCTTTCATGGAGAGAAGAGGGTTTATAAAGTAAAGGAGGAGAGAAGTAGGGTGAGGATGAGGTATCAACAAGATAGGGCTCCAAAGGGACACTTGTCAACCCAAGAAACTAACATGCAACCACTTAAAACACACATGCATGGGATGGTGATAAAAAAATATGTTGGGTCTCGACCACTTGGGTCTGCTGACACGTAGGTCATGGTCACAACCACCACATGGTCGAGACAAACACCAAAACACAATATAGTCGATTCAAGAGGGGTCACCAACAAGCTAGGTCGAGACATCCCACAAGAAGACAACTGTCTCAACCCAAGACACACACAACCATCTTGGTCGAGACAAAATCATACAAGGGAGATGTCTCAACGGTGACACCCCCTCAAGACACCCTCTCAAGGTCGAGACAAGGGTCACCACCTTCAACATGGTACACATGGTCAAGGCACACCAAAATCCTAGAAATCATAATCACCACTAGGGGTGCCCTCACTCAACCAAAGACCTACCAAGGTGCCCCAAAGAACCACATTCTCTCTCATGAATCCAAGAGAGAGAAGGAACACTCTATAGGTGGCAAATTGCAAGATAATCCTCAAAAATGGGTAAATTATAGTTTAGCCCCAAAAGAAGCATACAAAGCACGAACTAATTGAAACTAGCTCAAACTAGAGACTTGATCTCTCTATAACATCTAAAAACATCTCAAAGGGTTAAATAAAGGTTCTAAGAATCATCATTAAGTAAGGCAACCACACCCAAGCACTAAGCTAGGTTAGGTACCTTACAACCATAAACCCCTAACAAGGATTTTGCCCTCGAAATCCTATGCAAAGAGAGATGGGTACTTCTTCTACATCTCTTCATAAATCCCCCATGTGGCTTCCTCTATGCTACTTTGATTCCATAGAACCTTCCCCAAAATGATGTCATTCTTTTTCAACTTCTTAACCCTTCTATCCTGGATCAACATAGGTCCTTCTACATAGGACACATACTCATCAAGCTTAACCTCAACTATCTGCAAACCTGCTCTATATGAGGGTGACACAACCTCAACATGCTAACATGAAACACCATATGCAACCTTTGCAACTCAGCTGGAAAATCCAACATGTAAGCCACCTTCCCTACACGTGCCACCATAGGGTAAGGTCCCATATACCTAGGAGCCAACTTACTCTTCTTCCCGAACCTCAAAACACCCTTCCAAGGATAGACCTTAAGATACACTTTGTCTCCTAATTGGAACTCCAAGGGTCTATGCTAGTTATCTGCATATGATTTTTGTCTATCATGTGTTGTCTTCAACTGATGTTGAATCACTTTTATCTTTTCTACCATCTACTGCACAAGTTCAGAACCTAGAAGTTGATACTCACCAGTCTCATATTGACATAACAGTGACCTACAACATCTCGCATACAACACCTCATAAGGCACCATGTATGTGCTTGTTGATAAATGTTATTATAAGCAAACTCTATCAAATTGAGGTGGATGTCTCAACTACCAAAAAATGGCAAGACACAAGCTCACAACAGATCCTCCAAGGTCTATATGGTCCTCTCTGACTAACCATCTGTCTGTGGGTGGAAGGTAGTACTAAACCTCAACTGTGTACCCAAAGTTATATGCAAGCACTCCAAAAAGTAGCTCGTAAACTGAGGACCTCTATCTGAAATGATGGTAGCTGGAACACCATGCAAACACACTATCTCATCAACATATATCTGAGCAAGCTTCTTTGTTGTATACATTGTCTTCACAGCATGGAAATGCATTGACTCAGTCAAGCTATCAATGATCACCGAAATGGAATCATAACCTTTGGTTGTCCTAGGGAGACCAACCACAAAGTCTATCATTACATGATCCCATTTTCACTGTGGTATAGGCAACAGTTGCAACATCCATGTAGGTTTCTAATGTTCTACCTTAACTTGCTGACACACTGCACAAACTCAACCACATCATGCTTCAATCCAAGCCACCAATATACTTCTTTAAGGTTATGGTACATATTGGCGCTACCTATGTACATAACATACATTGAAGAGTGAGCTTCTTCCAAAACCATCTTCCTCAAGTTGTCAACACCATAGAACCACACTCTATTATGGTAACACAGTGTCCCATCATCTGCCTCATGGAAGCCATCTTGCTTCACGTTGTCGAACTCTGATCATATCTATTGTACCATAGTATCATCCCACTATGCATCACAAATATGTTGCCTCAACATAGGATTCACTTGCAGTCGTGCCAATATCCCAGCTAATAAGGAAACCTCTAGCTTCATGTTCATTTGAAGTAAGGAGACCAACATGTCTCACTTATAGAACACCAAGGAACACAACTGTGCTTTGTTTGCAGAAGATGACAAAGAAGACTTTGTGCTCAAGGCATCTTAAATGACATTTGTCTTTCCTGTATGGTATTCAATTGTGCAATTGTAGTCTTTAATTAACTCCATCCAACATCTCTATCGCGTGTTCAACACCTATTTCGAAAAGATGTACTTTAGGTTCTTGTGATGTATGAAGATCTAATACTTTTCGCTGTAAAGGTAGTGCCTCTAGATCTTCAAGGAATGGGCTACTACTGCTAGCTCCATATCATGGGTTGGGTAGTTCTCCTCATGTTTCTTAAGTTGTCGTGAAGAAAAAGAAATCACGTTCTTGTCTTGCATCAACACACAACCCAAACCATTCCTCGAAGCATCATAGAAGACTATGTATCATTTCCCTTGCTCATACATAACTAACATTGGCACACGAGTCAATTTCTCCTTTGACAACTGGAAGTCACACTTACACCTGTCATCCCATACAAAATGCACATCTTTCCTCATTAGCTTTGTTAGAGGTAACACCACTAAATTGAAGTTCTTGATGAAACTCCTGCAGTATCCTACATCTTTGATTGCTACCACTCTATTACAGATTCCACTTTCTTCGAGTACATATGAACACCTTTAAAAGATATCACATGTCCTAGGAAGGACACCTCCTTCAGCCAAAACTCACACTTGCCGAACTTTGCATACAACTAGTGTTGTCTCAACATGGTCAACGCCTGACGCAAATGTTTCTCATGTTGCTGGTTGTCCCTAGAATAGATCAAGACATCATCTGCAAATACTACCACGAACTGGTCCAGATAAGGCCTAAACACCCTGTTCATCAGATCCATACATGTTGTCGGTGCATTGGTTAGCCTCAACGACATAACCACAAACTCATAATGACCATACCAAGTCCTAAATGATGACTTAGTATGTCATCTACCTTGATCCTCAACTGGTGATATCTTGATCTCAGATCTATCTTGGAGTACACTGTGTCTCCTTGCAACTGATCAAACATGTCATCAATATGTGGCAAGGGATATTTGTTCTTTATCATCACTTTGTTCAACTATCTGTAGTCTATGCACAACCTTATGGATCCATCTTTCTTCTTTACAAATAATACTAGAGCACCCCATGGTGACATAATCAGTCTGATGAAACCCTTCTCAAGTAGCTCTTGCAACTGTTTCTTCAATTCTGCCATCTCTGTTGGTGCCATCCTGTATGGTGCCTGAGTTATTGGTTGGGTACTCGGGATTAGATTGATATCAAAATCAATCCCTTGAGGTGGGGGAACACCTGGAAACTCCTCTAGAAACACATCCTCAAACTCATAGACCACTGACACCTCATAAATAATAAGACTCCTCACCTTAGTATCCATCGCATGTTCCAAAAACACCTCACATCCCAATCTCATTAGCTTCTTTGCCACCATTACTGACACCATACACGTCGGAATAATCTTCCTATCTCCTTGGAAGATCCATGCCTCATCGCCATCCCAAAACGTTGGCACCTTGGCACTATAGTCCAAGACCACATGATACTTCTCCAAAGTATCCATTCTAAGGATCACATCAAATCCATGCATATAAAGTGGTAGGAGATCCACTTGAATGCTATGTCCTAAAAAATAAAGGACAGAGGAAGGACACACCTCCCACAACTCTGTAGAACTGACCAATGGGGTTTCTAAATGAAGGCCATTGCATCTACGTATAACATGGAAAGAGTTACTAGCAATCACTTAATGAGTGACAAAAGAGAGGGTCACACTCAGATCAACCAAAACAGATATAAAGCAAGAAAAGGACAAATCATAATGAAATAACTCCATCTGACCTACCACTACTCGTGGGTTGACTACTCCTTCCGGTTGACTCATGGCATAGAATCTAGCCATCGTCTCCTGACGTCCCCTTCCTCAGATGACATGTCCTGAAGAACTAGCATGCAATGCCTATCCACATCCCCATCCTCCTCCACTATTGTATAGTTGTCTCTGTAAGCCATGCTGACTCTTCCTTAGCTACTGGGTCACCTCATCATCCTTCATGGAACAAAAATGATTGGTATTCCTGACTTGACCACACTTGTAGCACGATCTGCTCTCATACCATGGTCTCAATGACCCTATTATTGATATTGATGCTGTGTTAGGAGTAGGGCTGGTAAAACAAGACCTGACCCGACCCAAACCTACAATTTTAACCAACTTTAGGGTATGGTTTTTTGACCCGACCGAAAAAAATGACTAGAACCCAAAGAACCCAAAATTAATTTAGGGTTGGGGTCGGGTTTGGACTTTAGACACGAATTGACCTAATTGACCCAAAATTTAGAATTATATTTTCAAATAAAATTACAAATACTATTCTTTAAGACACCCAATGACCCATTATATTACCAATCCATCAATCATGAAGTTTAGTTTGGAAATTCTACATGGTTTTGTATCAATTTGTATGATTTATTATACCAATCATATTATAAATTTGTGTTTAAAACTCTCCAAGAAACTACAATAGGCTTTAAATGTATTTCTCAATCACGTTGTATGCTTATCATAATGAAATTTGTTAATTACACTTGGGAATGATCAATATTGACTAGATAAAACATAGCATTTTTTGAAATTATTATTTTGGGGTTGGATTTATGGGTCAGACCCGATAGACCCGAAATCATTTGTGGGCTGGGTTAGGGTCAAGGGTTTTGACCCGAAAATCCATCTTTTGCAAGTTTAGGGTCTAGACAAAAAGTGTTGCCCCGAAATGACCCAAAATAAAACTTGCTCAATCCGAACTCGATTGCCACTGCTAGCTAGGAGCTCCTGTCGGTTGAAAGTTGCAGCCTCTACCTTTACTGGGTGACCACTGAGTCTGTGCACTGGACCTCTGCTGGGCTGGCGGTGTAGAAAACCTAGGCTTATTAAGTCCTCCAGACAACTGCCCTTGGTACTGTGCATGCCTCTTCTTGGCACTCTTCTCCCATTTCTCAAACACTGATCATTCAATCCTCCTGATGGATTCCATGAATGTTGCAAACTTCCATTGTCAGCTCATTGTTCAGACCCTTCTCAAAATGTCTGATCCTCTCCTCATCTATCGCTACCATATGAGGGAAGAACCTCGACAACTCCATGAATCTTGCCTCATATTCAGTGATCATCATGGGTCCTTGCCTGATATTCTCAAACTAAGAGATCTTCTCATCAAGATAGGTAGGCAGGAAGTATCTACTGACAAACTTCCATCTAAAGTCCTCCCAACTGATATCAACACATGGCCGTTTCGCCTCCTCAATGGCCCACCAATGGCCAACATTTCTCTTCAGAAGTTACACTGTGTGCTTCACCTTATCAACCTCGAGGATGCTAAGGATCTTGAAGGCCTTCACCGACTTTGTCAACCAAAGATCCCCATCCGATGAATTTGCTGTACTAGCATACTCCACAACTTGAACATGCCTCAACCTCACGAAGGTCTTCCCAGTGCCCAAGGATTCTTCATGGGGAACAACTACCCTAGACTGGGGGATAGGCATCCTGTCTGCCATGTGCATCACCGTCATCATGAATTTTCCAAAGATGGACTGGAAAGATGGATTTTCCATCATGATCAGGTCAAACTAGGCACTTTAGGCACCTTCTCATCAACATCATGCCTCCTTACACCTCCACCTAGTGCAACAAAACCACCCACATCAATGTGTTCTTTGTGTTCTCAAGTAATCTTTTCAACTCTTCTTCTTCTTCTTCTGCATAAGTAGAAGTGACTACAAGATAAACTGGAGGACACTAGAACAGATACAACCCTAGTCCTATGCCCCTTTAGACTCAACAAACCTAATGCTATGATACCAAATAAACTGTGACACCCCGACGTGCCACAAACGAGACAACTCAAAAAACTGTAGAACTAAAACTAAACATACATGTTACCATAAACACAGGAAGTTCTCTCAGCACAAACAACATAAGAAGGAGAGGTTCCCTTTATAATAGCAAAGAACTGACTTCACTTCATTGAAATGAGCAGATCTAGGTGAGGTAAAAATTGAGCGAAGAAATAGGAAATAAAACTGATTTTAACAAACCATAGGAGGCACAAGATATTGCACATGAGTCCACAAAATCCACCTGTATTTCATATCACTGCATAAAACATTATACAAGATACTATTCACTGGCTCTCTAGCCACATCCTGTTACACATGATAACATGTTCATATACATATATGTCATCTCTATACAACAACGGGCATAAAGACAAAACCTCGTATCAATACATACAACAAAAACCTCCACAAGGACCTAAGTGTACATGGACGACACATAAGACTCTACTTCTATACATAAGAAGCATGTCCAACCTTTCTACAACTATTAGTCCTCTTGCTATTCAGCACCAACTACATGATCTCTACTTCCTTGTGCTTGACCACCTAAAAGATGTAGAAACCCACAGGGTGAGACTAAACATCCCAGTGAGAGATATAACTCTACGTCAATGTCTATTAAAAACACAAATAAGCTAAGCAGGTAATTAATATACTAAGCAGGTGGAGCATATTCAACTAAAAAATATGTAATCAATAGATAAAGCAGATTAAGCAAGACTAGGTAGCTACACTGAGCAACAGATCAATTTTTATTCTAAAAAGGAATATGAAGAACATGTATAACCGTTGATTTCTCTTAGCATCTTATAATTCAAGAAATCACTAAAAGGATAAGGCAAAGGGCTCAACCAATGTTGTTCGTATTTGACCCTATGCAAATATGCTACACAGGAGTGTTACAGCTTTTATTATTGCCCTGAGGATTTGATTCATACCACCCAAATCCAACCAACCATTGTTAAGTCGAAATTGGTTCCATACAAGGTCAATGGAAGAGCCAGAATCTATGACCTCTCCACACCTCTTGGTCAGCACAAGAGAAACACTGCAGAGACATACCAATCAACTACAAAAAGGTGATGTATAGTCAAAAGAAGGATCGGCTCACACATGGTTGTCCATATATATACACCTAGCCCACCTTGGTACATGTAACAGTGCTAGAAGAACAGGCTCACACATGGCCGTTCTTAAAAGAAGGAGTGGCTTGCGCATGTCCATCCATAACTCAAGGAGATAGGCTCATACATGGCCGTCTCACACAACCTGTAAATGTGGATGCAAGGAAATACTAAACTTGTACCCCTGCATATTCAAAAATACGTGCTCCGAGTATTGCTCGTTTCACCAATCCAACAATTAGGGCTGACACTGGAAATGATCTATGGCACATGGCACCTACATGATTAGGGTTTCACTTGATTAATTAAGACAACTGAATATCTTTTAGCATCAATCAAGTTACAATGTATAAAGCCATAATAAACTCTACAACACAAAGGGTATGGTACAAATACAAAAGATATAAAATGTATCAGGTGTGAACTTGTCACACCACATGATACTTGTAGTACTGCCATTCACGAGGCCAACACAAATGTCACATCATTATGGAACATAACTCCCTCATTCACATCACTCGAGGCTATCACCTCGCAATAGGCATTAACCCATCACCAGGTCATAGGACCCAATCACATAAACCTTGCATGTATACCACCACATTATGTCTAAAAAAATGTTCATAATCACCATGTTGTATCATATGACAATCACCACAACATACACAATCCATGGCATACTTATCACCTACAAGATTAGAGTTTTATAAATAGGAGAGAGAAAGAATCAAAATATAGTAATCACTTCAAAGGAGTCAAGAAATCACACTATAGTTTCCAACATTAGGTTTAGGGTTACAAGTGTAGCCGATTAAGGTTTTATAGCCATATTTCATCACCAACCCTGGGTGCATCATCTCCTACTTTCTTGGAGCACACTAGAGTTTAGGAATGTGGTTAGGGTTGATAAGGAAACCACACAAACAACACTATATATGGCTCATTTCTTACTCATATATCGTCATTGATTATGTGTCCCAATATATGTTTCAACCACTCATCATACACATGTCTCGACTATCCATCATCCCTGTGTCGTGACCATCCACCATGCATGGGTCTCAACCACCCACTCTTCAAGGTGTCTTAACCACCACCAACCATGGTGTTGTGAATGTGACACAACAAAAGGAAGACATGTCACGATCAACTCAATACTAGGGTTTGGACTACCCATGACTGAACATGTCACAACCTCAAGAAAAACAAGGACCTATCTCAACCCAAGGTAAAACAAGGTATAGGGGCCACTAAAGATCAAACCACCACCAAAGTGAAGGTTAGTCTTCACACATGGATTAAGCATTATCCAAATAGAATATTCCTTCATCCAAAATAGAAGATAAAACAAAAAAAACATCAAGAACAAGGCGAAGAAAACCCCAAGCAAACCAACCACCAAAACCCTAGAAAGAGCATCATGAACCACTATGAAAATGCCTCATCCAAGAGAGACGAAACCATTATTAAGGCATAAAAAATAGAGCCTAAACTCCTCATATCATATAGGTACACGAACATGATGCATGTGATCAAACCTAAGGTCAAAAGATAGGATAAAACCATCACAACACAATAATCACAAAAATTGGGTTCCATCAATTAGGGTTTCAAATTCCAAGATAACCAAGCATGCTAACTACCATCATACAATTTCTAGAGTATGGCATTATCTTCTAGAACATTAGGGGTATGTTTTAGAGAGAAAAAACAACAACATGCATGTATAAAATGTGCAATAATAGAGAGGGAAAAGTGTTATATAACCCACCTATTTTTATGAGAAAACAAGCTCCAAGCTCTAGCTCCAAAAGAGGGAAGGAAGATCCAACATGGATCACCACTTTGGCCATAAGATCACCTCTAAAAGAAGAACACCTTGGTCAAAGGTAGCTAAAGAAAAAGGGAAAAGAAACCCTAGGCCGAACCAAAGAAGAAAGGGAAAAAAGAGAAGAAAACATCCTCCCACTAGTCGCCACCATGGTTAGTCCACAGTCTAAGGCCTTTGTGAAGAGGAGTTTCTCTCAAGGTGAGCACTAGGGTAAAACCCTAGTCTAAAACCAAGGAAAGAGGAAGAAGAAGATGGAGGTTACAAAGGAAAACGTTTATAGAGGAAAGGCATATGCTTAGGAAGGTTGAAGATGAGCAAGGATCACCACATGTAAGAGGTCCAATCACCAAAGCTTCTAAAGATCACCCCTTCTAGCTCCTCAAGGATCCAAGGACGACCAAGCAAAGAAGGAGAAAGAATATGGCTGAAAAGAGTTTCTTTCATGGAGAGAAGAGGTTTTATAAAGCAAAGGAGGAGAGAAGTAGGGTGAGGATGAGGTGTCAACACGATAGGGCTCCAAAGGCACACTTGTCAAACCAAGAAACTAACATGCAACCACTTGAAACACACATGCATGGGATGGTGATAATAACTATGTTGGGTCTCAGCCACTTGGGTCTCCCAACATATAGGTCACGATCACAACCACCACATGGTCAAGACAAACAAGAAAACACAACCTGGTCGAGACAAGAGAGGTCACCAACACGCTAGGTTGAGACATCCCACAAGAAGACATCTGTCTCGACCGAAGACACCCACAACCATCTTGGTCGAGACAAAACCATGAAGGGGAGGTGTCTCGACCATGAAACCCCCTCAAGACCCCTCTCAAGGTCGAGACAAGGGTCACCACCTTCAATAAGGTACACATGGTTAAGGCACACCAAAACCCTAGAAACCATAATCACCACTAAGGGTGCCCTCACTCAGCCAAGACCCTATTAAGGCACCCCAAAGCACCACATTCTATATCATGAAGACAAGAGAGAGAAGGAACACTCTAGATGTGGCAAATTTCAAGATAACCCTCACAAATAAGTAATTTGCCATTTAGCCCAAAACAAGCACACAAAGCACAAACATCATCCAAAACCTGCTCAAACTGGAGACTTGATCTCTCCACAAGATCTAAAAACATCTCAAAGGATTAAAGCAAGGTTGTAGGCATCATAATTAAGCAAATAAAGAATACCCTAGCACTAAGCTAGGTTAGGGGCATTACAATGTACATCATATTCCACAAAAGTGCACTTGCATTGATTTTGACTTGTCTTTTCTCCAGGTTGGGATGCACAAGTTAGGGAATTCAGAGTGTTTCTATACCAAATCTAAAATCACTCAAGTAGAAGCATTATACACAAATAAACAAAATGGTGTAATCATTATTAAAATAAGGGTTTAGTCAATTTAGACCTAGAGTCAATATTGACCTTGAGTCAACAATCTCGCCCTTTTAAAAGATGACAAACCATTCCATAAATGTATTGAAAGCTTTTAAGAAAATTCATATCTTTGGAAAAACCTTGGTCTTTCAATAGAATTGAGTTCGTATGCTTCCCCTCAATTGATGCTCATGTAGTCCTCATACTCCCCTTGAATTGATGTTATTTCTTCTGCATAGTTAGCTTTCATAACATTTATAGAATATTATGTCTTCTCCCTTTCCCATCAAGAGACACACTTCTCCTCTTACCACACCTTCTCCTTGACTTACATAAGAAGACATGGTTCTCCCCTTTTTTCAAAAGAATACATGTTCTCTTTCTCCAAAAGAAGACATGTTCCTTCCCCTCTTCATCATTTCAAAAAGTGGGGTTAAGAAGAGATAAAACTATATATGTTAGGAAAAGTCGATAACAAAACTTAGAAAGGAGAGTAGAAGAGCAAAATTAGGGGCTTGTCCAAGATTTTTATATAAAGAAAATTAAGACATTAATTTGAACAACTGATGATGTAATTCTAGCAATAATCAAGGAACAATTAACAAATGGTCCTTGAAATTATAACATAATGTCATACAAAAAACTAATAAAACATGATTTTGACCCTCAAGATGGAAAAATTCTCCAAAAAAACGACAGGTCTCATGATTAAAATCATTAATCTTGCTTAGAAGGTCGTTTCTATATAAAAAACACCAAATTTTCACCAAAATCTGAAATTGGAGCATAATATAGAAAAATCACATAAATTTTTCATATGCTCCAAAATCTGCATGCAATGTAGCTCTATTTGTTTCTCATCACAAGGCTATGCAAGAAACTCAAGATAGTAGATATGCAAGTCAAGGATAAGGCTTGAGTATAAAACACGATACAATCATAGCATACAGTTGAATACCACTTGATCCAATTGATCTCAAATTTTAACTGTAGTTGGAAAATTATATTTTAGACATCTTGTTAAATTTTCATAATTTTTGGATGTTGTTTGAACTTTACAGTGAGGGGTGTCGATCGAGTTTCCCCATGATAAACTCGACCGACCATGCTGCAGACTACAATATAATAATATAGTATTTGATTTTTATTTATTTTTTAGTAACTCTAAATGATCTAAAATTTTAACAAAATATCTTAAACTCAATGATAAAAGGCATGTTAGTTTATCACAATTTTTGGAGGAAGTTTGAACTCTGAATTAAACAATTTATAGTAATATTTTAATAACAGAAAATTCAGCTAAAATAAGAGAAGGTATAGTGAGGGGCCAATGTCTAAATTACCTAAGCACCTCAATTTATCTATATGATCAACCTAAAACATTAGGAGATCTCATCATTCATGATTCATTCTAGAGAAAAGAAATCCTACAAAAGAGAGGGAGAGTTAGGGTTTGAGAGGAGAAAGTGGTGGAATTGTTGATCTAGGGTTTTGCTATCTGAGATATGATGATATTAAGTAAGTTTATCTTCTTGGCATAGTCTCTCATGGTGATTCTTCTCTCACATGTCAAGATTTTGTCCCTCCTCTGCAAGAGTTATTCTTCTTCTTCTTGGCTATCTAATGGGAAGGTTCTACCTAAGACCTAAGATAAGAAAGTTGGCTCGAATCAAGATGGAATTCTGACCCACCCTCCTTCTTTCTTCTCTTCTTCTAATTGTTTTGTTCAAATGGCATATAAATCTTCAACTAGAAATTTGAAATCACATCAAAAATTTTCCCTATTTCTCACTCTTTCTCTTCTCATCTCCATTTCTAGGGTTTTCGTGTTGAGAGGAGGAATAAATGGATTCAATTGAAAGGGTTTGATTGGATTTCTAGGAATTCATGAGGTTGACCTACGTTTTTAAGGTGCTTTCCAGCTTAGGTGAGTGTTTTTCTCCCTCCTAAGCTCTTTATTCATGTTGAAAGCCTAATTCCATCAGACTAAAATAATCAGAAACCTTACTTATATTTGTATGTGATTGGGTATTGATTTGGAAAGATATTACAGAATCCAATTCTACTAAATTCAATTATTTCTTATTTATTGGAACGTTCTTAGTTCTTTATATATTGATTGAGGATTCATGGAAAATTATATGGATAGATGAGTATGCTATTTCATGTCAATGTTGCCTAAAAATCAGTCCAATGTGCGATATGTTTAGGAATTGAATTAACATGTCTCGAATCATATTTGAATTGAATTAGAATGAATGACATAATTGTATTATTGAATCTTACTATTGTTGAATATGATGTATACATATGGATAAATATGAGGTGGTTATACTCCCTATTTAGGGTTTGCATTAAGGGTCTGAATCAAATGAGTCAATTAATCAATGTATGCTTATGATTGGTGAATAAAATATATGAAAATGGAAACTAGGTTTCCATGTGTGTGAATAGCTCTAATGAATACCCATGTGTACCATGATGAAATTAATGAATGATATGATTCTTATGATATGTTGAACTAAGGATGACTTCTTGAAAAACCTAGAAGTTTAGTATTAAGATGAGTATGAGTGATAAAGCTAGAACTTGTATATACTATTGAAAATGTGATAAAATGTTGAAATGTAAGCTCTAATAATTTAATTGAAGTTTAGGAGCCTTACTAATATGATCTAATTGTAAACAATCTATTTTAGTATAATTATGGAATAATGACTAGCCCTCACAGGAATGTGGGTCCCTTTATACAAGCTACATAACAATGAATTGTGAAGTATGATTAGAGATTATGGTGTAGAAAGATGTAATCTAAACCATTATTTTAAGCTAAAGTGAGTAGTATAACAAAGAATGATCATTTTTATTCATGGGATTAACATTAGAAGTCAATCACATGCTACACTTATCTAAAAATAAGAAAGGATATGAAGAAAAAGAAAATTTACTGAATGGTGATGGCAAGTTAAAGATGAAACTAATGAAGAATGAAGTTATTATGATGAAGTCTTTAATCTTTTATTTTAATTTCATGTGGCTTAGCCTAAATTGAATGAAATATACTAGAACTAGAATTTGATGGATGTTAATGAGAAGATAATCATTGTATATCAAGTGAATTAATAATGAGTGGTTCCAATAATGTAATGAACATGACATGAGAGAAGTTGAGACTAATGAATATGAAATGAAGGAAAAAGATGAGAATTAGTATCCAAATCTAAGAACCTAACTCTAACTCTATAATGTTGAGTTGGATGATGCTAATGAATAAAAATCTCAAATGAGGGATTAAGGAATGCACACAATTGTAGTTGAATTCAATTAAAACATGAGGTTCAAGCATCTTAATTGATTTACAAGAATGTATTCTTGGATTCTGATTGTTTGATAGAATAGTTTTACTCTAAGGATGGAATATTTCAATGAACTTCTAATGATATTCAACATGTGTTGATGAGTAACCCTAACTGAAGAATGTGAAATAAAAAAAGAAGAGAACTAAGTGTGTTCTTCATGTAGAAAATGAATGAAATTTATTTGCATATATTGAAATTGGATGGGATAAGTATGTGTTGTATGACAAATCTATTCTGAGTATGATGAATGATACAAGATATCTATATGCTTTTGATGTTGCTAGTTCTAATGCCTCTCTGAATATTTGTTAAGATATATGATATAGAATGACCTAATAAGAAATATGTTGAAATTGAATTTAATATGCATATCTTACATTTGAGAAACCCTGATGAGGATAAAAGTTGCACAATCAGATTATGTCTTGGGATGAAAGCCCACTGATGGTGATAAAATCTTGATGGGATAAAGGCTAGACAATGAGATTATGTCTGAGGATGAAAGCTCACTGATGATGACATCTATGAGATGATGTATAAAATGAAAAGAATCATATGTGTTGCAAATGACATATTTGTTGTGCTTCTGGATTTAATCGTTATCTTTTTTATAAGCCTAATCTGTTTCATGCTATTCTAGTTACACAAGAATACACAAATGTGATGTATGATGCTTTGAATTATATTTAAATGAGTAAAAGAGATTGATAACAAGTGAAATGATGAAACATCTAGTTAGGTTCCTTGAACATCATGAGTTTCCCCTTAGGACCACACTGGGGAAACAAAACATATCTCCTCATAGTAATCGATGAATTAAGAGAAGGATTTGTAGAGTGTGGATCGAGACCTTAAAGGTTAGACCAACAGGATTTAGGAGTGAGTCATTTAGAGTGTCTTTGACCCTAATTCGTTGATGTGAAAGTCTATGTCCATGAGGAATAGACTCAGATGAAATGAAATATGTGACATGTTAAAATATGTGAAATGTAGTGCTATGTGAAATATTGTTTGTTGGTTCCTATCTCGTGTACCGGAGATAAGGACATGAGCCTCTTTAGGCAATCATGGGGTGACCATGGTCTATTGTTGATATCTTAGGGTGGTCAAATAAACCCTAAGATAGTGATGGTGAGTCATTGACACAAGAATTAGGCGTGGTGGATTTGACTTGGTGAGGTACAAGCCAAGTAGTTTCAGGGGAAATGAACGAAATATGATAAGCCATGTAGAACATGATTTTAATGTTTGCTAGCTGATGATTTACCATTGTTTATTATGTTTCTTGTTGTGGAAAATAATCATGTTGTTATAGAGATTATCTGTAACATATTCTGATATGTCTTGTTGACAAGTAGTAAACGTTGGGATTTAAATATCCACTCCAAATATGATTTGAATTGCTTTCTATTTGTAAGTACTATTTGGTAGACATGTCTTATGTGTATTTCAACTTCAAGACTATAGGATGTGTTCCTGGTCCGGCTGGTGGAGTGTCACAAAGACAATGTTATTGTTATGTATTAATTCAAAATGCTTAAAACTTGACTTATTACTCATGTAGAAGAATTGTTAATCTGAACCAAGAAGTATCTGCAATTTGTTCATAGACATGCTACAATGTTCTAAAGTTATAATTAGATTAAGTGGTTGCCTTATATGTTTGATTATATTACCATTGTAAACTGAATTTAACTTATGATAGAACTATCTGCTAGACTTTTCAATATCTACATGTTTCTTTTAAGTTCATTATACTTAATCTAATGTTGATGCATGTACCTAGATTGAGTGGGAACTATCCTACTAGGCTCTATAGGAGTCTCATGATGTTGTTTCAAATGCTTTTAGGTATAATTCTATCCAGTAGTGAGGTCATGACAAAGAAGATATAAATAGAATAATCTAGATAGATTAGATTGTCCCTGTACACTCTCTTTCTTAGGATGGATAGTATACAAAGTTTGTTGATTCATGTACATGTATCTATTTAAACTAAACTGCACATGAGACCTAAGGTTTGATTCTTGCTTTGATGGAGTTAAACAAGATTTGCATTATCTTAATGTGAGGTCCTTGATGTGACATTGGTTTTTTAAAATTGTGAAGAAAGAAAAAAGAAAAATCTATTTGTGTTTTTTGTATATTGTGTTTATCATCTTTGTTGACAATAAAGTGTTTTGTTTCCTAATTGACATTTATCTTTAAGAGATTCTCTCTAATGGTTGGCATTATGATGATTAAAGGAGAGGGTCCCAATAATGATGTATATCTTTAGGTTGAGGATCTGAACAATGAGATCATACGAATGTCAAGAGTATATGCATTCTTGTTATGTCCCTAGTAGGATGTTATTGTGGAGGGATGATAGAAAATAATAACACATAAGACTGGAGTGTGTGTTGATTTATGATAGAATCCCATTAAGTCAAGATATGTGATATCAAACCAAACACATAGATAGTTGTTAGATTATAGTGTATCAGAAAGACCCACCTTAAGAATGATACATGGAAACCATAATTGGTAGTCAGAATCATCTTTTATAGTGTTGGTGGAAATTGTGGTTCTTAGACTTAAAATCATTACACTCATCACATATCATTTGTTGTACTTTGACACCATCCACCATGACCTTGAAAAAGGGTTTCCATAAAGGTGGTGCTTGGGCACCCTATGACACATGGGGATGATTGTGAGTGATATAAATGGGACTTGTCCCTCCTATAGGAGTATGATATCATGGCCACTTAATAACCAAGACTGAGAAATGCATGACCATGATCATGTGAGTCAATATGTGATATTGAGCTTACATATATCTCAGACAGTCTACTTTAGTTCAAGGAACATGGATTTAAACATTAAAGAGGATGATGATTCCATGCCTTGAGTTCACTATGGATATCAGTGAATAAGGAACTATAAAAACACTATAAGACCAATCACATATTGTAGGTCAAAGTTTCTTTCCAACTTTCTGAATTACTTGGGTAGTAATGATGTGTTTCTATATATCGCTTATTTCTTGTGATGTCATAAAATAGTTATGGACATTCACTACCAGCGTAACTTGGAACCTATAGGGTCACACATAAAGGATACACTTGGAAAAGGAGTTTATTCATGAATAGAGTTTAAACTTGGTACTAAAGAGTTAGGTATTCAAGTTAAAACAATGGTTGAATGTTGATAGACTAAACTATGAATTGGTCGGTTCAAGTGTTTAACCGATCAATTCAAGTGTTAGGTCAATTGAACAAAGATTGGCAATCACCATCATGAGATGACCAGTTCATGATGTGAACTGATCGACTCAGGTCTGTGAGCTGACCGATTCAGGTTGTGAACCGACTGATTGATTGATCAATTCAATTGGATTAAGGATTAGTGATGATGTCATGTTGCACATTAATTAGATATTAATTTCCAATACAATTGCAATCAGGACACATGTTGAAATGACCAATTCAAGGGTTGATCGACATCTTACATGACAAATAATGAGTTCACACCTAAACCGATTGTTTTGCCATTTTTAGGTTGCAAAAGTTCATAAAATTCCATCCCCTTCGAATCCCGCTTAGACTGGAAGCCTGAACCTGACTGTAACATCCCTGACCTGGGTTATTCTTAACCCTGGATGTTTTACTTAATAAAGTTGATTATATGCTTGCTCTTATCTCTTGAAAAGTAATTAAGGCCCAAGAGGAACTTATATTTCAATTTTAGTCCATATTGAACTATGTTGAAAATAATGTTTTTCTTGAGTTGGACTAAAGTGAAAATTACCTAAGTTGAGGGGTTAAATTGCAAATTGTGCATGATAAGATGTTCCTCATGTGTTGAAGCATCATGAGAATGAAGATGATGCAGAGGTATGGCTTGTGGAAGCCTGAGAATCAAGAAAGAGCTGATAAAGTAATGTTTGTGTATTAAAACCTAGTTTTGGTATAAAGTGCAATTTACCCAAAACCTAGGGTTCAATATGCAAATTACCACTTCAAAATAGTTCCTCATATTTCTTGGCATCATGTAGAGAAAATAAAATGAGAGGGGCGCCTCATTTGAATTAATTTGGAGGAGAGAGAATCTTGATATTAAAATAATCAAGATTTATGCATAATATTAACTACTAACAAGTACATATTACATCGAAACAGAAGACAAGTGGGCAACAAGATGCACCGCTAGTCCTTTCTAGATGGCAAAAGCAATCCTTTGAAATACTACATCCATGCATAATTGAAACCCTAATTCAATTTAATGCAAAAAGAAATATATTAATTAAAGAGCCCTTCAAACAAAAGTTGAAGGATGAATTTGCAAAGAGTTGGGATGAGCTTGTGCCTTGCAAAGGCATGAAAATATCCAAGGAAGTGGATAACTCACTCACATTATTATAAGAAAATGAAATATCCACTCACTTATGGATATTATTATAAAATTATTTAAGGTGCTTAATTTATTTTCCTTTAATTCTTGGATAATGAAGAAGTTTTGCAAGGAAAAGAAGATGGCTTCGTGGCCAAGGAAGTGAGGGGGAAGAGGCGGCACAAATTTTGGAATGAAATGATTTTTTTATATGGCATTTTCTCTCTCATTGATTTTCTTATAAAAACACCCTTTACAAGCCAAATCAAAGGCTTTTCCGATTCCACTTCTTCACCTTTCTTGTAAACCAACCAAGGGAGCTTTGGAGGATCAGGAGGACGACCCCAACCTATTGGTAAGCTTCTTGACCTTCATTCACCTTGATTCCATGGTGGAAATCGAAAATCAATGCATGAATTCTTCATATCTCGATCCCCTCTTCATTTCTAACCATTCCTATTCACTCAAAGCTTGAGGACGAGCCTTGGGATAGTGAAATGAGTTGCATCCACCATTGTTGACATGAACTTGAAGCTTTGGAGCTCAATTTGAGGTGGGTTTTATAACTTCAACCCTTAATATTATTATTGCATTCAATTTCTTATCAATTGTTGATTCTTTCTTTGTGTTCGAAATTTTATTTGGTTGATTGATGCAATCACCATGAAAATCACAGCAAGTTTCATGGGTTTGGAGCTTGATGATGATGACATCATCCTAAGCACACACCTCAAAAATATCATAGCCAAACGGTTTCAATTGTTGGACCAAACGGTTTCAATGAGTTGGTCCAAACGGTTTCACCAAACCGTTTGGAGACCAAACAGTTTGCAAACCATTTGGTGATTTGAGTCCCAAACTACATGAGAGTGTTGACCATTTGGATGGGTTGACCATTTCAGGTCAGACCCTAGAAAATGTTGGATGATGATCTAAGGGTTCCAATTGATTGATTCAATATAAAGACAAACCTCCAAGTGGAAACCCTAATCGGGTTAAGTGCTGGTTTTCAATTTGGTTAATTGAGATTTTTGGGTTGACTAACCCAAACGGTCTCAAGACCGTTTGGAGGTCAACCAAGACCGTTTGGAAGTTTTTGAGGAAGTATGATTGGATGGTTGAAGATCCAATGATATTACATTGAAATACAATCAATAACTTAATTGATGATTGATTCAATGATGCAAACCCTAATTGAATTCCATAGATTTTAATTATGGTTTGGGAAAATGGTCTCAAGACCGTTTGGAGGTCATCCAAATGACTCAAGACCATTTGAGGTCAGGTCAAATAGCTAAGTGGTTATTCAATGATTGTAATTGAATTAGTTCCACAATGTCAACCATTGACGGTTCCTCGATTTCAAAATCCTAAGTGATGGTTTCTTGATTATAAACCCTAGTTCAATTGGGTTCAAAACCTTAATTGAAGGTCCAATTGAAGGGTGATTCAATGGTTCAATTGAAGAATAAATCAGTGATCCAATTAATAGATAGTTCAATGATTGAAACCCTAAATTGACTAAGTATTGGAAGACCCTTTTGGTCCATTCGGTTTTGAGAGAGTTTGGACCAAACGGTCTTAAGACCGTTTGGAGACCCAAAATCATTCGGTTTCAAATATGTTGTCTAAACGGTTTCAAGCACTAACTTTTCTAAACGGTTTCAAACCGTTTGGACTTAGTTGATCAAGACCGTTTGAGGTCTAAGTGACCAAGACCGTTTGGGATCTAAGTGACTAAGACTTTTTGAAGTTCAAATTGGTTAAACCATTTGGACACCTAATATGATTAAAGGTCAGTTGGTTACTTGATTGATAATGATGTAGTCTAATGGTGATCATAATGATTAACCCTAAACTGTGTGTACTTAAAAGAAGAGCTGACCTAGATCAATATTGGAGTACTTAACATCCTAGAGAGGATGAGAGAGAGAATGAGAGAGATGAATGCTTATATAATTAAGCCCTAATTCTCTCATTATGAAAAAAAAATATATGAGTAGGGTTTGATCCATAATAATGAGATCATGAAACCTCAATTGTAAAGATTAATGAACCCTAACCCTAATTCAGGGAAATTCTAAGTGAAACCCTAATTGTGAATAGTAAACCCTAATTGTGGGTTATTGAATGTAGACCCTATTCTGGGGTGAAATTTATGTGAAACCCTAAATTAGGGCAAAGGTAGGTGAAACCCTAATTGAGGGAGATGTAAAGTGAAACCCTAATTTCAAGTAATACTAAGTGAAAACCTGATATAGAAGGATGTTATGTGAAACTCTAATGAAGAGTGATATTAGGAGAAATCCATAATTATGAGAGATGTTATGTGAATCTCAATTTATAAATATGGAAAACCCGATTCCTAATAATGGAATAGTGATTAATGTATTGACAAATGTAACACCTAGAGAGGTTGATAATGGATATCCTTATATCAATAGTTCCGAACTCAAGAATGAGTCCATTTCATTAGCAATGGTTGTAATTTCTAAATACAATGACTTGTGACCAATACAATATATTATAAATGTGATGAACTGGTATATAAAGTATTAGGATGGGAAATACCCTTATACAAGCGAAGTTTATGAACTCAAGAAAGGTAATGGTGATGAGGGAAGTGATACATCAAAACATGAGAGATATCACATCCAAAACCTCAAGTGTGATATACCTTATGTATTTTAAATCCAATATACTTGGATGAGAGACACATGAAATGTGTCATGTTAGTTGTTACATTCAGATGTAATGCATTTTGATGAGTGTAGGCTAACCTTCCTTATGAAAAGGTTAATCCAAATCAATAAACTATGATGCAATTATATTCTGGTAAAGATGAGAGAGAAGCTTTTACTTTGTGATGATAATTCATTTAAATGATGAATGATGAGAATAAATAAGAATGATTGAATACTTATGTTATCCATATTGATTCCTAGCTGGGTGAAGCAATGGAATAGGATTTGATCATTAATAATATGATCTTGAGAACCTATATGGTTATTTATGGGAAACCCTAATTCAAGGTAATGAAGTATAAATCCCTAATATGGGATGATGAACGTGATACAAAATCCTAATCCAAGGTGATATTATGTAATGTTATTAGTAAACACTAAAATTGGGTAATAGGATATAATAAACCCTAATACAGGGTAATACTATGTGAAACCCTAATCTAGGTGATGCTATGTGAAGTCCTAACAACAGAGTAATCATATGTGAATCTCAAGTATAAATTGATGAGTTATGAATGTAATAAGAAAACCCTTATATTGCATGGTACTGATATATAATTGTATCATGAATACTAATCATGCAGGTATGTTGAAATGATGAGCATAGCCATGTATGGGCTATGATTCCCTGTATATTGAAAATGTTTTATGGGCTTCATAAGCCATAATATGCATTGTTTCTTATTAAGAGATAATAAGAGGTGATATGAGATTTGTGAACTATGTGGAATACTTTGTGTAGTAAGAATCATAATGTCTTAGGTCAGTTAACCTGAAGGCATTAAGTTACCTAATAGGTGGTAATAAGTATTCTATGATGAGTTAAGGGTTTGAATAACCATATTCTATAGTCATGATCATGAACTTGTTAAGAGATGGAAATGCACTTAACGAGATGAGGGATTAAGATCCCAATACTTTGTTAAAAGAATATGGCTATAGGCCATGACTCCACAAAGATAATGCCAGACATTAGCTATGTGATCTAAGCCTGAAGAGAGTATATGCTGTGATTATAATTTTATAGTGAATAAATGTTATACATATTCCTTAATAAAGAAGTAACTGTTGTTAAACAATAATGATTCTTCTATTCAGATTTATCTTAATAAACTGCAATAACTATGTTTCTGGCGGAGAGTTGTATCTCTCGCTGGGGAAATTTACAATTGTCTCACCCCCGTGGGAATCATATTTTTAGGTGGACGTGGATGAGGAGGAAGGAATCCTTCAGTAGGTGAAGGACAACAACAGCAGCAGTACGGACAGCAGTGAAGTCTTAGGTGGAGACACTGGCTGATAGGCCTTGTATAGTTGTACATAGAGTCCTAAGTGTCGTCTCTGTACTCTCAGGACCTCAGAGTAGTAGTTAGTACTTTTGAGATTTCGGATCAGTGTCTTGAGATTTTATACTGCCTGTATTTAGTTTAACAGGGCAGATGATGCTTGTAATTCTCAGGAAAGATGATGCAGGACATGTAATTGTAAACCAGTATATAATCAAATTACTTTAGTCCTTTGTGAAAGAGTTTTCTTATGTGTGGACCTTTCTGTAAAAATGGTTTTAAATTTAGTGATTTTTGGTAATCCGCTGCTTAGTGATCTCTTACGCATTAGTTAATCATGTTTTTGTGAGTTGGATGCTACAATTTAGTGGTATCAGAGCGCTAGGTTCGTTGAGTCTACAGAGACATAGGACTAAGGTTGTTGAGTCTATTCTAGTGTCTTCCAGTTATCTAATAGTGACTTTTGCTCATATAGGAGGAGAAGAAAAACTTGAAGATGTCTGGAACACACGAAGAACACACTGCTGATAGCAGTGTTGCTGCACCAGGAGGTGGTGCAAGAGACCAGAATAGGGAAGGGTATGTACCTGAACAACCCCAAATTTACCCAGCTGTGATAGAAAACCCAGCCCTCCATGATCTATTTGGAAAATTCCTGACAACCATGACACACATGGCAGACAAGATGCCACTACCTGTACCTAGGGCACCAACCCACCATGAGGGATATGGAGCTGACAAGACTTTTGAGAGGCTTCATCTGGTTGGAGCCATAGATTATGCTAGTACATCTGATCCTAAAGATGCTAATTTGTGGCCGACAGAGTTGGAGAAGGCTTTTAGGATCCTTGATATTCCTGAAGACAAAAAGGTAAGACATGCTGTGTACCTCCTAAAAGGGAGTGCTGGTCATTGGTGGATGATAGAAGAAGATACGAGACCAGGTAAAGAGATTGGATGGGAGGTATTCCGATGAGAATTCATCAGTAGATACTTCCCTAAGATGTATCTAGATGAGAAGATCTCTCAATTTGAGAGGATCATACACAGATAGATGAATGTTAGTGAATATGAAGCTAAGTTCATGGAACTGTTGCAGTTTTATCCGCAAATGGCAGCTAGTGATGAGGAAAGAATTCGGCATTTTGAGAAGGGTTTGAACATTGAACTAACCACCCCTGTGTCTGCCTTAGAGAATAGGGAGAGGTTTTCCACCTTTATGGAATCAGTAAGGAGGATAGAGAGGTCTAAAATCGAGAAACGACAGACTAGTGGCAAGAAGGTGTACACTCAGGCTCAAGGACAAAGATCTGAAAGTTTTAAGAAGCCGAGATTTTTTGCATCAGCAGCACCCTCGAGATTCCATACCCAGATGCAATGGACGTCAAGTAGGGATAGGGATCGTAGTAATGCTTCAAGTAGAGCCCCCGACATAGCATCAACATCGGTGACTGGATCTCACAGACACTATTTTGCACCCAAGATCTGTTACCAATGTAGACAACCAGGACATCTAGCAAAGGATTGTCCAGACGGAAATTTGATGATGACTCAACCCCAGGGGTAGAGTCAGCAAGGGTCACAGAGGAGACAATCTTCTAGTAATAATATAGGACGTGGACAGATGTCCCAGACAGGTCAGATGAAATAGTTTCATTTTGATATTTCATTTCATGATTCTATGTGTTAAAAATAAGAAAGTAATTGTTTTGAGCTTCCTCTGACTAGTCCTAGAAGGACACAAGGAAAATGAGAACTTACATTTTGCTAAGTATTATTTAAAATGCTTTATAATCTCACTTATCTATGTGATAAAAGATGAGATATAGAAGTGATGTCAGAAGAAAAATCCAAGAATGAAAAATCCTGTGTGTATAATGATATGAAGAGTGAGAAACGTGATAGTAAATAAAGTGCATACTACCTAATCTCAATACTTGTATACCCTAGCCAGGTATATTATTATTGAAGATAAGGCAAGTATGGAACTCTTAGATTGTTATTTTTCTGATTACTCTGATCAAGTAGTCATTCTGAAACAATCTAGAGAGTATAATGAAATTAAATAGGAAGAGCTAAGTGAACCTTCCTAATTAAATAGGAAGAGCTAAGTGAACCTCCCCAATTAAATAGGAAGAGATAAGTGAACCTTCCTAATTAAATAAGAAGAGCTAAGTGAACCTTCCCAATTAAATAGGAAGAGCTAAGTGAACCTTCCTAATTCAATAGGAAGAGCTAAGTGAACCTTCCCAATTAAATAGGAAGAGCTAAGTGAACCTTCCTAATTAAATAAAAAGAGCTAAGTGAACCTTCCTAATTAAATAGGAAGAGCTAAGTGAACCTTCCTAATTAAATAGGAAGAGCTAAGTGAACCTTCCTAATTAAATAGGAAGAGCTAAGTGAACCTTCCCAATTAAATAGGAAGAGCTAAGTGAACCTTCCTAATTAAATAGGAAGAGCTAAGTGAACCTTCCTAATTAAATAGGAAGAGCTAAGTGAACCTTCCTAATTAAATAGGAAGAGCTAAGTGAACCTTCCCAATTAAATAAGAAGAGCTAAGTGAACCTTCCTAATTAAATAGGAAGAGCTAAGTGAACCTTCCTAATTAAATAAAATGAGCTAAGTGAACCTTCCTAATTAAATAGGAATTACTCAGTGAATTTTCCCAATTAAATATGAATTACTCAGTGAATTTTCCCAATTAAATAGGCATTACTCAGTGAATTTTCCCAATTAAATAGGAATTACTCAGTGAATTTTCCCAATTAAATAGGAATTACTCAGTGAATTTTCCCAATTAAATAAGAATTGCTTAGTGAACCTTCCCAATTAAATTTCTCAGTGAACTTTCCCAATTACATAGGATCTGCTGAGTGAGTTTCCCCAATTACTTAGGGATTGCTAAGTGAATTGTTCCAACCACATAAGGTTTGCTAAGTGAACTTTCCCAAATAAATAAAAGATTACCGAGTGGAATACTTCTGTTAAATGTATATGTTTCTCCTTTGATAAACAATCTTGGGTGATGATAGGAGTATGTTACTTTGTGTTTCTTCCTTTCAATTAACATGGCAATCAAGTAAGTATTATGGCATTCGATGTGTATGGGTTAGAAATAATCCGTTGAAGGATACTTAGAAAAGTATCAGTTTGTTTTGGACATTGGTTCCAAGATAATGATATATGGAGCAAGCAATGTCCTAAGATAAAAGAAATAATGTGTGCATGTACTTTTGGTGGTAATAACATAGAAATGAATATGATAAGGATGAGATGTGTTTTCAACACATATGGTGAATACCAAAGTAAGGATTCTGGTATCTGAGAAATAGTAGATGATTTATGTTGGTTATCTATATTAGCCAACTGTGAAATCAATCTTGTTACCTAAAATAATATGGGCATCATATGTTAGGGGTTTATGCTCTGCATAAACATAAACATTGATAAGGTTGAACTAATGGAAGGAACTTTGTGTGGATTAAAGATCTATGGTATCTCCATGACATTAAGATGTTATGTAGAGACTTGATGGTATGATAAATGATTAAAACCATCTCTCCTTTTCCTGGGATTTCGGGGACGAAATCCTTGTTAGAAGTTTATAATTTGTAACATCCCTGACCTGGGTTATGCTTAACCCCAGATGTTTTACTTAATAAAGTTGATTATATGCTTTCTCTTATCTCTTGAAAAGTAATTAAGGCCCAAGAGGAACTTATATTTGAATTTTAGTCCATATTGAACTATGTTGAAAATAATGTTTTGCTTGAGTTGGACTAAAGTGCAAATTACCTAAGTTGAGGGGTTAAATTGCAAATTGTGCATTATAATATGTTCCTCATGTGTTGAAGCATCATGAGAATGAAGATTATGTAGAGGTATGGCTTGTGGAAGCCTGAGTATCAAGAAAGAGTTGCTAAAGCAATGTTTGTGCATTAAAACCTAGTTTTGGTATAAAGTGCAATTTACCCAAAACCTAGGGTTCAATATGCAAATTACCACTTCAAAATAGTTCTTCATATTTCTTGGCATCATGTAGAGCAAATAAAATGAGAGTGGCACCTCATTTGAATTAATTTGGAGGAGAGAGAATCTTGATAGTATAATAATCAAGATTTATGCATAATTGAAACCCTAATTCAATTTAATGCAAAAAGAAATATATTAATTAAATAGCCCTTCAACCAAAAGTTGAAGGATGAATTTGCAAAGAGGTTGGACGAGCTTGTTACTTTCAAAGGCACGAAAATATCCAAGGAAGTGGATAACTCACTCACATTATTATAAGAAAAACAAATATCCACCCACTTATGGATATTATTATAAAATGATTTAAGGTGCTTAATTTCTTTTCCTTTAATTCTTGGATAATGAAGAATTTTTGCAAGTAAAATAAGATGGATTCGTGGCCAAGAAGTTGAGGGGGAATAGGCGGCACTAATTTTAGAATTAAATGATTTTTTTATATGGCATTTTCTCTCTCATTTATTTTCTTATAAAAACACCCTTTACAAGCCAAATCAAAGGCTTTTCCGATTCCACTTCTTCTCCTTGCTTGGACAACGTCCAAGGGAGCTTTGGAGTATCAGGAGGACGACCCCAACCTGTTGGTAATCTTCTTGACCTTCATTCAACTTGATTCCATGGTGGAAATCGAAAATCAATGCATGAATTCTTCATATCTCGATCCCCTCTTTAATTCTAACCATTCCTTTTCACTCAAAGCTTGAGGACGAGCCTTGGGATAGTGAAAGGAGTTGAATCCACCATTGTTGACGTGATCTTGAAGCTTTGGAGCTAAATTGGAGGCGGGTTTTATAACTTGAACCCTTAATATTGTTATTGCATTCAATTTCTTATCAATTGTTGATTCTTTCTTTGTGTCTGAAATTTTATTTGGTTGATTGATGCAATCACCATGAAAATCACAGCAATTTTTGTGGGTTTGTAGTTTGATGATGATGGCATCATCCTAAGCACACAACTCAAAAATATCATAGGAAAATAGTTTCAATTTTTGGACCAAACAATTTCAATGAGTTGGTCCAAACAGTTTCACCAAACCGTTTGGAGATCAAACGGTTTCCAAACCGTTTGGTGATTTGAGCCCCAAAATGCATGAGAGTTTTGACCATTTGGATGGGTTGACCATTTGAGGTCAGACCCTAGAAAATTTTGGATGATGATCCAAGGGTTCCAATTGATTGATTCAATATAAAGACAAACCTCCAAGTGGAAACCCTAATCGGGTTAAGTACTGATTTTCAATTTGATTAATTGAGATTTTTGGGTTGACTAACCCAAACGGTCTCAAGACCATTTCAAGTTCACCCAAATGGTCTCAAGACTGTTTGGAGGTCAACCAAGACCGTTTGGAAGTTTTTGAGGAAGTATGATTGGATGGTTGAAGATCCAATGATATTACATTGAAATACAATCAATAACTTAATTGATGATTGATTCAATGATGCAAACCCTAATTGAATTCCATAGATTTTAATGATGGTTGGGGAAAACGGTCTCAAGACCATTTGGAGGTCATCCAAATGACCTTAAGACAATTTGAGGTCAGGTCATGTCATAGCTAAGTGGTTATTCAATGATTGCAATTGAATTAGTTCCACAATGTCAACCATTGACGGTTCCTCAATTTCAAAATCCTAAGTGATGGTTTCTTGATTATAAACCCTAGTTCAATTGGGTTCAAAACCCTAATTGAAGGTCCAATTTAAGGGTGATTCAATGGTTCAATTGAAGAATAAATCAGTGATCCAATTGATAGATAGTTCAATGATTGAAACCCTAAATTGACTAAGTGTTGGAAGACCCTTTTGGTCCTTTCAGTTTTGAGAGAGTTTGGACCAAACAGTCTTAAGACCATTTGAGTCCAAAAGGTCTCAAGACCGTTTGGGATCAAATGGTCTCAAGACCGTTTGGGACCAAACGGTCTCAAACCGTTTGGAGACCCAAATTCGTTCGGTTTCAAATATGTTGTCTAAACAGTTTCAATCACTAACTTTGTTAAACGGTTTCAAAATGTTTGAACTTAGTTGATCAAGACCGTTTGAGGTCTAAGTGACCAAGACCGTTTGGGATCTAAGTGACCAAGACTTTTTGAAGTTCAAATTAGTTAAGCCATTTGGACAACTAATATGATTAAAGGTCAGTTAGTTACTTGATTGATAATGATGTAGTCTAATGGTGATCATAATGATTAACCCTAAACTGTGTGTACTTAAGAGAAGATCTGACCTAGATCAATCTTGGAGTACTAAACATCCTATAGAGGATGAGAGAGAGAGAATGGGAGAGATGAATGCTTATATAATTAAGCCCTAATTCTCTCATTATGAAAAAAATAATATGAGTAGGGTTTGATCCATAATAATGAGATCATGAAACCTCAATTGTAAAGATTAATGAACCCTAACCCTAATTCAGGGAAATTCTAAGTGAAACCCTAATTAGGATGAATAGTAAACCCTAATTGTGGGTTATTGAATGTAGACCCTATTCTGGGGTGAAATTTATGTGAAACCCTAAATCAGGGCAAAGCTAGGTGAAACCCTAATTGAGGGAGATGTCAAGTGAAACCCTAATTTCAGGTAATACTAAGTGAAACCCTGATATAGAAGGATGTTATGTGAAACTCTAATGAAGAGTGATATTAGGAGAAATCCATAATTATGAGAGATGCTATGTGAATATCATTTTATAAATCTGGAAAACCCTATTCCTAATAATGAAATAGTGATTAATGTATTGAAAAATGTAACACCTAGAGAGGTTGATAATGGATAGCCTTATATCAATAGTTCCGAACTCAAGAATGAGTCCATTTCATTAGCAATGGTTGTAATTTCTAAATACAGTGACTTGTGGCCAGTACAATACATTATAAATGTGATGAACTGGTATATAAAGTATTAGGATGGGAAATACCCTAATACAAGCTAAGTGGATGAACTCAAGTAAGGTAATGGTGATGAGGGAAGTGATACATCAAAACATGAGAGATATTACATCCAACACCTCAAGTGTGATATACCTTATGTATTTTAAATCCAATATACTTGGATGAGAGACACATGAAATGTGTCATGTCAGTTGTTACATTCAGATGTAATGCATTTTGATGAGTGTAGGCTAACCTTCCTTATGAAAAGGTTAATCCATATCAATAAACTATGATGCAATTATATTCTGGTAAAGATGAGAGAGAAGCTTATACTTTGTGATGATAATTCATTTAAATGATGAATGATGAGAATAAATAAGTATGATTGAATACTTATGTTATTCATATTGATTCCTAGCGGGGTGAAGCAATGGAATAGGATTTGATCATTAATAATATGATCTTGAGAACCTATATGGTTATTTATGGGAAACCCTAATTCAGGGTAATGAAGTGTAAATCCCTAATATGGGATGATGAACGTGATACAAAATCCTAATCCAAGGTGATGTTATGTAATGTTAATAGTAAACCCTAAAATTGGGTAATAGGATATAATAAATCCTAATATAGGGTAATACTATGTGAAACCCTAATCTAGGTGATGCTATGTGAAGTCCTAACAACAGAGTAATCCTATGTGAAGCTCAAGTATAGATTGATGAGTTATGAATGTAATAAGAAAACCCTTGTTTTGCATGGTACTGATATATAATTGTATCATGAGTACTAATCATGCATGTATGTTGAAATGATGAGCATAGCCAGGTATGGTCTATGATTCTCTATATATTGAAAATATTTTATGGGATTCATAAGCCATAATATGCATTGTTGCTTATTAAGAGATAATAAGAGGTGATATGAGCTTTGTGAACTATGTGGAATACTTTGTGTAGTAAGAATCATAATGTCTTAGGTCAGTTGACCTGAAGCCATTAAGTTACCTAATAGGTGGTAACAAGTATTCTATGATGAGTTAAGGGTTTGAATAACCATATTCTATAGTCATGATGATGAACTTGTTAAGAGATGGAAATGCACTTAATGAGATGAGGGATTAAGATCCCAATACTTTGTTAAAAGAATATGGCTACAGGCCATGGCTCAACAAAGATAATGCTAGACATTAACTATGTGATCTAAGCCTAAAGAGAGTATATGCTACGATTATAATTTTATAGTGAATAAATGTTATACATATTATTTAATGAAGAAGTAACTGCTGTTAAACAATAATGATTCTTCTGTTCATATTTATCTTATTAAACTGCGATAACTATGTTTCTGGAGGAGAGTTATATCTCTCCCTGGGGCAATTTACAATTGTCTCACCCCCGTGGGAATCACATTTTTAGGTGGACGCGGACGAGGAGGCAGCAATCCTTTATTAGATGAAGGACAACAACAACAATAGCAGTGACAACAGTGAAGTCTCAGGTGGAGACACTGGTTGATATGCCTTGTATAGTTGTACATAGAGTCCTATGTGTCGTCTCTGTACTCTCAGGTCCTCAGAGTAGTAGTTAGTACTTTCAAGATTTTAGCTCAGTGCCTCTAGATTTTATACTGCCTGTATTTAGTTTAACAGGGAAGATGATGCTCGTAATTCTCAGGAAAGATGATGCAGGACATGTAATTGTAAACTAGTATATAATCAAATTACTTCAGTCCTTTGTTAAAGAGTTTTCCTATGTGTGGACCTTTCTGTAAAAATGGTTTTAATTTTTAGTGATTTTTGGTAATCCGCTGCTTAGTGATTGCTTCTGCATTAGTTAATTATGTTTTTGTGAGTTGGATGCCACACTGACCCTCCTATAAATAAAGGGTTACTGGGGGCTACTCAGAGACACAACAATAAGATATGATAATTGTTGTCTTCTCTGGTTGTGATAACCTAGAGAGTCTGAGCAAGTTTTACCCATTAAAGAGAGGGATAGCTAGGGAGATATAATTGGGAGAGCAAGTCAGTGCTAGTACGTTGACTACAAAGGGACAACACCTTCTTGTCCATTCTTCTAGAATGATAGGAGTTCCCGGTGGTCCGTGTGGACTATTACAGAGGCAAGGAGGCCATTTCCTATCGCTTGGAGTAAAAAATCATCTGTTATCCATGATGGGCAACCAAAAGGCCGATGCAGACACTGTCCAGGTGCAACTTGAACAAAGGTGCACACTACAACGACAGATTTTTCGCTAGACTTGTTTTAGGATCAGGTATAACCTCGCAATAATCCTTCCCATTACATAGTTATTGGCAAAATCTATTGTTTAAAGGGGAATGTGTCAATCAAATTTTTGTTTCTACTACCTGCTTTGTCACCATGTTTCCCTACAGTGGTATCAAAGCCAAATCAATTTACTATGCTTTGGGATTTAGTCAATACGATCAAATTTTGGTTTTTTTGTATAATTATTGCACATGATGTGAACACTTAACATGATTACTATGTATATTAGTTTAAATACAACATATGGTCCAACTAATATATATATATATATATATATATATATATATATAATTTACACTCATCACCTTAAAAGTTAGTTTTGATGGTGGATGTGCAGCATGGCTATGGACAGTAACCCTAGATTTATGTACATGGTTGTGCAGTTGTTCATTCTTGTTTATATCTCAGTTTGTATACTGAGCCTCTATCTTCTCTATGTAAAAGTATTATCCTCTCCTTCCTATGCTCCCCTCAAATGTAATTTGAGGTTTCCCTATTTCTTTGTAATATGTTAAATAGCATTAGGATAATGTTAGTTCTTGTTACGATAAAGAAGACATTTACGATCAGATGAACCAACCATTTCAGATGATGAGTCAATCGACTGGAGGACCAAGGAGGATAGACAATAGGAGGATACGAACCGATCGGATGGTAGCCCAATTGATCGACTAGAGGGGTCCAGAGGATGTTGGAACAGAGACCAGACGACCGTTCAAACAGACCCACTGACCGACCAGGAGGCGAGCCAACCAATTTAAGGTTTGAACCGATCAACCTTTATTGGTTTGAGCATATATCTTCATCAACAACACACTGCTACATGTTATGTAGACCTTCGATGGTAGTAATTCTTTGTGTCTCCAAGGAATTACAATAGTATTGCCATAACCATCACTTACATGTTATTGCATGTTTACATTTGTGGGATATGGCATGTATATGATATGTACTATAAGTATGTAGTGATTGTATATGTATATATACATCCCTCCATATATTATTAAGTCTTATATGCTTTCCACTAGCAACACACATGAAAATCTTTAGTCAAATAAGCATGGGCATGCCAAGTGTGGTGTGTTGTCCATCTGGAGGAACTGTGATGGTAGTTATGTGGCCTGCCAAGCAGGGTGCATAACTAGCATGTTGGTATTTGGGTCAAACTTAACTAGGTTATCTTAATGAGATTAAGCACATAAAGCATGCATATGACTATGACAAAGAGTTGGGCAAACCATCTATCTAAGAATTACATAAGATACAATTAGTAAAAGTTTCCTACCTTAATGATTGTTTATGAACGCTGGTGTTGGCTAGGTAATAGCTCATTTATTTGGGATCTTAGCTCACTAGAGGGTTGTACACTGAAATCTTCTGAATTGATATATGATGGCTATTAATTTGGACAAAATAGTGGGAGTGCTAATTAATTAAAGGCCTAATTAAATATCATCAAATTTTTACTCAAATCAAATCAAATAAAAAATGTTTGTGACAAACACAAATTTTTCTCTTGTACAAATGGCAAGTAAATTGTCATTGTGATATGTCCTTAAGAAGGACAAACCTAACAGGACAAATTTCCATGACTAGTTTTGGACTTTGAGAAGGGTTATCGATTATGAGCATAAGCTCTATGTCCTAGATACATCAGTGCTAGAAATGAATGCTCTTGATGCGCCTAGGGATTAGGTGGATGCTTACTAAAAGCATGCCAATGATGAATTGGACATAAAACACCTTATGCTATGCTTCATGAACTATGAGCTACATGTGAAGTGTGAAGATATGAGGATTCTTGAGATGGTAACACATTTTAAGAATGTGAATTACAATTACGCAAAGCAAGAAAGGTACAATGTTTCAAATGCACTTTTTGAGTACAAAATGATAGAGGGAGATCCAGTAGAGACCCATGAGCTCAATATGATTGGACATATGGAACATCTAGAAGAACTGGGATTCTCTTTGAGCCAAGAGTTGGACACATATATGATTTGATAGTCATTTCTGAAACATATAGCCATTTTATTGAGTGCTACCACTTGAATAGCATGGCCAAACCAATGTTAGAATTGCTTGGCATGTTGATAAATGTTGAAGCAAGACTGAAGAAGGAAAATCTGTGATGGTGATCAGCAGAATGGAGTCCAAGGATAAAATAAAGGCCATTAAGAGTTATGAGGCTAAGCATAAATCTAGATCTTCATCACTCAAGATAAGGAGAAAGAAAATTACAAGAGGAATATGTCCTTTGTACTTGAAGGGATTTAGGAAGATGAAGTTGGGGATAGAGATCTCCACTTTAGGTACATACATTATTGAGATAAATTTATCTACTTCTACATCATTGGTACTAGATATCAGATGTGGATCTCACGTATGTTGGAATATGAATGACATGAAAAGAAGTAAGCCTTTAAGAAAGGGTGAGGTCAAACTGTGAGTCTCAAATGGAGCAAGAGTTGTTTCCACTGTAGTTGGAACCTGTAGTTTATCTCTTACCATATGGCTTGTAATAGAATTAATGAACTCCTATTATGTACATGTCATAAATAGAAACATCACTTTTGTATCTTGTAGGGACAAGGATGGATATGCATTTCATCTTCAGAATGGTCGATGTTCGATTTCAAAAACTGAGATCTTTTATGGTAGTGCCCTTGTAAGACCCCAGACCTTGATTAGTAGTTGAACATGCTTTATTACCTTAAATAAGTGATTAAAAACCTTAACGTAACTGTAACATCCCTGACCTGGGTTATTCTCTAACCCTAGATGTTTTCCTTAATAAAGTTGATTAGATGCTTGTTCATATTTCTTGGAAAGTAATTAAGGCCCAAGAGGAACTTATATTTCAATTTTAGTCCTTTTTGAATTATGTTGAAACATTATTTTATTTGTTTTGGACTAAAGTGCAAATTGTACATGATAAAATGTTCCTCATATGTTGAAGCATCATAAGAATGAGAATGATGCAATGGTATAGTTTCCACAAGCTTGAGCACCAAGATAAAGCTTGCTGAGCAATCCCTGTGCATTAAAACCTAGTTTTGGTGTAATGTGCAATTTACCCAAAACCTAGGGTTCAACATGAAAAATATCACTTATAGAGGGTCCCCCATGTTTCTTGGCATCAAGTAGAGAAAAGAAAATGGGAGGGGAGCCTCATCTGAGTTGTTTTGGAGGAGAGAGAATCTTGGTATTAAAATAATCAAGATTTAAGAATAAAAGGAACTTTACTTAATTTAATGCAAAAAGATATATATATATTAATTGAAGAGCCCTTCAACCAAAAGTTGAGGGATGTGTTTGTAAAGGGTTGGACGTTCTTTGTGCCTTGTAAAGGCAACGAAAATATCAAAGGGAATGGATAACTCACTCCCATTATTAAAGGAAAAAGAAATATCCACTAAAGAAAGGATATTAATATAATATGTTTAAGGTGCTTAATTCCTTTTATTTTAATCCTTGGATAATGAAGAAGTTTTGCAAGTGAATGAAGGTGGCTTCGTGGCCAAGGAATGGAGGGGAAGAGGCAGCACTAATTTTGGAAATTAAAGGAATTAATTACATTCTCTCTTTCCTTGGAATTCCCTTATACATATCTCATTTCCTACCCACTGAAGGATCTTTTTTCAGAATTCCTTTTCTCTTCTTGCTTGTAAACCGACCATAGGAGCTAGGAGAAGTTGGAGGACGACCCCCACCCTGTTGGTAAGTTCTTGATCTTCTTTCACCTCGATTTCATGGTGAAAATCATAAAATAATGCATAATTCTTCTCTATTTCACTCCCTCTTCAATCCTAGCCAACCTTTTCATTCAAAAAGCTTGAGAACGGACCTTGGGAAGTTACTTCAAATGGTTTCAACAAATGTGTTCAATCGGTTTCCACAAGACCATTTGAACTTAAATAGTTTCATCAAACCATTTGGGAGTAAACGGTTTCAAACCGTTTGGAAGAGTTGACCATGGTTGACCATTTGGAGATTTGATGCTAATGATTATGGTTAATGACCTATTAAGTTTAGTTGATTAACTCCAAAGGGTTCATCAGTTGAAGGTCCATCAAGTAGCAAACCCTAATCGGGTTAAGTGCTGATTTTGTATTTATTTGATTTAGAACTTTGGGTTGATTGACCCAAATGGTTTCAAAACCGTTTGGGGATCACCCAAATGGTCTCAAGACTGTTTGGAGGTCAACCAAGACCATTTGGAGGTCTAGGGTTGAGTATGGTTAGATATTTGAAGATCCAAAGATACCAAATTGTAATGCAATCAATTTCTGATTTGATAATCAATCCAATGACCTAAAACCCTAATTAGACTTCACCAATTTTGATGATAATTGGGGAAAACGGTCTCAAGACCATTTGGAGGTCATCCAAATGACCTCAAGAACGTTTGAGGTCAGGTCATGCCCAATTTGATTGGTGATCCAATGATTTCAAAGAAATTAGTTTCACAATGTCTAATATTAAAGGTTCATCGATTTCAACCCTAATCTAATCGTGTTCAAACCCTAATTGGTGATCAATTGAAGGTTGATTCATTAAGCTCACTTGAAGCATGGTGCCTAGGTTCAATTGATGAATAATTACATGGATTCAATTAATGAAGAAGTTAACCTTGGAAACCCTAAATCGATTAGAGAGGTTGAGACCCTTTTTGGTCCATTCGGTTTTGAGGAGGTTTGGACCAAACAGTCTCAAGACCGTTTGGGACCAAATGATCCCAAACCAGTTGAGGCTCAAATGTTTTCAAGCACCACTTTAGCAAACGGTTTCAAAGGTTCACTTTAGCAAACGGTTTCAAAAGTTCACTTTAGCAAATGGTTTCAAATGCTTACTTTAACAAATAGTTTCAAGTAACTACTTTGCTAAACAGTTTCAATTGTTAGACTTAGACTGTTTGAAGGTTATCCATGCAAGACCATTTGAGGTCTGATTGGTCAAGACTGTTTGGGGTCTAAGTGACCAAGACCGTTTGCAAGTAATTAACCCTAAAACCACATGAACGATTAAAGTGCTTAAAGGTCAATTGTTTACTTGATTATTTTATGATTCCATCCAAGGGTGAATATGGTAATTATACCCTTAGTAAGATAGGGTGATTAATACCTTGTGAATGATTAATCCTTAATGATTAAGGAAGTAATAACATAATACATGGTGTCAACCCTTCAATCAAGTTGAGTGGACTTAATCCAATCAAGACTGATGTTTATATACCATTCTATAAAGGATGAGATAGAGAGAACTTCTTACATTAATGATAATCATGTAGAGGTTAAGTCTCAACACTTTCAACATATATGAATGTGTAATTAGGGTATGATCCTTGATAAAGAGATCATGAACCCTAATTAGGAAGGGTAATGAGCCCTAACCCTAGTTAAGGACAATGATAAGTGAAACCCTAATCCATGATGATAGTAACCCTAGTTGAGGGCAATAAAAGGTGAAACCCCAATCTATGGTAATGATACAACGCTAATTAAGGGTGATGACATAAGAAACCCTAATTCATGGTATTTTAATAATAAACCCTAATTGAATGTGAATAGTAAACCCTAATTGAGGATGATGTTATGAGAAACCCTAATCAAGGGTGAAACCATGTGAAACCCTAAAGCAAGGGTGATGTCATGTGAAACTCTAGATAAGATTAAAGTCAAAATGAAATCCTAATGCAAGTATGAGATGTGAAACCTGATTCAAGGTGATACTATGTACTGGTATGTAACTCTTTGAAGTGAAATCCTATACTGATATGGAATAAAGATGTGTGGAACCCTAATCTTGGGTTGTTTTGTATGAAACCCTAACTTTGGGCATTATGATGATAATCATAACCCAAATCTGGGTAATGAGATTAAGTATTCCTATTTGATATAAAATTAGGAAATCTTAGCGCCAATAAGGGAATAGTGATGATGCACTTAGATACATAGTGCTGATTGGTAATTGATATAATTGTTATCATGTGCACTAACAATACATGTTTCATGAGATGGTGAACATAGCAAGGTATGAGCTATGATGCTTTAATACTGAATTTGCTTTATGGGCCTTGTGAACCATAACATGTTGTCTTGCCTAGTTAAAGGTAACAAGAGATATTATTGGGTTATAAGAGCCATGTGAGATACCTGCACTGCAATTATTATGTTTATATTGATCAGTTAACCTGAACGCATTAAGTTACCTGATAAATTGGTAACAAGTGTTTGATGACTTGAGGGTTTGAATACCCATGTTTCATAATCGTGATGATGAGATGAAAAGGGATGAGATTACCCTGATGTGATAAGGGATTGAGATCCCAATGTTTAGCAAAGCTTTGGAAAGAACTTGATAGAAACAATATTCCTTCTTTGTAGAAAATGTTAAAATGTTTTATGACTAAAAGCATGCTTGATGATAAAAGAATACTGTAATGTACTTAAATAATCAAGTGAAAAAGTATCATGTAGAGCCCTGACCATAGATACATCATCGTCAATAGTTTAGGTGATGGTGAAATAGGTATTCCTAAGGGAACTCCTGGAGGGCATACTTTTGAGTATGTGGCGGTTATGAGCGCAAATATCCTTACGCCGTAATGGAGGAATTGATGTGAGATAAACATTAAATCTTTCAATCCTTCATTATATGTGATGGGATGGATGTATCATTAATCTCCCGAATGTCGGGATGGATGTACCATTAATCTCCCCATGATCTTAATGCCAGATCGATGTGAGATAAATATAATATCTCTCGATTGCGAAGAGAGTACAGCATGCCACTGTAACTCTAATAGCGAAGTTACCAGTATACCCTGGAAAGCTATTTAGCAGAGACACAAGATGTCCTACAGTTGGTCCTCATACTGACTGAGGAAGATGAGGTCATGGAAATCTGGCTCTTCTATTGACCTATGTATGCTACCGATTTCGATTTCTTAATGGTCGGTTGGAGTATGAGCGGTATACCTCATCTCCTCAGGGCATTAAGTATGATTGTAAAATGTAATCAGCCCGTGTAGCATATTTGCTTAAGGTTGAAATACGAGAATCATTGGTTGTTGTTACTTTGCCTAGTATGTCGAAAGGACAAATGTTATTTATGCTCTTAAATTCCTTATTGGATAAGTAATATGATGCTTTATCAAGTTATAAGTGAAATGTTTTGAATAGACATTATTGTTCTAATCTGTTACATACTAAATTACATGTTGTTAATCACTTATGAATCTTCTGCTCAGTTATATATCATTAGCTGAAATAATAATGTTTCTGGTGGAGAGTTATATCTCTCACTGGGAATATTTTCAATTGTCTCACCCCGTGGGATTCAAATTTTTAGGTAGATGCAGAAGAGGCAGAAACCCTACAGTAAGGGAAGAGCAACAGCAGCAGTAGAACCAAGGACAACAGTGAATTCTCAGGTGGAGACATTGGTTGTCATGTCATGTATATAGAGAGTCCTATGTGTCGTCTCTGTACTCTCAGGTCCTAGGAGTCAGTAGTTAGTTTTATATCGATATGAGATTTTGGCTTCATGCCTCAAGTTTTTTTATACTACCTTTGTATAGTCTAACATGATAGCTGATGTTGGTAACTCTCGAGAAGGAAGGGTACAAGAGATGTACTAGTAAACCAGCATGTATTTGAAATACTTTGGTTCTTTTATGAAAGAGTTTATCGGCTTATGGATCTCTTTGTAAAAAGTTTTAATTTTTAGTGATTTTTAGTAATTCCGCTGCTAACGATACGCTTCCGCTTTAGTTAATCCTATTTTAAAAGTTGGATGCCACAATTTAGTGGTATCAGAGCTCTAGGTTCACTGAGTCTACAGAGACATAGGATTAAGGTTATTGAGTCTGTTCTAGTGTCTTTTAGTTTATCTGATAAGTATATTCTGCTCTTATAGGAGAAGAAGAACTTGAAGATGTCTGGAACACATGATGAACATGCTGCTGAATGAAGCGTTGCTGCACCAGGAGGAGGTGTAAGAGATTATGATAGGGAGGAGCCCATACCTGAACAACCCCAGTTTTATCAAGCAGATATGGGGAACCCAACCTTCCAAGCTATGTTTGGATAGTTTATAGAAACAATGACCCATATGACAGATAGGATGCCATTACCTGCTCCTAGGGCACCTACCCACTGTGAAGATCAAGGAGCCGACAAGACCTTTGAATGACTTTGCCGGGTTGGAGCCACAGAATATGCTGATACAGCTGACCCAGTAGATGCAGCCATGTGGATGACTGAGATGGAGAAGGCCTTTAGAATCCTTAACATCCCAGAAGCTAAGAAGGTTAGACATGTAGTGTACCTTCTTAAGGGGAGTGTTGGTCACTGGTGAGCCATAGAGGAGGGAAAAAGGCCAGGTGTGGAGATCGGATAGGAAGTATTTCGACGAGAGTTCATCAATAGATACTTTCCTAAGATGTTCCTAGATGAGAAGATCTCTCAGTTTGAGAGATTAAGGCAAGGACCAATGAACGTTAGTGAGTATGAGGCTAAGTTCATGGAGCTTCTGCAGTTCTGCCCGCATATGGCAGCTATCGATGAAGAAAGGATTCAGTGTTTTGAGAAGGGGTTGAACGCTGACTTAACCACTCTTGTGTCTGCATTAGAGAATAGGGAGAGGTTTGCTACCTTTGTAGAGTCTGTCAGAAGGATAGAGAGTTCTGTGACAAAGAGGAGACAGACTATGAGTAAGAAAGTGTATCCTCAGTTTCATGGACAAGGATCCAAAAGCTTTAAGAAACCGAGGTTTTCTGCACCAATAGCACCACCAAGGTTTAATACCCAGACGCAGTGGACATCTAATAGGGGTAGAGGCTGTAGTTTACTACCGGAAAGAGCCCATAGCACAACATCAGTATCAGTAACAGGACCATCCAGACTTCAGCCAGGGAACAGAGGATGCTTTATATGTGGAAAGATGGGGCATATGATGAAGGATTGTCGAGCCAGAGAGGCAAGTGTCACTCAACCTCAGAGGCAGTGTCAGTAAGGTTCCCAGAGGTGACAGTTTCCAAGTGGAGCTAGAGGATGTGGACAAGCGTCCTAAGCTGGATCTTCGGCACCCAGTAATCGAGCACCAAGTCAACCGCAGGCAACGATGAGATTCTATGTGATGAATCAACCTGATGCAGTAGTCAACCCTAGGGTTGTGGCAGGTCAGATGGAATTGTTTTACTCTGATATGTCTATATCCTACGTTGTATCTATTTTAATTGATCCGGGTGCTATGCATTCTTTCATCACTAAAAGAGTGATTCTAGACTGCAATATGACAATTGGTCATAGGGCAGAGAGTTTTGAAGTTAGAAACTCCTTTAATGGGATCTACAATGTTGTGGGAGGTGTGTTCTTCCTGCACTCTTTTCTTCTCTTAACATCACATTCAAGTGGATCTTATACCACTTGAGATGCATGGGTTTGATATAATTCTTGGGATGGGCACCCTAGAAAAGTATAAGGTTGTCTTGGATTATGAGTCCAAGCAGGTTGTGTTTACAGATGATAGTGACACATGGATCTTTCAAGGAGACAAAAATATTCTTCCAACCTGTCTTGTATCAGCTGTGGTAGCTGAGAAGTTGATGAGACAAGGATGTTTTGCTTTCCTGGCACATGTGGCAGATACCACCATGGAGAGTTCTAATCCTTCTGAAGTTCCAATAGTCAGGGAATTTGAAGATGTGTTTCCTGAAGAACTTCCAGGTGTACCCCCGCCCCGAGAGATTGATTTTGAAATTAATTTAGTTCGAGACACGCAACCTATAGCACAAACACCATATAGGATGGTGCCTGCTGAGATGGCAGAGCTTAAGAAGCAACTGCAGGAGTTGCTTGAGAAGGGCTTTATCCGACTAAGTACTTCACCATGGGGTGCTCCGGTCCTCTTTGTTAAGAAGAAGGATGGATTGATGTGATTATGCGTTGACTATAGACAATTAAATAAATTAACTATAAAGAACAAGTATCCCTTGCCAATTATTGATGACTTGTTTGATCAGTTGAGTGGTGCAACTATCTTCTCTAAAATAGACTTAAGATCGAGATATCATCAATTGCATATCAAGGAGAGTGACATACCTAAATCTGCCTTTAGGACCAGGTATGGTCACTATGAGTTCATAGTTATGTCATTTGGACTAACTAATGCACCATCTACATTCATGGAACTCATGAATAGAATCTTTCGACCTTTTCTTGATCAGTGTGTAGTCGTCTTTATAGATGACATCTTAATCTACAGTAAAGATGCTCAACAACATGAGCAGCACCTCTGCCAGGCTTTGACTTTGCTAAGAGAGCATAAGTTGTATGCTAAGTTTAGCAAGTGTGAGTTCTGGTTACCAGAAGTTTCTTTTCTTGGACACGTAATATCTGCTTCAGATATTCATGTTGATCCTAAGAAGGTAGAGTCTGTCCTGCAATGGGAGCAGCCTAAGACACCAATAGAGATACGTAGTTTCTTAGGGTTGGCAGGATATTACAGGAGGTTCATTAAGAACTTCAGTTCAATAGCTATACCCCCAACCAAGTTGACCACGAAGGAAGTTCCTTTTGTCTGGAATGACAAGTGTCAACAATCTTTTCAGTTGTCAAAAGAAAGGCTGACAAGTACACCTGTGTTGGTGTTACCTGAGTAGGGAAAAGGGTACATAGTTTTATGTGATGCATCTAAGAATGGCTTAGGATGTGTGTTGATGCATGACAAGCAAGTGATTTCTTTTGCTTCTCGATAGCTTAAGAAACACGAGGAGAATTATCCAACATATGATCTAGAACTAGCTGTTGTTGTCCATGCCTTGAAGATCTGGAGACATTATCTCTGTAGAGAGACATTCCAGATTTTCATAGACCATAAGAATCTAAAGTACATCTTTTCTTAGCATGAGCTAAACATGAGGCAATGCCACTGGATGGAGTTAATCAAGGACTATGATTGTACAATTGATTATCATCCAGGGAAGGCTAATGTGGTTGTTGATGCACTAAGTAGAAAATTAGCAACACCAGCCTTAGATAAAGCACAGCTGAATTCCTTAGTGTGCTCTAAGAGGGATATGTTTATATCCTTAAGGAAAGACAATGTACAGTTTAAAGTATCATTGTTAGCTGGGTTGTTAGCTGAGATGCACATAAAACCAACTCTGAGACAATAGATTAAAGAAGCACAGCAAGTTGATGCTATAGTTCAACAGATTAGGTCAAAGTATGGTAGTGAGAAATGAGATGGCTTTCATGAGTCAAAGGATCAGGTAGTCTGTTACCATGGTAGGATGGTAGTACCTGATGCCAATGACTTGAGAAAGTTAGTTCTAGAAGAAGATCATTCTTCGATGTATGATATGCATCCAGGGAGCACCAAGATGTATCATAACTTAAAAGATATGTATTGGTGGCCTGGATTGAAGAAAGATGTAGCTGAGTTTGTTATGCGGTGTCCGGTGTGTCAGCAAGTTAAAGCTGAACATCAGAAGCCCACAGGAACAATGCAACCTTTGCCCATACCACAGTGGAAATGGGATCATGTCACCATGGACTTTGTGGTTGGTCTGCCTAGAACAACCAAAGGACATGATTCCATATGGGTGATAGTTGACAGGTTGACGAAGACAACACATTTCTTACCTGTCAAAACAACCTACACTATTGAGAAGTTGGCACAGTTCTATGTAGATGAGATAGTGAGGTTGCACGGGGTTCCAGCTACTATTGTTTCTGATAGAGGTCCCTAGTTCACGAGTCATTTTTGGGAACGACTTCATAATGTTTTGGGTATGTGATTAAGGTTTAGTACAACCTTTCACCCTCAGACATATGGACAATCTGAAAGGACCATACAAACTTTGGAAGACTTGCTTAGAGCATATGTCCTTCAATTTGTAGGAAGTTGGGATCTACACCTGAGCTTGATAGAATATGATTACAATAATAGCTATCATGATAGTATTGACATGACACCATATGAAGCATTATATGGTAGACGATGTAGATCTCCCTTATGTTGGTATGAAACTGGAGAAAATCAACTTTTGGGTCCTGAGCTAGTGCAGTAGATAACGGAAAAGATTAAAGTAATACAACAACAGTTAAAGACTGCACATGATAGATAGAAATCATATGCCGAAAAATGGCAAAGACCTTTATAATTCCAAGTTGGAGACAGAGTATATCTCACGGTCTCACCTTGGAAAGGAGTTCTTAGATTTGGAAGGAAGGGAAAGTTAGCTCCTAGATTTATGGGGCCTTATCCAATCATTGAACGGATTGGAAAAGTAGCTTATAAGCTGGAGTTACCACCTGAGTTGCTTAAGTTGCACCCAGTGTTCCACATCTCGATGTTGAGAAAGTGTCATCCTGACACAGAATTAGTTCTACAACCTGTGGAGGTAGAAGTAAATGATGATATATCATATGTTGAAGGACCTATAACGATCCTTGATAAAAGAATTAAAAAGCTGAAAAAGAAAGACATTTGTCTTGTAAAAGTCCTATGGAATCACCGTGGTATTGAAGAAGCTACATGGGAACTAGAGGAAGAGATGAGGAGGAAATACCCTACTCTTTTCTCTTAAAATGTTTTTGTAATGATTTCGGGGACGAAATCCTAGTAAGGGGTGGATAATTTGTAACATCCCTGACCGGGGTTATGCTCTAAGCCTAGATGTTTTGCTTAATAAAGTTGATTAGATTCTTGTTCATATTTCTTGGAAAGTAATTAAGTCCCAAGAGGAACTTATATTTCAATTTTAGTCCTTTTTGAATTATGTTGAAACATTATTTTATTTGTTTTGGACTAAAGTGCAAATTACCCAAGTTGAGGGGTTAACTTGCAAATTGTACATGATAAAATGTTCCTCAGATGTTGAAGTATCATAAGAATTAGAATAATGCAATGGTATAGTTTCTACAAGCTTGAGCACCAAGATAAAGCTTACTGAGCAATCTATGTGCATTAAAACCTAATTTTGTTGTAATGTGCAATTTACCCAAAACCTAGGGTTCAACATGCAAAACACCACTAATAGATGGTCCCCCATGTTTCTTGGCATCAAGTAGAGAAAATAAAATGGGATGGGCACCTCATTTGAGTTGTTTTGGAGGAGAGAGAATCTTGGTATTAAAATAATCAAGATTTAAGAATAAAAGGAACTTTACTTAATTTAATGCAAAAAGATATATATATTAATTGAAGAGCCCTTCAACCAAAAGTTGAGGGATGTGTTTGTAAAGGGTTGGACGTTCTTTGTGCCTTATAAAGGCAACGAAAATATCAAAGGGAATGGATAACTCGCTCCCATTATTAAAGGAAAAAGAAATATCCACTAAAGAGAGGATATTAATATAATCTGTTTAAGGTGCTTAATTCCTTTTCTTTTAATCTGTGGATAATGAAGAAGTTTTGAAAGTTAATTAAGGTGTCTTCGTGTCCAAGGAATGGAGGGGAAGAGGCGGCACTAATTTTGGAAATTAAAGGAATTAATTCCATTTTCTCTTTCCTCAGAATTCCCTTATACATATCTCATTTCCTACCCACTTAAGGATCTTTTTTCGGAATTCCTTTTCTATTCTTGCTTGCAAACCGACCAAAGGAGCTAGGAGCAGCTGGAGTACGACCCCAAACCTGTTGGTAAGTTCTTGATCTTCTTTCACCTCGATTTCATGGTGAAAATCATAAAACAATTCATAATTCTTCTCTATTTCACCCCCTCTTCAATCCCAGCCAACCTTTTCATTCAAAAAGCTTGAGAACGGACCTTGGGCAGTTGCAAAAGCTTCATCCACCATTGGAGTCGTGGATCTTGGAGCTTGGAATCAGATTAGAAGGTGGGTTATATACCTTAAACCCTTAAACATTGATATTGCATTCAATTCTCCATGATTTGTTATTCATCTTGTTCTATTTTGAACTTCCTTTCATTCATTGTTGTAATTTCCATGAAAACGGCAGTAGTTCTTGGATGAATGAAGGAAGATGATGATGACATCATCTTGGACACTTTTCCCAAGAAAATCCTACTTCAAACGGTTTCAACAAATGTGTTCAATCGGTTTCCACAAGACCGTTAGAACTTAAACAGTTTCATCAAACTGTTTGGGAGTAAACGGTTTCAAACTGTTTGGAAGAGTTGACCATGGTTGACCATTCGGATATTTGATGCTAATGATGATGGTTAATGACCTATTAAGTTTAGTTGATTAACTTCAACGGGTTCATCAGTTGAAGGTCCATCAAGTAGCAAACCCTAATCGGGTTAAGTGTTGATTTTGTATTTATTTGATTTAGAACTTTAGGTTGATTGACCCAAACGGTTTCAAAACCATTTGGGGATCACCCAAACGGTCTCAAGACCGTTTTTAGGTCAAACAAGACCATTTGGAGGTCTAGGGTTGAGTATGGTTAGGTATTTGAAGATCCAAAGATACCAAATTGTAATGCAATCAATTGCTGATTTGATAATCAATCCAATGACCTAAAACCCTAATTAGACTTCACCAATTTTGATGATAATTGGGGAAAACAGTCTCAAGACCATTTGGAGGTCATCCAAATGACCTCAAGACCATTTGAGGTCAGGTCATGCCCAATTTGATTGGTGATCCCATGATTTCAAAGAAATTAGTTTCACAATGTCTAATATTAAAGGTTCATCGATTTCAACCCTAATCCAATCGGGTTCAAACCCTAATTGGTGATCAATTGAAAATTGAATCAATTGAATGGTTATTCATTAAGAACACTTGAAGCATGGTGCCTAGGTTCAATTGATGAATAATTACATGGATTCAATTAATGAAGAAGTGAACCTTGGAAACCCTAAATCGATTAGAGAGGTTGAGACCCTTTTTGGTCCATTCGGTTTTCAGGAGGTTTGGACCAAACAGTCTTAAGATCATTTGGTACCAAACGATCCCAAACCGGTTGAGGCTCAAATGTTTTCAAGCACCACTTTAGCAAACGGTTTCAAAGGTTCACTTTAGCAAATGGTTTCAAAAGTTCACTTTAGCAAACAGTTTCAAAGGTTCACTTTAGCAAACGGTTTTAAATGCTTACTTTAGCAAACGGTTTCAAGTAACTACTTTGCTAAACGGTTTCAATTGTAAGACTTAGACCGTTTGAAGGTTATCCATGCAAGACCGTTTGAGGTCTCATTGGTCAAGACCGTTTGGGGTCTAAGTGACCAAGACCGTTTGAAAGTAATTAACCCTAAAACCGCATGAACAATTAAAGTGCTTAAAGGTCAATTGTTTACTTGATTATTTTATGATGCCATCCAAGGGTGATTATGATAATTATACCCTTAGTAAGATAGGGTGATTAGTACCTTGTAAATGATTAATCCTTAATGATTAAGGAAGTAATAACATAATACATGGTGTCAACCCTTCAATCAAGTTGAATGGACTTAATCCAATCAAGACTGATGTAGATACCATTATATAAAGGATGAGAGAGAGAGAGAACTTCTTACATTAATGATAATCATGTGGAGGTTAAGTCTCAACACTTTCAACATATATGAATGTGTAATTAGGGTATGATCCTTGATAAAGAGATCGTGAACCCTAATTAGGAAGGGTAATGAGCCCTAACCCTAGTTAAGGACAATGATAAGTGAAACCCTAATCCATGATGATAGTAATAAAAGGTGAAACCCTAATATATGGTAGTGATACGACCCTAATTAAGGGCGATGACATGAGAAACCCTAATTCAGGGTATTTTAATAAAAAACCCTAATTGAATGTGAATAGTAAACCCTAACTGAGGATGATGTTATGAGAAACCCTAATCAAGGGTGAAACCATGTGAAACCCTAAAGCAAGGGTAATGTCATGTGAAACTCTAGATAAGGTTAAAGTCAAAATGAAATCCTAATGCAAGGATGAGATGTGAAACCTGATTCAAGGTGATACTATGTACTGGTATGTAACTCTTTGAAGTGAAATCCTATACTGATATGGAATAAAGATGTGTGTAACCCTAATCTTGGGTTGTTTTTTATGAAACCCTAACTTTGGGCATTATGATGATAATCATAACCCAAATCTGGGTAATGAGATTAAGTATTCCTATTTGATATAAATTAGGAAATCTTAGCTCTAATAAGGGAATAGTGATGATGCACTTACATACATAGTGCTGATTAGTAATTGATATATTTGTTATTATGTGCACTAACAATGCATGTTTCATGAGATGGTGAATATAGCCAGGTATGAGCTATGATGCTTTAATAATAAATTTGATTTATGGCCCTTGTGAACCATAACATGTTGTGTTTCCTAGTGAAAGGTAACAAGAGATATTATTGTGTTATAAGAGCCATGTGAGATACCTGCACTGCAATTATTATGTTTATATTGATCAGTTAACCTGAAGGCATTAAGTTACCTGATAAATTGGTAACAAGTGTTTGATGACTTGAGGGTTTGAATACCCATGTTTCATAATCATGATGATGAGATGACAAGGGATGAGATTACCCTGATGTGATAAGGGATTGAGATCCCAATGTTTAGCAAAGCTTTGAAAAGAACTTGATAGAAATAATATTCCTTCTTTGTAGTAAATGTTAAAATGTTTTATGACTGAAAACATGCTTGATGCTAAAAGAATATTGTAATGTACTTAAATAATCAAGTGAAATAGTATCATGTAGAGCCCTATCCATAGATCCATCATCGTCAGTAGTTTAGGTGATGGTGAAACATGTTTTCCTAAGGGAACTCCTGGAGGGCATACTTTTGAGTATGTGGGGGTTATGGGCGCGAATATCCTTACTCCCTAATGAAGGAATTGATGTGAGATAAACATTAAATCTCTCAATCCTTCATTATATGTGATGGGATGGATATATCATTAATCTCCCGAATGCCAATATGGATGTACCATTAATCTCCCAATGATCTTAATACCGGATCGATGTGAGATAAATATAATATCTCTGAATTGTGAAGAGAGTACATCATGACACTGTAACTCTAATAGCAAAGTTACCAGTATACCCTGGAAAGCTATATAGCAGAGACACAAGATGTCCTGCAGTTGGTCCTCATACTTACTGAGGAAGATGAGGTCATGGAAATCTGGCTCTTCTATTGACCTATGTATGGTACCGATTTTGATTTCTCAATGGTCGGTTGGAGTATGAGCAGTATACCTCATCTCCTCAGGGCATTAAGTATGATTGTAAAATATAATCAGTCATGTAGCATATTTGCTTAAGGTTGAAATACGAGAATCATTGGTTGTTGTTACTTTGCCTAGTATGTCTAAAGGAAAAATGTTATTTATGCTCTTAAATTCCTTATTGGATAAGTAATATGCTGCTTTATCAAGTTATAAGTGAAATGTTTTGAATATACATTATTGTTCTAATCTGTTACATATTGAATTACCTACTATTAATCACTTATGAATCTTCTGCTCAGTTATATATCATTAGCTGAAATAATAATGTTTCTAGCGGAGAGTTATATCTCTCACTGGGACAATTTTCAATTGTATCACCCCGTGGGATTCAACTTTTTAGGTAGAAGCAGAAGATGCAGAAACCCTACAGTAAGGGAAGAGCAACAGTAGCAGCAGAACCAAGGACAACAGTGAATTCTCAGGTGGAGACACTAGTTGTCATGTCATGTATATAGAGAGTCCTATGTGTCGTCTCTATACTCTCAGGTCCTAGGAGTCAATAGTTAGTTTTATATCGATCTGAGATTTTGGCTTCATGCCTCGAGATTTTTTTTATACTGCCTTTGTATAGTCTAACAGGGCAGCTGATGTTGGTAACTCTCAAAAAGGAAGGGTACAAGATATGTACTAGTAAACCAGATTGTATTTGAAATACTTTGGTTCTTTTATGAAGTAGTTTATCAGCTTATGGATCTCTTTGTAAAAAGTTTAATTTTTAGTGATTTTTAGTAATTCCACTGCTAACGATACGCTTCCGCTTTCGTTAATCCTATTTTAAAAGTTGGATTCCACAATTTAGTGGTATCAGAGCTCTAGGTTCACTAAGTCTACAGAGACATAGGATTAAGGTTGTTGAGTCTGTTATAGTGTCTTTCAGTTTATCTGATAAGTATCTTATGCTCTTATAGGAGAAGAAGAACTTGAAGATGTCTGGAACACATGATGAACATGCTGCTGAAAGCAGCGTTGCTACACCAGGAGGAGGTGTAAGAGATTATGCTGAAACTAAAAGGACACTCTGGGAGGGTCACAATCTGATGTCCTAGAAGACTCCACAATTTATGTAGCTTCTTCTTGCATGGACACGATGTCCCTTGGCCATGGACACTTGGCAAACATGTTAGGAAACCTAAATCTTCTCTTCTCTCTCATCTATAGCTACATAAACCTCCTACCTCCCATGAAAACAAACTTTTTGGACTCTTTTCTCTCCCTTTATGTCTAGATCTTCTTCGTCCTCAATTTAGCAGAGAATAAGGAGCCTAAGAGTGTGATCGATCTCCTTGCATGTGGAACTGGATTTCAGATCTGCCCTCTCTTAGAGCTTGTAGAGCTTTCCTTGCTTACTCTTGACCTAGGTAGGTAGGCTATCCCCTCTTTCCTTCATTTTCCTTTCTTCCCTACATCATTGCTTCTTATTCTTGGTTGTGGACATGGTGGTCCATGGTAGAGCTTTCTCTAGAGCTTAAAGAACCCTTCTTTATTGCTTCCTTGACCAAGGGTTTGCTCTCCTTCTTGGAGAAGAAGCTTGCTTGTCCATGTAGAGTTCTAAGCTAGGGTTCCTTCCTCTTGTGCTAGAGCTACCTTGCTGTTTGTAGCTTTTTCTTCTTCCTAGAGGCGAGTTATATAACTTTCTACTTGTTTATTTCTTACTATAGCTTGCATTTGCTAGATCTTTCTCTAAAACTAAGTTCTAAGCTAAAAGATCCTACATTTTCCTAAGGTTTGAGATTAGGTGCTAATTCCTTAGTGGTTTATCTTCTTGGATGTGTTGGAAACCTTGTTCACAACCTTCCTATGGTAGATGAATATTTGGGCTTGTTTTCTTGACAAACTATGGTTCTTGATCTCTCTTGAATGATGGGTTACTCAAGGTTTTAAGGTTGTTTCCCACCTTGGTGCAAAACTTGATGGATTGCCTTTTTTATAGAATTTATGGGCTAGCTTTTGGTACTATTTTTCTTATGTTTCTCCTTCCAACCAATAGTCCTACCTTTATTTCTATTTTTACTCCTTTGCTTCTCAAGAATCAGTGGTCTTGGTGCCCTAGTGTGGCTTCAACTGATGGTTTATCTTCCCCTCACCAAACGATGGGTTTCTCTTGTGTTTTGCTTAGTTTCACCACCTATTGATGACAACCGATGGGAGTATTGCATCTAACAACTGATGGCCCTTCTGGCCCATCAACCAATGTATGTTGACTCCAAAAACTCGATTGTCCAATGACCTATGATTACTAAGTGATGGTGGTGCTGAATCAGCACTCGATGGTGTCAACCAATGGAGGTTCTGACTCCATAATCACATGGGGGTCCTGCACACCACAATTGATGGAGGCATTGGACACTACAACCAATGGTGATCCATTATGCCATAACCTATGGTGGGTAGCATTCCCACAACATATGGTTTTCTTTGAGTCAACAACTGATGATTCTTATCATATGATCAAACAACGTCTTGTCTAGGTTTAGCTGGTGGCTCTTTCTAAGTCACAACTGGATGGCTCTCGTGATGGTTTATTGAAGATTTTTGCGAGATGCGTTTACCCCTCAATATGAGATTGTTTTATGGTGATTCTCAGGGTATGGTTTTTTTGGTTTTAATGATGTAGAACTAATGGTGTTATGCCCTTAACCACGTAGTCTTACCTTTGCCCTTGTATGAATGTGAACTTGTGATCACCATAATGAGATGATGTGTAATGCTAATCTAGCTCGCCTTGATACACCAAACCCTAATACAAATAAGTGGTGATAGTTGATCATACTTAATCTAGCTTGTGGAACCTAACCCCAATGTAATCCAATGATGGTGATTGATTATACTTATCTCCCTTGTGTAACTAATGTGATGATGGAATACCCTCTCAATGTTCTTGTACCCCTAAACTACCATTATGTGAACATCTCAATATAATGTTATGTTAAACATATGTATCACATGTATGGTGATGGTTGTTGATTATTTGGTAAGGCATGGAAAGATAATGATGTTTCTACAAGTGATTATGATGTGATGGTCTTAATGACCCTTGGGCATGGTTGATCACTAATGGAGGTGTAGTCCTCTTGCTTATGTGACAGGGAATGGTATCATGTGGTGATGTGACAAGATTTATACCTCATACCTTTTATATCTTCTAGATTTTCCATATATTAATGCTTCTTAGAAATGAATTAGGGGTTGTATGCCCACTTGTTTGATGCAACCTTAATTCACCCAATTGATAATAACTAATAAAGTGAAATCTTAATCATTTAGTTCCCTGTGTCATAGAACCATTCACTGTAAAGACTTGCTTGATGGGGAAATGAGTATTCCCAAGGGAAACTTGGAGTGCATACTATTGAATATGTGGGTTGCTTATGACTTTTTTTTCTTGTCATCCCAATCCCAAGGTTATGGAGGATGATTGTAGTCATGCCTTCATTTGAGAAACAATTGATACTTTTGCATATGCGATTGAGGACAGCTACATTTGTACATACGATATAGGGTGGTATATACCTTTTTTTTAGGGTGTTGTGACCTTTATACTAAGGACGGGCCGGTGTTAAGAAGCTTGATTATATGTTAGTGCCGACATCTTAATTGTTATGTCATTGTCTTTCACTCATACTAACTGAGGGGAATAGATCCTAGGATGTCGGTACTCCTAGATCTTGTATGAAACTGATTGTGACCAAGTGGTGGTCAGTTGGGATTTGAGTGGTATACCTCAAATTCCCCATGGCTTAATCAAAGATGTAATACAGTCATTTAGTGTATCTATTTAGGCTTAAACACAACTCACAATGGTTGTTTGCCCTTACCTTATTATAGTATGCTTCTTAGTTACAATCTTGTGCAACTCCTTAAATATCTTGTTGATCAACCATCTGCTTAAATTTCTAAAATTGATTAACCTATTTATTTTCTTAAACTACCTAAACCTGTTTATCTTTTTTAATAACATAACCCGTTGTAATCAATAAATGTTGTTGAGAGTTATATCTCTCGCTGGGACATGGGTCTCACTCTCGTGGGTTAACACATTTTTTAGGTGGTCTCCAGGGACATGGGAAGGTGTGAGGTGTTAAAGAGGAGCAGGTTGGAGAGAAGTAGTTGATGAAGGTTGTCTAGTAGCTCTAGTATTTATAGAGTCCTAGAGTTGTCCTTGTACTCTCAAGTCTGGGTAGAGTATGTTTGTAGATGATATATGCAATGACTTGAGTTTTTGGCACGTATGGATGTTGTTTATGGAATGTAAATATGGAACACAACTTTTGTATACATGATGTGGCTAAGGGCACTAGGCAGATATGTAAATACTTGATATGGTATATGTTGCTATGCCAAGTTTAGGGACCTTTATGTAAATGTTTCCGCTCTTATTAGTAATCTTTAAATTAGTTTAAATTTACCTTGGTTTTAAGTAATATGGATCTTTAGTAGCTGATCGCTTGTTTTGTTTTGAGTAATCTCATTTGTAGTAGCGTTGGGTATCACAACCCCAATGTCTTATGGTCTTTATTTGATCTATATAAAGATATATGCTTATAACATAAATACTAAAAGATTAAAACTTGATAACTCAAACAAAACATATCTTTGGCATTGTCGTCTAGGGCACATAAATGAGAATTCCATATCTAGACTCCATAAAGATGGTATCTGGACTCTGTTGATTTCAAATCAATAGATACATGTGAATCTTGTTTATTGGACAAGATGACTAAGAATCCCTTCACTGGAAACAATGAGAGGGAAAGTGATCTATTAGGACTCATACATACTGATGTATGTGACCCTTTTAGAACAAATGATAGAGGTGATTATCAGTATTTCATCACCTTTACTGAAGATTTCAATAGGTATGGTTATATTTACCTGATGAAAAATAAGTTAGAAACCCTTGAAAAGTTCAAGGATTTCATGAATGAGGTAGAGAACCAACTTGGAAAAAGTATTAAGGAACTTCATTTAGATCGAGGTGGAGAATAATAAAGACAAGAATTTGAGGACCTTCTGTAAGAGCATGGTATTGTATCACAATGTACTCCACCTAGAAAACCTCAGTATAATGGTGCATCCAAAAGAAGAAATCACGCATTTTTGGATATGGTGCGATCAATGATGAGTTTAGATGAACTTATGACTACCTTCTAGGGTCTATGCTCTTAAAACCTCTGCATTTACACTAAATTGTGTGCCACCTAAATCAGTTCAAAAGACACCATATAAGGTATGGTATGTGAAGTGTTCCAATGTGTCTTTTATAAAGATTTGGGGTTGTGAAGCTTATGTGAGAAAGGAGTTTCCCTAAATGCTTGGACCCAAATCAGAATAATATTATTTTGTTGTATATCCTAAGGAAACCAAAGAATATTACTTCTATTCTCTATCTGACATCAAAGTATTTGTTCCCAAGGATGTTGTATTCCCAGAAAAGGAATTTGTTTCCAAAGGAATCAGTGGGAGGAAAGTAGAGATCGATGAGGTTTGAGACCAACAAGAAATCATTGAACCAGTAGAGGTACATGAGGAACAAGAAGACTCACAAATTGTTGTGGAATCTCAAGTTCCTCGTGTAACTCAAGGACCTCGTACATCTAGTAGGACATGCATTGAACCTGATTTTCTTATCTCGTGACTCAAGAAGGCGATGATTTGGTCATAGATGATGAGCCAAAAACCTACCTAGAAGCTACTAAAGGACCAGAAGTTAAGAAATGGCTTGAGGCCATGAGATATGAGATGGAATCCATGTACACCAACAAGGTATGGACCTTGGTGGATCCACCTGAAGGGGTAAACCATAGAGTGAAAATGGGTCGTTAAAAAGAAGACTGACATGGATGGAAATGTACAAACCTATAAGAACAGATTAGTAGCAAAAGGGTTTTAGACAAGTTCAATGTGTTGACTATGATGAAACCTTTTCTCCAGTTCCCATGGTTAAGTCCACCAAGATCATGTTTGACCGTGCAGCTTATCATGACTGTGAGATTTGATAGATGGATGTTAAAACTACACTTCTTAATGAAAATCTTCTTGAGGATGTGTACATGACACAACTTAAGGGTTTTATAAATCAAAAGGATGTAAATAAAATTAAGTTACAAAGTCAATCTATGGATTAAAGCAAGCATCTTCGTGCTTGAATCTTCATTTTCACAAGACAGTAAGAGACTTTGGATTTAGTTAAAGTGAAGCTGAACCTTGTGTTTACAAGAAGGTTAGTGGGAACATGATTGAATGCCTCATATTGTATGTAAATGACATACTATTGGTGGGGAATGACATCCCTACTTTACAAATGGTAAGGACCTGAGTGGGAAATGCATTCTCCATAAAGGAATTAGGCAAAGCATCATGTATCTTAGGAATTGAGATCTATCAAGTTAGATCTAGAAGGCCATTTAGACTAGGTCAGAGCATATACATTGACTAAGTGTTGAAGAGGTTCAACATGGAAGACTTAAAGAGAGTAAATATACCCATGTCTCATGGTTTCTGTGATGACAGTCGCCAAACCGACAAACAAATCATTACTAATTAAGTGGAATTAAACATAAACAACAAATTAACAAAAATCACTAAAAATTAAAACCATTTTTCAAAGAGATCCATTCCAAGGAAAACTCTTACTGAAAGGTCCAAAACCTTATATACATCATTATTCACATTGTACATATCTGGTACATCTCACCTCGAGAATAACATATAACAGTTGCTTTACCAAACTATACATGAGCAACATAAAACCTCGAGGCGCGTAAGCCAAAATCTCTTATTGATCATAAAACCAGTACGAACCAACTCCAAGGACTTGAGAGTATAGAGACGACACATAGGACTCATATCTACAAGACATGACAGACAGTACACTCAACCTGAATTGTCACTGCTGCCTCAACTATTATTCTTCCTTTGCAGAAAGGTCTTCACCTCCTCGTGCACGTCCACCTAAAAATTTGGGTCCCACGGGGGTGAGACAATTGTAATTGTCCCAGCGAGAGATATAACTCTCCGCCGACCATATTATTATCACAGATTAAACATTTATAAACTGAGCAAAGGTTCTTTTTATATTAATAAGCAGGATAATTAATTATATGAACAAAATGTAGTAATCTCCTTTCTCAAGGAGAACATTGCATCTACCCATGGTAGAGTTATCAATCATCTATCTGCCTTGCAGGGAATGTAAAGAAACATAAATAACATCTAACCACTAAGGATGCATAAAAGAGATGTAACATCAGCCAATGATTTTCGTATTCAATCCTTAATCAAACATGCTAAATGTCTGATTACATTTTACAATCACACTTATGCCTTGAGGAAGTGATCCGTACCGCTCAAATCCAACCGACCATTGCAAAGTCAAAATCGGTACCATACAAGGTCCATGGAAGGGTAGGACTCCATGACCTCCCACGTCTCCGTCAGTGCGATACCACAAGCAGGACCGTAGTCTCTTGCTCAAGTGACCTTAGTCACACAGGGTCAGGCTACCCTCTGCCTAGCCCACCTTGGTACAGGTGTCAGCGCTAGTGAATCGAGCCACGGGCCAGTTCACCGTGCTCCCTGAGCCATGAACGCATTCATGCTCTATCACACTGAGCCATGGGCCTATTCACCATACTCTTATCACACTGAGCCACGGGCCTAAAACCGTGCTCTGGAGTCTACAACTGAAGTTGTACTCTAACCTTCCTATTTGTGGCTAGGAGCAACCCCGCATATTCAATAATATGCGCTCCGGATTAACCCGTAGGAGAACTCGTTTCACCATCACCAGCTGCTGACGATGATGGATCTATGGCCATGGCACTACATGATAAAATTCCACTTGATTAATTAAGTGCATTACCATATTCTTTTAGCATCAGTCAAGTTTTCACACATGAATTATTATGACAAATGCTACAAAGAAAGGTATAATACATCTATCACGTACTTTTCAAATCTTTAAAACACATGATACTTGGGATCTCAGTCCCTTATCACATTACTGGGAATTCTCATCCCTTCACATAATCATTATCATGATTGCTGGATATGGGTATTCAAACCCTTAGATCATCACATAACATTGTTACTTCTATAACAGATAACCATTACCTCTAGGTCCTCAGACAAAGGTATTCATTTCAATTGTTGTGCAAGTATTCACATGGCTCACAAGGCCATCACACATCTTGTCACCTCTCACTAGGCAATGACTTATTCACATGGCTCACAAGGCCATTGCACATCTTGTCACCTCTCACTAGGCAACAACTTATTAACATGGCTCACAAGGCCATTGCATATCTTTTCACCTCTCACTAGGCAACAACTTATTCACATGACTCACAAGGCCATTAAACATCTTGTCACCTTTCACTAGGCAACAACTATTAGGGTTAGGGTTTCCCTTTATTGCCAAATAGGGTTTCAAGTTCATATTATTAATTCAAACCCTAATTCATTGCTCCACACATCTAGGAGCAAACATTGATATCATAAGTATTCGATCATACTTATTTATTCTCATCATTTATCATTAAATGATCATCAACACAAGGTATGAGTTTCTCTCTCATCCTTACTAGAGAATGGTTACATCATACTTTATTAACTAGGATAAACCCTTTCTCAAGGTATGTTAGCCTACACTTATCAAACTGCATTAATCTCATTACATCTCAATGTAACAATTGACATGACACACTTCATGTGTTACTCATCCAAGTATATTGGATTTAAGGTGCATCAACCTTGAAGTGTTGCATGTGATATTATCATGTCTTGATATATCACTTCCCTCATCACTTTTAACATACTTAATTTCATCAACTTATCTTGTATTAGGGTATGTCCCATCCTAATATGTTATGCACTAGCTCATCACATTTATCATGTGATGTATTGGTCATAAGTCACACAATTGAATTATTCAACCATCATTAATGATATGGACTCATCTCGGGTTAAGGCATTATTGGTATAAGGTTGTCCATTAACAACCACTTTGGGTGCTTCAACTATCAAGGTATTAGCCACACCATTACTTGGTGCTCAACAAATCACTCCTAAGAGTGTCTTACTCTCACCTTTACAAGGTATATAGGGTTAAATCATATGCATGTGTTCACCATATCGGGTTGTAGGTGTCTAGATACCACTTTATCGGGTTGGAGGTGTATGAACAATCACCATATCGGGTTAGGATTTGCACTTGTCTCCATATCGGGCATGAGGTACCTTCTTGACCTCATATCGGACACATGGTATATGTATGTGTCTCCCATGATACTTGTGAGGTATCAACCCATCACCATGTCGGGCTAGAATTACATTCAATCACCCCATCGGGCTAGTCACCATATAGGGTTAGCCATGACGGGTTAGGGTTACCATATCATCTAGGGTTGTGTATCGTGCAACCCTATCATGCAACCATGTCGTGAAACCATGTCATGCAACCATGTGTGTCGTGCAATAACACTTGTTACTCTTCACTTATTTCGCGTTACCCAAATTAGGGTTTCTTATCATCTTACAAGTATACAATTAACCTTGTATCGTGCATGGAGTCTATTCTAGACTCCCTATCATGCAAGCATCTTATGCAATCATCTCATGCAACATCTTGTGCAAGACATATCGGGCAAGTCATTCCCATATCGGGTTATAACTACTTGTATTTATACTTGAATCCGATATCACTTTTACAAAGTGAAACCATCTTCTTCAAGCTCTAGACCTTTGTTATAACTGATATAATTCATGGTAACAGGTCTAAGCAACTACTAGAACTCGTAGTTTCATCAACTATTTCAGGAAATTTTAGTATTAAAAGTATTTCACTAATTATAACAATTTAGGTGAAGAATAAGAACATGGTTGAGTTCAAGTTATATAACCCGCCTTAAGAACCACTTCAAAGCTTCAAGCTCCAAAGCTCCATGTTCCTAAGGTTGAAGATGACTTTATCAAAGGTCCAAGGCTCGTTCACAACTCCTTCATATACAAGGAATCACCATGGATAACCAATTGGTGAAGAAGAAAAGAAAGGCAGATCATAACCCTAATTCCATGCTTCAATTCAAGTTTGAAGACAACTATATCTTACCTTAGGGTTAAGTTTTGAGTTCCTTAGCTCCTTGGCCGACACCCTACCACTCTTGGGCGATATGGACTTCCTCTTTGCCAACACAACTTTGCTTGTGGCCGATACCCCCTCACTTGTAGCCAAAATCACTTCAATTGGCCGATATCAACTTGCTATGGGCAATATCAACATGGTATGGCCGATATACTTGCTATGGCCGATACCCAAGGCCTATGCACGATACCCTTGTGCTCTTTCATGATATTCCACCCATCTTGCATGATATGATACTCACATGCACGATATGGCACTCATTTGGAGTCAAAACACTTCACTCTATGGCAGATATCACCCTATATAGCTGATATCACCTACTTGGGCGATATGGTCTTGCCATGGGCGATATCCCAAGTCCCATGCACGATACCACAACATCCCTTCACGATATGGTAGCTCTATGCACGATACCTTAGGGTAGGAGGGTGGTAAGGGTCGCAAAATTGCACCAAGGGGTGAAACTAGGGGTATATATACTTGATGATCATGAAGAAAGGCAAAAAATGAGGTGTCAACATTTTGAGCTAGTAGGTGCCACATGTCATGCATGGGTGACACGTGTCCATTCATGCATAAACATTTATATTGACATGAAAAAATGTTGAGGATCATATAAAGATGCAAATTCGTCCATTGTGTTTCCATTTGGATAAGTCATCTAGGTTTAATCACTATTTTATGTCAAGCCGATACACTTTTTCTAAGGAAACTTGTTGGCCGTCACACCTCACCTCCTTGAGGTGCTTTTCACGATATGACCTTTTCCAAGAGATCTAAAAATGATATGAGACACCTCCTTGGGCTCCGTGGCTGATAGGCACTCATATATAAGCTTTTCAACTTGATACAACTCAAGTTAAGCTTCCGAATTCAACCCTTTTTCTTGGTCATTTCATCACCAAGATTACCATCATTCATAATGGAATCAAACATGGTATATCATTCATTATCTCTCCTATAAATGATACCTAGAGGAATTAGGAACACTCTAGAGGTGGTAATTTGCATATCAACCCCACATTTTGGATAAGTTACAATTTGTACCAAAATTGGTGCACAAGGTACCATCATTGTTCAAACAAGTTCAAACTTGGAATTTAGGCTTTCCACAAGCCACCACCTTGAATAATTCTCTCAATAATGATGCTAAAACACATGAGGCATGTTCGATATGTGACATTTTTCATTATAGCCCCTCAATTTGGGTAAATTGCACTTTGGTCCAAAACAAAGGAAAATTGCTCAAACAACATTCAATCGGGACCAAACTTGAAACATGAGCGTGTCACATGATAACAAAGCACCTTAGAGGATTATATTAAAGTTATTTTCAACTTAATTAGCAAAAACAAATAGGGTTGCCTCATAACCCAGGTCAGGGTCGTTAAAGTGTCACTATCTCCAGAGCTTAATGTTGCAATTCTTGTGAAGAAAGGGAACACATGAGTATGATTCCATATGCATATGCAATTGGATCCATCATGTAAGAAATGTTATGTACTCATCCCGATGTTTCATATGACTTGAGCATGACAAGTTGATATTAGTTAGATCCATGTGATGTTCACCGAACAGCCATGATGAACATCCTTAAGTACTTGAGAAGAACTAAGGATCAATTCCTTATTTATGGTGGAGAGGATGAGTTGGTGGTAAGGGGTTACACTGATGCAAGCTTCCAAACTGAAAAACATGACTACATATCACAGTCTGGATTTGTGTTTTTCCTCAACAACAGAGTTGTGATCCGGAAGTGTTCCAAGTAAGAGAAAGTTGTGGATTATATAATAGAGGTTGGGTATATTTCTACATACAATGCAACAAAGGAGGCTATTTGGATCAAGAAGTTCATTTTAGAACTTGGGGTGGTTCCAAGCATCAACAATGCAATTAAGCTATATTGTGACAACGATATAGATATTACACAAGCTAAGGAACCCAGATTGCATCAACTTTCCAAGCTTATGCAAAGGCGGTTCCATCTCATATGAGAGATCGTACATCGAGGGGATGTAAAGATTTGCAGAGTACCAATCGAGAGAAATGTGGATGACATCTTGACAAAATCACTTTCACAGTAGAAGCATGATGGTCATGTTAGATCACTTGGGATTCAGTTCATGAGTGATTGGCTCTAAGTGCAAGTGGGAGTCTGTTGGTATGTATGCCCAGAGAGCCAATCATATGATGATTGTAATGAAATAACTTGTAAATGATTTGATTAATAATAAAGGCAATCTTCCAATTTATTCTATTTCATTTAGTTACGAGATAAGGATGTAACATAGTAAATGTCTAAAGAATGATATTACTCAATGACGTATATCTTCAAGTTGAGGACCTAAATAATGAGATCAAATAGATGTCAAGAGTATATGCATTCTTGTTATGTCCATAGCAGAACATTATTGTGGAAGGTTGATAGACATCAATAACACATAGGACTGGAGTGTCTATTGGTTGATGATATAATCTCATTAAGTCATGACATGTGATATCAAACCAAACACATAGATACTTGTTAGAGTACAACGTGTCAGACATACACACCTTAAGGGTGATACATGTAAATCATAATTGGTAGTTTGAATCATCTCTTATAGTATTGGCGGTGATTGTGGTTCTTAGACCTGAAATCACTACACTCATCACATGTCATTCAATGTACTTTGACATCATATACTATGACTTGAATAAGGATTTCATTAAAAGGTGGTGCTCGGGTTCAATGTGACACATGGGGATGACTTTGAGTGATGTAGCTGGGATTTGTCCTTCATACAAGAGTATGATATCCATGCCATTTGATACATTTTTTTATAAAAAAAATTGGCCATGCTATTCATCCCGTGGCCTGGGCTCGATCCTGGGACCTCTCGCTAACAAACTGAGTGTCTAACCATCTTGGTTTCTTCTGTTAGACATGCCATTTGATACGTGAGGTTAAGAAATGCATGACCATGCTCATGTGAGTCAATATGTGATATTGAGCTTATATATATATATATATATCAGACAGTCTGCTCTGGTTCAAGGAGCATGAATTGAACATCAAAGAGGGTGACAATTACATGCCTCGAGTTCAATCTAGACATCAGTGACAAAGGAACTATAGAAACATTGTAACACCAATCACAAATCCTGGTTGAGGTTGTTCTCCAAATTTCTGAGTTATTTGGGTAGAAATGATGTGTTGCTAGATATCACTCATTGCTCGTGATGCCATAAATTAGTTATGGACATGCACTGCCAATGTAACTTAGAACCTATAGGGTCACACACAAAGCACATTTGGAAAAGGAGTTTATTCTTGAATGTAGTTTAAACTTGATAATAAAGAGTTAGGTGTTCAATTTAAACAACAATGGTTAAGGTTGACTAACTGGACTATGAATGGATCGGTTCAAGGGTTGGACCAATCGATTCAAGTGTCAAGTCAATTAAACGAAGATTGGAAATCAGCACCATGAGACAACTGGTTCGGGAAGTGAAGTGATTGTCTTAGGTCTATGAGCTATCAGTTCATGTTGTGAACCGACTAGTTGGTTGATCAACTCGATTGGATCAAAGATTAGTGATGACATCATGTTGTGCATTAATTGAATATTAATTGTCAATACAATTGTGATTGTGAAACATGTAAAAATGACCAATTTAAGAGTTGAACTGATCGACTAACATGCCAACCGATCGATTCACACTTGAACTAACCATTTTTTAGTTTGCAAGTTGCAAAAATTCATAAAACTCCATCCCTTTTGTCTCACACTTAGACTGGGAACCCTGACCCTGATCCTCCTATAAATAGAGGGGTATTGGTGGCTTCTCAGAGACATAAAAATAAGCTCTGACAATTGTTGTCTTCTCTGGTTGTGGTAATCGAGAGAGTCTGTGAAATCCCTACCAGTCAAAGGGAGGGATAGCTAGGGAGAGACAATTGGGAGAGCAAGTCGATGCTAGTACAATGACTAGAAAGGTATAATTGCTTCCTGTCAATTCTTGTAGAACAATAGGAGTTCCAATGGTCTGTGTGGACTACTATAGATACGAGGAGGTTGTTTCCTACCACTCAGAGGACAAAGTCAATTGTTGTTTGTGGTGGAAAACCAGGAGGCCGACATAGATATTGTCCATATGCAACTTGAAGAAATGTGCGCGCTACAGTGAGGGCATTTTCCTTGGACTTGCTTTAGGACCAGGTATAACCTCGCAACCATCCTTCCCATTACATAGTTGTTGACGCGATCTACTATTTAAAGGGGAATATGGCAGTTAAATTTTTATTTTTCTTCCTTCTCTATCGCCATTTGCCTACAAAATCTTCTTACATGATTGAGTTATTCAGGTATTATAAGTTAATGAAAGTGGCATTTCCCCTCAATTACAGTTTCTTTTGGTGTCATACTTGAATGTGAGATTTGTTGAGTATGAAATAGCTATGTGAAACTATAAGTAAATAGTAGTGTAAATAGTAGTGAATAGATCATGCATCTAGTCTATAGTTTTACATAGAGTCTATAACTGAGTACTTTAGTCAATCAGTGAAATACATAATGAAAGACATCAATCCAAGAGAAAAATTATTACCCCAAAATATAACATTAGTAGATGCTCTTTACAATATATATCTCTTCCTAGGAGTTTTTTACTAGGAAGAGTGAAATAGGTGATTGACTAGTTGCTTGAGCTAGTAGAATGTCAACTAGATCATGACATAGTCACATGGAACTAAAGCTCCCAATGTTGTCTTACAAAAATAGGATGCAAACTAGGATTTGGTGATTCTTCAGTTCACTGGAGTACCAAACATCAGTCAAATAGGTACATATGGTACTATTTCATTTAGTTTGACTTCACACTTACTTTGTATTCGTTGTCAGCCCATGTGGAACTACATTATGTTGAGTCAGATGCTTTTCATCCTAGACATGCCACTCTTGAGTACCCATCATATAGGGCTAGATTTTTACAAATATTGTTTAGTTGTCGTTAGGAAAGACATGGAAACCTCATTGTAGAATGAGGTTGAATTCAATTAATACTCTTAAGGTCCCAAGTTTACCTTAAGTAAGTTTACTAAGTCATGTGGGAGTGGCTTTTTCATGGATGGTACAATCGAAGTGAGTCTGGGGGGAGGGGTAAAGTAAAACATAAATTATGTTCATTATGATTACTATAGTTAAATGGCTCAAGTAGTCAGATTAATCAATTAGTCATTTCAATAATCAATTCATTGTCACTTTAAATGAAAAATAAGAAGAGAACATAGTAGAATGTGATTTAGATCCTTGCTTGTTATTGGTATTGGAAGTTAATGGGATTACTTGTATTGCTTATGTATATAGCCTATTGAATTGTATTATTGCATTATTTTCAAGAATTATTGTTCAAGTATATTCAAATACCTTATTATGTACATTTAATCATTTTTTGAATTACTTATTCATTTGATGAATAGTTCTCCACTCTAATCACAAAAATATTAGGGTAAAATCGATATGGTTTCACCATAAAAGTTCTATTGCAAAGTAAGATGCTAAACTAATTTATATTAGTCGGTACATATCACTCTAGTTCCTTGTATTTTTTTAATGACGTGGGAACCACCCTCGAGGAATAACAACTTTGGTGACCCTACCCCAGCAATGTAAACCCCTGGTCTCCCCTCGGCTATCCACACATTAGAGGAGGCATTTAAATCACATAGTGGACTAGCCTGTATAACATGATAATTTGCTTACAAGGTGCACAACTTGGGTTTTGAGCTTGGGTACCTTCATTGGGGAGCATATATATTTACCATCCGAGCTACAAACTTGCTAGTAGGTCCTTGTATTTTAGGAAAGAGACTTTACATCATAATGTTATTATATAATTTATTGTAGCTAGAATATGTATTTAATAGTATAAACTAGTAAGCATGTATATGATAAGGCATGGTATAAATAATTTACTCTGCCTTTTTATGTTTGTAACCAAATCAAAAGAATAATGTTCTTTCCTATGCTATGTTAGTTCAGGTGGTTAAGTGTCACAAGCCAAAGAGTTTCAAAATTAAAATAGTCTATAGTGGTTTAGTCTCAAGTTTATGCCTTAATATCATGATTGGTAGAAATTAAGAGATGTGGATGTAATAGAGGCACAACCCTACTTAGCTTCCCTGGGCCTAATAGTGAAGTTTATTGTCATTGAATTTATATACACTCTCATGATAAGAAATTAGAAAAGAATCTACATCCAAGGGAGCTTGTCAACTGCCAACTGGTTTAAGTGTTGCCTTCTTGATGAGGACTTTTTATTTAATGTTATTATTAATCCTTCGAGACCGCATCTTCTAGGGGATTTACTCCGTGATAAGAACTATTTGATATTTGTTGTTCAATAATTTCTTTTTATGTTGATATTATGAATTATGCATCTACTAGCATCACCTACTTTGATTTAATCTACTGAGAAATGAACTCCTCTCATCAATATTACATTAAAAATAGCGAGTTTGTTGTATGAATTAACATTGTGCCATTTTGTTTTGTAGAAAATACTCCAATCAATACCATTGCAGCATTTTAAATTTGGTGTGCTCTCTTTGATTCTCTCTTTTCTCACAATTTTATAGTATTTTTTTTCAAAGTGAATTAAAATTGAGTAGATGACAGTTTACTGCCGCCAGTCCCTGTCATTAATATAGCAAAACATGGGTCAATTGAACTAATCGACAATGACAGTTTAAAAAGACAAGGGATAAAATTTGCCTATACAAACAATAACGATGGTGCTGTTAACAAGATTCAATGATGAGAACTAGAACTCACATTCAGTCGACTACCATCGGTGGTTTCCAGCCATCCCTGTTTATAGAAAGTCCATGCATACTCACATTCTAGACCACGATCGCCTTGGCTGAACTGCAGGAAGTCGTCCGCACTTTCCATTCTCAGATACTCTAGGCAGTTGCATGAGACAAATAAACGCGCGTGCGGATTTCCTTTCCCAAGCCGCTGGCGATTTGTCTCCACAAGCATCGGCTACCAAGACATGGTATCGTTATTGATATCATGTTCCACGAGGCTCCAGTGTAGAGAGCCACGGCAATGACGGTGAGGGTGGAGAGCTCCTCCAAGAGTAAGACAGCTTATCAGACACATTCCTCCTGGACACAACTACAGGCTCGACACAGAGGAAGTAGAATGCGAGCCACTCGACCATCATGACTCCAAACCTGTTGACCGACGACGAGTACCACAGAAGGCTCACGAAGACAAGCAGATAGTCAGGTTCCAGTGCCTCGCCGCTCCGCTACTTGCGCATGAGAGGAAGGCAAGCGGGGAAACTTGGCTTATGAGGATTATACTCGGGTTTTGTATGCGAGTTAGCAACGCTTGGAGGCTCAGACCGAGGTTTATCTGTTTGAAGTGTTTCTTTAATGGTGGTGAGTGATTTTGGCACGTTTGGAATGAGTCAAGGCGACTGGCCACATGTTTGAGGGTACACATGAAGGAAACTGATCGTATGGTTCATTTTGGACGAGAAGCATATTAATTTTGTCGAGATAGAGACATATTTGTGGCCTGATCAAGTGACTTTTGGTAGACTATCTTTTTGCGTTGCCCATGAGTATGTGATGTGAATTTCCCAGTTCTCATCAAGAAAGAGTTTGATGAGTAGGATAGCTTATAATGAAAAACGAATGTTTATATCTTGATGATATACTATTTCACATGCTGTTTTTCCTCCTGTAGAAATGTGATTGTGCTGAGGATGAACATGACTATATGCCTTGGACACCACGGCAAGGAATATTAGCCAAAGTGAGCAATTTTCATTGTATATGTAACACATTTTCATAATACTATAGCCGGAAATCTGTTTTCACATAACCGAAAAACGGCGTGAACCCATGAAAAAATAATCAGGCATATGTAAATTAAGTGATTACCTTTGACCAACAAGACAAAACAGAAATTAAAGGGACAACATGTTGGTATAGAATCTATCGTTTCTAAGCTCATGTTTGGTTCAAGATCGCGATTATGAAATCTGGATTGGGTTAGTCATAGATCTGGATTAGATCCAGTCCTGTTTGTGTTTTGTAACTTATCTCAATATAAGCATGCTAGTCTCGCATATAAAATAAAATAACACAAAAGATAGAATCAAATCCGGATTGAGTTTTGAAATTCTACTAAAAATATGATTGACTTGGTCTGGATTAGAAGATTACGGAACCCGAAACTGACCATGTCAGTCTGATTTCTGCCAAACAAAACAAGAATAAAACTAGACTGGATTATTCGGAATTAGCGCCTACATGACACAAAAAGACAATGCCTAATCTAAATCAGGTCGCGAACCAAACAACACCTAAAGGACAAGAGGAACCCTGCGCCTATTAGCCACCGTGAACAATATATCATGAAGATAAGCATCTCTTATTAACCGCGGAGAATGATATGTGGCAGATCATGGTCACAACTTTTTAGGTGAGGAGTATAATATGACTACTTTAGTCAATATTGTAGCTTCTGTCTTAATTCCTAAAATGATTGTATACGGAATGGGCAATGTATTGACTTCCTTAATATGTTCTATCTAATATAATTTTCTACATTTGGTTCGATTGCTCACAAGTTAATTATGCAGCATAGGTGGTCAATTTATAGTGTTTCAATTTCATCATAGATGATTTATTGATGTTTCTTTTCTTGTATAGGCATTACAAGTTCCCATTCTTTGTTTCATGCATTCACTACATTTTTTGTACCAGGGCATTTATGATCATTAGAGGAACGAGAACCGATCCCTTGATAGCAATTAAAATTGCTACTCTCTAGAAATGAACATATTCACGTATTTTTGTGTTGGAAAATGTTAACTTGGAGTTTCATTTGTGTTTGTTCATTTTAATAGTAATGCCTCCTTCCTAAAGTGATAGTTGAAATACCCTCATGAGTCTGCTTATGACAACATCCAGTTGGAACTGGCACATGATTGGACTCCCATAAGATGTACATGGTAGGCTTATATGTGTGTGTGTGTTTACAAGTCTAATATGTAAATGAGTAACCTATATATTAATAAGCAAAGTATTATGTTAGGTAAATTCTAAAAGGAGATGGGTTGGTTAGCTAAAACCATGTGACTTATAAAATAAACCGCATATCCAGTCAAATAATTAATAACTAGTTTAGTTGTGATGATTTCATTTTTCTTTCTTTCAAAGCTTTACTCAATAATCAGGTTTTTGTGGATGCAAGGAGAGAGAGGAGAGGGGGGAGAGACAATATGTTATTACTCTCCCATGAAGTAAGTAGCTACAACAACTCTTGTTCATTAATAATGTATCGAAGAAACTAATTACTTAGTAAGTCAAGCTATGAGAATTCAATACATTATCTAAAATTTTGATAAATTATGATGTTATCATAGATAAAATGGTCATACCAAGTGAGATTATACTACTTCTTGGAGTTCATCTCTTACTCTCTGTCTCCAATCATCCTGAACTAAGCTAATAATGAAGTGACAACATAGGCAATTATGATTTCCTTGAAATTGCTAATAGTCAATGGATGGATTGTGTGTTTCCTATTGAATGTGAAGTGTGTATAATGAGGTAAATAAAGTTTATATGCTTTATGAATATAAAGTTGAAAATGAATTGAAGGCAAAGTATCATTATAAGCAATAATACATGTTCATATAAGCATAAGGTAACTAAAATGAAGTGTCATTTACATTCAAGTAGTTAGATGAATTCAAAGGTTCATGAACCATTTTTGACAAAACTTTTGTCACGGAAATGTTTGCATGCTACCCAAATCCTAACTCCAAGTAACTACAAAATCAATGATGATAGGACCTAGACGTACATCCCTAGCATGGCATTACCAAAGGGAGAATGTGGGAAGCTTAAATCTTAGCATACCTGAACAGATAACAAGATAAAATCACCAACTTATAATCTCAACATTCAAAAGATATATAAGAAACATTCTTTATTACAAGATTCTCATTTACAAGTTAAGGTACAAATTTACTCAAGTCTGCTCATGTATAGTAGGAATCTTACAACAAGAACACCCAACATAGCTCACCAAGCCCATCAACTTCTAGTCATCTTTGAACCTATAAAATACATGAAACCAGATGAATCAATACATGGGGTGTTGAGTACAGGGTTAAAAGATACATATACATAAGATCTGCATAATTGAAAAAGAGTTGTAGAAGTAGACGAATAAGAATAAACACGTTAAGTATTTAGCTGTGACAACCTCGATTTTCTCTCTCCTCTATTGTACTCCTCTCTCATCAAGTGTCTCTTATTCAATTTTATTTTTAAATATAGAATTGGATGGTTGTGATACTCCAATTTGGTGACTACCTTGATCTTTTGTCTTTCTATTATGCACCACGTTGTAGTGGATTCAATTACGAATACAACAGAATAAAAATCACCCTAATCGGACCTTTGTAGCATGAGTTATGAAAGCTTAAAGATGCTTGTTTCACCTTGATTTTAGGTGCTTTGTTTCCTTGCTTGCTTGTTGGGCCGTCCTATCCATGGGCCCAGCCAATTCAGTGCCCTTACACGCCCCACCCCCTTTCTCGTTCTTGAAAGCTTAAGGCAAGGAGTCGCCGCCCTCCTTCCTTTCCAAACCAGACAACGTAAGGATGTTCATATTCACTAGAACCTAAACCCTAGCCCTCTGTGTTGCTTTATAAACCCATCTGGTCTAACCCTAGTCCCCCTTGTCTCTATTTTTCCCCCCTTGTTTGCTCGAGCCACCAGCCACCTTCTCCCTTTCTTCTGCTTCCTTGCTTCTCTTTCTATAGTAGGGGGGACGAAGCAGTAACCTCAAGTCTGTTTCATCCCTTCGTGCACCCCTCACTCCGGATCCTTCTCCCTGGGATCCCTCGACGTTTATGCTGCTCAGGTGCAGCAGCCGTGATCACAAGGACAAACCTCTTCCTCACCATGGCACGACCCTATGATGGCGGTACAACAACCAGAAAAGCTCCTGGAGTTGAGGGAATCCCGCAACCCTTTTTGGCTCATCTTCGGCGCCGCCCAACGCCACCAGCTACCTCGACGTCGCCCTTCCTATTCGCACCTCGGGCGCCATGGCAGATTGGATAGCGGGAAGTGGCTCCCCTGTTCCAGCCCTAGAACAGGGGATCGTGAGGAGGGGGAAGACGCCCACTTGGGCTTGGACCAGTAAGGCCGGAGGCCCAGCACCCATGGGCAGCCAAGGCCCAGTCAAGGGACAGAAATTGTAGCTAAAAGTAAGGAATAGTTCCCCTTTTCATGATCAATCTTTTGAATATGATATCTCCTAGTTACTTTATCCAAAGTATGCAAACCAATATGTCAAATTGATCAGCTCGACGAGACCTACACATTGAGCCTAGTCCCAGACCCTAAATCAAATGTTTGTTCCCTGATTTCTTGAAAACTCTAACATTAGTCATGTTTGAGCACATTTATTCACTATTATGATCAATCTTGCATCTTTAGTGTCTATTCGATCTCCTAATCATGAAATCAGTAATATTTATTCAGCTTGAACCAAGTTGAGCTCGTAAGCTCCCCTTTTGATCCATGGTTGTCCCTAATGCATGTTGTAGCTTGTTCATGAACTTTAATGCATGATTATGATGAAGTTTGAATCTTTGATGTACTTATAGCCTCCTAAGCATTAAATCAGTAGTTATTTTGCTCTTGTGACGCTAATGGGATCCCTAATCACCCCTATTGCTCATAATTACTCCTTTTTGTACATATGTACTTAGTTTGGACTTAAATGAGGAACGTTACCCCAAATTGCTAATCTTATTGCTAATGGACATCCACTTAATCTTGTCATAAGTTTCTAATGACTTAATATTGCTGATCTAGATCATCTTTTAGATATAGACCTCTTGACTCATTGAATCATGATCTAGGGTGCTCTATTGTGAGTCTTTTGACCCTTTAATGCATGTAAATGCTTTAAACCTTGATATGATCATAGAAAGTGCATGGAACGTCATAATGGCATGAAACTCTACCCCCACCATCATGATGCCCCCTAAATCAGTATAAGATCACCTAATGAACTAATAAGAAACTTGTAACCCACCTTGGCCAAAACCCTAAAATGCATCTAATTAGGGTTAATGATGAGAATCTAATGCATATATGTAATCTTGTTCTTAATCAGGTTTGGCATGTGGCTAGATGGTGAAGGATAAGTTCGGTTATGAATCTCTGAATCAGGTATGGGCCTTATCTAGTTATATGACTACCACTTTCTTGCTTGAAAAGACATATATTATATGCTTGTTTGTCTATTTTCTCAAATATTGCCATGTAGTATTGATATGTCATACTCGATGTTTGCTTCGTCTGTTTTATAACTTGAACACATATATATATATATGGAACTCCATTATAATATTGTTGATAAAGGGCTCTTGGTTACGACCTTGAGGTCCCTCTCGTATAAAAGGGTAGCTAAGCTTGAGCACCCTTACGGACCCTTCCGACGGGAAGATGGTCAAAGGCCTTAAACATGTTTGATATTGTTGGTATAATGGAGTGAAATGACATAAAATATGGTTTTGCATTTGTTAAACAATTAACATGTTTATTCTTGTTCATTTAGTCTTGAAATCTTTTCAAAATTATGCAAAGCTTATATATATGTGTATCTTTCGGCCCCATACTCAACACCTCGTGTATTGACCCATTTCTCGTATGTTGTTTTTAGGTTCAGAGATGGCTAGAAGGATGAAGGGCTTGGTGAGCTATGCTAGGTGTACTTGTTGTAAGATCCAGATATAGTATACATGAGCAGACTTGTATAAAGTGACTCTTGAACATGTAATTGAAATTATGTAATATAATGATGTTTCTTAATATATCTTGTTGATTGTTGAGATTATGTTGGTGCATTATCTTGTTATCTGTTCATGTGTGTTAAGCTTTACGCTTCCGCATTTCGCCTTTGGTATACGTTTGGTTCATGGGACTGGGATTCCGGTTCCGTGACAGATGGTATCAGAGCATGAACAATAACTACACCAAACATTGCTCACATGAAACACAAACTAAACTCACCTTACATCTCAACCGTAGAAACTTAATAAGATGTCCTTTGGGGACTAGGTTGACTTAGCCTCTAGGTTAAAACCTAGATGTTCTAGAACTAGGTGTAGACTTGTGTAAATTACCTCCCTTGACATGATTCACGACATGTGCTTAGGATGTCTACACAAGTATGCACCATGTTCTTGCTAGTTCTCTAGGTGTCATGATGCTAGACTGCCTAATGAGTGTGGTAACTCGTTTTGGTTTTGGTTTTATTCGAATGGAGTATGGTGGTTTTCATCGCCTGTTTAAACGTTGGAGAAAACATATTTCAAGTATTATTATATGTACATATACATATGAAAAATGTTACCACACGCAGAAAGGCAGTGAGTTTCCATGCAACCTAAGAGAAAGAGATGTAACATCAAGTCTAGATGAGAGAGTTTAGATGATAGTGATAATCTCTAGAGTTGTCTAGAGCCATGATATAGGTTAGGCAAGTGAATAACCTAGAAACCTAAGCTGATGATTATGATATTGATGATGATGTCGATGTTGATAAGACCCAAGTTGTTTGCGGAAGGTCGAGTATGTTTAACGATATGGAATGAGTTGGACCATGCAACCCTAGCTAAAACTAGCACCTTGTATGATACATATGGCTTGGTTGATGTGCTAAACATAGTTAGAGGGTTGTCATGCTTGCTTCTACCTAGTTTTGTACATGCTGAGATATGATATGTGACATATAGTTTGAGACCAACACAGGCCTCAATCTCTTTACAAAGGAGGACCTCTAGCATGGGACATATGAATAGGGTGACCTTTTGATATGAGTCGACCCACCTCGGGAGAAGGTTAGAGACCTAAACTCCAAAATTTTTGAAATGTTGAAAAATAGGAATGATGAAATACTTGATGATGAGTCCCTAGCTAGAATACTTCTAAGTATATGAGTTGAGTGATCTAACATGTGGTTTCCTTGAAAATGTTGAATCCTAGATTTTCCTATGAAAATATCTAACCCTAGAGAAAGAGGCAATTGAATATTTGATGCTTGCTATACAGGTGAGGGAGATGTCCCAAGACCCTAAGATGATGTGCATAATGTGTGATATCCTTGATGAGCCTCATACTTGGGTTAGTAATTGTATATAAAGGAATCTAGCGGTTACCCTTATTACTCAAAAGATGGGTAGAAATTTTGTTATGGTTAGATGGTCGTGGTTAGCATGTCTAGTTGGACATATATGTGTCTTGGCTTGAGTGGCTTGAGCTTGTGGATATCTTTCTTGATACAAGTAAGAAAGTTACAAAACATTGACGTTGATGATAATGTTGTTCCTCGAATGATGCTCGATACATGAAAGAATCTCACTTAAGTTCAAATTCTCATAAATGTGCAATAGCCACTCTCATAAGCTAGACCTAATATGAAATCATACTATACATAAAAGATGTAGCCTTGAAATCATGAATTGGATCTGATGATGTCTAGAGATCTTACCTTGAATAATTAGGGGTAACATGACTAATAGCATACCCAAATTGAAACAAATTAACTCGATATGATATTGCCCTTGGAATGATAACTCGAATAAACTAGATGAATAAATTGCTTAAATTCAGATCCAAAATGAGAAATAATAAACATGATTGGGTAAAGTTGGTTGAATTTTGGGGGAAAAGTGAAAACATGCATAAAACCTAGAGTAAAGATGAGATGCACACTCGATGATAGTCTTGTTTGAAGCCATGACCACAAACAGAATCGTTTGAGAATTGATAACACAGATTTTGATGATACCCTTTGGTCTCATATAAAGATATGAACAAAAACCCTAATGTGTGGACACTAAGGGATGGGTAAACCCTAATGTTGTGATGATGTCGTAATACAACATTCGAGTACAAAGTAGTATGTACACAAATGAGATGAGTACACCTTTAATGATGATAACCAAAGTGTACACCCTATTGTAGGGAATGAATTTGACTCTTAGCTATGATCTTGGATGAATTTCGAGGACGAAATTCCTTGTAAGGAGGGAAGGATGTGACAACCTCGATTTTCTCTCTCCTCTATTGTACTCCTCTCTCATCAAGTGTCTCTTATTCAATTTTATTTTTAAATATAGAATTGGATGGTTGTGATACTCCAATTTGGTGACTACCTTGATCTTTTGTCTTTCTATTATGCACCACGTTGTAGTGGATTCAATTACGAATACAACAGAATAAAAATCACCCTAATCGGACCTTTGTAGCATGAGTTATGAAAGCTTGAAGATGCTTGTTTCACCTTGATTTTAGGTGCTTTGTTTCCTTGCTTGCTTGTTGGGCCATCCTATCCATGGGCCCAGCCAATTCAGTGCCCTTACGCGCCCCACCCCCTTTCTCATTCTTGAAAGCTTAAGGCAAGGAGTCGCCGCCCTCCTTCCTTTCCAAACCAGACAACGTAAGGATGCTCAGATTCATTAGAACCTAAACCCTAGCCCTCTGTGTTGCTTTATAAACCCATATGGTCTAACCCTAGTCCCCCTTGTCTCCATTTTTTCGCCCTTGTTAGCTCGAGCCGCCAGCCACCTTCTCCCTTTCTTCTGCTTCCTTGCTTCTTGTTCTATAGTAGGGGGGACGAAGCAGTAACCTCAAGTCAGTTTCATCCCTTCGTGCACCCCTCACTCCGGATCCTTCTCCCTGGGCTCCCTCGACGTTTATGCTGCTCAGGTACAGCAGCCGTGATCACAAGGACAGACCTCTTCCTCACCATGGCATGACCCTATGATGGCGGTACAGCAACCAGAAAAGCTCCTGGAGCCGAGGGAATCCCGCAACCCTTTTTGGCTCATCTTCGGCGCCGCCCAACGCCACCAGCTGCCTCGACGTCGCCCTTCTTATTCGCACCTCGGGCGCCATGGCAGATTGGATAGCGGGAAGTGGCTCCCCTGTTCCAGCCCTAGAACAGGGGATCGTGAGGAGGGGGAAGACGCCTGCTTGGGCTTGGACCAGTAAGGCCGGAGGCCCAGCACCCATGGGCGGCCAAGGCCCAGTCAAGGGACAGAAATTGTAGCTAAAAGTAAGGAATAGTTCCCCTTTTCATGATCAATCTTTTGAATATGATATCTCCTAGTTCCTTTATCCAAAGTATGCAAACCAATATGTCAAATTGATCTGCTCGACGAGACCTACACATTGAGCCTAGTCCCAGACCCTAAATCAAATGTTTGTTCCCTGATTTCTTGAAAACTCTAACATTAGTCATGTTTGAGCACATTTATTCACTATTATGATCAATCTTGCATCTTTAGTGTCTATTCGATCTCCTAATCATGAAATCAGTAATATTTATTCACCTTGAACCAAGTTGAGCTTGTAAGCTCCCCTTTTGATCCATGGTTGTCCCTAATGCATGTTGTAGCTTGTTCATGAACTTTAATGCATGATTATGATGAAGTTTGAATCTTTAATGTACTTATAGCCTCCTAAGCATTAAATCAATAGTTCTTTTGCTCTTGTGACCCTAATGGGATCCCTAATCACCCCTATTGATCATAATTACTCCTTTTTGTACATATGTACTTAGTTTGGACTTAAATGAGGAACGTTACCCCAAATTGCTAATCTTATTGCTAATGGACATCCACTTAATCTTGTCATAAGTTTCTAATGACTTAATATTGCTGATCTAGATCATCTTTTAGATATAGACCTCTTGACTCGATGAATCATGATCTAGGGTGCTCTATTGTGAGTCTTTTGACCCTTTAATGCATGTAAATGCTTTAAACCTTGATATGATCATAGAAAGTGCATGGAACGTCATAATGGCATGAAACTCTACCCCCACCATCATGATGCCCCCTAAATCAGTATAAGATCACCTAATGAACTAATAAGAAACTTGTAACCCACCTTGGCCAAAACCCTAAAATGCATCTAATTAGGGTTAATGATGAGAATCTAATGCATATATGTAATCTTGTTCTTAATCAGGTTTGGCATGTGGCTAGATGGTGAAGGATAAGTTAGGTTATGAATCTCTGAATCATGTATGGGCCTTATCTAGTTATATGACTACCGCTTTCTTGCTTGAAAAGACATATATTATATGCTTGTTTGTCTATTTTCTCAAATATTGCCATGTAGTATTGATATGTCATACTCGATGTTTGCTTCGTCTGTTTTATAACTTGAATACATATATATATGGAACTCCATTATAATATTGTTGATAAAGTGCTCTTGGTTACGACCTTGAGGTCCCTCTTGTATAAAAGGGTAGCTAAGCTTGAGCACCCTTACGGACCCTTCCGACGGGAAGATGGTCAAAGGCCTTAAACATGTTTGATATTGTTGGTATAATGGAGTGAAATGACATAAAATATGGTTTTGCATTTGTTAAACAATTAACATGTTTATTCTTGTTCATTTAGTCTTGAAATCTTTTCAAAATTATGCAAAGCTTATATATATGTGTATCTTTCGGCCCCATACTCAACATCTCGTGTGTTGACCCATTTCTCGTATGTTGTTTTTAGGTTCAGAGATGGCTAGAAGGATGAAGGGCTTGGTGAGCTATGCTAGGTGTAATTGTTGTAAGATCCAGATATAGTATACATGAGCAGACTTGTATAAAGTGACTCTTGAACATGTAATTGAAATTATGTAATATAATGATGTTTCTTAATATATCTTGTTGATTGTTGAGATTATGTTGGTGCATTTATCTTGTTATCTGTTCATGTGTGCTAAGCTTTACACTTCCGCATTTCGCCTTTGGTATACGTTTGGTTCATGGGTCTGGGATTCCGGTTCCGTGAAATTAGCAAAGCGAGAGCCCATGTTTTATATAATTTTACTCCAATTATACCAACAATCATCATATATAATAAGGCCTTTGACTAACTTCCCATTGGAAGAGTCTGTAAGAGTGATCAAGATTAGCTAACCAATTTTATCTACATGGTATGTCCTATATTGACAACTCAACTAGGACACACAACCTCATGTCCTTACCCCGAGAATACATGTGGGTGCACAAGATTTGTATAATGGAGTTTCTTTATTGCGTTTGCAAATTAGAAAACAATAATACAAGACAAACATTGAGTACAATAGTAGAATACTACATGGAAATATTTGATCAAGTACACAAGCATACATATATATCACATTTCAAATGAAAAATCCATAGTCATATAATTATTTAAAACCCGAACCTAATATAATGATTCTTAACTTAACATATACTTGACCATATAGCCATAAGCCACACCTGATTAAGAGAAAGATTACATGTATTAATTGATTCTCATCATTGACCATAGTTAGATTCATTATAGTGTTTTTCCCAAGTTAGGTTCAAGTTTGGTTAATTACATGTTTGATGATCTTATAATTCACTAGAATTTATCATGAAGGTGTGGTTCAAGATTCGTGTCATTTCAATGTTCCATTCATTTTCTATGATCATGTCAAGGTTTGAATCACTTGTATAATAGGGTCATGAGACTCATAATAGGGCATACAAAGTGAAGGTTCATCAAGTCATGATATTTGGACTAGACATGATATGGATAAGTAAGATAGTACATATAAAGCTCATTCACATATGGGTGAATGTCTCCTAGAGTCTAAGCACCATCGTACCAATTTGGTATCAACGCATCAACATACATCCATTATATCATTAGGGTCCATAAAATGACATGAGTGGGACATACACATCAAAGGGAAAAAAGTATGAAAGGTTCAAGTCAAATCAAGAAGGGGAGTTTATAATAAGATTCATATTGACATTAGGGCACAAGCAAAGCAAGTAAGTCATATGTCACAAAAGGACATCACTAGTGTAAGTAGGATCACACTACTACCCTATCCAACCATGGGGTGAATCTTAGACATTTGGTTCATAATTATCATGTTATTACTATTTTCAAGGATAGTACAACATTACATATCATCAAGGAGTGATTAGCAAATTAGGACAAAGTACAAGATTAAAGTCTCAACACTAGTCATACATGTACAATTAGAGTCAAGTATGGGGAAAAGGGTGATGAGGAATCTCATTTAGTTCAAGAATGCATAAAAATACTGATGTCATGACTAGGAGGGTGAATGGTCATTAAAGTACCAAGCTTGTTCATAAAAGTGCATTAAATGTACTCAATCATGACTATAGTTAGTATTTCAAGAAATTAGGGGAACAAACATTTGATTTTGGACCTGGGACCATACTTAGAGTATAGATCTCATCAAGATGATCAATTAGATATATAATTTCACTATATTTAGATTTGGGAGTTAGAAGATATGCATTTTAGAATTTTTGCATTAGAACTTTATGAAATTGAAAATTGAGAACCATAGAGGGCAATGGGGACGTTAAATTTAATGCAGCACTGACGGTGAGCCGTGAATCCTCAATCCAATGGCTGATAATGATGTGATCCTTACCAGTTCCTCACGTGGAGCCTGGTGGCAGGCTCTGGGCACCAAGCATCACCCTGTCTCATTGTGGTCGAGCAGTTGTCGGTCGAAGAGTCTAGCTCTACTTATAGATGATGCAACACTCATGGATTGGTGGATGTGGTCAAACCCACCCTTGACCCATCCAACAAGGAATCTGCAATAGGGGGAAAAGAGGGTAGGTCCCTGTCGTCGCTTCACGTGGTGACCTAGATCCAAAGGTCTTTGTGACCCCTCCCCACCAGGTGTCATGTGAAGCTACTGCACAGTAGGTCGCCAGTGTGGCTCGTTGAAGATACCATGGCACAACACTTGGAGGCCCGATCTGGCTGGATAACAGGTTGTTTGGTCCCATTGTAGTGTCGCGGCCTCAAATCTGAGATTTAAAGCGGCGTTTGTGGTGTAGAGGTCGAAGCCTCATCTCCATGGGCACCGCCACCATGGCTGCTATCCCAGAAATGGAGGACAAAGGGTGGAGAATAGAGAGCTCAATATGAATTCAAAATAGGGGGAAACAAAGGAGGGTGTCAAGACGTAGAGGTTGGGCATTTTATTTGTGAAAAAAAGTGTGAGAAGGATGTCGATTGGAGGAAGAAAAAGTGGAGCAGTGCTCCTTGCTCCGACGACTCGTACAGAGCTAGGAGACGACTCCTACCCCCGTTGGATTGAGATCTGATGTTCTAGATTGATATTGGTTGAAGAATAGAGTGTTATGGACCACGTGATGTGCACACCCCACATTGAGCCCATTGAGGGCATCATCGGCCCAACAACAGATATAAGAGGGTAAAACAAAATTACAAATAAGTTCAAAGAGTCCACATTCTAAAGGTCCTAACTTGAGAAATATAGGTCTAATTGGGACGATTCTTCCACTAGTGGAAATATAATTGAATCATGTATCTCATGAAATATATTATAGAGTAAAGTTATGATATTAATTAGGTTCCATTTCAGTTTCAAGGTGGTGAATCATTAAAGAATGAAACTTAGATCAAAATAGCAAATTAAAGGCATACCTTGTGAAATGGGTCATCGATGTGCTAAAATTATAGTATCACCACACTCCAATTATTGAATTAATATCCAATTGAGTTGTTTGAGTAACAAAAGGGAGATAAATAGTACATGGGGGGGTGCGAAAGCTAGGATGCCACAACTCTATTATTATATAATAATAATTTTATAACCAAATATCAAAAAATTTGAAATAGCAAGATATTGGAATCTAGTTTATATCTAATTATATATTAAATATGAGCTATATGTAATAGATTAGCAACAATTTGTTGGCCATCATGTAATCACACAATTTCCTAACAACTCATGGGAAAGAAAAGCTATAGTACTTTGCAAAACTATATAAAGAATGAAGATGTGATTTTCAAATGAAAGTATATATATAGTTTAATTAAATAAATTCTAAGTTAATACTAATTACGTCCAATATCAAATATTTGAAAATAATTTATTATATTATTTTATACATGCATGTTAGCAGGGTTGTGTTCTCTGGATATGATACAGATATGATTTTGCATAGAATATTCTACCTACCTACCTAAGGGTGAGATTCCTAAAACCAATGGCGGCAGAACAGGGGCGGCAGGGGCCGTGGCTCCCCTAAGATGTGTGAAATTTCATGAATAATATAGTACGTAAAGGATATAAAATAATAAATTAAATATATATTTAGCGTAATAGCCAACGATATTTATGCTGTCAAATTATGTTAGTTGTTTATCCTTTTTATTTTGAAACAAATAAAATAACCCTTATACGGTTATACAAATACTCACTTTGTTAGATCAGAATAAGTGTCTTTCCATCTAGCCGTCATTTGTGAGGAAAGGATGAAAACTGGAGAGCCTGATCTGGCCCCACAGAGGTAGTACCACAAAAGCAACATCACTCATGGTAGGCCAGCGGTGAAAAGAAAGGGATTCCCCTCCTCGATTCCAGTAACACAATCTATTGGTGGTTTACTTTGACCTTCTTCCATCTTTAATCAGACCGTTCTCTTTTTTTATTCCTACGCATCACATGGGTTAAGGTCTGCAGTGCCAATTATCCGACAATTGTTTCTTTTTATAAATACAATTCCGGCTAGGCACTTTGATGGGGGTGAGAAAAGAGTACAATAAGTAGTCTGCAGTCTATTTCTATCTATGTAGATGTCATCAGGCTAATTGTTATGGGTAGATGACACTCAATATGTTCTCTCAATCATTATTCTTGGGAAATCTGTCAACACGACATACATGAAAGAAATAAGTAAAACCGCTTCCCATCTATATTATCTGAAGGCACACAATTTTTCCTGCAAAGAACATTCCTTTTAGCTCTCAAAATCTATGTTACGCTCTTTAAAAATCAAGTTAAAAGGTCATTCATATATCAGTCAGACACATGTAACCATCAATATTTTTATATTACATGTACACTCTTCTTTGTGTTGGAAGCTATTTTATATAAATGAAACAAGTAAATATTATCTGAAGGCACACAATTTTTCCTGCAAAGAACATTCATTTTAGCTCTCAAACTCTGTGTTACACTCTTTAAAAATCAAGTTACAAGGTCATTCATATATCACACGGACACATGCAACCATCAATTTTTTTATATTAGTTGTACAATCTTCTTTGTGTTGGAAGATATTTTATACATTTCTTACATTATTGATCTTTTAGTTTGGTCACTTTGATCAGTATCTTCTCAAGTTTTATATCCATGTTCATCAAGTCAACGATTATAATATATTCAAGGAATTATCCCCTAATTAATGAAGGGAACATGGGAAAGTGTAACTCAAACTATGATAGCCTAATTTGTTTGTAACATTCATTTTTATGCTACTAAAACTGCATATTGAAGTATCATACATATGTAGTCACCCCCCCCCCCCACATTGAATTTCTAGTTCCACCCTTGCCTAAAACCATATCATGATTATTGTTATTCCTCACCTATTATAGGTCATTATGGAGATCTCTTAACATATACTACGAATTTATAATCAAGTTTATTACAAAAATCTATGTTTAAATGTTTTGTTCAATTTACTTTCTCTTACTACACATGCTAGAGGTAACATAGGATAATTACGAAGATGCCGATGAGAAAAAAATTGAATCTTTGAGACATTAGACAATATGTGTAGGTTTCCTTCTTCTCATTGTTACTTATACATACTTCTAACCCTCGAGATTCCAAAATTGATGAAAATTTTACTTGCACAAATTCATGATGCCAAGATTTTTTATTAAGATTTGGAAGAAGATAAATTTTCCAAATTTTGACATTCTCAACATTATTTTTAGTGGAGGTGGATGTTAGTTTCATGGAACAATTCTAAAATGTCCCAAGTAAACAAAGGGTTAGCATAAATTTTCTTCCTTGTCTTCCACATATCAGCAATCATATAGATTTAATTAATGGAGAGTTGATAGTCACGCTTCATTATATAATACAAAAGCGTGACAAAAATAGTCTCTTATTCCATATGATTCTTTAAGGTCTTATCGTACTACTTACCAAACACCCACATGAGATAATCCATGTTATTCTGTTGTATTATAAGGCTTGCCATCTTTTGGTAGAAGTGGAGCACAAGGCTTATTAAGTGATCAAGTTCATCAATCATGATACCCTAAGCATATGTGACACAATACTTCCTGCAATTATATGAAATGTGGAACTACAAAAGTTCCATCCATATTTGTCACTATATTCCATATTCGATATTCTATTTTTTTAAGAAGTGCTTTATGACATGCTTGCAAAACGCGCATGACACATGTGTATACCCCAGATGAAAATTATGTTCACTCAAAATTGTCATCGTCGTTACATAAATAATAATTTGAATTTAAAGTAATATCACTTTGAGTATGTGATCAATTCTTTATCATATGAAAAAAATCACATGTAACATGTGTGGTTGTAATGCATAATTGATAAAATTATGCATTAGTCAATCAACTTGTAACTAGAAGTTATTGTTATTTTGGTTCGAAGGAAAAGCCAATGAGTGATTGTATATGATGGCATTAAGTGGAACAAGGAATATATGATTATTTCTGGAAAAACACATGGAAAGCTACATACTCTAAAGTCCAAATGGTGTGCTATGACAAATAATATGCAGAGGGTTGGGGGAATAAGATGACTTTGATCCTATTCCAGTCATATTTAGTATAATTGCAAAAGGAGAAAATGGAATTTGGTGACCCATTCATGAACCATTTGAATAACATGATGCTCCCGTTGTATTAAGATATAAGTGAGCCATTTGATGACATGTTATGTGTAAGTTATGTCCGTATTCATGCATAAAAAATGTGTTCATACAAGGATTGAGGAAAGTATCTATAAGGCAAAGACCTAAAATTTCCATAATATACTAAAATAATAGTTCTCTTTTACTAGTAAGTAGTCAAATTAGAAGATAGATTAAAAAACCATTATGCATTTAGAAAGAGACATGAAATTAAGAACACAATGGACATGTAATACTTAAGTTTCAAATGATTTGTATGCTATACATGCTTGTAATCTATTTATAACTTTATTTAAAATCATAATAAATATATCTCATAAATATATCTCATAAATATATCAAACATTTCCATTTGCAACCATAATAGAGTACAAAAGATAACAACTTATATGAGAATTGGTCCATTTTAAGTTTCTAACCTAAACATTTGATTTTTCTAGAGTAAGAAAGTGGTCCAATTATGCCCCATCCTTAATGATATTTTTCCAAAAAATGTTATAAGTTCCTATTATAATTACTGAAAAATACATTTAGAAATTGTTATTTTAGGATCCATATAGAATGTTCCTCAATACTAAAAAGTGTCCCCTTTGCATTGAAGGAAGAAACAATTACCCATATACAACACACAACACAAGAGTGATAGGAGTGGTACACTACTAGCAACCTTGTTAATTACACTAAAAAGAGACCAACATGTTGAAAGAGAAGATAAAAATGTTATGTAATATATATGCACATCTCCAACAACTATGAGGTTTTATAGTAATATTAACATATCTGTTAAGACCAACAAAGATGGATGAATCAATGAATGAGCACGAGGTGCTGAAACTTTTTCAAAATCTCTACTTTATATATGCCTTACTAAAAATGTGTTATGTTGAATATATTATTTCTTATAGTAGGACTATCAATTTTCTTGTGGTTTTATCTTAAACATTTTTGTGCAACACACAATTTTCTTTTTGTCATTGTGTGGCATACCTTTATAATGGAATGTCATGTTAGAACCTCAATGTTGTAAATGCCATTACGGTACACCAAAATATCTTCTAGCTAATATGGAAGCTATAGAAAACTATATGATTGGCATCCTTCTTGAGAAACATGAGTATTTTTACAAGACATGCAAAGGAAATAGGAGTATACTTTTAGAAAACATCACACATTTGATCTAAATAAAATTAGCTATAATGGGTATATATACGAATTTGTGTGTGTGCGTGTGTGTTTATATATATTTATATATGTATGCATGTATACACATACAGATATATATATATATATATATATATATATATATATATATATATATATATATATATATATATATATATATATATATATATGGGTATATCTTCGCTACCCGTACGGGTAACTAAGATTCACTACCCGTGCATCAATTTTGTAATAGGAAAGCCACACATTTGTATTGAGACAGTCCAAATTGTAATAGACATACTCATTTTGTAAATATAGTGTGATGTTTATATTCTCCGTCTGGAAATAGTAAAATATATATTTATGACTGTAACAATGTTGTAATATAAAATGAGTCTTTGTATTACAAAATGAGTCTGTCTATTACAATTTGGACTGTCTCATTACAAATGCATGCCTTCCTATTATAAAATTGATGAACATGTAGCGAATCTTAGTTACCCGCACGGGTAGCGAAGATATACCCTATATATACGTATATATATATATATATATATATATATATATATATATATATATATATATATATATATATATATATATATATGCCCTTTTTTTAATACTCGCTTGGGTAGCCTAGATTTCGCTACCCAGAAGCCAAAAATGTAACTGTTCTGACCAGAAAAGTAATTCTGCTATCAAAAAATGTAACTTTGTTGATCAAAAAGTAACTATACAACTAAAAAAGTAATCCCGTACAAAATACACAACAGATATATATGTAACCGTGTTTTGAAATCTACTGTTACAAACGTAACTATCTATGCATTAAACTCAACAGTTTGCAAGTTAAAGTAACCCTCTACATGTCAAAAGGAACCAACTTGAAAAAAAGTAACCGAAATAGGGGGTGGGTAGTTATCCGCGCGGGCATTAAAGATGGGCCCATATATACATATATATATATATATATATATGTGTGTGTGTGTGTGTGTGTGTGTGTGTGTGGGAATTCATTTCCTTCTCGTGTGGGTACTTTAGTGTTACTACCTATGCTTTGAAAACATAGTGGCACCTATTCTAAATGGATACAATATTATGACTCTATCTCCATATCCCCAATCCCAAATCAGTGAGTCCATCTCTGGTTTGGGAATCTACAAGGATTGACAGTGGTGTTATCGACATTGCCTAATTCCTTCTTGCTTGAAATGGCTCCAAGTCGAACTTGCTTACGGGATGAAACACTATAGTTAGCAAAGATGCTGACAAAGTAGGATCCTCCTATGGACAAGATGTCACTATGGAGGTGGTGTTAGTAATTTACCTAAGAGATGCACAATAATAATGTTTGATGTGAATTTGAAGGTACACCCAACCAATTGATGTGGTTAGATGCACCTTAGGCACACACCTAGGTCTTTCAATTTATAAACTCGATTGGACACAATCATATAGAATTCTTCTAGTGCATAGTATTGGTATTAGTATAGGAATGCCAAGTCAGGGTCGAACCTAAGGGAGAGAGAGGTCACTAGAGCTAAGCATACTTTACTAGGTTACTACTATGGAGTGTAGAGTTTATTAGGGTTTGACTTGTGAGTTGAATTACACTAAGTGAAGAAGAATAAATATATGCAAGAATCAAACCTAATATAACCCTACCCAAGCAATGCCATAAAACTAAGCAAGAGAAGCAATGAACTAAAGTAGCAAAACCTATCATAAAAGATCTAAAGATAATAGTTAACTACTCTAGAAAGGAAAAACTAAAGAAAATTATCTAAGTAAACAAGAAAGGGATCTAACTAGGTTAACACTAGCAAAAGAAGAGAGCAATTGGGTTATTAAGCAATTATTTAGGGAAGTGGGCCATTTGAGGGAAAATGTGACTATCAACCTAGTTAGGGTCATATCATGAAACACAGTTGTATGATTGCCAATTATCCTATAATACTAACCAAACAACATAGTGAGATGATGGCGAATTATCCTATATTTATTTCACCTCCTTTACACTCCATCCAACATATAGACATCCTCTTTTCTAGGCATATTAAGTGAGGCACTACTAGCTACTTAAATATCACACCTAGGGATAGAAGAATAGATGGGTATGTTGGAAGATGGGTTGCTAGCTAAGGATCCACTAGTTGGACTTACAAGCATTTCCCCAAATGGCCACATATACCACAATCTTATGTGCTTAGGTGGTTTCAAGCACCAATAACAATAGAAAGAATTGGAAAATGAGATAGAAGCATAAGGATAACATTTTCAAATGAAATTATAGTGTTTTCCATAATATTTCCCTGACTTGGTATCAAAGTCACATTTATTCATCCAAATGGCCCACCAATGTATCTTAGCTCCTCATGATAATGGAAAATATAAAAATGGGAAAGAAGAGATAGAAGAAGTCGTGTGGCTTGATATAAAGGTTGAAATCTTCTTCTCCACCAATTGAAACCTTTAGCACTTCCCTCCTTCAAGGCGCAATGGCATGGAAATGGAATGGATAGTGGCCAAAACCATAAAATATAGGGTTTTAGGGTGGAAGGTGATGAAATGGGAGTCAAATGGGACAGGTAGGTGATTGGGAAGTGAAAAATGAATGCTCAAGGGAGCCAACCTTTGACCTCTAGCTGCCCGCAAGACTCATATAGGGGTATATGGGTTTAAGGTTAAGTGGGAGAAAAATGGGAAGATCAAGTGATAAAATATGTGTGATTCAAGAATAAAACGGACTTGGTGGCCACCACGGCTACAGTGGTCACCACCCAGCACAATCATTCTGAATAAAATGCTTGTTTTGGCAATCTGGTCAACTTCTGAAAGTTTTGTGAAGAGTCTATGACTAGGGCATGCCCTGAAGGGCCATTACTTAGTATCATGGTTGTTTTGGGGTCCTTCCTTTGCATTTTATCCTTGAACTTGGTCATCATGTAGGTTATTTCTTCAATACATTCTTTGATCACTTGGGATAGACTGGGAGTGGTTTTGGCCTCATTTTGGGCTCCTTCAAGCATGAGGATACCCTAGATTTAATCATATTCTCTCTCTTATATAAAGTGGTGTTCACAGTACCGATAAAACATTAAAAAAACTATCCATAAGTCTATTTCATAATGATAGAGTTTATTGGGGAAATAGCAAGCATTATGAAACAAATATGTGTAAAGCTAGGCATAAAGACACAAGATGAGACCAAATATGAAAATACATAACCACCCCAAGCTTAAAAATACTTGTCCTTAAGTATGCTCCAATTCAATCTCTCTTCAACTTTTATTACAAGCAAGAAATGTCACATTCATTCCAATATATGTATATTGACTAGATGGGCTCAATGATGAATAAATACATGTAGTTCACTTCTTCCTCCCTCTTTCACAAGCTAGTTGGGATCAAAGCACTAAGCCTAGAAATTTTGAAAACATGGCATCAGACACACATTCAATCAATATGGTTGTCATATACCTCCGATTACAACCACTCCATGATGGTTCTAACTGAAAATTATTTGGAGTGTTGTTTCACATTCATGCATTCAATGTCATACTTCAATCCACTTTAAGTGAACCATGTGATTATGAAATGGTAAGTTTATCTAGGTTAGATGGTTCCTAGATCAATGGGAATGCAACTAGAAGAAGGGGGCTGTGGTAGGAGATTGAAGAGTTGTTATATAGGAGCACTCTTGTTTTCTTTGTTTAGATGGTATTGTATAGGTGTTCACCTAATAGTTATACATTGTTCATATTTTGACGATGACTTAACAATTCCATTCATGTGTATCTAATATGTATATTTGAGATTAATTCTAGTTATCAGGCACATCAAAAGGCTGAACCTAGCAAACCCTAGTTTGCCAGATAAAGTAAAATTCAACACAAATGCAATAATTGAAGAATCGATAGTACATCTATTAGAAATGTGTCATAACTCATTTATGTTGGATTTATGACTTGTAACCAAGATTGATGACAATTAACACTGTCAGTCGAGTTACCCAATAAGGTAACTCAGTTGAACAATGATGTAAAGTGCTAAAAAGTGTATCAAGGTGTTTATAGGGATGTAAACTTCAAAAATAGATTTGTTGCAACCCCACCACCACAAATTAATAGAATTCAATCTAAGTATCTCTATAGTCTAGTAGGCAACTTCAACAATGAAATGGGGCCCTTGCTCCAAGTTACCTTCTATTCTCCATTGTTGTAGTTAAGTGTTTGTGCCTCCTAGAGCCCCTAATATCCCACACGATTGATTACTTATCTACACCCAATTTAGTGATTCGAGATGTCTGTAAGAGATCTACCTCATTGTACTCCTGTTAAAGATTTGAACTCTTCTTCTTAATCTCTCTCTAGCAAAGTGGTGTTTTGAAGATTGCTTCCTTGAGAAGTACGTGGAAGATTCAATATATAATTTTTTTTGCAAGAATGCTTAAGACCTTGTTTGAAGGTTGAATATTCTTGGTTAGTATATGGGTAAGACCTTGTAATGGTTATTGTTTCCTTGATCTAAAAATGAATGATAGTTTAACCCTAGATCTAGAAAAGGGTGGTCTATTTTTATAACTCTTAGTGTAGAATATAAAGAGTGAAACAAGGTTGAAAATAATAGAAATTGACCCCTCTAGGTAGTGGATGTACATCCCTAGTTTGGAGGTTGGAAACACTACAATTTTTAGAATTCTTTGGTGTTTGTTCAATATCTCTCATCCTTACTTTTCATATTTAGAATATTAACTTAGAAAATATCTTGAAGGTCTAATGTATTTTGTCTAAGTGGTTTTAGCTCCATTCACCCCACCCCCGCCCCTATATAGAACATAAATCCAAAAAGTGGTATCAGAGTGAGGTCTTATCCAACAAACTACTCCCATGAGTAAGAGAAGATTGGAAAAAATATGCTTGGTTGTCTTATCATAGAGGGTGGATTCTCCATGCGTTCCCCGATCTTTGGTAGCACAAATTTCCTCTATTATGAAAGGAGGAAGCAATTCTAGACATGATCTTGGACATGTGGAAGGTATTTGGTCTTCTCTACATAGCTCTAGTTGGTTACATAAGCAATTGATGATGCAAGCATGAAAAAGGATCTACTAAATGCTAGAGCTATTAACATCCCTTACTCAGCCCTAACATGAACTGAGTTCAACCGAATTTCATCTTGGGACAAAGACAAAGATATTTGTAACAAGATTTGTATCACATATGAAGGCACAAATAAAGTCAAAGAAAGCAAGGTGTAGATTCTCACCCAATTCTTTGAAGGCTTCAAGATGGGGAAGAAATAATGTGTGGCTGAAATGTACTCTAGGATAAGCATTCTAGTCAACGGCCTTGCTTCTTTAGATCACATTATAGACCAAGGAAATATCAAATAAAAAATTCTTAGGTTGTTGTCTTGCCGTTGTGATAAGAAAGTGGCTGCCATAGAAGAAACAAAGTCTCTTTTCTATATTCCTAATGGAAGAGATCATAAGCAATCGCCAAGCTTCTGAGGTGAGACTTGACAAGTAAGAGAGGAAGAAAGAGAAGTATAAAAAATGCAAAGAGAAGGAAAGAGGTTGTATTCAAGTTTCAAGTTTAAGCTATTATACAACAACAAGTCATGTGCCAATATCCCCCCTCCTCAAGTGAATATGTCTCCCATAGTGATATTGAATCTCACTACTCTAAGGGAAAACACTTCAAGGGTAAACCCTCCTCTTCTACTCCTAGGTTATATGAGTGTGAAAAAAAGGGCCACTACAAGAATGAATGCCCAAAATCCAAGAAGCAGCAGTCGTAGGAAGAAAGGGGACTATCATAAGGAGGGTGGACACAATAAGAAGGACAAGAAAGAAAGAAAAGACAAAGATGCAACCCATGTCTCTTGAGAAGGGTCTTATTCACGTGATTTAAGATCAAATTAAGATGAGTGCCACATGGTCTTCATGGATAGAACAAGTGAGGAAGTGGTTGTGGTAAGTGAGGTAAATCTCAATGAACTTTCCTAAAATGCTCTTTTTAATATGATACATGCTTTTCATTCTTCTTATTCAAAATGTAAGTTTAAAAAGAATTGATTAGGAAAAATATTTATGACTTGTATGCTAGAATAGAAGACCATGAACAAAACAAGAATAGTTTGATTGGTAGCATTAATTCTTCACAAGATAAATTTCAGATCTTGAACTTCAATATAATGTGTAGAAGTTAAAATTATGTTTACATTAAGCCAATCAATGGTATTAAAGATGAGAATCAAACTTATATCTTGCCAATATAAATGATCTAGAATCTAGACCTATTTTGCCTAAAAAAGAAGAACCTAGTATTACACTTGAAAGAGATTCTTATATAACTAAATACAATTGTTTGGAGGTTGATCTATTGCATGCTCAAGATGGTTTTTCTAGTCTTTGTTCTAGTGTTATTACTCTTAGTGATGACAATCACATGCTTAGATCTTCCTTATGAAAATTTCTCAAAGGGAAAAAGTCTCTCAAAGAAGTCCTAGAATGCTTTACTTGTCATGTGGGTAGTAGTGGTTTGGGATAGAGGGAGGCCAAAAAGGCAAGGCAAAGAGTAATAAAAAGAGTAAGGGAGCTTCAATATACAATGGAGAGTCTTTCAAATCTGAAGAAAATATGGTTTCTACTCATTGTAAGTATGATGATCATTATTCTGCTTTTTGTACTTACAAGAAGAATGGGACGATTCAAAAAATGAAATGGATCCCCAAGTTAGCTCCAACTCCCAAAGTTTGAATTGGGCATCAACCTCTCCTTCCCTTATAGGAAAAAGAAAAATGGATTGTTGATAATGGTTTCTCCAAGAACATGATTGGTGAAAAGGACCACTTCAACACCTTTATAAGTAAGAAAGGAGGTTTAATACTTTTGGAAAAAAAAGAAATGTAAAGTGGTAGTTGAAGGTGATGTAGGTGATTCACTATGCATAAAGAATATATTTCTTGTGGATGGCCTACATGACAATTTAATTAGCATTATCTAGCTTTGTGATAGAGGTTATGTTATTCTCTTTGCTTCACTAGAATGCTTACTTTAGGTTCCCACACCTCCAATGTCATATATAAGGGAACTAGAATTGGAAATATTGGTAGTATTGATCTAAACTTTTTTATGTTTGTTCTTGGAAAAAGACTTGTTGTGGATAAGAATGATATATATTTGTGGGATTGTAGGCTTGGTCATGTAAATATGCATCAATTGAAGAGGTTGAGAAAAAAAGGAATTGGTTAAAGGATATCCTAAATTGGATTTTAAGAAATATGAGGAATTACAACCTTGTACACAAAGAAAATCAAATCCTTCTTTGAATAGGATCCCTTAGCACCAAAAGATATCTTGAGCTTCTGCACATTAATTTGTGGACCTATGAGAACTCAAATGCTTTTTGGTAGCAAGTATTTCTCAATGATCATTGATGATTTTTGTTTTACTTGGACTTCTTTTTGGTAGCAAAGAGTGATACTCTTGATATTTTCTCTACTTTATACAAACAAATTGGAAATGGAGCTTCTTGTCAAATTGTTTCTATATGTAGTGGCCATGGGGGAAGTTTAAAAATGATTTATTTGAAAAAAAAACAATTGTGAAGAAATCAGGTACATTCACAACTTTTCTCCCCCACCCATGGTACACCTCAACAAAATGAGGTTGTACATAGGAATAATATGTCCTTGTAAAATATGACTAGGACAATCCTCTTGGAGTATGACACTTCTAAGAAGTTTTGGGTTGAAGTTGTTACTAATGTCTGATTTGTACAAAATTGAGTTTTCACACATGCTTTGCTTAAGAAAACCCCTTATGAGTTATAGCGTAGTAGAAAGCCTTTCATCGACTTCTTTCATGTTTTTTATTGTCCTTGCTTTGTTTTGAACACCAAGGATTCTCTTGACAAGTTAGATGTGAATCCTACAAGGCTTTCTTTCTTGGCTATAGGACTTCTACTAGAGCTTATAGAATTTTTAACATTAAAATATCTAAAGTAGAAGATTTTATTATTGATAACTTTATGGAAACTAGCCCCTCTATTTCAAAGAATGTTGTTTATAATGATGTTGTATATGAAGTGATTCCTATGTTAAAAGAAAAATGCATAAAAGGTAAAGAGGTGTCTGAGGTTAAATGTTAAAAAGAAGACGAAAAGAAGGATCCTACTCCTTTCTTTGAAAAAGATCATATGAAGGAGCTCATAATGGGAAATCCCATTGAAAGAGTGAATACATAGGCCGCCTTAAATAAAGAATAAGTCAACAACACCTTCATCTCACAACTTGGGCCAAAGAATGCCAAAGAAGCTCTTCAGGATGATGAGTGAATTCTTGCAATGCAAAAAGAACTTGAGAAATTAAAATGAATAAGTTGTGGACTCTAGTGACATGACCAAAGGATAGAAAGATCATTGGCCAAACTGGGTCTACAGGAACACAATTGATGAAAGTGGAAAAGTGGTAATAAATAAGGCAAGGTTAGTAGCTTAAGAATACAATCCACATGAAGGTATTGATTTTGATCAAAATTATGCTCCTATTACTAGACTTGAATCTATTAGAATGCTACTTGTAAGGACCCTGACCTTCGTTTAGGGTTTACCCTATTTGTTTTTCTTAACCTTGATGCTTTGGTGCTCTCTAATCACCTTTAGTGGTGATTAGGGTTTGGTTGTGCTTTGTTGAGAGTTGGAGGGGCTACTTGCAAATAACCCAAGTCTAGGGTTTTGTGGGCAAGTTTGCCACCTTGTGAGGTGTTTTCTTTCTCTCTTTGCTTCCTCTTGTGTAGAGATGAAGGCTTGGGCTCGTTGCTTGAGTTCTTTTGGGCCAGTTTGAGCTTGTTTGGGCCTTGAGGTGCCTTGTTTTGGCTTGATTGAGCCTTGTATCGGCCAAGAAGTGAGTATATCGCCCATGATGGAGAGTGTATCGGCCTAGGAGTGTTTGTGTCGGCCAACATGGATGTGTGTCGCCATGGTGCAAGATGTTGTGTCGCCCATGGTGTTTGACCTAGCTTTGACCTCGTTTGCGTCACTACTAGTGGACACTTGGAGCTTGATGCATGAATGTGGCAAGGACCTTGGACATGTGTTTAGGGCTTGCTAGAGTGGTGGCTTGAGCTCTAGGACAAGTGTCTCTAGGTGGACAACACCTTGCCTTGATCTACCTTGTTTTCTCCTCCCTTTCCTCCTATATATGGGGTTCCTTTCCTTGCTTTGAGTCCCTTTGGTCCTTTAGTTTTCTTCTCCACCTTGGTGTGCACGACACACTCCCTTCCTAGCAGCTTTGAGGTCGACACCCCTTCTCCTTGACAGCTTGGTGGACGATACCCCCCCTTGAAGGAGCTAGTGGTGGCCGACATCCCTTGGAGTTCTTCTTCTTCTTTGGAGCTTGGAGCTTGCCTAAGGCGGGTTGCATAACTTCTAACCCTAGCTACACTATCTCCTTTCTTGCTTCTAGTTTTGTATCTTGCTTTAGTACCCATGTTGACCGATCCTTCTTGTGATTTAGAGTTTCTTGGTAAGCTTGTGTTCTTGACCCTCTAGGGTTTTGATTACCTTCTGCTTGAGGAAGAAGATGACCATGAGAGTGTGATGGGCGATAGTCCATGAGTGTGTGTTGGCCGACAGGCCTGTGTTGGGCGATATGTTGTGGTGTCGGGCAACACCCTTTGTTCCTGTGACGGGCATTATGCCTTGCCCTTGTGACGGGCGTCACAACCCTTTCCTTGCTTTGTGTTGGCCGTTAGGCCTTGGCCAAGTTGTTGCATGATATGTGGACGAGTTCTCTCTCTTGGTTGTTACCTCTAGTGGGCTGACCTGGACGATATGTTAGCACCTCTGACGGGCATTGCTGGGTAGCTGTGTCGGGCATCACGCTAACTTGGTGTCGGCCTATAACATCAAACTATGATGGGCGTCACCCGATAGTGCTATGTGCCCGATACATACCCCTGTCGCGCGATACCCTTCCCCTGTAACGTCGCGTCGTGTGCGCTTAGTTGCCTTAGTGGCAACGCAGCGTTACAGGCTGTGGTGGGTTGAGCTTGGGGTGAGGGCGGGTGGCCGACACAGTCTTTTAGTGAAGGTTCGTGGTGACCTATATTGAGGGTCCTTGGTACCTCTAGTGAAGGTTTCATGCTTCATGAAAAATAGTCTAGTTGTATATATATATGTATCCTTGCTTAGAACGATGGTGACTCCTTGTGTATATAATGGTAATGATAATGGTAACATTAGTCTTTTATATCTAAACATGACTATATGTATGGAGTGATTCCCTTGAATATCTGTGTAATGTTGAGGCAAGGATAAGTACATAAATAGTTTCTTAATGATGTGTCTTACACACATGATCACTAGATGATGTATAATTGATAAGTATAGAATATTGAATGTCATCTCATGATGGTAAGCATAGTCCTCATGTTGAAGCTATGATTATTCTATACACTGACCATGCAGGTGATGATTAGCCATGAAAAGGATATGAGAAATATCTAATGAGTAACCTCACTTTGATAATTACTCTTGTTTATGAGATTGCATGTATGATGTCTTTGTTCCATGATGATGAGGTAAGCCTTGCGAGGCAGTGGCAATACATGATGAGGGATTGAGATCCCATGGTATGTGATGATCCTTGAGAAGGATCTGGATGGTTGGCAAGAGGCCAAGTGATAACATGTGATTTTGGATCCTTGAGATGGATCAGGTTGATGTGACTACAATAAAAGCATAATGTTGAGTTTTATGTTGTTTATTCTGTTATATTTTGCATGTTATATAACTTGGTTGAATCTTGCAATCCATATGAAAGACACTAATTAATCCTAGTGGAATATATCATGTAGTTTGCCCTGGCATAGATCCATCATCGTCAGGAGCTGGTGATGGTGAAATGGGTTCTCCTACAGGTTAACCTGGAGCGCATATTGTTGAATATGCGAGGTTTCTCCTAGCCTAAAGTGAGGAGGTAAGAGTGCAACTTCAGTTGTAGACTCGAATATATGATAAGCATGGTGAACTGGCCCATGGCTCTGGATATGGGATATTAAGAGCATGAATGTGTTCATGGCTCCGAGCACGGTGATCAGGCTCATGGCTCAGATATACTAGTGTCGTGACCTGTACCGAGGTGGGCTAGAGGAAGGGTTGCCTATGAAGCTGACCCTGTGGCTGAGGCCACTTGAGCATGAGACTGTAGTCCTGCTTTGGTTCTCGTGCACTGACCATGAGGGGGAAGGTTGTGGAGTCCGGCTCTTCCATTAACCTTGTATGGCACCGGCTATGGGCTTCGCAGCCGAAGGTTGGATTTGAACAGTACGATTCACTTCCTCAGGGCATAATAAAATACGTAACTCAGCCGTACAGTAATTACTGCTTAAGGCAAAACACGGAACATTGGTTGAAGCCTTGTTTGTGTAGTTAATCTTGTTATATCCTGTAGTTACTCATATGTCCCTCAAGTTACATAGCAATATATCTTATCTTGTTAATCATGTTGCATAGAGAAGAATTGGTTATATGCCTTTTTGTATAGTTGGTAAGCCTGTCAGTAAGAATAACCTTGCCTTACATAAACTACTCTTGTTATATCTGTTACCAGTTATCTGCTGTTATAGCTTTATCTTTCTGGGGTTCTATAGTTGCGGCGGGGAGTTATGTTTCTCACAGGGACAATGTTCGATTGTCTCACTCCGCTGGTTTTCAGGTGTTCGAGCTAGACGTGGTGGTGGTCGCGGGGTTGCGGCCGAGCAGTAGGAAGAGCAGTAGAAGGCAAGAGATGGACATGATGCTATTTTGATGTTTTGTAGTAGAGTCTAGAGTCATCCTTGTACTCTCAGGTCCTTGGAGGTGTTTTGAGGTTGTTTCATGATGATAGCTGTTGATGTTTTTGTTGGTATGTATGCCCTGAGAGCCATTCATGGGATGATTGGTGGGATACATTAAGATTGATTTGATAAACATCAAAGGCAAGCTTCCAATTCATTCTGGTTCAGTCATATGAGATAGTGATAGAACAGATTGAATGTCTAGAGAATGACAGTACTCAATGACGTATGCTTTCAGGTTGAGGACCTGAACGATGAGATCATACAGATGCTAAGAGTTTGTACATTCTTGTTATGTCCCTAGTCGGATGTCATTGTGGAAGGTAGATAGACAGAAATGACACACAAGACTGGATTGTGGTGTTGGTTGATGACAGAATCTCATTAGTCATGATATAGAGATATCAAACCAAACACATAGGTACTTGTTAGAGAACAAGTGTACCGGACAGACCCACCGTGAGTTTGACACATGGAACCATGAGATGGTAGTCACAGTCAGTACTCACAGTGATGGTGGTGAGTGTGATTCTTAGACCTGAAATCACTACACTCAACACATGTCGTTGGGCACACTTTGACATCATCAAACGCAGTCCTGAAACATGGGTTGTTATAAAGGTGATGATTGGGTGGCTTTGACACATGGGGCTTTTGAGGGGTGAGTGATAGATATGGGATTTGTCCCTCCTGAGGGAGTTTGATATCCAAGGCCACTTGATGAGTAGGATTGAGATAGGCATGCGCACGCATGTGTGAATCAGTATGTGATATTGATGTCATACATATCTCCTTCAATCTACTCTGAGATCAAGAAAGTGAATGAACGTTGACAGGATGACTGTTCCATGCCTTGAGTTCATTCGGGATATCAGTGACAAAGGAATTATACATTCACTGTAACACCATTCACAGATTTTAGGATAAAAGTTGTTCTCCAACTTTCTACTTTCACTTGGGTAGCATTGATGTGTGACTAGGCACCGCTCTTTGCTTGTGAAGTCATAAGTGTTATGGACTTTCACTGCCAACGTGAAATGGACCTGCAGGGTCACACACATAGGATTTAACCTGGAAGAGGAGTTTTGTCCACAAAGCAATGTTTAGATTGATTACTAAAGGAGTTTAGTAGTTCAATTAAACACTCAATCAGTCGATGGCTCAATATCGTATGGTTCAAGGTGTTGGACGCATTGATTGGAGTATCGGATTGATTGAAATTGCATTTGACTAATTCTGCACAACCTGTACTCCCAACCGATCGGTTCAAGTGTTGAACCGGTCGGCTGAGGTTGCTGAACCGGTCGGCTCAAGTGTTGAGTCGATCGGCTCAAGCCCAGGGTGAAACGAGCGGTTCAAGTGTTGAACCGATCGGTTCAACTGGTGCAACCGAGCAAGTTGGGAAAGTCAGGTCGGTGAGAATTTTCCTTGCGTTTCACTTGCCCAATTTGATTGGGAATAGGATTGGTATTCGATACCAATTAGAAACGAAAGAAGGAAAGTCAATCTGGAACCGACCAGGACCATGAACCGACCGGTTCAGAAGTGAATCGATCGGCTCATGGGTCCCAACCGATCGGTTGGTGCTCCAACCGACCGGTTCAGGTCCCCAACCGACCGGTTCACTTGTGAACCGATCGGTTCAGGTTGCGAGGTGGTTGCTTTTTGTGGAAAATCTCGAACCCTTCTACTCCTGCTTTAGTCCCATATTGCCGGGCACAGAGAACCATGTCCCATGACCCGCCTATATATATACGGGTATTGGGGGCTTCTCAAAGTACAACTCAATGCAAGCCGGTTGCTTTGCGAAGTTGTTGTTCTCTCTGGTTTTGGTAACCATGAGAGATCCCGAGCAAGTGCTTCCCACAAAAGGGAGGTGCAGCAAGGGAAGGACAACTGCAGTTGCAACTGGTAGCAGGAGAGTGTGTTGGCGACTAGTACGTCAACAGAAGGGTGCGACTCCTTCCACTTCCTTGTGGGACAAGGAGAGTGGAGTTCCAAGTGGTCCGTGTGGACTACTACAGAGGCGGAAGGACACTGCCGCTCAGGAGGACAATTGTCATCCGACAGTCCGGTAGGAGGAGGAGGAGTCAGTCCCGGTGCGACCAGGAGCTGCACAGACACCGTCCAAGACCGGAGTTGAAGACCGCACTTTGCACGAGGTATTGTCGCCGAGCAAGCCTCGGGACAAGGTATGATTCCACAAACCATCCTTTCCTATTATATAGACGTTGACGTGTTTCCTCGGTATGGGTTGGGGAGAAATTTTTTGTTTCCGCTGCCTTCTCTGTCTCCCCTAAAACCCAACAGTGGTATCAAAGCCACATCAACTGCTCTATATTTTGGGAATATCGATATGATCGATTTTGGTTTGTCGCCTTTATTTATTACATGCGATGCGAATAATATTGGCTTTATGCATGTCCAATCCTAAATCCACAAATCCCAAATTACATATATGATATGTATTATTAATGCACTCGATACGCGTCGCCCTTAAACGAGTTTTGTGGTCAATGTGTGTAGCATGATTATGGCCTATAAACCCCTATCTGTGTATGGTTGTTTGTGGTTGCTTGCATCTCGGTCTGCACACCGATCTTCCCTCTCTTATTCCTGATGTAACTCGAAATAATTGGAGATTCTTTCCTACCTTTGCTCCCCCCGAATGTAACTTGGGGTTTCCCTTTTAAAGCAATGTAATAAATAGGATAGAACTTTTTTTCCTATTATGTTGAAGACCGGCGGACATCAAGACGACAGCTGAAATGATCGGTTCAAGGCGTGAACTGATCGGTTGACGTTCCAGACGGTCGGTTCAAGGAGTGAACCGATCGGTTGATGACCGGTTCGAGGAGTGAGACGAGCGGGTGGCGGACATGACAAGATGCACGATGACCAGGAGAACTGATCGGTTGGAGGAGCCAACCGATCGGCTGGTGGCACCCAGACAACCGGCTGGAGAGTACAGATCATTCATGAGATGAGTTGATCAACTCGGAAGGCAAGGCATAGAAGTTCATCTTGTACAGGTTGCATGTGATGTAGACCTAGATGACCGTGATTCCTCTTGGCTCAAGGAATCACATTAGGATGGCCATAATCATCGCTTTTATCGTTTTGTGCATGTTTTCTATGGGATATAGCATGCATATGATACATACTATGTACTGTGGTGATTGGATATGTATATGTATATAAAACCAAATCCCTCATTAAAATATTAAGTTTTAGATGCCTTCCAAATGCGACACACGTGAAAAGCTTGATCGACCAAGTGTGGGCACGCCCAAGCGTGGTGCACCGTCTATCTCGTGGAAGCGTGAAGGATGAACGTGTGGGTCTGCCCAAGCAGGGTGCATGTTCATCGTGTTTGCTTTGGGTCGGACTTAACAAGGTGACCTAGATAGGATCTAGCACCTTGAGGCATGGAGATGATCATTACAAGGAGTTGTAGATGACATCTTATCAAGAGTTGCATATGATGCAATTGGCAAAAGTTGCCTACCTGAGATATCTATGTTGTGGGTGACAGCCCAAGCTGGTCCATGACTTAGAGGATTTCAGGATCTTGCCCACTAGAAGGTTGTACGCTGCAATCTTCCGAATTGATGGTGAGGGCTATCAATTTGAACTAAAATCGTGGGAGCGATAATTAATTAAAGGCCTAATTATATCGTCAACTTTTCAAATCAATCAAACAAGTCAAAAAGAGTTTTGGACTAAAATTGCATATATTTCCTTTTGTTAAAATAAATGGTTAATCAACAAATCACTTTATTTGCGATCGGTCTTTGAGACCAACAAATTAAATGGGAATAATTCCACGACTGGTTAGGATGATGATGAGAAGTGTTCTCAATCAAAGAGCGAAAGCTCTAAGTCCTAGTTATACCAGAACCAGATGAACTCGATCCCACCACATCAATGGCTGAAAGTATGCTTATGGAAGCTTACTGAGGATGACACTGATGAGGAGTGCTTGATGTTGTGTTCTCTGAACTATGAGTTGCAGAGACAACATGAGACATATGATGTCTCCAAGATAATGTCCTAGTATGTCATGACAGAAGGAGATCCAGTAAGGTATTCACACACTCAATGTGATTGGGTATGTGGAAAACTTGATTAAGAAGGATTCCCTCTGATCCAAGAGTTGGCTATTGGTATGATACTGCAAATGTTGTGAGAATCATACAATTCATGATAAGCTACAACATGAACAACTTTGACAAGCGTTGACAGAGTTGTTGGACATGTTGAGGATAGTAGAGGCAAAGATGAAGAAAGACAAACCATAGTCTTTGATGTGATCAAAGAAAAGGTAATTCTTAAGGGCAAGGACAAGGGCAAAGCTAAGAAGTGTTCTGATGCTAGCCAGAAATCCAAGCCGTCTTCAGCCTCAAGGCACATGGGGAAAGGGTGTATGAGGGATTTCCCTCTATATCTGGAAGAACAAAAGAAGATGAAGGAGGGGATGGAGATCTCCACCTAAGGTATCATGAAATGAACCGCTTCTTTATCCGAGGTATATGATACCAAGATATGGATATGTCATATATGATATGCAATATTCGCCAAGAAGTGATGGCCTTTGTGAAAGGACCAAGAAAGAAGTACCCATCATTGGAGCAAGTGTTGCTGCCATAGATAGGAGTATCTTTCAGTTTATTGCAGCCTAAAAGGGCACGAAATAGAGTTGAGAACTTCTATTTCATATATTTCCAAAAGATAGAAACACTTTATTATTGCATATTGTATGACAATGATAGCAATTAATAAAGTTGATGTTTCAATCTTAAAGATATGATCTTTGTGGCAATGCCTTTCTTATCTTGTGGTATTTGATATGCATAAGATAAAATGATACCTAAAAGTTATTGATAACTCAAACAATTAGCATATATCATAAGAAATTCATTTCTAGTTTCCATATGATGGATAAATCTAGACTCTTTTGGTTAGAGAACCAGTAAGAGACATGAATATCTTGGACATGATTAATCAATCTTCACTAATGGTAGTGGGAGAATGATTATCCTATTAGGTATAATTTATGTGATGTATTTACATACCTATTAGAACAAATGCTAATCCTTCTAATGGTGTTTAGAGAAATACCAATATGAATATCTTGAAGTGTTCAAGATTTTCATAGATGAAGTGCAAATTTGGTAAAGTATTAATTCTTGATGAGATCAAAGAATGAAATACTTGGACCAAATGTTTGAGATCCTTATGAGTGATTATGATAGTGTATCATAGTGAACTCATGATTAAGGCATGGTGATGTCTAAATCAAGAAGGAATCATACTCTAAGGAGTTAGAGAATGATTATCAAATAACTGAATTCTTCTTAATAAAAGAATACCCCACACTAATAAAGGAAATTAAGAATCACAAGGGTTGTGAGTTCTTATATCCTTAACAGATACACCTCAATTATCTATGTGATGAGTTGTTCATGTGATGAGTCAACTATCTAGATGAATATGAGGAACCGAATTTTGAGTTATGATTTATGATCATTACATCCTAAATGATTTCCGTGTGAACCATAAGGTATGACCTTGATGGTAGCACTCATTGGATGAAATCCATAAGTGCAAATGAGTCTTAAGTGTTAAGACACATGGATAACATTTTGAGAAGGATGATGCTTGTTGATTGCAACTTAATGACTGAGACATTTGGCATATGGATACTAAAACCACATTCCTATGAGGAATAAAACAAGGATGTGTACGTGACACAACCTATAAGGTTTATGAATCCACTAATGCAAATGAAGTCTATAAGTTACAATGGACTAATCAATGTGATTGATTGAGTATAAGCAACTCAAAATTGGATCTTTACTTTGATGATATAGTCAAAGGGTTTGACTGATATGTCAAAGATAAAGAAGGGATCTGTGATTTAGTGGGAGCGTATTCACATTCCACATATTGATGTGAAATGGAATTGTTCTAGAATGGAAATCCAAAAGTGGAAATTATCTTTAAGGAAGATAGATATTTTTCCTATATGATAGGAATAGAGATCTATAGAGATAGTTCTCGACAAATCTCTTGACCTGGAAAGGAGAGAGCATACATTGGCAATCTGTACTGAAGGGTTCAGTATGCACAAATTCAGTGGGAGAAAACTTGTCCATGTTATATGGATATTAGTATCCCAAGGACAAGTGTCCAATTCTTATGAAGAATGGGAACACTAAGAATAGATATGGATCTATCATGTATGCAATCATATCATTGTCTTGCATATATGACATGGCAAGAATAAAATGCATTCATCATCTTGTATGTAGGACATGGCAATATGATGTGCTCATCCTGATAACTCATATGTAGGACATGATGAGTGGATGTTTGTCTACTTCCAATAAGGGTTATTGGAATACCATAAGAACTTGATAAGTACTTGGGAAGTACTAGTTCTATGGAGATAAGGAAGAGTTCGATGTAAAGAGTTACATTGATGCAAACTTCCGAAAGGACAGAAAATAAATCGCAAAATATATAAAGGATATATAAAAGTGAAAGTTTGTTGATAATTGGAAGTGTTCCAATAAAACCATTTAAAGGGAAATGCCGAGTATCCGTGTGTTAGAGAACAACAGTGGATACTATATGGATCTAGAAGTTCATGAGATGAACTTATAGATATTCCACTCATTGATGACAAGTCTGGAATCCTTGATCATGCAATGTGGCTAAAGGTTAGCAAAGGAATACTAGATCGCATATTACGGCAACTCCATCTCATACGTGTGACGTACAGCGAAGAGATGAGAGACATGCAATTTATACTGACTTTGGCAAGGTGTTGCCATTACTCACTATGTTGGCACTAGAGCACAGTGACATGTGGGACATGTTTGAAGATCACTATGAATATGATTCAAGAGTGATTGGCTCGCAGTGCAAATGGGAGTCTGTTGGTATGTATGCCCTGAGAGCCATTCATGGGATGATTGGTGGGATACATTAAGATTGATTTGATAAACATCAAAGGCAAGCTTCCAATTCATTCTGGTTCATTCATATGAGATAGTGATAGAACAGATTGAATATCTAGAGAATGACAGTACTCAATGACGTATGCTTTCAGGTTGAGGACCTGAACGATGAGATCATACAGATGCTAAGAGTTTGTACATTCTTGTTATGTCCCTAGTCGGATGTCATTGTGGAAGGTAGATAGACAGCAATGACACACAAGACTGGATTGTGGTGTTGGTTGATGACAGAATCTCATTAGTCATGATATAGAGATATCAAACCAAACACATAGGTACTTGTTAGAGAACAAGTGTACCGGACAGACCCACCGTGAGTTTGACACATGGAACCATGAGATGGTAGTCACAGTCAGTACTCACAGTGATGGTGGTGAGTGTGATTCTTAGACCTGAAATCACTACACTCAACACATGTCGTTGGGCACACTTTGACATCATCAAACGCAGTCTTGAAACATGGGTTGTTATAAAGGTGATGATTGGGTGGCTTTGACACATGGGGCTTTTGAGGGGTGATTGATAGATATGGGATTTGTCCCTCCTGAGGGAGTTTGATATCCAAGGCCACTTGATGAGTAGGATTGAGATAGGCATGCGCACGCATGTGTGAATCAGTATGTGATATTGATGTCATACATATCTCCTTCAATCTACTCTGAGATCAAGAAAGTGAATGAACGTTGACAGGATGACTATTCCATGCCTTGAGTTCATTCAGGATATCAGTGACAAAGGAATTATACATTCACTGTAACACCATTCACAGATTGTAGGATGAAAGTTGTTCTCCAACTTTCTACTTTCACTTGGGTAGCATTGATGTGTGACTAGGCACCGCTCTTTTCTTGTGAAGTCGTAAGTGTTATGGACTTTCACTGCCAACGTGAAATGGACCTGCAGGGTCACACACATAGGATTTAACCTGGAAGAGGAGTTTTGTCCACAAAGCAATGTTTAGATTGATTACTAAAGGAGTTTAGTAGTTCAATTAAACACTCAATCAGTCGATGGCTCAATATCGTATGGTTCAAGGTGTTGGACGCATTGATTGGAGTATCAGATTGATTGAAATCGCATTTGACTGATTCTGTACAACCTGTACTCCCAACCGATCGGTTCAAGTGTTGAACCGGTCAGCTGAGGTTGCTGAACCGGTCGGCTCAAGTGTTGAGTCGATCGGCTCAAGCCCAGGGTGAAACGAGCGGTTCAAGTGTTGAACCGATCGGTTCAACTGGTGCAACCGAGCAAGTTGGGAAAGTCAGGTCGGTGAGAATTTTCCTTGCATATCACTTGCCCAATTTGATTGGGAATAGGATTGGTATTCGATACCAATTAGAAACGAAAGAAGGAAAGTCAATCGGGAACCGACCAGGACCACGAACCGACCGGTTCAGAAGTGAACCGATCGGCTCATGGATCCCAACCGATCGGTTGGTGCTCCAACCGACCGGTTCAGGTCCCCAACCGACCGGTTCACTTGTGAACCGATCGGTTCAGGTTGCGAGGTGGTTGCTTTTTGTGGAAAATCTCGAACCCTTCTACTCCTACTTTAGTCCCATATTGCCAGGCACAGAGAACCCTGTCCCATGACCCGCCTATATATATAAGGGTATTGGGGGCTTCTCAAAGTACAACTCAATGCAAGCCGGTTGCTTTGCAAAGTTGTCGTTCTCTTTGGTTTTGGTAACCATGAGAGATCCCAAGCAAGTGCTTCCCGCAAAAGGGAGGTGCAGCAAGGGAAGGACAATTGTAGTTGCAACTGGTAGCAGGAGAGTGTGTTGGTGACTAGTACGTCAACAGGAGGGTGCGACTCCTTCCACTTCCTTGTGGGACAAGGAGAGTGGAGTTCCAGGTGGTCCGTGTGGACTACTATAGAGGCGGGAGGACACTGCCGCTCAGGAGGACAACTGTCATCCGACAGTCCGGTAGGAGGAGGAGGAGTCAGTCCCGGTGCGACCAGGAGCTGCACAGACACCGTCCAAGACCAGAGTTGAAGACCACGCTTTGCGCGAGGTATTGTCGCCGAGCAAGCCTCGGGACAAGGTATGATTCCACAAACCATCCTTTCCTATTATATAGACGTTGACGCGTTTCCTCGGTATGGGTTGGGGAGAATTTTTTTGTTTCCGTTGTCTTCTTTGTCTCCCCTAAAACCAAACAGTTTTGTGTATCCTGCTGTTGGCCAGATATGGGCCTTTATGTATATATGAACAGGTGATGAACTCATGGGATGGTTGGATAGCTGTTCCTCTAAGCTGTGGACACGTATCAGGTCTTGTATATGTTTATATAACATGTTTCCTTATAGGATGAGGACTGGAATGTAATAGTTTCACAATTTATCTATTTTCCACAATCGGTTTTAATTAACCCGTGTTTTGGTAATCTGTGGTTATGGTGATTTCCGCACGTTTTCACATAACACCTCGTTGTCCGTGTAATAGTGGGATGTGTTGCCACAAGTTTTGGTATCAGAGCTCTAGGTTCGCTGAGTCTACAAGGATTTAGGACTAGGTTGTATCTGTTCTTATGAGTTGTCCAGATTTTCTTACGATCATCTTCTGCCTCAGCGGAAGCAAAGTCAAGATGTCTGGAAACCATGAAGAACACTCTGCTGAGAACAGTGATGCTGGTTCCACTGGTGGAGCTGAAGGATAGGCACATGAAGATCGGGTGCCTGAGGTCCCCCAACCTGACCCAACCATTCTTGAACACCCTGCCTATCAACAACTTATGGGGTAGCTAATGGCTATGATGAATCTCATGGTTGAGCGATTTCCAGTGCCTCCTCCGAGAGCACAGACTCCCCATGGAGAAGCATTGGGTATTGGGAAGACCTTTGAGCGGCTTCGCCGAGTTGGAGCTTCGGATTATGTTGGAATGGCTGATCCAGCGGATGCAGATCTGTGGCTGATAAGTCTTGAGAAAGCTTTTCGGATCCTCGACATCCCCGAAGCAGACAAAGTAAAGCACGCTGTCTACCTTCTAAAGGGTAGTACTGGTCACTGGTAGACCATCGAGGAGGAGAAGCGTCTTGGTGAGGTGATCTGTTGAGAAGTTTTTCGACACGAGTTCGTCAGCAGATACTTCCCAAAGACGTATCTGGATGAGAAGATCAGTTAGTTTGAGCGTTTGCGATAAGGAATGATGAACATCACTGAGTATGAAGCCAAGTTAATGGATCTATTGAGGTTTTGTCCTCATATGGCAGCGACAGATGAAGAGCAGATCAGACGTTTCGAGAAAGGTTTGAGTTCTGGGCTGAAGACACCTGTGTCTGCGTTGGAGAATCGAGAGCGGTTTGCTACATTTTTAGAATCTGTCCGGAGGATTGAAAGGTCAGTAAGGGAGAAAAGAGATTCCATGTCTCACAAAAGACCTGCTCAGTTCTAGGGACAGAGGTTTGGTGGCTTCAAGAAGCCTCAGTTTTCACCACCTTCAGTGATGAGAGGTTCTGGTGTACCTTCGCAGTGGTCTCCGAGTAAGGAAAGAGGTTATGTTTCTTCTCTATCTAAAGCACACAGTACAACTTTAGTGGCAGTGACAGGGCCATCTAGGCCACGATTTGAAGATAGGAGATGCTACCTTTGTGGTCAGACCGGGCATCTCAAGTCACATTGCCCGAGTAGAGATGTTGAAGTGACGCAACAGCCGAGGCAGAATCAACAAGGATCAGATCGACAGCAGCCCAGTGGTAGCAGAGGGTGAGGACACGGTCAAGAGTCGCAAGTAGGATCGTCTGCTCAAGGAAGCAAAGGACGTGGACAACAAGCAACAACTCGATTCTACGCTATGAATCAGCCGGAGGCGATAGTCAACCCGTGAGTGGTGACAGATCAGATGGAGTTATTTCATTCTGATATGTCTTCTTCTTGCTTTATATCTGTTCTGGTTGACTCGGGTGCTACACACTCTTTTATTGCCTACAGTATGCTTGAAAAATGTCATTTACCTGTTATCTATAAGAAGGATAGCTTGTTGTTAGAAACCCCTCTTGATGGTTCCTCGTTGCTTCGAGAAGAGTGTCCATCTTGTGTCTTGTCTTTTTCGGGACACTGTATACAAGTGGATCTTATACCACTAGATATGCATGGTTTCGATGTCATCCTTGGGATGGATATCTTAGAGAACTATAAGGTTGTCTTGGACTGTGGTTCCAAGCAGGTTGTGTTTGATGATGCCGGAGAGAAGTGGACCTTCTAAGGAGATAGGAAGATTCTTCTGACGTGTCTTGTATGAGCTATGGTGGCAGATAAGTTGTTACGACAAGGATGTGAGGTGTTATTAGCTCACGTAGTGGACACCATTGTGGTTACCAAGGTGAAAGGTTCTAGTCTTGAGGAGGTGTCATTTGTCTGAGAGTTTGTTGACGTGTTTCTTGAGGAGTTTCCTGGTGTTCCTCCACCCCAAGAGATTGACTTCGAGATCAATTTGGTTCCAGGAACACAGCTAGTTGCATAGACACCGTATAGGATGGCTCCAGTAGAGATGGCAGAGCTGAAGAAGCAGTTGCAAGAGTTGTTGGAGAAAGGTTTCATCCGACCAAGTACGCCTCCTTGGGGTGCTCCAGTGTTGTTTGTCAAGAAAAAGGATGGATCAATGCGGTTTTGTATAGATTACCGGAAGTTGAACAAGGTCACGATCAAGAACAAGTACCCATTGCTGAGGATAGATGATCTGTTCGATCAGTTGTGTGGTGCGATAGTGTTTTCAAAGATCGATCTACGGTCTGGATATCATCAGTTGAGGATTAAGGCGGATGACATACCAAATTCAGCTTTCAGGACAAGGTATGGTCACTTTGAGTTTATGGTTATGCCATTTGGGCTAACCAATGCACCTGCTGCTTTCATGGATTTGATGAAAAGAGTGTTCCATCCGTTCCTAGATCGGTTTGTTGTAGTCTTTATAGATGACATCTTAATCTATAGTCAGGAAAGGCAAGAGCATGAGCAACACCTTCGACGAACGTTGACTCTTCTTCACCAACATCAGCTGTATGCCAAGTTCAGTAAGTGTGAGTTCTGGTTGGAAGAAGTGACTTTCTTGGGTCATGTGATATCTGCTGAAGGAGTCAAAGTAGATCCAAAGAAGGTGGAATCCATTGTGGATTGGGAACAACCGAAGACGCCGACAAAAAATTGTAGTTTCCTTGGTTTAGCAGGATACTATCGGAGGTTTATCAAGGACTTCAGTGTGATTGCGTTGCCGATGACAAAGTTGACCAGAAAGGATGTACCTTTTGTCTGGGATGATCGATGTCAGCAAGCTTTCCAAAATTTGAAGGAGAAGCTGACCAGTGCTCCAGTGTTGATCCTGCCAGAGCCTGGAAAGGGCTATGTTGCTTTCTGTGATGCTTCTAAGAAAGGTTCAGGATGTGTGCTGATGTAGGAAGATCATGTGGTTTCTTTTGCTTCGTGACAACTCAAGAAACATGAGGAGAACTATCCGACTCATGACTTGGAGTTGGCAGAAGTGGTTCATGCGTTAAAGATTTGGATACACTATCTTTATGGGGAAGTGTGTCAAATCTTTACAGATCATAAGAATCTGAAGTACATCTTTTCACAGCATGAGTTGAACATGCGACAACGTTGATGGATGGAGTTGATCAATGATTACGACTGCACTATCGAGTATCATCCTGGTAAGGCGAATGTGGTAGCTGATGCGCTTAGCAGAAAGTCTTCTTCTCTTTCTTCAAAGAAGGCACGGTTGAGTTCTCTGGTATGCCATAGGTGAGATATGTTTATTTCTCTACGGTAGATGAATGTACATATTGAAGTTTCCTTGTTAGCTGGACTTTTAGCTCAGATGAAAGTCAAGCCTACACTGAGACAGCAGATCAAAGATACACAATAGACAGATGATGTGGTACAGTTGATCAAGTCAGAGTTTGGTAGTGAAAAGCGTGATGGGTTCCATGAGTCCGAGGATGGGCTAGTTTGCTATCGTGATAGGATGGTTGTTCCAGATTCTGAAGATCTGAGGAAGTTAGTGCTTGAGGAAGCACACACATCGATGTATGCTATGCATCCAGGTGTCACCAAGATGTATCATAGTCTGAAGGACTTGTACTGGTGGCCCGGCTTGAAGAATGATGTGGCTGAGTTTGTGGCGAGATGTGTGGTTTGTCAGCAAGTGAAGGTTGAGCATCAGAAACTAGCAGGTATGTTGCAACCTTTGCCGGTACCGCAGTGGAAATGGGATCATATAACCATGGATTTCGTAGTTGGTCTACCCCGGACAACTAGGAATCATGATTCCATTTGGGTGATAGTGAACAGATTGACGAAGTCTGCCCATTTCCTACCTGTAAAGATGACATATACAGCTGAGAAACTCGCTCGGGTATACGTTGATGAGATAGTACGTTTGCATGGTGTGTCAGTAACGATAGTTTCTGACAGAGGTCATCAGTTCATGAGTCGCTTCTGGGAAAAGTTGCACAAAGCGTTGGGAACACAGTTGAGGTTCAGTACCGCCTTTCACCCGTAGACAGATGGACAGTCTGAAAGGACTATACAGACTTTGGAAGATCTCCTTCGAGCTTGTGTTTTGCAGTTTCTAGGCAACTGGGATGTACATCTTAGTTTGATAGAGTTTGCCTACAACAAAAGTTATCAGCGGAGCATTGACATGGCTCCTTATGAGGCTTTGTATGGAAGGATGTGCAGATCTCCTTTGTGTTGGTATGAGTCTGGTGAATATCAGATTTTGGGTCCTGAG